>JAUTXW010004147.1:0-691355 GCA_030620095.1 Kuschelorhynchus macadamiae | reverse complement strand
TCTTTGCCGCCTTCTTCAAGAACTTTACAGCTGCGACACATAATATATCCGTCGCCTAGTCTTTTACTAGGCACCATTACTATGATTTTGATTATCCATGCTCAGCAAATTAAAAACAACATAAACTGAAAAACAAGCAAGACAAAATTGCATTACACAAAAAGGCGATAAATATAAACATTTTCAAAGTAAGGTTAATTCCATAGGCGACGCAAAGCACAAACGTTTCAATCTATAACTCACAAGAACCACGAAACACTTAGCTCAAAACGGACGACGCAAGACGCAACTTTTTCAATCTATAACCAAAGTTTACGGAATAAATATAAGCTGGCTCAGTCTGAGTCGGCACTTTGCGAAACGTCCAACACAAGTCTGCCGACTGGGTACAAAGCCCGCAAACAAAAAACTTCGGGGGAGACTAGAGTAATAAGATATAAATGAATTGGTGTTCTCGTTCTAGTTGCATGTTTCGGGGAAGGTGGTGCACGCTTGTTAAATAATCCAAGGATTTAACATTTATTATTAGTATCGGGAAGTGATTATAAAAAAAACGTAAAAACTTTTTTTCTCAGGTTACATTTTTACTTTTTCTCCTCCCATATCTGTCGTAAAATATAATTATTTCATTTATGAATGATACATGTTTTAACAAGGGGTGCCTGGTCGTAATGTAACAGCCGGGTTTTGCCTAAGTTTTTCGGAAGAGAACGTACTTTTTTATTTTTTTATTTATTGGTGTCTTAATACGTAAATACTTCCTTTCCTGGAAATACTTGTTTTCGATTAGAGTGGAAGGAAAGTTTACAGAATAAATGTTGCCTCACTCGACATCAAAACTTTGATATTCGCAATGCGTATCATCGAGTCATAAACGGATCGTAAAATTCCTATTATTGCTCGCTCTTTTGAAAGTAGTATGATTCCGAGTCGGAAATTTTTTTATACCAGGTAGTTTCAAAAATAATACGTAATAATTGTGGACAAAAGTTACTGAACTGAAATAATGTTGGTCGGGTTAGATAGTTTTTTTCATTACAATTTTGATTTAAATAGACAAACATTTAAAGACACAATTATTATTAAGTTTTACCTGGTGTTCGAACATAAAAATACATATTTTTAAATATGTGTTTAAAGTGGAATTAAATATTGTGTTGGAGCGTTGTGCGGTGTGCCCATGAATTGGTAAAGTATTTATATACTAGAATATACTTATTCAGACTGTCAGACTTTTACAGATTCGTTTTTAGCCAGGCAGTTATTTTTATAACAAAAAAAAATTTGGAAAAAAGTATATATTTTTAAATCTAAACACAAATTCGCTATTTACAGGGTGTTAAATATATATTACAGTAATACACCTAGATACTTAAATCAACAGTAACATAGAGATAAAGAGAAAATAGTTGCACGTTTTACAACCTAGTCTACAGATATTTACAAACTTTTTAGGATTAATATTCTTTGTATTTGATTTTGTCGTTTTTATATAGATATTTATACATTTTAGAGTAAAATAAATACGCACTTTCGTATATAAACTTCAAAAGGAAAGTCGCTACACGAATGATTAAGAACTACTTTAGGAAAATGACTTTTTAATTCTGTATCAATTGTTTCTTTATGTGCCAAGTTATTAAATTGTGCAATAAAAATACTTTCGAATACCTATTAAACATTTCGATTTATAAAAACTAAAGACGTATTAGACCTTAATATGAGTTCGAAGAATAATTTAAGTTTTGGTACGGAATTAATAGGTCAGCTATGTTGCGTGAATTTGTGATTTGAGGCGGAAAAAATTATTCTTCATTAAAAGTTTTGCTTACCTGGAAAGAAGATATAGGAAGTACGAAATCAAAACAATAATAAAATGTTATTTGAAATTTGTTATTCGAACATTTTGTGACAGTTAAATTAGAGAATCTGCAAACACAAGTAAAAAAGTGTCTTAATTTTTTTTTAAATGTCTTATTTTTTAGAAATGGTGATTAACTGTAAAAAATACACTAAGTATTTCAAATTTTTAACATATAATGCCTGTTTAATTATCTAATTGATTTTCCAACTTTTTGTTTTACTTACTTGTGTTTTATATCCAATTGTTTATTATGTAGAATACGTTTCTTAAATAAAGTCAAAATGAAAAAAGTTTATCGTAAGTTACCCAAACCCATGCACACGCTATAAACAAGCTTAAACCATAAGCTAGCTGTTCTGTTATTGTATAGTTTACATACATTTATAACTTGTTCAAACTTCGCGATTTTTAACAATAGGTATTATACTCTTACTTAATCAAAGTAGCAAATCACAAAACAATATTTTAATTTTATTTGAAACCAACGAAAATCGTAGATAATAAACTGAGTCTGATAAATAAAAATATCACGTTAGGATTAGAAAAATACTTTTTTGTTATGATAAGGATTCGTGAATCGGACCAAGGATTCGAATCCTTTTTCGAAGAATTCGTCCTAGCTCTGACAGTCTGTTGTATATAATAAAATCGACATATTAATCTTTATCAACACCATGTCATATAAAATATTTATTATTATTATTAATATTTTAGCAGCAGTAAACGCCAGTCGACAGTGGTTGTATATTTTTTATTGGAAATGTTTAATAATAGGTATTCTGTAAATTGAATTAACTTTTTAAATAATTGAATACGTACCTTGCTTCATTCTTTTGAGATCTAAAAAACGATATATTGTCTGTCATTCGAATTTCACAACCATCCACCGAACAAATATTTTGACTAGACATTTTATTAATTTACACAAAATACAACTTCTTTTAGCTCACCCTATACGTTTGACTGTAAATAAATTTAAACTCAACTCGGCGATAGCAAGCGATACTGAGTACACGTCGAGCAAAGAATTTAGACTGGTGCCAGTCTAACGCTGGGAGGTGTATTTTGACGGCCGATCGGAGTGACCCAGCTTATATTTATTCCGTAAACTTTGACATTACCTCTACATTCGATCATTTTGACTTTACGCTTATTTAATTATTTTATCGTATAAGTTGAGAGGCAAAAGGTTTAATATAATATTGTAATTTTTGGAAACATTTCAAAAGGTAATAAATTAAAACGTAAAGCGTATTACATCAATGAAATCAGAAAAAAATGAGCTATTTGATGAGTGAAAAATAAACCTAGGGTCCTATTTTAAAAAATGTAAGTTGAGGCTATATTTTTTTCAGTGTATTCGATATGACACTAAACTCCTCAAAAAATTTGACAAGTACAGCTATAACTTGTTTTTTTGTACAACTCGATAAGTTAAAAAATAAAAAACTTACAAGCGTTTAAAATCTAGTTAACGTTTTTTTGCTCTAGTCACGACATTTAAAGCCTTGTCTGTCCGCTGACACTAATTACAAAAAAAAAACAACAAAAAGAAAATGGTAATTTAAGTAACCCCTGGTGGAGCTAATCCGACGCCACCTTTAAATAGCTATTGTTATTTCTATACTCACGTATGGACTTTTTAAAATATAGTATTCAACGGCGTTTAAAAGTGGTTTAATGGGAGAAAAATCGCAATTACTACAAAACTACATATATCTGCATTGCAGTGAAATCAAAATGATCTTCTCGGTACTATAAAACATAATATAAACTGAAATTCTCATATCTCTCAGATTATGGACAAAAACATTTGTCTTAGAATAAAATTAAATTTGCTACATAAAAAAACATAAAAGTAATCCTATCCAGAACTGACTCTAGAAATTATCTAGTCCTCGTCTTCGCACACTAAACGTTCATATTTGGGTTTTTAGAACACTTGTTGCATATTACACAAATCCAACTGTTGCAGTTAATACAGCGTATCCAAGCTTTCTTCTTAAAGCATGCAGAAAAGTCGTGCTGGCATATCGTGCAAGTGTTGTATTCTGTGCATTCATATTTTGGATCTTTTGAATCTTGGTTACAAATGTCACATATCTGTGTAGATCGAATCTGCATACAAAACAAGAACCTGAAGTTGCGTAGTCGCGATCCAATTTCTTCGAGTTGCTAGTAGAAGCTATGGCTCAATCAGATGATTCAACGTTCTTCTCTTATGATGATGCAACGTTCTTGTTTTGTGATGATGAAACGTTCTCCTTTGGTGTCCTGCTTTTCTTGTATTTTTCAGAAATTGTTCACTTGTCTCACTAGTTGCTTTTGGGGAAATTGACGCATTAGGCATCATATTAGAGGATTGAAAATCGTTTATATTTTCAAGCAAAGATGACTGCTCCTCCATAGTTTGTCGGGACATTTGTTGACCAGGTCGAATTGACTTTTTTCCTCGTCTTCGTATCGTAGGGGTTTCATTGTACCCTCTAGTTTCCTTTAAAAATTCCAATAAACTTTCATCCAATGTTCTTTCAGATTCACAACTCGAAAGTTCAGATGGAAGTTTTGATAGGACTTCTCTGGGATTATTTGGACATATACCTGTAAAGAACAATATATAAAATCAAAATAATTTAAACAGTAGGTATTCTGCGTTTGCCTACCTGTAGTTCTGAAACCAGACTTATTTTTTTTTTCAGTTGTCAACTGCGTCGTACCCCATAACTTCTTTAAGAGTGACGGGAAATGTTCTTTAGGGGACGGCGAGATTCTTTCCTACACTTTTTTTTATAGGTCTAAAAAGCTTACATCGAGGGGTTGCATAAGATGACGGCGAGATTCTTTCCTACACTTTTTTTCATAGGTCTAAAAAGCTTACATCGAGGGGTTGCATACGATGGGTAGAGTATTGTGTGTGTGTGCCATGTAAATATTATTATCTAGGGCAGCTTCTATGACTTTAGGAGAAAAATGCGACGCTAGGTTATCCCCGATCACTATTTTTTGCTTTCTGTATTAGTATTGCTTTGTATGTGTGGTAGTAAAACCGAGGTTCATATCGAACCAATCACTTTTACTACAGAAATACCTATGAGGCCACCCACAGCCCAATTTTTGTACAAGCTTTGATCCTTGTATACCACCATTGATACGAGAAAATCTCCGTTAGCATTTGCGCAAACCATTATGCTTAAAGATGTTCGTGAATGTTCCTGTATCCGTTTAACTGTTTTACGCCCTCTTGGAATTAACACTTTTTGTAACCTGGGTCGTCTGTAATGTTGGTTTTATCGTAATTGTACACATTACAGGGAGAAATGTCTATTTAATAGGACTCGATTGCCTCTCGCAAAATTAGACCCGGGCATATTATCCCACCAATGGTCAACTGTTCTGCCATTTGTTTGTAACGAACGAACGTACAACCTCAGATATGTCCTTGGTTGTCATAGGAAACCCCCAGTCACTAATAGTGCCTAATTTTTTGCTGATTAAGCCTTCACCTTGGGCCGATGGACATGTAGGGTGTCCGGTTTTTGGTGGATGTGATCCATGGAACCTGTCATGAATCGTGATTTGAGATAGTTTGACCTTGACTAACCAATTCTTGACTGCGTCCACGGCTTTCTATAAAACCTGCTCACTATATTGCCGGTAATGTCGACCACCAACTTTTTTCAAATAATTTCTAATCATTTTTATATGTCTGTAAACAAATTAGCGTGTCTGGCACAAACTTATAAACTCTGTTAAGCTTAAGTTCTGCCAATACTTTTGAAACAGCTGATTTGTTAGGTTAAGTTCAATTTTTTATTAACCGGCCCGGTTGTTTTTAATGCGATGTCGAAATAGCCCTGCTGCTGTCGAAGTTACCCTTCTGCATAGTGACATTTTCATAGGTATCTAATGTGTTGAACTTTAGGCTTCTCTAGTGGCTTTCATATTCACACAATATACAAACAGTATATAAAAAAAAACTGAAACCACTGTTTCTTTCACTTTGCTTTTCACTTTTCTTTTTTTGCAAGTACAGTTTGTCAGAAAAAACTAAGGGTCTCAGGGTTCGATTAAAATTGGGCGTTATACTTATGTTATTATTTGTAGAAGTTGTTAAAGTGTATTAAAGCAACTTTTTTATGTAGCACCTAGAAAAATCCTGCATCCTTAGAAAAACACAAACCGCCAATAAAAATAAATCACTTAATTGGGCAAGGCTGTAGTGTAGTGAATGTTAGATGACTGTGTTTAATTCTAACTGATATGTTTTTAAGGTTGTAACTGAATTCATAGAACTAAAATTGGTATTGTCACCATAATGGAATTTTATTATCAGTTAGAACTAGACAACCTGTTATTAGACTTAGCTAGATGTGGTTGTAAAAATGATTTCTAATTTCCATTTTGCAGACGTCAGACCTCTTCAATAATTTACCTTTTCAGACGAGCTTGTATTCGAAGAGGCGGAAATTGCGATCACAGAGCAAATGATTGCTGTTATAACAGCTCGTGCCGATGCAATTTATGGGGCTCCAACTGTAGGTGTCAACGAATGGGCCTCTTCCAAAAATGGGGCTAAGTTATCTTACTAAATTGCATTAAAACAAATGACCTAATAGTAGTTTAATAATGAAAAAATGTAGTTTTTTCACATTTTTTATTTCTGATCTTTAATATATTATTGTAAGAATGCTTTTGCGCTTCAGAAAGTTTGATAATATCTCTTTAATTTAGTTTTATTTATTTTATCTTTTTTTTTGGCTTTCACGATAAAAAAAAGATAATATTTAAGTGCTATTAGGTCATTCAATCGGAAATTCTAAATCGGATCAAAAGCTCAACCATTCGCCTAGAGGTAACATTATTTTTATCGCGTTTATTTCAGAAGACTGACTTTTAGACTACTTTTAGATATCCTGGGCGATTAGATTGATTTTTTGATCCAGACCTTTTGCTCCGAATCTTGGCTAACGAGTTTAGACATATTTAGTATTGTTTCCTTTATTGTGTCAAATATTGAAACGTAAATATAAGGCATTTTCGGTAAAAAAATAATTATATTTTCGTAAGAGATACGCTGTGCAGGCTATTGTCTTAAATGAAAACTTTAAATTAGGTACATGAAACCACAAAAAATAGATGGACTTAAAAAAAAATCATCACAGAAAAAGCGGCAGAAAATCTTTATAGTATAAAATTTTAAATTTTTTTTGTGGTTTCGGGGTTGGCTTTCCTTCTACTAAGAATCGATCCAGCCACATTCTTAGTAGATCACGGCAGGTCTGACCTAAGTGTATATATTTATAGTACTGAAGTTAAATAAAGAGATAATAAGCCGTTATTTCTCATTTTTAAAAAGTGCTTCACTGTTAGGTAAAAATAGCTTCAGTAGTATAAAAAACTAAATCTAAATACTATGGAACAGTAACACGTAATTAAGTATATAAATGTATAGCCTATATGAGTATTCTACTGGTGGTAAAATCCCCAGATAACCTAGAAATAATATAAATATATCCTTAAATAATGATGTTATACTAATTTTAGCATACATATTGAGACTTAAAATTATTTATATTTGTGAGAAGGGTACAACGTTCAGGATTCTGTCAATATATAATATATCAATTGGCCTAAGATCCCTTTGTTTTATTTTCTATCCCAATTGTTTTTCATATATGTAATACATTTAGTATTTGTGTTACCGGCAAAATCCGTTGCTCCGTCAAGCATGGTAGGAACGGAGCCAGAAACTGGGAAAAAAGTGTCCGACACTAATTTAGCGACTAAAAAATCTCATAAAATTTAGGAGCAGGCCTATTAGGCTCTTTGCAAATTCAACAAAATATTGTAAAACTATTATAATAAAATTAGTGTTTTACCAATATCTGCTATAATACGGACGCGAGAAAGAAAGCTTCGCAAATGTCAAATGTGATTTTGGCGAAACGTCAGCAAATCTGTTCTTTTCAGAACGAGAGTAGTGAACGGATGTACACCCGGAATAAAAACGCATTGTATTTTTCCATCCGTGAAGGACTAAGAATCAACATCCATGCCAGGCCTTGTTTAGCAGAAGACTTAACTTTTTTAATAAGAAAATGTGTGAGCAACGATGAAGTTTCGTCCTGGATTACCCTTTTTTTATTCCCGTATGAAGATCCCAACTAATTCCAAGTCAAAGTCTTCTTCTTTAAGTTCTTTTGTTCTAGACAGCATTAATTTTTGGAGGAAAAACCAATTATTGCCATTGAGATCTTTGCTGTCATTATATGAAAATATATTTTGATGTTTGGTAAGAAAACCAAACATCGAAAAAAAAAAGTACAAATACGCCTTACTTTGTTAACAAGATTGGAAACAAACTTTCTGAAGGAGAGATGTTTTAGGTACCACATTTCACCCAAATTAATTGATTTTTGGCACCAAAGGTGCAGCAGCAGCAATTACGCACGCGATTTGTCATACTCTAAATATCTCCATAATTCTGATAAAGTAATTCTTAAAATCGATTATCTTAATTCTTTTAGTATGGTAAATAAGGACATCATTCTTTCTAGAATTAAAGAATATTTTCCAAATTTTTAAAATTTTATTTCTCAGTGCTATAAAGAACACTGACTTTTACCTTTTGGTGATCATTATATCTTCTCACAAAGAGGTTTGCAACAAGGGCATCCTCTTGGGCTCCATTATTTTGTTCAGCAATTCATACGGCAGCAAAAGCTATTCATTCTAAAATTAATGTATGGTATTTAGACGATGGAACAATTTTAAAATTTTAGACGACTTTATAAAATAACTCATTTAAGTTCAGATATTGCGTTAAAAATAGATTACAAAAAAACGCGAAATTTCAGTTATTGCTGATAAAACTTATGCTTTAGTGATATACTCTAAATTCAGAAATGTGGCACCGGATCTCTGCAAGGTGCTATTTGATCAGTTCAATTTTTATTCGAATAGTTACATCGGATTTTATTTACCTAAATATTCATTTGCAATACCACGTATAACTCTCTTATTAAGATGTTGCTGAAATACACCAACCGCTGTTTCCAAATATGATTCAGTTTTAAGAAATACTCTTCAAAATATGACAAACTGCAATTTTGATAGTATTTCTTTTAAACAAAGTTAAGTTTCTGTTAAACTTGATAGTTTTGGTATTCGAGATCCGTCCATACTGTTTTTCCGCGTTGTTTGGTTAACGATGTAACAAATTTGCTTGAAACGATTTCTTAAATTCTTGGCTTTCACTTTGCAATCTAGAAAATATACGAATCAACTACTAAGTTTTGTCAGGTTCTCCTCATATGGAACGTCTTATTGCTCTTTAATGCCCTGAAAGTAATGCCTGGTTAAAAGCTTTACCTTCTGCATCTTTTCTTATTTCCATTGCTTTGCGAGTTGGTTTGCCTGCGTGAACAAAATATCTGCACTTGTGTGAAAATAATAGGTGTAGTCCTGCGTGGGCTTATCTGCAAAAAAGTGCGGGAGGTATGTCCAGACACAGGCTGATCAATAACATAATCAAGAGGTCTTTGATAACTGCGGATTTCACGCTGTTTTAGAACCGCCTGGATTTTTTCGATGTGATGGAGAGCGAGTGGATGGTATGAGACTGGTTTTCTGGAAAGCAGGTAAGTCATTGTTATGGGACGCTACATGCGGGCATACCCTTGCGGATTCTTATATCAAACATCTGAAGGAGCAGCTAATGCGTTTAACAGTTGAAACGTTTGGTTTTTTTGAGTAATGAGGCAAGAAAGCTTCTTCAAGAAATAAGTTGTCCTGCAAGCAAGAAAAAAGCTTCATTACCCAAAGGGTCAGGCTCGCTATTCAAAGAAGTAATGCAGCTTCTGTGTTAGGGACTATCGAGAATGGAAGAGGTTTGGATGAAATTTTTTATATTTGATTTTTTTAAATTTTATTAATTAATTATTTTTTAGTGAATTTGGGCGTATGGTGTAATCTACCATAACGTGTCAGGAACCAAATTCTTACATTGTTGTTTTCTTTATGTAGTAAATAATCATATATTTATTTAACTTACTTTTTAGTACTTTCTCTATGATATTGCTTTATATTTAGCTCGATATTTGGTATCACTGAAGAGTTTAAAATTTCTACGTTTTAACATATTACGTGACACGCTGGTATCAAAATATTACGTAGGGAGCTAAATTTTTTTATAAATAATGTGCTTTACTCCGCATTGTAAGGGTTGTTGTTTGATTTTTATATGTCATTCAATTATGAATGACATAGCCTGACGTGTTGAACATAAAAATAATCTGGTTAGTCAGTAAGTCAAACATAATAACAATCAAAAATTATAATATTTGAAAATATTTTTAAATTCAAAGAAAATAAAACCTGGTAATATGTTATTAGGTAATGGTAATATATAATAAAACATTTATAGCACTAGAAAATAATACAATATTTATTGATACTTGATATTTCTTTGTATTAACAGGAATTCATGGTACATTCTTAGTACAATTTCATTTTAAGGATCTCAGTCATTCAAAGCAGAATCCAAATACCAATGTTCTGATGTGATAATTCTTTGTCGGGAACATGATCGATTTTCAGAAATGCATCCTTGCAAGCTTGAATTTCTTGACTATATTAAACTAATCTTTATTTGCTTAGTCCCCATTAACCAGTAACAAATATCTTATGTGATATAGTATCAGTCTTGAGCTCACATAAGATATTTGTTTAGTAGTAGTTATATTTCTTTTGTACACATTGGATGACACAGAACTGGAACACAGAACGCATTACTAGATCGCAAATTGCATAATCACCCCGTCAAGAACACCACTTACCGATCCTGAATAAGTCGCAGTCGTTTAATGTTTCAGTGCTTCCAATCACAGATTCACACATCTTAATCCTTCTGCGGTTTCGTTAATGCTTACTGCAGCGGGTACCTCTCCGAGATCTTCTGCAGTTCTTAATAGCTCTCTATCCTAAGCGGGTAAAGACTAAATTCCGACATATTTTACTTATTTCTTATTTTGAACTAAGTAAACTCTACACATCTTTTATTATAATGTGTAATATTTTATAATTAAACAAAAAGGTCGTTTATGTTATTTCATGTTGTTTGTCCTAAATTTGATGTCTCCTTAAGATATATAAAAAATACTTAGTCAAAATGTTCTGCCTATTTTTCGGAAAAGATTGATTTATTATTTGACCTACTGTTATTATAATTCTCTTAATACATAACGATCATAGACAGTCGTATGTACGAATTTTAAATATACAAAATAAATAAAACAACTTTATTTATTTTGATTGTTTGGTGGGTTATGACGTTCCACTCACATTGAGTGTTGTCAGTTCTTGAAGGGTTATGAAGGATTATTTCTGTTATAATATGGCTATAATATAGAATTCATGTCCGGATACAAGGCAGCATAACCTAAGATTGCCATTTTCTATTAAGAGTTGTACCCTCCTCACACGGTGTGGTCTGACGTTGTCATCCATAAATACAAAATGTTTACTAATTTTATAACGTAGTGGATAAATTATCGCTCGGATGGTGTTTTCCGCGTACATTTCACCTTTTATGTTTTACTCCGCAGAGAAAAATGTTTAGTGCTAGGATTAAACATGATTCCTGCAAAGCATAGCTGTTCCTTCTAGGTCTGGTACTTCTTATGGAAAGCCAAGCCTTTCTTGTCTTCCTGTTGTTCTCCAAACCCTGTCACGTCGGGTATTCTTCTTTTGGAAAAAAAAACATAACCTGGGTACTCGTAACACTATTCTGTAAATCTGTAAATTGACAGAATAAAGCATTCGCCTAATGGTGGTACTTTAACACTGTTCTGCGATAGATCCTTAAAAAGTTAGCGCCGGGAGCTGAAATGGATTGATTTTGCCATACAAAAGTTTTATTACGTAATAATCTTTACTTCCATTTACTACTCTAGAGCGGCCCGTTCTATAATATATATATATATATATATATATATATATATATATATATATATATATATATATATATATATATATATATATATATATATATATATATATATAATATATATATATATATATATATATATATATATATATTATAAGGATCTCTTTGGAATGACCATTAAAGCAACGAAATTTGTCTAAGTATAAACATGTGGTTAGCAAGGGACCATCCGAAATCTTCGCAGGACTTGATACTCTATCACTACGGAGCAGCATATAGCCACCTGTGGCGAAACTCATAACTCGACAGTAATAAAATCCAAAGTAGGGTAAGATTAACGCGGCAATAACTATTATTATTTTTTTTTGGGATGACCGCTAAGGCAATGAAATTTGGCAAGCTCTAGACACGTGTTTCTGACTTAAGGTCTTCATCAGTACAGTCAAAACTAGTTGAGAGACGAGTATAACTAGCGCCAAAATTAATATACACAACCACACCAGTGTGGTTACCAAGAGAACATTCGAGATCTTCGCCGGACTTGATACTCTATCACCATGGAGCAGCATATAGCCAGCTGTAGCGAAACTAATAATATAACCTAACTACAAGAGTAATTAAAATGAAAGTAGGAGAAGATTAACCCGGCAAGAACTATCGTATAGTAGAAAAAGGATTTCTTTGGAATGACCGCTAAAGCAATGAAATTTGGCCAACTATAGACACGTGTTTCTGACGATCTTCATGAGTACAGTCAACTAATTGGGAGATAAGTACAACTAACGCCAAAATTAGTACAAAAATAACCCACAGGAGCAAATCCGACATTTGTGTTCACCAAGAGTATATCCGAAATCTTCGCCGGACTTGATACTCTGACACTACGGAGGAGGATATAGCCACCTGTGCCCAAAACTCATAACCCAAGAGTAATTAAATCAAAAGTAGGAAAAGATTAACGAGGCAAGAACTATTATATAGTAGAAAAAGAATTTTGCTAAAGCCGCGTGGTTTTGGTTCTGTTGGTGACTCACATTTTTGTATGGCGAAATCAATCCATTACAGTATCTGCTCCCGGCGCTAACTTTTTAAGGATCTATTGAAGAAGAATTTCAAGTACCACCAGTAGGCGAAAGTTTTATTCTGCCAATTTACAGATTTACAGAATAGTGTTACAAGTAGCCAGGCTATTTATTACCTTTATACATAGCCACATGGTTGCTATGGGCACAGGAACATAAAAACTGGCTCCTACCTCACTGGCACAACTTGTCAAGAAGAATAGGCGACGTGACAAGGTTTGCAGGACAACAAGAAGACAAGAAAGCCTTGTGTTTCCATAAGAAGTTGTGCCAGACCAAGGAGGATCAACTATGTTTTGAAGGAATCATGTTTATTCCTAGCGCCGAGCACTTTTCTCTGGGGCGCAAAACATGACAGATGAAATATATCCGGAAAACATCATCTGAGCGATAATGTATCCACTACGTTATAAAACTGGTAAACATTTTGTATTTATGGATGACAGCCTCAGACCACACCATCCGAGAAGAGTACATCTCTTAATAGAAAATGGGAATCTTCAAATATTGGGTTATCCTGCCTTATCTCCGGACATGAATTCCATCGAGCACATTGGGGACTATGTTGGAAGAGCCATGCCGTAACAGAAACAACTCTCCCATAACCCTTCAAGAAGTGACAAGGCTCAAAATGAGTCGAACATCATAATCCACCAAAGAATCAATCTTTTGGAAGCAATGTTACCTTAAACTCTTTTTAACATTTGTATTATGAAAATTATAATAATAGCAGGTCAAATAACAAATCAACCTTTTCCGAAAAATAGGCAAAACGTTTTGACTAAGTATTTTTTATATGTCTTGGAAGTTTTGAGAACTTCAAATTTTTGAGTCATCAAATTTAGGACAAAGGAAATGAAATAACATAAACGCCTCTCTCTAAAGATGTGTAAAGTGTATTAAGTCCAAAATAGGAAATAAGTAAAACAAGTTCATTTTTTACTTCTTTTTTATTTCGTAACTTGAACTCCATTTTCTTAAGTCCATTAGTATTTCCACTCAAACAAATAACTCTAACTTCTAGTGATCATATTTTATACAAAAACAGTGTTCTGAATTCGAAATAAAATATCAGAACTAAACACTCGGGTGCTTTCGAAAAGCACAGGGTAATCAGTAAGCGACAATAAATTCGCTGATGCACTTGTCGCCCATACGGTTCACCGTGCCATTACGTCGCGAGAAATTTGGGGTAGCAACAAGTGACGAAAAATGATAACAATTCCAAAGATTATTAGTAAACTAGGCATTACATAAAAGAATATCCATACAAAATAAAATTGACCAAATAAGCCTATTCTTGACAATATGGTGGTGGTCTATATAATATTTTGCCAACTTCTTTCTTGATATTTTATGTTCTAACAAATTTTTACATTTATTTTTACTATTGAGCTATAATATATATACAGGGTGGAAGATTTAACTGGAATAAATGTAATAACCTGAAAACTTTTTATAATTTATAAAAATGATTTACCCGTACAGTTGGTTTACCTACTCAACTCTTATCTTTTGGTAATATAAATTAAATCGTAACTTATTTTTTATATACGATCTCTTTAACTGAAGAAGATTTTACTGCTATTCTTTAGTCATTGACCTTGAAAAATAATTATTAAAAACTAATTTTTAGTAGCTTGTATATGCTGAGTCGAATCCTGAAATCAAAAATATCAATACTAAATCAGGGGCGTTTCGAATGGGAGAGCCCCGAGGGAATAGTCGTCCTAACTTTTTTCTGCGTAAAGTCCTTCAACTTAAAAGTCCAAATTTTAAAAACTTAGGGCTCTCTAAAAAAGAAAGACATTCTTGATTTAATTCGTTACGATATATGGTTTTGAAGAAATATTGATTTGAAAATTGTCTTACATAAAAAAATTAACTTATTTTAGACCCAAATTTCATTATTTAATCATTAAACGTTTCGAAAATATTTAGGAAAAAATATCTTCAGGGGACTCCTTCTCGAGGCTGTAGTCTAATCAACGGAGTAATTTTCGATATATGTTTACATGGCATTTTAGTCTTTTTTTATGACAGATTACTCTTCTAAAAATATTGACCTCTAATTTTGGGACATCCTTTGGTAAAGTAAGTAAATTCAGAAAATTTTAGGCAATCTCAGGCTATTTGCTTTGAATTTTTGCCAATATTCTGCATGTTTTACTGTCAAGCTCTCAGAAAAATATAAAATTATGAAAATGTCAAATTTTTTATCATACCCAAATGTACCATAATATTAAAGATAAATATTACGTTTGAACACTCCTTTTGCTCTAAATGTTTTTATTGTAATGAATGTTCAAAAAATATTAAAAGTAGAAATTACCAGAAAAATCTACCCAAATACAAAAGACTGTTTGCACATTCGAAGAAAATTTAAAATATTATATTATGTTTCTTGTATATAAAAAAACAGTAAAAAAACGGTTTCGTTTAAGTTATATACCCATTGTTATGTAATCGTTGGCAGAGATGGATTTAGAAGACATGTATCAAAAAGAGTTTTGTTAAAGTTCGCCAAAATCTATACCAAAATCTATACGAATAGTTCCTAAAAAAAAGTTTTTTATATTATATTGGGAGCGTTATATAATCCAGAACCGAAAATTATTCTTTACATTGATGAAACTTATATCATGTTCCAAATAGTAGCAACTTCAGGGCACTCCAGCAGTTATACTTATTTTAAAATCACCACTTATCCTGGATATCCATGATAGGGATCTTATGAACCCTTTGGATTATTGAAGAAAACGGACACATCAAGTCAATGTTTAAGTCTTTTTTAAGGTACCATTCACATGAATCATCATCATTATATAGGCAATTTCTATCTAATTGCTGACGCACTAATTCATAGATAGCGAGACCAATTTTAATGCAGGAAGCAAACTTTCGCTTGGCAGATACAATATTGCAAACAGTTCAACTGCTGAAGCAGCTAGAAATTAAAGCAAAACAAGTTTTATCAAAGAAGAGCAGCATAACGCCTTTTGCATCCAGAAAACGACTTCCTAACTTTTGGTAGTTACTAAATAATTAAACTTGCTCATTCCAGGATTTCCTTCAGCATGGAGAATATCTTCTTTATGTTGTCAAGAAAAACAATGAACTAAGACTTATTCACCTCAAGGGTTTACTTACGATTTCAGAATTTAACTAAATACCAAACATGGATCCATTACCAAAGCTTCATTGTTCATAACCCTGAATCTAGTTAAGGGATATTATTGCATATATCAAAGCGGCGCAAGAACATTTTGTTGTTGTTCCCTTGAAAGTGTGCTGTGATATTTAGGGACTTTGTGTAGCCAGAGCAAGAGCAAATTAGAAAGAGTGTTGTCCATGTGCAGTTTACAATGCAAAATATCCATTGCTACCGTTCATTTTTAAGTGGCAAAAGAAAAGATTTTTGTAGCTAGAAGTATTTTTTTCGCGAAAAATGCACTTGTACAATTTTCTCTTATGTCAATATCATACAAACCGAAAAACTATATTCACATCCCCAAATACAATCAGCTTAACTTTGAATTTTTTACGCATTAGACAAATAAGTAAATCATCTAACACGGCTAACATCAAAAATATAAATGTAGCTTTGGAAAAGCCGTTTTGAACGATAGATAAAGTTAAGTTTGTTACAAAAATATATTTTACTTCCCTCGTACTTCCAATTCTACCCAAAAATCAAACATGGAGGAACAAAATGGCGGTCTATTAAAATGTTAAAAAATCATAAAAACCACTTTGGCGACCTAACGAAATATTTAAAAAATCTGTTTCCAACTGACTCGAAATTTTGCACAAAAATTAAGCGTGAAACAGGGATAAACTCTAAAATTTTGGTACGAATCCTTTATGGCAAAAGAAAATGGCGGTGTAATAAAACCTTCAAAAATCCGATAAAATTCCATTTCTTGGAATACAACTTTTTTATCGAAGAAAATAATTTTGACGTAATTTTAATAATAATTAATATTAATCAAAAATGAATTCAAAACTAATAAAAAATAATAAACCTGATTATTGCTGCTGTGGAATCAGAACTTAATCTGAATTATTTTTAGATAGGTAGTTTAGGTAAAACACATATAAAATATATTATCAGACACAGATAATACAATTTTTATACTTACGTAGTTATTTAGCAATAACCGAGGTAATAACTTTATAGTTCATTACTTAAAGGTTCAAGCTTACAAAAAAAATTAGGTAGTGGACTAAACTTTTTACTTCCCTCAGAATGAAAGTATTGTAACCATGCTCCCAGACTTTTCAAAACTTCACTTTTCAGGGTCCCTGGATGACTTTTTTCCAGTTCTATCGGTCTGCCTGTTCGCGGCATTGGTAAAAACTACTTATCCGATTGACTTCAAACTTTTATCAAAAATTAAGAGTCATAGGGCGATGACATTTTGGTAAAAATCCAATGTGGCGGAAAAAGATGGCGGCCTAGTGAAGTAAAAAATTATCCAATTTACCTGAAATTTTGCACAAAAATTTATTATTATCTAGGAATGAGTCCAAGATGTCGAAACAAAATGGGGTCTTAATAAAATATTTAAAAGATCAGCCTGAAAAAAATACTTAATAGGTTGATTTTAAATTTTGTGCAAGTGTAATATAGAGATGAACTGTTTGTTCATTGTGGTACGAATTCAAGACGGCGAAACAAAATGGCGGCTATATAAAATGATTGGAATCGAGAAAAAAATACCCTGTACGGATTTTACAGATCTTCACGTTTGAGGGTATAAATACCAAAAAACCATATTTTCTCAATTCAGTCGGTGCTTGCTAGACCGGAATTAAAAAACTAAAATATTTTAATAATTTGGCACACATACATAAACACGATGACAATACAATATTATGGTGTCCAATCCTGAGTGTCTTAAACAATAATGCTAAAAAATACAAAATATAATAAATGTAAAAAAATATTTAAATAAAACTTTTTGTTATAAATTATTGAAACGACAAGTAAAAAATAATAGAACTTACATAAATACAGAACTTATAAAAATTCGTATATTTTCTCAAAAGCTTGAGCCGTCTCACGCCATCATACTTGAAGTAAAGTCTCAAGTTTTAAGAAAATATTCACATTTTTAAAAGTTCGGTGTTTATGTAAGTTTCATTATTTTTGGTTAATTTATTTTCGAATGTCTAAAAGAAACAGGGAATCACAAATATGATTTTTGGCATTTTGTTTGGCCTGGTAACTCTGGATAAGGCAAAATCATTTTTGTGTCGATATATCTATGTTATTTGGCAAAAGAAAATGTCTTCCAAATTACTGCCTTTTTTTGTAAAATGAAATTTTGTTTTCTTCATTTGGATCCAGATTAGTTAAAACTCTGAATTAATTTTCTCTTAGAACTTAAAATTTCTGAATGTCTCTTCTGTCTATTATTTACAGCTATTTCGGTATTGTTCGTAGGAAATGTGAAAATATCGTTATTTTTTATAATGGCATGTCGCGGAGAAGTAAAGGCCTTTGCGTTCTTATTGGGGGGCGGAGACTGCCTACTTGTAGATGAAGGTGGTGTAGTCATCATTTTCTCACAAAATAACATTAGCCTGACTGTGAGATTTAGGGCAAAGAGCATCTGCTGCGACGAAATCTTCTTCAGAAAAAAAATACTAGATTAATATAGATAAATACCCGCTGTCTTAAATCCACTGACCTCCTTATCAACTACTTCTTTCTGAAATTCCAAATAACTCTATTTTATATTCAGAAATACGCTTTCCAACATTATAATTTATACAGAGGGCACATTGATTTTTAAACTCCGTTTTTAAAGGTTGGAAAAATGTTCCAAAGGCTGCATCTTCTGTGACGTATGAGGAGGTAGTGATATCGTATCAGTTCTTTAGCTCATACGTCAAGTCAAATACGGAGAGGAAAATATGGCTGTCGTAGTTGTCGAGTATTAGGCAAACTCTCTTATCCGTAGAAGGTCTAACTGTATTTACATGTTCCTTCTATCTTCTAAATGTGTCACTATTACTGGAACCGTTTGAGCTTTCAAAACCTTTTCACCCTGGGAAGGCATTCTTCATAAGTCTGTCCTTCATATTTTTTCTCAAAAATATAAGGAAAGAAGGAACATTCAACATGTATCTCCTTTTTCATCACTTGTTATTTTACCTATCTGCTTAACACTTTTTAGCACTAATATTTTAGAAGGTATACGAACAGTCTGCAACTCAGTTTCACCTACATTATAGAGGTCGTTAGGTGAGTAATGATTTTTTTCGAACAAAACTGACAGATTGTAAAAAAAATGTATTGACTACTATATTGAAACCTACAACTCGACTTAAACTTGTAAATTCAGGAGATCTGCTTAAATCATAAATAAATCATCTACACTGCACTCGCAAATTCAGTTTCTTGTGTGTAAGTGGCTGTAATCTGTAATCAAGAGATAGATAGGTTATTTTATGGCGCACACAATTGCGGAGCTCTTACTCTCTGGGCAGCCATTTTCTCGTAATATCTTAACCACAAAATGCTACCAAATATTGACATCATATGATGTGAAGTGTAAATAATCAGACCAGAAACAAAATTCATCTCAGTTTAAATGAACATTACTTAATTACCTACCTCCTAAACTCGACGAAAACAAAATCCGCGCTATTTCCCGGTTGCTATTTTACTAAATATAAATTGTTCCAACACAAACACGCCGCCCAATTACGTAATTTGAATGCAAAATCTGATTAAGCACACAGGGGGAAAATCTAATCGTCTCCCGCACATTTCAGCGGGCATAAAAAAGTTTTGTTGACTGTTCAGTGTGGGTTTCGTGGATCAGTGGTAGGATTCTCGGCTTTGGATGCGATATATATACGTTCGAATTCCCGTTCGGATCCAGGCGGATAACTTTTTTAATTTTTTAAAGAAAACTTATAATTAATAAAAGTTAGGATTGGTTAGGTTTACTATAAAAAAGCGCACGAAAACGCGCTAACAAAATTCCATGTGTTTGTGTTGTAGCAGTTTATATTTGGTAAAATCGCTTCTCGGTTTGCGTTAATACCCCAACCTTTACTACCTACAGGCTTTATTATGTCAGTTATCAAAAAACTGTAAATACAAAAGTTTTTGGGTTTTATCAGGATCATTAGAATCTACAAAAAAAAAAACAAGTAAAAGACAGTCGGAAAATTATAGCAATATCTTGATTATTTTAAGTGAAACACCTTGTATAATAAGTGTATTCTTGCTGATTATTAATGAATTAGGTTGGATACTTTTATATTTAACGATGTCCAAGAAATTTGAGAAAAACACAGTATTCCCATTAACTCCACTATAACGTAGTGGATCGTTGTCCGACTCTCTCTTACACATTGCTCCTTATTGCAGGGTTTTTTTCAATTGTATCGTTTTTTCTTAATAAAGGTATCAAACCTAGTATAATTATAATCAGGAGGAATTATTATTATTCATACAATATTTTACGGGGTGTATCACTTAAAACAACGGTCTCATTTTATTCGTTTTTTTTTGCAAATTCTAATAATTTCTATAAAACCCAAAGCCTTTTGTTTTTTAATTTTTTTTTGATAGCTTATACGATTGATAACACCATTTAAAATACAACTAGACGCCCCACAGAGGTCATTTTATTACTTCTAGGGAATAAAAAATCGAAACAAGATATGCGACATTTTTTTTTATTTTTAATATGTCCTAACTTAAAAATTAAGCATTTTTGTAAATATTCTACCTATTTATAAGGGTGACAAAAATATTTGTGATATAATTTGTCAAAATTTTAATTTTATTTTTTTTTTTAAATTATTATGTATTTTTATCGCATTTTTTATTTAAAAATATATTATGTTTTCACTATTTTTACGTATTATTATTAAGACTAAAAAAAATAAAATTACAACTTTGACACAAACACAATCTTTTCTGAGTAGAATTTGTTTTAAAACATCCTGATGTTTTAAAAAAATGTTGTTCCTTATCTAAATTATATAACGATAACAAAACAAAAAGAAAAATATAAATTAACCAATATATTTTATAAGTTAGGCTTAAATATATTTTATTTTATAAAAAACCATCAAACTTAACAAAAACAAAAGAAATTTTATAAATTTTAAAACATTAAAATTTAAGACATTAAACAACAACAAATTAACAACCAAAGAAATAATATTGTTAATGTCACCTAATAACAAGCTAAACCTAACCACTTGGGAAAAATATCTTATAAAGACAATAATTATTATTCCTCATCAGAATCCATAATATCCTCACTATCAACAGTATCAACAATATTATTATCTATAGTATGTGGTTCAATCAACAAATTAAGAACATCTTGGCATAAAGGTTGTTTATTTGAACGGTTTCCTATACATTTTGATAATGACGATATTAAGGGATCTGATGATATTAATAGGCCATTAAATATGTCTCTCATAATTGCTTCCCGGGAAAATTTTCTTGAGTGAAACTCCCGATAATTTCGTAATAAGTAAATAAGTCTTTATTACGGGACTCCAAGGCTTCCTCAGAAAACATTCCTATTGGAAGTGAGGTATTTTTGACTATATCAGGTCCGTGAATTAATAAACGATGGAGGCTTTCAGGCATGTAATACCAATGGTATAGATTTACATACATGTTGGCAGTAGCATTACCAAAATTTGGTAAATGAATCTATGTTAATATTATATCCGCATGATATTGTTGTTAGTATTATAAATAGATTTTTTACAAAGTTTTCGTCCAGGCCAGTTATGGAAGCAGAAGAAGAATAATGACGAAAAAATCTACGTGCTGAGTTCCCATCGTTAGTACTTCCATACCCTTGTTTGGGAACATCAACTAATAGAGATAACTCATCTTTTAATCTCTTAATAATATATTCTTTTCTTTGCTTTACTTGCAGTTTATCAGATTCAGTTTTTATTTGCCACTTTTTTAGGTCAAGTCTGTAGGATATATGTAAACAGCATTCCAGACATCTAATCCACGCGTGTAGATTTGACATACCGTAATCGAACATATCCGTATTTAGTGTAAGCAATGAAATTTTTTTAAGGTCATTCATAATTTTTGGAGTTGCTTTACAAATTCCACAAGTTTGGCTCGATGAATTGCTGATTACTCCAAACGTGTTTCCATCGAGCATTGTTGATTTAAAACTATGATAAACAGTTATTTGAAAATTCTTTAATTGGCATATAGTTGGCTGAATATTTTCTATTTGGTTTTTAATATTATTTATTTCACTCCGTGTCAATTCGGTCGTTTCCTTTGCAAATATAAGTTTAATTGGCCTACAGAACCTGATTGATGAGGGGCGTGCATTTTGCCATAATATTAGGTTGTTACAAATCATTTGTAATGGAACGAGACATATCGAAAACAAATTGGAGTCTGTTTTTAAAATGCCTTCCTCTCCTGGAGTGAATGCCTGTTTGTAGGTTGAATGCCCTCCACTCCCATCACAACCCCATTTGTACGAAAGCATGATGTTTGTTAAATCGCTCGTTGAAAACTGTTCAAAAACTTGAAATTGTGCTTCCACTATTCTTTTAGCAGTGTGGTCTGAAAGTCCTTGTAACTTCACCTCGGCACTAATGTCTGTAATAGTAATTTGATCCTCAGAGGGGTAACACTTTTTTTTTGCATCTAGGATAATATTCGGATAAATATTTGCGAATTTAGGGTTCGCTCCTTGCTGTATTAGTGTATATGTTTTTTTTGTAAATCGGCCATCTACAAAAAGTGAGAGTGCTTCCTCGGCAGTATACTTTATTGGTTGTTGAATTTGACCTGATGGTTGAAGTAAATTTTTTGTTTGCTTTGCGCAGTTGAGGGATCCATCAGAAATGCTTTTAAGCACTTTTGAAGCATTTCGTTGTCCAGCAATTTCAAAGCTTTTACGGGTAGCAAAAGTCAACTCATCTTTTGAATAATTTTGAAGTAGAGGTAGTATCTCTTTTCTTTTACTTTGATTGCTAAGCTCGCTAAACTGTTTTTTAGGACGGCCTTTTTTACGTAATGTGGAATTGTTATTACCCTCGTCTTTAAATATCACAAGATTTTCATTAAGCCAATGATGATGCTTTTTTTCAAATGTTTTTAACATTCTTTGTTATTTTAACCAGTTTTTAGCCAAGAAGCTGTTGAAATTTTTAATAGTATATTTAACTTTACTATAGTTTTTATCATTTTCATCAATTTCCAATTCCAACTTATTTATTACATATGAAAATACAGCTGAATTCTTGTTTTTTAAAGTACTTTCCTGACGCCAAACATTAAACAATTCTCTTTTCATAAAGGACATTTTACCTAAAAAAGTGTTTTTTGTTATTATCTGCAAGCTTCTGCGCACCATTTGACAAGTTTAAAAAACAATTAAGTTTAGTTTTTTGATTTATTTATATTACGTTTAAAATCTATGGAAATCTTAGAACTGCCAACATGTTTTTTGAACCAGTAGCAAAAATAAAAAATTAAAATTAATTACTTTTTAAAAATGTTAAATTGCAATTAGTGTAAAGAACAATTAATAAACCAATAGAAAAAATGTATAGTACTTACCCCAAAATAAAATAAAAATGTATTAGCGTATCACAAAACTTGAAAGTATATCGACAGGAGCTTGTCAAAATTAAAAGACATGGAAATTTGACAAGCATTAGTTTTGTTTATTATACTATTGTCAGATGCGCGCGACCCTGTCACAGCCTACTAATGGCAATTATGGAGATTACCATTGTGTTTTATTTTAAATTAAAGTGTTTTTAATTAAATTTAATGGTATTTATTACAATTATTAACAAAGCATTTTTGTATTTATTAATTACTAAAATTGATAAAATGACCTCTGTGCGCCCTGTACAAAGCTCGTTTTAACTCTTAAATTTGTATTCTGTGTTTACGTAAAAAAAATTCTTTTATCATTTATTTCTCAATAGATTTTTGGCTGTAAATTCAAGCTTAATTAATTAATTAATTAACCATTTGGAAAATTTATTTAGTAACATCGATATCTGACTTTAAATGCAAATAGCCTGTCGCAGATTTTAAATAAAGGTGACACCCGCCTGTAATAAACTATATCCAAATAATTTTGATTTTTATGACCTAAAAGTCACTAAGGACTGAATTGAAAAGCAATTCGTTTCCCTGACAAATGTATTGACAAAAGATATAGTTCAATCATCTTTTCCGGCTCTCTGTTTATCAACTTCTATATTTCTATCAAATATTTTTGCAATTCAGGTACTTTAATAAAATATTTGCCCGAGAAAATCTGATTAAATTCGATTTTTATGAAGCTAACATTTGCTGTTGAAAGGATTTCTACGAACTTTGTTATACGAGGCTGGTTAATTTAATTTTGAATTTAACTTGAATTGAAAAATTGAACTAGGTAGTTTATATTCTGTATTCAAACAGGCAAGTATTTATTTTATATCACATTATAAAAAAAAATGTTCCGTTGATGGTTAAAGACGTTTTTGTGCTTGTAGACCCAGTGAAAAGGGAAATAACAAATAATAAAAGCAGAGAAGTTTTTTACGTAGACAAAGAATGCAAATATAAGAGTTGAAATAAGATTTGTACAGGATGGTCCAATAATAAAGGTAGCTCGGGAACCGTTGACGACAGAACTTAAGTATAGTTAAATCGGACAAGAGAAATCGCTGTAAATTAGTTTCAAGTTCGAAAGTTGGCCGCTAAGGAGCGTAATCTCAACACAAACGTGTGAATGTCAATTTTCTCTTAAATTTCCATACCTGAGGTATGTTGCAAATATAAGCATTGTATTCTTCAACCACTTACGCACTTTTTTGCTTAAGACCATAGATATCTCTGTTTTGGATGAACCGATTTTATATCGATGTTACTAAATAATTTTACCAAATGTTCAATTAACTCAGCTTGAATGATCCAGTGAAAAAATAAATAACAAATAATACAAGCACAGAAGTTTGTTACGTAGACAAAGAATGCAAATATAAGAGTTGAAATGAGCTTTGTACAGGGTGGTCCAATAATAAAGGACGTGGGCTGTAGCTCGGTAACCGTTAATGACCGAACTTAAGGAAACAAATATATATAGGTAAATCGGTGAAAAGAAATCGCTATAAATTATTTTCAAGTCCAAAAGTTGGCCGCAAGGAAGCGTAACAGCAACACATAATTCAGGTATGTTGAAAAAATGAAATACACACTTTTTAGCTTGAGACCATTTTTGTCTATTTTTGAAAATAAAGTGGTGGAGGAAGGTTAAATATTTTTACTTTCAAATGAAGATATCTCTGTTTTGAATGATCCGTTTTTATTCAATGTCATTTGGTAGTTATGAAGGTCGTTGAATAGTAAAATAAAAAATCCAGATCCGCATTTAAATTAAGAAAGTTGATGATGAGCTCTCGAGTACAAAACGTCGGATTGGAAAATTAATCTTGGTGTTTTGTAGAGGAGAAAAAGTGACAATAACAGAATGGAAACTATTTTCATCTTCCATTTCATTTAATCCTAATTTTTTTTTAATGGCCTTAGGCATAGCCTATTTAGCCACGAATATAATTTAAATGTTTCTCTCAAAAATCGCTATTCAATTATGTGCACGGTTAGAACATACTAACTGCGATCCCTCCCAATACGGACTCAGCAAAGGAACAAGCAAGGTCACACGCTTCTCGCCCTGGGACCAACTCAGGACTTTTATTTTACAAAATTACACAGGACAGGTAGGTCCGGGTAAAAGGTTGAAAAACATATAGGAATACTCAAATTTGACCCTAGATTCTAACCCTGCACAGTCTTAAATATTTTATAAAAACTCGCTCAATTTCTATGTCAGAGATAACCTTACGCATAAATTCCAAATGATTCATTGGCAACAAATGGACTCTACCCAGCTGGGACAAAAGCTAATCAATTGCTTGTTTATTATGCTTAAAATTTAGAAGTTTATGATTTAGATCGTCAATTGTTTCATTATCACAAGTACATAACGGACTGTTGCTCAGTTTCATTTTATATAAGTGATTATTAAAATTCCGATGTCCTACCAAAAATCGGAAATATGAGACTAGCAAATACCGAAGTAATTTGATTCTGGGAATTAAAGGTTTTTTATTCAATTCAGGAAAAATTAATGTATATACACTGGAGTTACCATGAGCATAATTACTAAACTCCTGTCTCCAAATGCTTTTAGACATTTCTTTTACAATTGGTAACAAGTCCGAATAAGGAATACCGGACTCTTTTGCCGCTTTATCAACTTTCCCATTTCCTGACAATCCTGTATGTCCTTTAATCCATATAAACTCAACCTGAACCCCTTTTGAACTGAGTAATGGCAAGATTGCTAATATATTTGCAATAATAGCAAGTTTGCAATAACTATTATTCCCCAAAGCTTGTAAAACTGATAGAGTCAGAGAGAATTACAACGTTAGAGACATTACTTCCTATATTAACCAACTCTAGTGCTTTTAAGATAGCTACGGCTTCTGCTGTAAAGATCGAAGTAAACTGTTCACATTTAAACTGTTTAGTTACGTTCAGCTCTGGAATGGAAAAAGCACACCCAACTCCCTTTTCACTCTTGGAACCAACTGTATATATTTTACAAAAATGACTAAAATCACTCAACGTTATTTTGAGTATATTATGATTAAGTGAAGGGAAATCAGTAAATTTTGGAACAATTATTTTAACATGTTGATAGGTCGTGTTGAATGGAATTTCATATAAAAAGTAAGAGTTATGTTTATGTATAACATTTTCAAAACCTGCTGTGCGAGTAAATGCATCAGCTAAAGGTGGACTATTTTTATTTTTCCAGAAGGGTTTTGTCAAATTAGATACAGCCAGTTTACTTAATTTGTTAACAAGGATATTATTATAAAATGGTCGATTTTTAAGGATAAATTTGCCTGACAACTTAATTCTCCTAGTTGACAGAGGTGGCTCACCGCATTCTGAAAGGAGAGCTTGCGTTGGGGTTGAGCTATGACTGCCCACCACCAATCTTAACGTTTTATACTGTATCCTATCAATTTTTTGAAGGCGTGAGTTACAGGCCGACCCATAAAAAATGCATCCATTGTCTAGAATGGATCGAGTACAAGCTTAATAGAATATTAAAGAGGTACTGCTCTAAGGATATTTAACCGTTTATCCGCTTGATTCAGAATGTGAGTTATATGTTCATTCCAATTTAACTTTTGGTCCAAAATGACGCCCAAATACTTAAAGGACTGTAGCCAGGGGATCGCCGTTCCATTTAAGATAATATTTTCTGCACGAGTAAATCTATGCCTAGAAAACACAACTAGTGCTGACTTATTATTAGAGATATTAAACCCATTAGTGGGGAAGTATGAATTACATATAGACATAATGTGGTTAAGATTGGTCTAACATAACTCCATTGTTTTTTGCTTGCTATAGATAAAAAAATCATCAGCAAACTGTAAAACTGTAGCCTTTAGATCTAAGCTGTGGAAATCAGCCGTGTATAGATTAAAAAGTAAGGGGCTTAAAACTGAACCCTGGGGAAGTCCAGAAGAGACTACTCTGGAATAGCTAAATGTGCTACTGCCTATTTTAATGGATATAATACGGTTTATAAAGAGTCTAACTAAGTTAAATACTACCCCTTTAGGAATTTATAAAATTAGCATTTTGTCTATTAAAATATTAAGATTAACATTATCGTATGCACTACTTATGTCTAAGAATAAGACGGATAAAAACTCATTGTCGCTATAGGTTTCTTGAATATCGGTGACTAGGTGTCATCATTAACGCCTTTGCCCCGCCTGAAACCAAATTTAAAATATGGAGTAAGGTTTTGTGTCTCACACCATTCCAAACGATGTTTAATTATTCTTTCTAATGGTTTTAGCACACATGAGGATAGGGCAATTGGCCTAAATTCGTTGACTTTACCAGGTTTGTTAATAGGAACCACTGAATAATTTTTAATTATAGGTATCTCATCACCTCGGCATATAAATTTTTCAAAGGCTAAGCACAATAGCTTCTTGGCAGAGTGGGGTAGGTGTTCAAGCATGCTATATGTAATACCATCAACGCTAGGACGTATCATTTTGTTTTTTAATGTTTTTATCTAACTCGGCAAGCAGGGCGGGTTGTGATAAAAAATGACTCTCACTTATTGTCAATTTCTGGATTTCTTGACTCACGAAATCTGGCGCTACCTTTTTAAGAAGTGTATCAGCTATGTCTTTTGACTATTTTTGATAGAATTAACTCGTTTCTATACTACCGAAGTAGAGGTATGAGCGTTTAAACTATTACAAAAAGTTTGTCAACTCTGTTTGGCTTTATTTTTAAAAGTTAATTTACATTTTGCAGTAGATCTTTTATAATTAAGAAGATTTTCTAGGCCCATATTTTGACGAAATTCTTTAAAAATTGATTTCCTTTGCTTACTCAATTGTTTACATTCATCATCCCACCATGGAGTAATATTTTTATTTTGCCAAATTTTCTTTTTCGGAAAATTTTTGTTGGCAGTACTGCATATAGCGCTAAAAACTATTTCAATTATTTGATTTGCGTTTTCAGGAATATCTTCGTTAGCAGGCATACTCTAATCGATTTCATAGGCATATAAATTCCAATTAACATTCCTCAGATTCCACCCAACAGTACTCTCCAAGACACCCATTGATTCAGTGATATTCTCATTAAAATTTATCTCGACAGGAAAGTGATCTGATCCATAAGTGACCTCTAGTACCTTCCAGTTAGAATTATTATAAATGTTGGATGAAATTATACATAAATCAATTGCTGAACTGTTTTTCGGTCCACCTATTCTAATGTGACTACCCTAGTTCCTTATAATCAAATTTTGAAAGTTATCTAATGAGTTCAATAAAGTTGTACCATAGTTGTCATTGTTACTACACCTCCATAAAGTATGGTGAGCATTAAAATCTCCAGCAATAATGCAATATTTATTTACTTGCGAAAAAAATTTTTCGTATTCAGGCACAGAGATTTGTACATTTGGAGGTCTATACATTGACACAAGTGAAATATTTACATTTTTCACAAAAACGTTAATACCACATAATTCAATTTTTTTGTTAGTTAAATTAACAAATTCAATTTCATTAAATGGTATATTTTTCTTAAGGAAGATAGCAACTCCACCTTTACCTTTTAGTCTATCTCTTCTAATAACGTTATAACCTTTAAGAGATATTTTATATTCTGGCTTATACCATGTTTCACAAATTAGAGCTGCATCAAAATTAGTTTCATTAGCGAGACTTTTCAAGAAATTACAATTGTGATATGTGAAGGTCCCCATTGTTGTGAAATATCTTCAAAAACAGTTTCAATAATATTACCTATTTCTTCAATAATGCTAATAAAACCCGTGGATGAGTCTGGCCTAAATGAATGATTTATTTGGTTTTTTAGAATATCATGTATTTTTTTTTAGATCGAAAATTTGTTTTTCACTTAAATGGTGATTCGCTTCGTGTGAATCTATCCAAGGGGTACCCGTATACGACCGATCAAATTATTTACGTGTAGATTCAAAATTAGGACTTCGATCTACTACTTTACGTTTTTTCGTGCTAGTATTAATATCTGATTTCATATTACCGGAAACGGGTTGGGAAAACGAAATACTCTTATTTGCTCTACCATTGGATTGCCGCCTATCTGAATATACCTGACTTTTGGGTATTATTTCGGGAAACTCACTATTGGAAGTCAATAGTGGCATAAATTTATTTTTCGATACTAAGCTCGCATATGAAGGGAGGTCGACTAACTTTTCGGCCTCGAGGAATGACAAATTGTGATTAGCCATTGCTTCTTTAATTTTTCGTTGCTTCATGTATTTAGGACATTGCTTACTTGTAGAAATGTCTGAGGTTGATTTACAATGTATACAGTTCGTGTCCCAATTTTGGCACGTGTCGTCGTCATTTAGAGATTTAGAGCAGTTTTTACACTTTTTTTCCCTTTACATTGTTTGACAGAATGACCATAATTTAAGCAATTATAACACTGCATAACAGGAGAGTACCATATTTCAACTTCAAAGCGCAGTCTATACAAAAATACATAATGGGGGACTTCCAGTTTATCAAAAGTAACAATAACTTGTTGCCTAGGTACACGCTTAGAATTTCCTTCAGGGGTTGTTATATATTTGTATCGTCTTTGAATAGATTTAATTGGTATTGGTGATTCTAATTTCTCTAAAAGTTTCTGATCCGAAAAGGAGGTATCAACTCCACGGATAAGACCTTTTTTTGTGTTAGATAGGAGGGAATATATGCAAAAAGATTATTACTTTCAAATATGGGGTTAGTTACAATTTTATTCGCACCGTCAGCAGATTTACAAAATATTTGTACCCTATTACACCCTACTGTGTTAAGATAATCTATGTGAACCTCATCCCCACCTAGCTTGTAAAGTTTTTCACTTATTTTAAGTGGATGCAATTTACCGAAGTTTAAATATTTTTGTTCAACAAACACAGAAAAAGTAGCAATGCTATCGGGCTTATATCTGTTATTCAAATCAACATTTTTTAACTTGTCTGATATTTGTTTCTCCTCGGAATTATTTAAATTATTTTTGTCTGGCATATCACAATCATTATACTTAAAACCTAATACTTTTACATTTGGTTCCCCCTCTCTACAGATCCACCCCCTGTCATCCCCTTTACATAAAAGGGCAGGAGGTGTTAACTTACTGAATTAGAAAAGATACAACTCACAGAGAATCCAGCTGTAATTTCAAATCGATAAATAAGATATCCGATGTAGGGAATTCAACACACAAAATGCAAAAAATGCGATATCACTTATCACCAAAACAATTTCGGTACGCGTCTACGTTCGTTCGTAGCTAGAACCGGACTGATCCTAAAATTTTAGTAAAACCAAAAAAATGGAAAAAACAAGGCTACAATAGAAACTTTAGTAATCTTGCATAAGTGTAAAGGACAAAACTTAACAAAAGAATGAAACAAATAATACTAAAACGTAATAAAATAGCTTAAGCTAGGGCGAGGCAGAGCAGGATTCGGTTTGGACAAAAAGATTAAACCGAGTTCTAACTTGCTTCTATTGGAACCTTCTTTCTTTTCCAGTTGTTTGGTCTCTACAAAACGGAAAAGTTAATTTTCCAATCCGATGTTTCCGATTCGAGAGATCATCATTAACTTTTTTAATTCAAATTTTTACACCCGTATTCACTAAAGAGGTTGAAATTTAGACCAGGTCTAACTTGAGAGTTATAAGTTTAAGATGACATTTTTAACAATTGAACAAATAATGTTTCTAAATGTCGCAATTACAAAAGTAACGTAAGCCAAACATAACTGGCGAACTAAGAGTTTTAAGTACCATGGCAACTAGACCTGGTCTAACTTGTGAAAGTTTTCCGAAATAACACCATATAGTGACTACTTACTAACAAAGTCATTACGGTACAGTTTATGGCTCCACGAGTAGAGCAAAAGAAGTACTTTCTTTCGACACCAAGTTGAATAAAATCAGAAATATCTACATTTGAAAGTAAAAATGTTTGTCCTTCTCCCACCACTTTATTTTTGAAAATAGACAAAAATGGTCTCAAGCAAAAAAAATGTGTATTTCGGCGGAGAATGCTTATATTTTCAACACACTTCAATTATGGATATTTAAGAGAAAATTAGGCCCCCTAGCGGTCGACTTACGAACTTAAAAATAATTTACAGCGATTTCTTTTCGCCGATTTACCTATAAATGTTTTTTCTTAAGTGTTATTATTAACGGTTCCCGAGCTACAGCCGAGACGTCCTTTATTATTTGACCACCTTGTACAAAGCTCATTTGAACTCTTATATTTGCATTCTTTGTCCACGTAAAAAACTTCTGGGCTTTTATTATCTGTTATTTCTCAATAGATCAGACTCTAAATTCAAGCTTAATGAATTGAACATTTGGTAAAATTATTTAGTAACATCGATATTTGATTTTAGTTGCAAATAGCCTATCGTAGATTTTAATTAAAGGTGACATTATACCGCCTGTAATAAATTATATCAAAATAATTTTGGGTTTTATGACCTAAGGCTCGCTAATGATTGAATTGAAAACCAATTATTTTCTCTGACAAATGTATTGACAAAAAATATGGTTCCATCATTGTTTCATCTGCCTATCGAATAACGTTTCCAATTTAGTTACTTTGATAAAATATTTGCACGAGAAAAGCTGATTAAATTGGATTTTTATAAAGCTAACATATGATTTCGCTGCTGAAAGGATTTCTATGAACTCTGTTATCCGAGGCTGGCTAATTTAATTTAATAGATTATATGAAACTGGATATTTAAACAAAAATAATCCTAAGTGAGAATTCAAAATCTTATAATAAGACCCCTATAGAAAAAAATAGGTAGTTTATATTTTGTACTCAAAAATACTTGCCTGTATTTATTTTACATAAAATTATAAAAAAGATCGTTCCGTTGATGGCTAAAGAAGTTATTGTGCTTGTAGTAATTTTTGAATAACATAGCTATAAATATTTAAAACTATCAAATTAATTTATTAGAACCGCTAAAGTATATAATAGCTACATTTTATTCGATAAAATATTATTTTCGCCAGCAATAGTTCCTTAGTCAGTAACTAGTTAACTAAAGAGTAGACGGTACACAAGTAGCAACATTAGAAGAAAGCATCTTCCAAAACTTATATTTGTGAGGAAAAAGAGAATATGTAGGGCGAAACAAAAACCCTGAAAAAAATTACTTAGCGCAACTTTCCGAAATAAGCCGATTGCAGAGAAGTAAATACATAAGCTGGAGTCTGATTTTAACAATACTTGATAAACTACAAAAAGAAAACATTATCATTCTATTAATACACACTCATGAGTACTTGTTTATTTATTTCTGACTATCATACAATTCAGAAACAATCGGTTATTAAATGATTGGTCTTTAGTTCTCTTTAACTTTCTATCTGTAATTAAAAAAAAATAACTAATTGAAGGTTTGATATCAAATGATAAGTGTACCAGCGATATTAATTATTTCATGGCAATAACTAAAGAGGTAAGTATTACAATCAGACCAAAAATATATCAATGCAAAGAACATTGTGATATGCTTAAATATCAACGACACCTTTGAGCAAACATGAAGGGTACCCAACAACTATATGTATGTTCTATACAAATCATCATAATTGTAACATGTAAAGTTTCATCTTCCTAAAAAACTCAACGCCGGCTCGGAGAAGCCATAAAGTGCTGGTTTTGATAAAATAACTAATTCTATTAAAAAAATTGGAAAGCAAGAATCGGATTGGGATTTATACAGAAATTTAAAAACCTACTCAGATTAACACAAAGAGAAGCATGGTGATCTGCGGTGAAAAAACTGGCAACTTGCCAAAAGACAAAGAATAAGAAGCTTGAAGTTACTATGTCAATCACATTGCTCCCGATCTGTCAGAACAAAATGGGGACCAGACATAAAAGGGAATTAAAGATACATCATCAGACCTGGATCTATAAGTTGCCACTAGTCTGCAAAAATAAATTAATAAGGACAGTACAGGCATTTGACACTTTAAGGCGTCAGGCATTGAAAGATGGTGCATATTCCACGCTCTGTTAGTTACACTCAATATAGATGGTCGTTTTTTACTTTTTATACCTCCTTAATTTATTTATTTTTATCGTAACAAAAAATTTAAAAATATGGGCTCTCAGGTTGTTGAGTTAAGATCATTATTGATATAATACAAATGGTCAAGAGCAACTGACTGAAAATATTTTTCGATATCTTTATTAGTTTTTAATCTATTTCCAATAAGTGAATTAATGCGTATTCTCCGGACGAAACAAATAATAACGAGGACATCGGGTAAATTTAAAATCTCAGTTCTGCTACTGCACATAAATCTCTCTGCAGTGTGATAGGTCAATGTTGGCCTCTGAGTGAAAACTCATTAGTGTAGCGAACGAGCCGAAAGATCAGAAAAATACAAGATATGGCGGTCGTCTTTAAAAAATGTCTCGATTAAAAATATGTTGTTATTCGTGAATATTATCGGAAAGTCTACAGTTTTTCAATAAAGAAAAAAAAACTTTTTTGAAACGAAAAAAAATAAAATATGAAAAAAATACTTTCCGACAATTCTAACAAAAAAAAAACAATACCTTTCGTCGGGACATTTTTTTTTGCCAAAAAATAAAACCTTGAAAAGTCGATGCGTTTTAGAGTTACTTTGAAATCCTCTAAAAACGGTAAACAACTATTAGGCTTGGTCGAACGTACTATCAACACAAAATTGCGGTCAAATCCTAGAAATTTAAAAAAATATTGAGCTTTGTGGTACTCTTTGGTGATGGAAGTCCCGTTGGCAAGAACCATATATATTAAATTATTAAAACTCCTGTCTGTGGTAATATGCCGTAGTAGAACCTAAATAAGAATGTTGTTTTATTAGATATATTTTTTTAAATGACAGATGTAATTCAACTAATAGAACGAATAAAAAACGTGCCGACTTTGATCTTTCTAGTGGGAAATTGAAACAAAACTGGGACAGAATGAAAATATTTATATGAATAAAGGAAACTGCTTTCCCAGACTATTTTGCTGGCAAAAACTCGAGTTAAAGTTGTGTTTTTTAACAAAATCGCCCTAAGTTATACGAAGCTTTTAATAAGCCCAATTAGAAACGTCCCAGAAACTCTAAATGGACCACGTCAATGATATGCCATATTAACTGAAGCTTTACTTTGATATGAATCTAAATTCCATGAAAATATTGTTTTAGAAATAAGTAAATATAATGCAAACAAAACTTTACTTCCCTCTTATTGTAATCATGAAAAAATCAGCCTTCCAGATTTTTTCAGATGTTTACGTTTCAGAGTCCCTAGATGCCAAAAAACATGTTTTCTTGATTCCGTTAACATTTTGGTAAAAATCCAACATTCCAAAACAAAATGACGGCCCAGTGAAATGTTAAAAAAATATTACTAAAAAAGTGATTATCCAATTTATCTTAAATTTTGCTCAGAAATCAAGTATACATATATTGAAATCAACGGGTAAAATTTTGGTATAAACCCAAGTTGGCGAAACAAAATGGCGGCTTAATAAAATATTTAAAAATTAAAAACTACAAAATGGACTAATTTCAAATTGTGTGCCATAACTAATTGTGGTATAGAGATGAACTAGTAAAACTGTGGTCCTAATAAATAACAATTTTGTAATCTGAAAAAGTCACCCTCTCAGGTTTTTATATATTTTCACGTTTTAGCGTCCCTAGATGCCAAAAACTATGTCTTAGCAATTCCGTCGATCCGATTTTCGTTTTGTCTGTCCATTCGCGGCATAGCTTAAAAGCTACTGATCAGATTGACTTCAAATTTTAGTCAAAAATTAAAGGTCATATGGGCATGACCTGATAAAATTTTGGTGAAGATCCAATATGCTGGAACAAGATGGCGTCTTAGTGAAACGTTAAAAAAATTAGAACTAAAGAAACTAATTTTATCTCAAATCTTATACAAAAATCAAGTGTTAAAAGCAAAACAAAATGGTGGCCTAATAAAAGATTTAAAATAAAAAAAATCATCCTGAAAAAACTACTTATTAGATTAACATCAAATTTTGTGCAAGCATTAAGTGTGATATAGTCAAAAGCAGTGTTATCGTGCGGGTCATACAATTTATCAACGACAAACTTTTCAAGTTTGTTTTTCTTTTATTACGTGTAATCAAATCCTGCGCATAAAATCCGGAAGATGAATTAGATAGAGCTATGATATTTTCATATAAAAACGAGGATAAAGATATAAATACCAGCAGTTGCAAAAATCTTTGAGCGACGTGACTTCAAAGTCAGATTGACAAGTCAGTGACAAAATGAGTAAAAGAAAACAATTTTCGGGTTTTTTGCATCCACAAGCGAAAAAAATGGTATTAAATCTAATAAAATATTACGAAAATGAAAATTCACCGGCCAATATCTAGGAGACAGTAGCAAAAGCTCTGGGAATCAGTATAAGGACTGTGCAGAAAATTGTGCATGAAAAAAAGAATAATTTACTACCGAAGAAGATTAAGAAATGTACACGAAAAAACCAAAGACAGAAGAGATAAGTGACAATGTAAAAATGGATGTTCGTAATGCAATTTACGATTTATACACATCAAAAACTAATATAACCTTCAAATTTTTAAGCTTTAAAAAATAGAGGCATATTGGAAATTGGACTAAAATCGTCAAAATTAATAAAAATGTTGGGTTTTGGATATAAAAAGGACTGTAATCGAAGGTTTTTTATGTGAGTTCCCACATATAGCAAGTCAGCGTATCCAGTTTTTAAAGAAATACACGGAAAATGTTAATTCAAAATTTAGAAAAGTGGTATTTTTAGACGAGACTTGGATATTTTCTAATGGAAGTGGTTCGAAATCCAGGACGAGTCTGTAAAAAGTGTCAAGGGAAAAAAGGGATGTGGGACGGGAAAAAGGTTCATCATTTTGCATGCAGGTTCTTCAACAGGATTTCTACCAGGTGCAAGTTTACTGTTTTCTTCAACATCTAAAAGTATGGACTACCATGATAATATGAACTGTGAACTGTTTGAAAAGTAGTTAAAAGAACAACTGATTCTAAATTTAGATGTTCCATCTTTAATCATTCTGGATAATGCATCTTATCATTCAAGAATCTTAAATAAACAACCTACTTCATCCTGGAAGAAAAGTGATATTTATGACTAATAAAACAAAAATAAAATCCTTTACTCAATATGCTGAAACTAGAACTTCTTTTAATAGCAAAATCTATTAAAAAACCAACAATATATGCCGTAGATGAAATATTACGAGTAAATGGACATAAGGTTTTACGACTGCCGCCATACCATTGCCAGTTTAACGCAACAGAATTAATATGGGCTGAAGCAAAATCATATTACGAAAAACACGTAAACGATAGTCTTAAATCAGATGAAGTGCAAATTGTTTGGAAAGATTCATTAAATTATATTACGCCAGAGTACTGGAAGAAATCTGTGGAACATACGGAGAAATTAATATGGGATTGGTGGAATCGAGAACGAGTTCTAGATGTCGAAATAGCACCAATGACCATTGCGCCATTTGAGGACGACTCAGAGGGACTTTTTAAGTGATGATGATATTTTTTAATCTATAATATTAAAAAGTTTCTGAAGGATTATTTTAGTCTTTGACGTGTATAAATCATAAATTGCATTATGAATATATATTTTTGCATTGTAACTTAAGTCTTTTGCCTTTGGATTTTTTTTTGTACATTTCTTAATCTTCTTCGGAAGTAAATTATGTTTTTTTCCATGCACAAGTTTCTGTACATTCCTTATACAGATTCTCAGAGATTTTGCCACTGGCTCCTGGATATTAACCAGTGAATTTTATTCTAAAAATTTTTTTATTAGATTTGACACCATTTTGTTGCCTACTTTTTTAGTACATATGTAATTTTGTAGGCAATAAATAAATAATTATAGAATACTGGTTCCAATTTTAAAGCGTGTTTAAAATAAGTATTTTTTTATTAATTATAAGACAAAATTTGATATATAAAAATCGGTAAAATCTTTTTACCAGAAACTCGGGGCTAACGAAAAATACGGGCTATATATATATATATATATATATATATATATATATATATATATATATATATATAGCCTGTATTTTTCGCATGCACGGCGCTTAATTTTAGACTGAAATTTGAAGAAATCGGATAAGTAGTTTTTTAGCAATGCCGCGAACAGACAGACGGAATTGAGAATCCGGCATCTAGAGACCCTTAAACGTAATCTGAAAAAATCTCACGAGGGAAGTAATAACTAGTTATCTTGTGTTTTTAACAAAAGTGTATATGTGTATTGCACAGAGGTGGCCCGCATTTAAATAAATGACACTGTATAAGTGGTTACATTTTTAAGTCAAGCGGGGCTAATAATTTTTGGTGATCTCTCTTTTATTAAGTGGCTGTATAAACGGAACATATCCTGATTCGAATCGCCTTACCATTTTATTAAGGCGCTTGCCATTTTGTGTATTTTTGTTTTTGTGTCAAAAAGCCAAAATTTGAGTTTTTAATAAATAATATACTATATGAATGATATATCAAAGGGCTAAGTTCCAAGTTTAAAATTTACTGAAATGTGAAATAATTGTGTTGTAGTTGGAAACTGCGAATTGTATTAAGTATCAATGGTTCTAACTGATTGTTGTCCAGTAGATTGTTGTAATCAAGAATAAGACCTGTTACTGTTGGTATTGTAATCGTGAAGAAATTGCCCTCTAAGATCTTTTTAAACCTTCACGTTTCAGGGTTTTTAGATACCGAAAAATAAGTTTTCTAGATTGCGTCGGTCTATCTCGCGTCTGCCTATTCTCGAGATAACTAAAAAACCCGATTGACTTCAAATATTTGTAAAAAATTAAGGGCCATATGGAGATGTACTGGTAACATTTTGGTAAAAATGCTATATGGCCGCCTAGTAAAATGTAAAAAATATATCATTAGGTATAAACAACTACATATCTGAGTTGAAAATTTTGCACAGAAATAAAGTGTAAAATAGGAATGAATGGATAATGTCAATCCTCTATAATAAAACGAAATTGTGATGGCTAATAAACTGTTTTAAAAGTCAGTAAAATTATATTTCCCAGAATAAAAAAAATCCTTCTATTTATAGAGGAAAATAATAAATGTCAAAAATGATTGATCAAGTTTATATAAAGTTTTTACTCTCCACTTTGTAAAGTTCGGTCACTTTTACAAACAAAAATGTTTACTCTTTTATATCTGTTTTGATACATTTACGGATGATAGCCATTTTAAGGTAGGTAATTCTAATGTCACCATATTATGGGAAGGATTAAGGTTGAAAAAGCCTTTTAGGAGATGTGTTATTGAAGTGTTTCAATTTTAAATGTTTAACTTAAAGGTTTAAAAACAAAAGGTGGAAAACACTAACTAGCCTCACTGTATAGATTGCCACCCTGATTTATCGCAAATTGTTTCTTTTCTTATCTTAAAATCACTCAAAATCAAAATCTTAAAAGACAAACTAAATGTGTTCTTAGTATTATTATCTTTTAAATGGGAATATAAATTAAGTTTGAGTTCAGAAATCATAACAAATATAAAAATGTAGAATATCGCTGTGAAAACATATTTCTCATAACCAAATACTCTATCAACGTTGTCGTCTGGATACATACATTTTCATCTTTTGACGTATACATTGTCTGTGTTTGTTCACTGTCAACAGAAAATTTATATAGTTACATAAACATAGGCATTATTCGTTTATACACTATACACGCTTTCAGAAGGGCTGGAAACAATAAACAGGAAATAGAAAAAAATATATATATATATATATATATATATATATATATATATATATATATATATATATATATATATATATATATATATATATATATATATATATATATATATATATATATATATATATATATATATATATATATATATATATATATATATATATATATATATATATATATATATATATATATATATATATATATATATATATATATATATATATATATATATATATATATATATATATATATATATATATATATATATATATATATATATATATATATATATATATATATATATATATATATATATATATATATATATATATATATATATATATATATATATATATATATATATACACTGCGTGTTTACTGATGTAACACAAATTATTGTTTCAAATAATTTAAAAGATATATTGATAAAATATCTGTAGATAAAAAAGTAAAGCAGATTTTTAGCGGTACACATTTTTTTTAGTTATAAAATATCACCCGGTCATCCCTCTGAGAGAACTCAAGCTGAATCGGCTAGAAATATCAATAAACTAAAGTGTAAATTATTAATTTTAATCATTTACATGATAGTAGGAAAATGAGAATTAATTAGATTCTCTCATTGTCATTTCCACACTGCAGGATTTCAATATTATAAATTAATATATATATATATAACCCGCCTCAACTTTAATTTTTCTTATGACCGCCATATTGGATTTTTCGATTTTTGGAAAGAGCCTAAAATTTCCAGTCTAGTGATATCTCACAAGTGCATTAAAGATTTTAGTGTCATCAAAATATCACAATTCGTAAATTAGGTTTCAATGTTTTTAAAGGAGGCCATGATTTATTTGTCACAAGATTACATTAATAAGTAAATAATGTATTGAACGCATTGAATTTTCTATACAACATGAACGAAAATAACGACTTAAAAAATCTAAATGAGCTTTAACTACTTTGTAAGTGGGTAACATTAATTTACAAATCTGCAAAATGACGTCCATTTGCATCGAGACATTTTTGACAATTGGTGACTGTTTTTCGTACAACCCTGGTAAGTGTATTTCGGTTAATATTTCTAAATGTGTCCAGAACTCTTTGTCTCAGAATTTCTATGGTCACGGGGGGATCAAATTCATAGATTTCATTCTTCGTGTGACCCCAGAGGTAGAAATCCAAGGGCGACAGGTCAGGGGATCTGGGAGCCCAAGATATTGGACCATTTAAGGAAATTATTCTTTCGTCAAACTGCTCTCTTAAGAAGTTCCTGACTTGAATGGTATTGTGAGCCGGACATCCGTCTTGTTGAAACCAAGTTCTTCTTAATTCATCTTCCGTTAGAATAGCTCGTAAGGCTGGTACAACCTGGTTTCGCAAAAGCTCTAGGTACCTCTGCCCATTTAGGTTGTAGTCAAAACAAAAATGGTCCAATAAGTCGATTTATAAATATTTATAAATTTATAAATTATAAAGGGAAAATTATCTTTATTAAAAAGTAGATATTTTCTTTCCAAAAATGATTATCGAAACATCCCGTAATGAATGGGTTTGTATACAGTTGAAACCTATTCAGCTTTATTATGAAAAAGAAAAACATATTTGGTTAGCGGGAAGTAACAGCCGTAATAAATTATTTTGTTGGTTTTGCATATTAATTTCGGAAATACTAAATCAATTTATTTCAGTGATATAATAGTACACCGTGCCTTAATAAAACATAAAATATCAAAAGAACAAACCCCTTGCGCTTTAAAATTTAAATTATTCGGAAATACAGCTTAACGCCTTTCTATAAATCATAATGAAAATCGAAAAATAATTCGACATTTGATTAATATGGTATTTTTTTCATAACGCAAGAACTAGGCTTTCCGGGTAATAATAAATCATTAAATAATTTTAGATAATTAGCCAAATCTGCAGAAAATTTAGATAAAGTGTTAATAAATTTATAGAACCCAATTTTATTTTTATAGGTTCTTCGAAACTACAATACAAAATGATTGAATAAAAATGTAATACAATATCAAAAAAGTAAGTTGCCTGACTAGAGTAGAACGTTTTACTTTTTTTTTATTAGATTATACTCTTTTAGTATTATTAAAGAACTAAACGAAAAAAAAAAGATTATTATTTGACCATCATTTGGTTCGTATTTAAAAAAGATTGGTTAGATTAACTTACCAATGATTCCACACCAAACGTTACTTCCAAATGTGATCTGTAGACGTCTCTCTGCCACTTCGTGAGGATTTTGCACAGCCCAATGATGACGGTTGTGCCTATTAAAAACTCCACAATTCGTGAACCTGCTCTCATCGGACCACAAGGCATGGATCAGGATTTTCATTACATCTCCTAGCGTTATTGCCTTTGGTCTTATCTTAAGGTCCAGCAGCTCTGCATATGTATGACTTCTGTTCTAGATGAGTCTGTAGTATGTCACAAATAAATGTACTACCTGTATAATTCTTCACAAAGGTCATAATATTACGTGTGGCTTTTTGATATATTAGCGATTCTGTTTATGTTTATGAAAGTTTCTACCGTTGTATGAACGAAGCTCCCGTTCATACGTCTCTACTTTCTAGAAACTCTATAGAAAACTCAATTTCAGGTGGGCACGTTTCGTTCGAGTGTGAATGTAGTTTGTTCTAATAACCATGGGTACACGAACACTTTAAATAATGCGTTGTTTTTAATTTCGGACTTAGATATAGCAGTTCGATAGCAAAATAACATCCTCTACTTTCTTCGTATATGACATAACCTCAAATTGTCAGTCAAATCATTTGAAAATGACAGAGCTATCATTCGATTACAGCGCTTCCCCGCGTTAGAAATTCAAACCGCAACGACACCCGATATCCAACGAAGAAAGCCGAGGATCGGGTTGATTTTAGTGGCGTCTCAGCTTTGATACTTTCAACTATTTAACTTAACGTCAAAGTCAAAATCAATTTTGTTACAGATCAATCATGGCCTCCTTAGAAAAGCATTGAGAGCTAACATTACTTTAAATCATGGCCTCCTTAGAAAAAACTGAAACCTAACTTTACGAAGTGTAATATTTCGATGATACTAAAATCTTTAATGCACTTGTGAAATATCACTAGACTGGAAATATTAGGCTCTTTCCAAAAATCGAAAAATCCAATATGGCGGCCGTAAGAAAAATAAAAGTTGAGGCGGGTTACGGGTTAACAAAAAAAAATGAAGACGAGTCATATACGCCATCTTATTTGTCTTAAAAATGTGTCCAAATAATGTCATTTTGGCAGCTGTCAAATTTACCGTTCTGGATATACTGGCCAAAAACGAAATCCGCCATTTTCGGTTTTTCCCCGATATTTCCAAAAACAATTGATCGATCGTAAATCTGAAGCCGGATATCGAATGCAATAAGTTTCGTCTAAAACTTTTGCTGTAGGTATAATAGGAGCAGAGATCCCTGTATAGAGAAGCGAATCTGGGACACACTGTATATATATATATATATATATATATATATATATATATATATATATATATATATATATATATATATATATATATATATATATATATATATATATATATATATATATATATATATATATATATATATATATATATATATATATATATATATATTTTTTACTTGGTAGGCCAAAAATTTTTTTTTTCACAAAAAATATTCAGTAGAATAGTGCTTTTGTCTCACTTTTCTTGATAAAGAAAAACTTTTTATACCGGAAGAGTTCTGTTAAAAGGCTTTATTTATTTATTCAGAGCTTGCCTTATAAAAAAACTATCGTTTTGCTACGAAAAGTAGAATATATTACAAGGTATACAATATCTATAAAGTTATATGTCAAATAAATATATATATATTATGTAACCTATGTTATCGATGTGTGGTGGAATTCGTTATGGGGATTGTTCCGGGTAAAGGCCAATTTATCGATTTTTCTATATTTATTTTCCCTCCTATTTATTTTGTATAATTTTCTACGGTTTCCGGAACATTTTTGGTGTGTTTGACAAATCGAAAATCACAGTTCTCTTGAACAGTTATTTTGCGCATACATCTGCTTTATTCATATGTCCAACAATCATTCAGTATTGGAACAAGTATACATTTTTATCTTCACAGCTTTTCTTTTTCAGATTTAACATAAGTTCAAATATTTATTATCTTACTATACGTAAATAAAACCACTGCTTTGTTACTCCAATACATCATTTTTTAAAATTTGTTTTTATTTGTTGTTAATTTATTTATTTTCCATAACTTTATTTACAGAGTCTATCTATAAAAAAAATCATTACCACATTCATTATTTTCCTCCATAAAAAAATTTTTATTCTAGGAAGTAGAATTTTACAGACTTTTTCAACATTTAAATAAGCCGTCATTTTATTATGTCATAGATGATTGATATTTTACAGGTCCATCCTTATTTCACATTGATTTTTGTGCACAATTTTCAGCTCAGTTGGGTTATCGGTTTTTATATTCACTGATATTTTAAACATTTCATTAGGCCCCAGTTTGCTCTAACATAATGTCTCCTCAACAATAATTTTACCAGTTCGTTCTAATGTCACACTTGAGTTTTTTGCAAAATTTGAGAAAAATGGGATACATAATTTTTATTATGCCGCCATATTGCTGTAGTTGAACACCAGCATACCACTGGTCATATTATAAAATTAAAAGAAACCAAGGTTCTAGCATCAGTTCCAGGATTTTATAAACGAGAAATACAAAAAACTTCAATAGAGATACGGTTAGGGTCTATATTACACGTGGAAACCGATCTTAACACAGGGTCACGGACCGGCGAGCACTAGTCGGGTATAAAAGCCCGCCTCCCAGCTCATTCCGTGTTCAGATCTCGTGGAGGAAAGATTCCGTGAAGATGCCTCTTGTAATCGAAAGCGAAACATCGCATAGAAATTCCAATTTAACACGGCCTAATCCCAAGAACCATAATTTCCTAATTTATCAAACCCGTGAAAGTTTCTTTTCTATAAAATGTTACCATTTCTTCCACATATAACCTCCAAATTTGATAAAAATCGGGTGCGTTAAATGAGATAAAATAACATTGGCTTGAAATAGGAAGAGTTTGTAAATAACATTTTTTAACATTTTATTATGCCGCCATATTGTATTTTTACCAAAATGTTACCATTTCGTATGACCTTCAATATTCGATAAAAATTTAAAGGCTCCCGACGGAATTAAAACACCACTTACTTAAGACGTTCTATACTTGCCTCACACATTCATAATTAATAATATTTCAATTAGAGATTACATGAGCTACAAAATTCTTGAGTTTTATAAGTTTTCATTAATTTTTTCTCTATTATTTTAGTTTTGACACAATTACAAATAATCGCCATTATGCCACGCGACTTCGTTTTTCATTTAATTTTAACCTAACATTTTTAATCACAAATATACTTAAAAAAGTATTTAGTCTGCTATTGATGTGCACCAAATTTTCAATTTGAATAATATTTAGTGATTGAAAAAAAAGGGAGAATCTTAAAGAACTTGATATAACTTCGGAATAAATAAATTATGAAATTGCACTTTTTACAGATTGCTTTAGTTTTTTTAAATTTTTTTTTTAGTACTATTATTATTATTATTATTATTTTGTCATTTTAAATTGGAAACAAAATAGCAGATTTTCGACTATCGGATAATTTGATTATTTTAAATGAAATACATATTTGTGAAAATCCTTCAAATTGTGTAGCTAATTTTATTTTTTGCAAAGTCGACTTTGCAAGTAATCGTTTAATGAATATCAGCGTCTATAGTTTTATATATTACAAATTTACAAATTCTGTGTGTCCCTAAATGGACATAACCATACCTGTAAATATTATAATATAATGCGAAAACTTCATTCTTCATAAAAAAGTTTGCTTGTTCTAAAACTTTGAAAATAAATATCGGAATTTAACTTATATTTTGTTATTGAGGTTGTCAAAAAATTAGAAAAATCTAAAATGACCACAAGATTAAATTACCCTTTTTATTTTTATAGTAATTGAAATATTCTAAAAAAAAAAACAGTTTTGAAACTGCAAAAATTATTATTGAAATGCAAGTTAGTTGATGCAATATTTTACAAAACAAATGTTATTTTGAAAGAAATAGTGGGTTCTCAATTTTATAAAATTTTCCATTTTCTACAGAAGTTTCTTGGGATATATGTTTAGGTTAAAACTAATCCTTTGCAAATATCCTTTTTTATAAAATATTTCAAAAACTGTGGAAATAAGGATACTTTTTTCCTTAATTAAGAAGTTGGCCCACTGCCACACATTCATATTTAATAACATTTTATTAAGGGATCACATGAGCTTTAAAATACTTTAATTTGCTAGTATTTGGCCTATTATATGGCCAATTCGACTTTGCAAGTACTTTTTAATTTATATATTACAAATTTCCAAAATCTTTTAAAATAAGTAGATGTGCAAATTGATTTTTATATACAGTGTGTCCCCGGATGGACGTAATTATACCTGTAAAGTAATGTTTGAATTTAACTTAGTTATTGAGGTTGTCCAAAAATTATAAAAATCTAAAATGACCCCAAGATTAAATTATCCTTTTTATTTTTATAGTTATTGAAACATTTTATAATATAAATGTTATTTTGTAACACATGGTACGATTCTAATACCGAGTCTAGATAAATTTAGCTCAATTTCATAAAATTTTCCATTTTCCACAATAAGTTTCTTGGGATATATGTTTAGATTAAAGATTTATTAGAGGTGTTCCGAAACAAACAAATGGAATTTAAAATCACTAATTCTATCCAAATAATTGTCCAAAATCCAAAAAACTGTAGAAATAAGTATACTTGTTCCTTAATTAAGAAGTTCTATATTTGGCCCACACATTCATAATTAATAACGTCTCAATTATGGATCTTATGAGCTATAAAATATTTAAGTTTTAAAAGGTTTCAAGAATTTTTTCTCTATTATTTTAGTTTTGACACGTTTACAAAAGATCGCCATTATGTAATTAGTAGTTTTAAAATCCTCATATTTTGAATAGCCACTTCACTTCACTTCACACTTTTTCTGTCGCACAGGAGTCTAACCTAGAATTTTCAGTCACAAATATACTTAAAAAAGTATTTTGTCTACTACTGATTTGGACCAAATTTTAAATTTGTATCTTTAATGGTTGAAAAAATAAAAGGGAGGACATTAAAGAACCTTATATAACTTCGGAATAAATAATATTATAAAAGGGCAATTTTTACAGATAGGTTTTGATTTTTTTTTAAGTTTTTTATTATTTTGTCATTTTAAATCGGAAACAAAATAGCAGATTTTCGTCTATAGGGCAACTTGATTATTTTAAATAGAATAAATATTTTTGAAAATACTTCGAATTGTACACTTTTTCTTTAAAAATATTTAAGTAATATAGATATAGTATGTGGCTAATTTTATTTTTTGCAAAGTCGACTTTACAAGTACTGGTTTAATGAATATCAACGTCTATAGTTTTATAAATTACAAATTTACAAATTCTTTTGAAATAAGTAGACGTGCAAAATAATCGATATTATATTGCATTTAAGGCAAACCGTTCACTTTTCATAAAAAGTTTTGCTTTTTTTAAAACTTTGAAAATTAACGTACGTTGGATTTTAACTTATTTATTGAGGTTGCCCAAAAATTATAAAAATCTAAAATGAACCCAAGATTAAATTACCCTTTTTATTTTTATAGTTATTGAAATATTATATAAAGAAAAGTTTTGAAACATCTTCGAAAATTGTAATTGAAATGCAAATTAGTTATACAAGTTGACCAAAAATTATAAAAATTTAAAACTACTCAAGAAGTAAAGTAAAGTATCCTTATTTTTATAATTAATGAAATATTTTATAAAAAGCATGTTATGTTGAAAGAAATAGTGGATTCTAATGCTGAGTCTAGATAAATGTTTCTCAAATTTATTAAATTTCTCATTTTCCATAGTAAGTTTCTTGGGATATATGTTAATAGATAGATTAAAGATTTATTACAGGTGTTCGGAAATAAACGAACTGAATTTAAAACCTCTAATCCTTTTCAAATAACCTTTTTTATAAAATATTTTAAAAACTGTAGCATTAAGGATACATTGTTCCTTAGGCCATTTTACATTTTTATTATTTTTGGACAACCTGTAAAACTAAGTGACATTCCAACACGAGTTTTTCGAAGTTTCCAAGAAAGCAAAACATTTTACAAAGAATAAATTTGTTTCCTTAAATACAAAATAATAATGTTTACAGGAATAGTTTTGTCCAACCGGGGACAAACTGTATAATATACATATGTATTAATGTAATGTAAGTTGATCCTTGAATTGGCATAGGTTGCTTATTTTAAAACAATTCATTTATTCGAAATATTAAGTTTACTAACTTTTTTGTAAGAATGGATCTAAAAAAGCAACAATAAAACTGTCCGAAAAATCTTTCTTTTTTATTTAACTTTTTTGTAAGAATGGTTCCAAAAAAGCAACAAGTGTGGCTTATTGCCCCTAAATATGAACCGTTAATTGAAATAGTGAGTGAAGACCTGAATTTATGGGACAAGAAGTTGGCATAATTCAATAGTAGTGTAAAGTGGGACAAAATCTGACATGAAATGAAAAAATTGTTGAGTAGATAATAAATGTCTGTAGTAAAACCATATTTTTAAAGCCACGACCAACAATATTAGATTTAACATATATAGATAGATCGAAAGATATTAAAGGTACCCATAGAAATCACCTCTTGCAAGATCACTTAATGATAGATTGCTGACGTAAAAGTAGGTCGATTTAACCCAACTCATATACATATTAACTAGTATACGGCGAGCTTTAAAGAAAAACTGAGGAACTAACGTCGCCTCTGGAAACAATTGTCTCCGTAGCACCGTGAATACTGAACATGCGTCGAATATCTTGCTTGTGACAGGTGAATTGGAATTTGACGTTTACCAAACTGACATTTTTTAAGATTGATAATATTCAAAATACGAAATTTTTATTAAACATTCCTGTTCAAAATCAATTAAATTATAAAAATTGGTGAATTTGTATACGATATTAGTAAATAAAGTATTATTGTTCATGTTATAATGGGAGGAAAAAAGAAATGCTTGGGGGAGATTCCCTGCAAGATGGTGTGATTTTAAATAGGTAATATAATTATATTGTTTCAACAATATTATAATTAAAATTTAGAGTTTTCCTTTTATTATATGCCTTTCAGGTTTCCTAAAGAAGATCTATATAGGAAATGGGCAAATTTCTGTGAAAAATGTATAAATATAAAGGATCGATAAAGGATGAGGATAACATGAAAAAATCTTTATTTGTAGTCGGCATTTTACTGATGCCGATTACGAAGATAAAAAACTACTCCAAGAAGATGCTGTCCCCACAATAATTGAAGTTAATAAATCATTCGGTAAGTTTTAAATATATAGCTATTCTAATATACACAGAGAGGAATGTCCTGACTGCTACTGATCAATGACTAATTCATCAACTTAGAGAAAAAAAGGGCGTGACCCTCAAATTTTTATAAATTAATATATCATCAAAAACATTAAAATATTTTAAAAAGAGTGCTGAAACATGTATAGACCTCATTTTATTTTTTTTTAGACCACATTTTAGATTTTTTGTTATAGTACCCAGGGTGCCGCAAACGTCAGAGTACTCATTCGTCACGAACAGTAAACAATATTAGAGCTAGAAAATTTTACGAGTAATTTTCTAATTAAGAAGGCGGAATTTTTCGAAATTGGACCCTCAAATTGGTAAAGAAATCTCAAATTTTCAAAAATTGATAACCCAAACCTGATAAAATATTTTGGAAACTGCTGAAACCATATACATAGAAAATCAAATAGTTAATATATATATATATATATATATATATATATATATATATATATATATATATATATATATATATATATATATATATATATATATATATATATATATATATATATATATATATATATATATATATATATATATATATATATATATATATATATATATATATATATATATATATATATATATATATATATATATATATATATATATATATATATATATATATATATGACTGAAACACCTTAACTTTATTGAAATAGATTAGGATATCTACATTATTATTAATATAATAATAAATATAAAGCATTTGTGTATGTGGATAGTCGAGGTGTCTAAGTGATTGTTTATGTAGTTGGTTGAATAATACAGTCTTAGATGTGCAAGTTTGAATCCAGCTGTTGGACAGATTTTTTCATTTTTATAATGCTTAGTGAATATAATCCAAATATCCAGTGAAAGTCCCGTTTAAATTTCTTTAGAATGTTTAAGGAATATACAGTACAAATACAAGAAAAATTACAGACAGTTATAGAAATTTGAAAAGTTGCTAAATGTTAACTTTTTATTTCTAAATACAAAAATAACAAAGGTAATTGTTTTTGGAAATGCAGAAAAGTCTGGGACAAAAATTTTATCTTCTTGAGGAACAACTCGAGTATGTTTCTGAATGTAAATATCTAGGCTAAATAATTGATGATAAACTCAAGTTCGATAAAGATATATTTTAGATAATTATAAAATAATTATTGCAATTAATTATTTTGGAATAAGTAGAGGTATATGTGACTTTGTTTTCTAGAATAACAGTGTGCAAGATCATAATAGCCCCTCACTTTAAGTACTGTTCGACATTATATTATTGTAGCAAAACAGACATGATTTAAGAATTATCTTGAAAGTTAATAGGTATTATAAGATTAGGGATATGTTTCCATATCCATTTTTCTTGGAAAATGCTTTGACGATATGTTATTACATAGGTATTTTGAGCTGAGAAATACATTAAACGCATTAATATTGACGAGGAATAAATATTTTTCAAGATATGACTAAATTTTCAATAAGAAAGTTATTTTTTACATTTCCCACGGGAATAGCGCCACTCTAAGAAAATATGTTTTAAAGTCATTATTTCTCAATAAAATAGCACAAACCGCTTTGCTATCTGTCTTATTTTCGGTATATGATTTTTTTAAATACTTCTAATACGCATAAATTGAAAAACTAATTTCAAATTTGCCATTTCTGAATTGAATGGTGCAAACCGCATTTGGCTATCTCTAAAGGGAAAAAAGTTATAAGGTTTTCCGTAAGACCTTACAACATCACTAATTTTCCGATTTTTTTAATATTTATTTGTTATTATGTATTTTTTTTTTAATTTTCCCTTTATAATGTATATATTTCGTTTATTGCAGATTAGATCTTCATAAAATGTTTCTCACCTACCTGATGTAAATAGTCCTCCACCATGTGTCTCTTCCTCCAAATTAAAATAATTTCAAATATTTCTGTAATAATGTTTGTGGTTTCTTTTATAAAGAAATGTTTTATTTTAAAAACTACAAATCTAATTTTAGAAAACAAGTGAAAAACTTAAGACAATTAAATTCAGATTTGCAACTTATGTATAATATATAAATATATATATATATATATATATATATATATATAACTTACATAAAATAATATATATATATATATATATGGCTTATTCATGTGTATGTTGTTTTATTTATATATATATATATATATATATATATATATATATATATATATATATATATATATATATATATATATATATATATATATATATATATATATATATATATATATATATATATATATATATATATATATATATATATATATATATATATATATATATATATATATATATATATATATATATATATATATATATATATATATATATATATATATATATATATATATATATATATATATATATATATATATATATATATATATATATATATATATATATATATATATATATATATATATATATATATATATATATATATATATATATATATATATATATATATATATATATATATATATATATATATATATATATATATATATAAGAAAAAATAACTGTATGTAATTATAAAATAATATTTATAATTCAGTGAACATCAGACAATGTAAATATAAAACAGGATCCAAACCAATATACATGTCACACATTAGATTAATACTGGGGTGCTGTTTGTTTTTGTTGACATTATTTGATACATAGCGTTTACATAGTTTAATCTTAACAAATGAAGCCGAGACTTTAGGTCCTTCTTCTGTTTAGTTCTTAGTCAAGCCTCATTGAGAACGATCGATTTTTTTCTATATCTAAATAGTGGAAAATATCTTTTTCTTCTTAATCTGTTTCAACTGAAAATGATTATTTCTTCGGTATTATAGTGGTCAGTATCCAGTACTGTCACAAAAGGGAGAGAATTGAAACCTAAAATTAAAATCATGTGTTATTATAACATTCTAATTTCGATATACTAACACACATACATTAATGAATCTACTGAAAGTTAAACATTTAAAATAAATGGCTAAAAACCTATTTTTTCCAATTCTGTAATTTTAGTTACAGGCTTCTTAGCAGTTAGCAAATTTTAAATTTCGAGCATATACAGTTTATACACAAGGCATTTCTTCTACAGAATGCTAGCTCTGATGAAACTCTTGATCATTAAATGCAAAATGTGGTCCAACCATAATTTACAATAAACAAGTTGTTATAAATATATTATTTTTTTAAGATATCGAAAGGGACATAAAAGAGAGAAAAATACTGGGTACAGACTGAGATTAAACCCTCAACTCTACAAAAAAATAAACGTGTTTGAATTTGTTTTATTTAGTGTTTAAATTAGATCTAAATTAAAAATTTATTATTTTCTTTTTTGAGGAGAAAAAAATTCATACTTGCATAACGTTCGAAAAAGGCTTACTTACAAAGGTAGTCCATAACTTCACATCTAACTTGTCTTTTCCTTCTCTCTTTATTCCAAGTTGCATGGCAGTGTGAATCTGATTTTGAAAATAATGAAAGGAATTCTCTGTTACAGAACAGTAATTGTACACACAATTTTGTGCAAATCTTGTCAGAAACTGAGTGGCCTATAAAATGAAAATTAACATAAGAATACTATTAATAATATTTTTATACACACATAACTAAATAATACAAAAAAACTTAAGTTAAATATATTGAATTACTAATAAAAAACTGGACTCGGAAAGAAAATGTTTGTAACTTTAGTCTTCAATCAAAAATGCTATTTTGGAAAATGCCAATAATTATTTTTATATGTGTGACTGAATTATAAAAGATTGTATTTTTATTACAATTTTGCGGTAGTAAACTAGTTCTAGAAAGTACTAGCAAAATAAAATTATTCTATTTTTTTATTTCTAAAAGATTTGTAATAAAATTAACACCATTTTTTATATTTTCATTAAATACCTAATTGTACATAATATATTGTTTAAGCGGCACAAATAATAATAGATCACAATCTAAATTGGAGAAATCGTATCAAATATGAGACGAATAAAATTAGTAAATTAATATATAATTCTGTATGATATTCCTTACAGCTAACCACTCTTAGAATGTTCTATTGTTCTCCTGTAGAATCTGTACTTAATTATGGTAGAGCAGTTTAGGTAGGGCTAGGGCTACTAAAACAATAATGCTAAGCCTATTTATGGCTCAAAAAAGCAATCTTAAGAAATAGGCGCTCAATTTTCCATTTATAAAAATGACCTAGGTCATGAACTTAACACAAGGAGTACTGCCTGGCAATATGTATTATTGCCTTCCGTTAAACATAAAGCCATCTAGAGACATATTTTTTCTACCCAAAATTTACAATTTTGTACCCATACTCTTTAGAATTAAACCATATTATAAAAACATTAAACATAGGGTGAATGGATCATGACCAGCAGTCTGCTTCATAAAATTTAGCTGGTTTATAAACTCATCTTTTCATATAATAATAAATGTATTTATTCTTGTGCAATGCTGCATTTTCCGATGCTTGTGACAAGTTAAATTTAAGAGAATGTTCCAATGTAACTTAATGCAATATTTAAGTACCTACACATAAAAACTGTGACGACACCTAAGATATACAGACAGATTCCTTAGACTCCATTATGCAGGCCAGTATTTCAATATCTAAATTAGAAGAATTAGTGGAAGACTCAATAATGATTAAGTAAAAATATTACATTTAATAAATAATGCCTCAATTATTTGGTCAATCATTTAGTTTTTTATCACCTATTAAGTTTAAGTTTATTTAATGTTTTTAGTACACTCCATCCAATTTGTGTACCATTTAGATGGCAATGCTGGGAAATTCGAAAATTTTAGGCAATATTTTAGCAACGGCCGACATTTTTTATGCCATTTGAGTCAAGTCTGAATAGGCTGGGAAGATCAAGAAAGGTCAGCAAATGCAGATGGGCCACATAAATAGGCAGATCGGTCTAAATTAAACAGAAACTTTTCAAACAATAACAATAAATACAATTTAAACCACAAGTATTTCACATAGCATAGTCTGTTATGGTAAAGCATTGCAGTGCCTTAGGTAGAGACACCTTATTTATTCATTTAAAATGATTGTGATGCAATTTTAAAAATATAACAGCTGTGTCTTCAGTAGGTTCTAGAACAAGAACTGCAACAGGGCCTCTTGATATTCCTTCGTAAAACCACCAGTGAATCTTCTTTCCAAGTAACTTTAAAAGCTTGAAGTCTACAGGATGAGCCACCGAAAACTTTCAACCTGGCTTTTGTTCAGATTCATAGACTCTTTCAACAGTTAGGTATATATGTGGGAAATCATCATCAATTTATATGTATATGCAGTTAGGGGAAGAATATAGCAAAAAAAATCTATTCTGAAAACTATAATTGACAGGTTTGAACATTTTTTGTTTGGTTGTATAAAAATATTGTGGGTGGAAAGTTTTTGGTGGGCTCACTCTGTATAATATGAGAAGCACATATTAGCATTAAGATCTTCCAGTGGTTTTAGTTACTCCGATAATCATGAAGATTTTTCTAGACTTTAATTTAATTTGAAGTGTTTGTACCTTCGAACATTGATCTAGTTCAATGTTTGTAGTTAAATATTTAATGCTGTATCAAAGATTATATCATTTTATTATAATAATTACTTACACACATGTCAAATCTGAAGCGGATGTTCTTTTCACTTTTATACAAATAAGTATGGAACCTGCAACAAAAAAATTCATGAAAATATTTCTCTAACTTAGAACTCTTCAAAGAATATTCATTTTTCTCTTGTTGTTTTTCCTTACCTGTACTTAAGTCAATCAAATCAGTAGCAGCAGTTTAAATTAAAACTTTCAAACCTCAAAAAAACTTATCCCCAATTTCATATCTAGTACAAAATTTTAAATTTGACAAGTAAACAAACGTTATTGACGTGAGGTATGCCAACAACGCGCATGCGCAGTTTCAACCATGCTTCGTCGATAGGTTGTTGTTTTGGACAAACTTTTAACGTGAAGGGAAATAAGATGCTAGCAGCATTTATTATTATTTTCTACGTATATGACCCAACTTACATAGATTCGAAAGTAAGCGTACAGAGGTCGTCTTTTTCAAATTTATTGGAAATATGCTAATTGATTTTAACATTTTTTGGTGTATAATCTAAAGCCTGCTACTAACTATTCGGTTCGATTCGTTTATTTGATTCGTCAATTCGTAGAAATAAACGAATTGGTGGGTATAATAACGTGGAAATGTATCTAAATATATCTAAAGATGCATTCTGATTTTCTATGTCACCAACTTTATGGCCAGTCAGATATTTTTTTATCGGGTAACTCGATGGGTAAATCAACGCTTTAAAAGCCTTTTACTTCTTAAAATTTTCTACTTGACTAAATGGTTTGGCAAAAAAAAATTGTGTCTGTTTAAGAATATTGGATTATCATTTTTAATTTTTGAACTCTAGCATGCAAAACTATACTAACTTCGAGTGTACGGGTTTGCCAATGAAACGGGCGTTAAAGTATTAGGGTATATATGGAGAGATGTTCTAATCGTCGAATGCCAGATCACTTCATCTTCGGAAAACGGGCAGCTTCCAGACAAAATTTTAATGTAGGGTTCGTAAGCCAATAAATCGGATTGTCGAAAATAAAGAGACAGTTTTGGAAATGATTGAAAAAGCATCGAGTTTCAATGTCCGTCACTTAGAACGCGAATTGGAAAGTCTTAAAACTAGTATATGCGGTATTTTAAAAGACCAATTATTATATCCGTATCTTGTCCCAAAAGTTTAGAACTTTTACAGATTGATCCCCCCATGCGCCTCGTATTTTGGCAATTTATTCAAATGCAAATTCACCTGGCATTAAAGTTGCGCAGCATCAGCATATATTTGTATTATTGATGGCTACTTTGTCAGTCGTGTGGAGATTCCAGACATACTAGATGGCAATACTTAAATTTTTTGCAAAAGACACTATTAGAAAATTTGCCTCTTTTGCTTCGACATGAATTATGGTATATGCACGATAGTGCTTCACCTCATTTTTTCGCTACCGTTCGGTAATCGGCATAGTCGATATCCTAACATATGAACTGGAAGAGGCAATGATATACCAGTAAGATAGCCATGTTGCCCGGAGTTAGTAGTAGTAGTAGTTAGGGGGAGGTCTAGAGACCTGACTGGTAGGCCTATAAGGCCCTTTCAGTCTACCCCAGCTCCTCTCTCAATCACCACCCGCCACCAGGTGTACATCCTTGAATCTGCCTGTCCTTACTATGTAAGTCTGCATATCCTTCCATGCAAGATCCTTAACTTCGTCCTTATGCAGGACCGTAGTGCCGAAAATATCTCGTCGCAGTCTAGCTCGCGCTTCACATCTGCACAGGAAGTGAAGCGGAGTTTCCTCCTCTTCCTGACACTCCGTGCAGATAGAATCCTCCTCAATGCCTAACATAAAGAGGTGTCTCCTCAATCGACAGTGCCCCGTTACTATTCCTACGATTGAATTTAGAGCTTTCCTGTCTCGGGCTAGTAACCACTCTGTTCGGCCCTTATTGGGCTTCACAATGAAGTCTTTAGCTTACCTCCCGACCCCGGACTGGCCTCATTCACGTTGAAGTTCATGTTGTGCCCATTCGTCGAGTGCTGTCCTTATCTGCTGCCTAGTGATGCCTAAAGCTGATTCTGATCCTACATACGGGCTGGTGGCGCCGAGTCTAGCAAACTCATCTGCCCTCTCGTTGCCGTCAATCCCACAGTGTTCTGGCACCCAAACCAACTTCACTCTTTTACGTCGCGCCAACTGCTTTAGCCTGTCACCGCATTCCTGAACCAAAACTGATCCCGCCATGGGTGAGTCAAGCGCCTCAAGTGCTGCTTGACTGTCTGATCATATGACAATCTCTTCCTCTGCCCCCTCTATGACTTTCTTCATCGTTATTGCCATTAGAATGGCATATACCTCAGCCTGAAACACCGTTGAAAACTTCCCCAAAGGGAAGCTGGACCCGGTTTGTGTAGCCTCAATATAAACTCTAGCACCAGAGGATTGCAACTGTGTCATACGTGAACCATCCGTATAGCAAACAATTGCCTCCCTCTCTGGAGAACTCCAGCCTGTTTCTCTCCCAGTCCTCTCTTTCGGGGATTGAGATACTATAACTTTTATGCCCGGAGTTAAGTATATACGAATTCTTTTATAAACAAAAATTTAAAAGACTCATGTAAATACTTATTTAATTTTTTAAGAGTGTTACTAAGGGTATTCAGTAAAATGTAGGCCATTTTGCATATTTGCTTAATTAATGTTTTCTTCTTACTTAGTATTTTTTATTTCTTAAAGATAAATCTAAATATACTTTCTATTTGCTGACTGCTTTATTTCAATACCAATTTAGCATATGCAAGTAATTGCGTTTTGTTTGGCAAAACCGCTTATTCAATGAAACATTTTCAAGAGGCAAAAATGCTTCTAAATGCATCGAGTTTCCTGATAAAAATATCTGGTTTGTCACAAAATTGATGACATAAAAAATTAGAACCTATCTGGTTGGATGATGGTCGTCAGTTTTATACTACTTCCACGTTATTTTACCTGGACACTATACCATTAGATAGCTCCATTTTATAGTGTTAAACTATACATCAAAAATCGTTAAAATCAATAAGCACGTTTCCAAGAAATTTGAGAAAAGCCTTTTTTTTATCTTTGAATCCCTCTGCAGGCTAAACGAAGCAATTTCGGATATAACTAAGTCGGCTTAAATCAGCAATATATCGTTAAACGTTATATACGTATTTTCCGAATACCCTGTATGCTCTACAAAATAAGAGTATTAAAAATAATCAATTTTAAAACCCTAATGACATTTTTGAAACAAATGCATTTTTCATCTTGTAGTCCAGCGTAGGATTGCTTCTTACTAAGATTGGCCAGAAACCAAAATTATAGTAATATGAATGCTAACACTAACTCTCTTTCGAAGTAGTTGCTAACAAATTTCATAGTTCTCCGATGATTAGCAGATAATATTCCTATCAATTTCACAATTTTTTTTGCTAACATTATAATAAATTTGCTTTTTCGATGCACTAAATGTGCGTTTCTTGGAAAACACGGCTTATAACAAGCGTACTATATTCCTTATGGGCATATAAAGTTCCTTCAGTCCTCTACTTGATTGCCATGGATGGATAGTTTAGTATTTCACTACGTAATCACATTCAGTGGAAAAAATCATTTTCTCTCTAGAGTGGAATGTTGCGCAATGGCCATGATCTTAACCAGCATAAAGTGATCCATATGTGATACAGAATATTCAAATTTGAAGAAATTTTGCAATTATAATGCCTGCCAAATCACGTACAGTTACGACCATACAATTTGGCGTACAACTCTGGAAAATAAGCTTTAGTCACATGTCACATTGCTTAAAAGTAAAACAAACATTACATATGCATTCATATCTGTCTTGAACAATATTAAAATGCCAAATTTAATTGTAAAGTAGAAAGCACATATAGTCCATTTAATTGGGGTTTGAAGAAAGGGTTTAAGACAAAAAACTCAGTCTTTGAGATGAAGAAGAAAAGCGTGATGTGGACCTCGAATAATATCAAACTTACTAGAAGTTTTAAGAAATCATCCATCGTATGCCGCAATTTTCCGGGCTCCTTAAGTACAGCTTCAAGGCGAATTCGTGAAATCTTCGATTTATGCAGTTATCTGGCCGCTAATTCTTCGTAAGTGTTTAGTTAAACGGAGATCAAGGTAAAATACTAAAATTTGTTTGTTACCCTATATTGTATGGCCGTAACTGTGCTCTGCTATTCAGTCCTTATTCAGAAGTAGTGGACTGGTGGATTTCAGGTTTCATTAGAATCCTTGGTTTGCTTTGAAGGCATCGTAATTTTTCGTTTTTGCATCAGACAAAGTTCAAATGTAGAGAGGAATGGACCAGCGCTCTCCTTTCGGAATAATCGGAATCGGAACGATCCTCCAAAATATTTGAGGTTTGAACAGATTTTTTAAAATCTGCTTTTATTTATGTCGTGAACGGCAGGACATACTTTTACAGTTGTACCCCTCTCAGGAGCCTTTCCTTTGGCATGGGCCTTTGTAAGCTCAGTGATTACGACTTGCAGTTTGATTTTGCTGTCACCGACACTTATTACTATTTGAATAGATAAGGCTGTTATTATTTAGATTTTCAATATGAGATATACCAAAGAGGAAAAGCATGTATGGCTACCTCGAAAATTTCTAAGAATGCGAAAACGGTAGTTTAGGCAATTAAGGTATACACTTAAAATCCTGGGAGAGGCTCAAGGTATTCTTAGGATGCTTAGAAAAAAGCTGATATTGCATTTTCGAAAATATGCTTTCAAAAAAATCCATTACCAACAGGTAGTTCCATGTCTTTTTCAAAAATGTTTTTATTTTATTTTTCCATGAGACGTAAATCAAAAGGTCAATAACACCAATTAACATTTAAGCAAAATAAAATACACATAGCACATTGTCATTTTGTCAAACAAATACAAACACAGAACATCTATGCCGCAATAGCTTTATTAATCCTTTATTAAGATTTACATTTTTGTTTGATGGATGGCTTGTGTTGTAAAATTTATGAACTCTCTTCTTAAAAATTTTGTTAACAATTATGTCTGGATAGTTGTTGATTTTTAGAGCTTGTTTTGCTTTTTCTATAGACTTTTTTCTCTATTCGGGGTCCGATAATTTTATAGCTCTATCCGCTAACCCTATTATGACAGATTTGTTTTTGAAGATTTAAAGATCATGAGATCATCGAAACGTCAATTGTTAAAAAATTGTAAATTACTTAACAAGAAATGTATTGTTTGTTTTTATAAGAACTCTAACCTAAGAAAATTAAAATTAAATATATACACTAGACGGTTCAAGAAAATACAAGATATACCTATATATATATATATATATATATATATATATATATATATATATATATATATATATATATATATATATATATATATATATATATATATATATATATATATATATATATATATATATATATATATATATATATATATATATATATATATATATATATATATATATATATATATATATATATATATATATATATATATATATATATATATATATATATATATATATATATATATATATATATATATATATATATATATATATATATATATATATATATATATATATATATATATATATATATATATATATATATATATATATATATATATATATATATATATATATATATATATATATATATATATATATATATATATATATATATATATATATATATATATATATATATATATATATATATATATATATATATATATATATATATATATATATATATATATATATATATATATATATATATATATATATATACCAAAAATCTACAATACTCAAATTAAGGAGAGAACTGATAGGTAACATATCATTTACTCTTTTAGAACATAATCAGATCAAATAGACCACGAATCGAAACAATACGTTTCACCCTAAATTTATTTTTTATGAATCTTACTCTATATTTGGGCTTCTTGTGTTTTATTATTAAATGTCTACATTATAGTCAAATACTAAAATTTGATTTATTTATTATTATATAAGAAAAAGATAGCTCGGTTTAGTCAATATCATCTGACATTGCTTTCACAACACAAGGCACGTGTATAAGAAATTTCTTTTTCGTCATTGTCGTCATCTGATTCACTTGCAGCTATTTCAATACACTTGGCATTCTGGGAATAGGCAAATAAATATTTTTCTCTCCCGAGTCGCAAGTATTCCGTATTTTGCCGATTTCAGTTGAGAGATACATCACCAATTTTTGCAGTGCTTACTTTAGCCAATCTATTTATTTTCATTGAGTATATCCAGATGAGGTTTTTTCTGTTGCTGGTGATGTGACTCATACACTTAAAATGGCAACGTCTGTCAGTAGACTGGTTCCACGTGAGCTCCTCTGACAGTAATAATAGCAATTCTAGGAAATTATCGAGATTACCCAATTTTTGGGTAGCTATATAAAATTCTTGGTTTTAATGACGAGTATAATGATTGGTAGGGTTGGTTGGGTTAGGTCAACAACAAAGTCACAAATTTTGAAGATCTAAATCAGTTTAATTTTCTACGTTTCGGTCTATATTAGACCGTATTCCAGAGAAAAACAAGTGAGATCCTCTGTGTTACATTAATTTTAAAAACATAGAACATTATGGACCAAGACTGGAATTATTTATAGTATCCATTACCATATCAATATTAAAAACAAATGTAGATTTGTATGTATGTAATATATATATATATATATATATATATATATATATATATATATATATATAAGCACTTTGAGTGACAAATAGATAGAAAATAATCTCATATTATTAAAACCCTATAAAAAAACGCGCGGTCCATCGAGCCGGACTGCCTTGACCGACCCATCGCAAACTACAAAATTGCTGCACTATACTACACTCATGCAACCGACCGACGACGTGCTCTTCGACCACGAAAGCAAACCATCGCCGAAACGAAATGCCAGCAGAATCGCAGTTAGGTGAACCAAGTCAACAATTTCTCCCCACCCATCGACACACCTTTCAAGGTAGAACTGACTATATGCTTTTACTAGTTGATAGTTGACTTTAGTTTAAATCTGCCTTTAATTTCTATTACTGCCGGTCGTGGTTTTTAATGGCTTAAAAGCCGTTTTCCCTAAACAAAGACGGCAATTTTCTTGTGACAGTCGACTTTCGGAAGTTCGAGTTTTCGGCGAGTGTAGTGCGGAAGTGGGGTGTATTTTCGTGTGAGAAAGAAGGCTTGCGCAATAGCATAGTTGCCACAGGAATACAACACTTCATTGGAAAATAATAAACTTATTTCGTTCGCCGTTTGGTTAGTACAGTGTCTAAAGTAAAAAAAGAAATGTCTTTAGTGTTCTTTTGTTTATGTTTTTATATTTTTTTTGATTTCATTAACATGAAGTTAAAATAATTTTTACGACAAGTAGAAATATGTAGGATTAACGTTTAATGGAATTACGTTTCAAACTATTGTGCGCTTATTAATAATAATTATATCCTCAGTAGGAGGATAATGTCTAAAAGACTAATTGAAATAGTGCAAACAAAATTTTTATATGAAAAATAAAAATAGTCAACATATGTTACAGTCATATATTAAAAATCTACTACCTATAATCAATATTATTATTAAAGGAGCCAATTTTCCTGATTAAAATTTTAATTTTCATGAATATACCGAATATATCGTCTAATGAACAAGTTAATAAAATTACTATCTTCTGGAGATCCGTTATTTTACGAATTAGAAATTCAAGTTTTATGAGGGTGAAATATTTCAAGAAACAAAACATGCTGTTTTGGCTTGATCTGACAAAGCTCTAGTTAATTAAATAAAAAGAACGAAAACAATGTTCTAAGGTTTTCAGTGAACTTTAGATATTTTAAACAAAATATAGTGTTTTGGCTTGAGTTGACAAGGATCTAGTTAATTAAATGAGGCGAACGAAAACAATGTTCTATGATTTTCAGTGAACTTTAGAAACATATTAAAACATACCTTAAATATCACGTACCTTAAAATGTATGTTTTTCTAATTGAGTCCTTATCAATTCACAAATACAACCACCCCAAGAAATGGCATTTAGCGTATTTTGATCATGTTAACTATCCCATTTGGAAAATTACGTAATTCCAAGCAAGTTTTAATACTAACTCTACTTTAAATCATCTAAAGCCTCCTAAAGTGGGTTTCCATTTATAATTTTTTACTCTTTGCAGTTTAAATCTAATTACGTTGGGATAGATTTTTGGACAAGATAATCACGTAAATAATAATTAAACAAGTTTATGAATATATTTAGTGAACACTTAAAAATAAAATATACACGTTTATTAACGTCGAGTGATATTTACTTCTTCTTGGTCACCCATTTCAGATTATATTAGTGTTCCTTGTGATAGAAAGCAAATAAAACAAATCGTTAAATTTTAACGAAAAAGTTTTCTGTCTTGGTGTACAAATTTGATGATGACGAGGCGTACAGCTTTATGTATCAGTTGGGTAGCTACACCCCGCTAGCCTCCATGCGGGGAGAGCCCACTGATGCCAGGGAGGCCGGCGATAATGTGTAATGGAACCCAAGGAAAACTAAAAAATGACTTTATTTTAGTCATCAGTTCTGTACGTGCATAGAGGGGGCCTTTTGTCAAAAGCTGCAGGGGGGGAGGGGCGAAAATATAGCCCGGGAAAAAAATCCGGTAGATTGGTTTCTAAAGTAGAGTTCGAGAAAATATTTTCTTAGTTTTCTGAACATTTCGCTACGCCTAAGTAATTTAAAATGTTCCTTATACTTGCAATAGGAGAATTTGATTTTCTTAAATGGATACAGATATTTAAATTACTTTGAGCGAAAAGCGTACATCTTCTGGTTAGTTTAATATAAAACATTTTTATTTACCTTTCAAGCTATCAGTAGGAGATAAAAATCCAGGAAAACTATTCTTATCAATTTTATAATGAAAGAATATTACTCCGAGGATTACTAATAACAAAACGTAATTATACAGAGAATACATAAAGGTTAATATTATAAACAAACAAAGAAAAATACATATGTTGACCTATAAGAACAGAGTTTCCAATAGATGTCTTAAATTTTTTTTCTGTTTTAAACCTGATTCGCCTGGAGTAAAAACATGTTTAAACTAACATTTTATTAATAAGTTTAAACATAAAAGTAGAAAAAAAAAATTTGGCTCCAAAACCGAGATGTACTTCTGTTTAGGAGGTTTAACTTGAAGATAGCAAGCAGTAGACGTTGTAAAAGCTAACTGCAAGTTTACAATCTGTCGCTTATTTTCACTGGGGTATGTCATACCCTACCATACTAATGCCAGTTTAATTAATCTCTTTTTATTAGTTATATAATTCAGTGTACGACCGTTGCTATACCGAGGTTTGAATTGAACTTCACCCTTTTCTTTACTGTTATTTGATATTTTGAGAATTTTGTTAATCATTCACAGATTAATTTATACATAGCTACTAATTAAATTGCGTGCAATCTTTTTTTTTTTCATACAAGACGTAATCAAAATGCATTTTTTATATTAGGCACCGTACTAATAAACATATACTATACCGAACCCACCTGTTTCATCGCGTGTTTGAAGCATTTTCCCGCGAGCAAATAATGTAAACAGTAAAATATTGATCCAGAAGTTTTTCCTTAGAGAACGGACCAAAGACGATTCTTCGTTATAAATATGCGCTAGAAAATAAAGTATGTGACAAAAAAATTTGTTACTTGTTGCATGTTGTTCGTTAAAATTTTGTTGTGATGTTACGTTTGTTCACAAGTACTTAAATACCAGCTAAACTAACTCGTTTAACCAACCATAATTATTGTCAATGTTAAGTGTCTGTGTTCTCTATGTAAGTAACTGTTGCCTCAGTGTAAGTGTTTCTGTGATAACAATTTTGTGATCTATGATGATATTTGTGTGATAAAATGGCAGCAAATGTAGCCACACTATTTTCGACATGCGTCGCTGTATTAGGATTTATATGTTTCGTTGTAGGCGCAACGGCAGTAGGAATACCTATGTGGGGGTATTTTGACACGCCTGAATGGGGTGAGTTTATTAATAGTTTTGTTAATAATTTAGCATTTTTTTACATATATATTGATTAGATTTTTCTCATTTATAGGTATACATATAAAATAAAAGAGTAAAGGTTGAAATGAATTCGTTTAATTTAAAAACCGGGCAATGATTTATGCAAAAAATGTTTAGCACCTCAACTTTTACTTTACATAGAACACGTGTTTAAATTTAATTTACATATTATAATAACATACAGAGAAATGACGCCATCGATGTTCTTTAACATTAGTGACCCATGTGTACATTTTCGCTGATGAAGAAGTGCAAATCGTTTCTAGTTTAAACCTTCTGCCTTTTATATTCGATTCTACAGCCTTCAAAATAGGTTTTAATATTCGTTATAAAACCTAAAAAACTAGTGGTGATAAGTTGATCGCAGGAATTAAAATATATGTCAAGAATGCAGTGAATTTATTTTTATGTTTTACTTAATTATTTATATAAAATATTACTATTCTGTTATGAATATTAAAAATATCAGAAATATGTACTAAAACTTCCATAGTACAACCTAACCTACAAATAAATACTGAATAATTCAAACTTAAAACAAACTATACTCAACTCAACGCAAATATAACTAAACTATGTATACCCTAAATACGTTTTAGGTATTAGTCATATGTTTTAAGTTTAAGGTATGAACATATTATAAAATAAATAAACTAACTAAAGAAAAAAAATAATATATATATATATATATATACATATAATGTGTTTTCATTCCGGGTATACATCCTTTCACTACTGTCGTTTTTGCTGACGTTTCGCCACATATTATAATAACATACAGACAAATAACGCCACCGATGTTTTTTGACATTAGTTACCCATGTGTACATTTTCACGTTAAATTCGGAAGTCGTCAAACGACAGTATGTAAAAAAAATGTAATTTTGCGATATCTCCTAAAGAAATCCCTAAAGAAGAAATAATAGCTGGAGTGGAAGCTGTCCTTGACTCCTCTGAAGAAACAAAAGCAGAGGAGATTCGACAAGAGGTGGCAAGAATTTTAAGATCAAGCAAAACACCAAAACAAAACTTGAATGCCACTGAACAAAGGGCCCTAATAAACCTTCGAAAAAATAAAGACATCACAATCCGTCCAACAGATAAAGGAAACGCAACTGTGGTTATGGATACTCAAGATTACGTGCACAAAATGCAGGATATCCTACAAGACAATTGTTATAGGCCTGTTCCAACGGACCCGACCACGTACCTAGAAAAAACAACTAAAAATAAAATAAAAAGTTCACCAATAAACCTCGAAATTTAACAAAAAATCATACCACGGGAAAAGTCGGGCAGATGTCCTAAACTCTATGGTTTACCAAAAATACACAAACCAGGGGTGCTCATCAGACCTATTGTTAGTGCTGTTAATTCGCCGCTACAAAAACTGGAGAAATACCTTTCTGAAATTATGCAACCAACTGTAGAAAAAGCTAATTCATTTGTAAAAAACTCGGATCATTTCACTCGAATTATACGAGATATCGTCCCTGAAAAAAAAACGATATTTGCTATTATATCGCCAGCCTAGATGTCAAATCGTTATATCCCAGTATTTCCATCGACGAAGCATTGGACAAGATTGCTATGAACGAGGATTTCCAGGCACATATAATACAACTCTCGGAGCATTGCCTCAAAAATACTTATTTTTCATTCAACGGGCAAATGTATAAACAAATGGATGGTGCTCCAATGGGGTCCTCGCTATCACCAGTAGTCGCGAATTTATTTATGATACACTTCGAGAAAGAAGCTCTTGAGAAAGCAAGTTTAAAGCCCAAATTATGGATTCGTTATGTGGATGACATATTTATTATATGGCAACATGGTCATGCAGAGCTCGAAAAATTTGTGACTCACGTAAATTCAATCCACCCCAGAATACAATTTACTCTAGAGTTAGAGGAAAACAACAAACTACCATTTTTAGATGTTTTGGTAACAAAACTGCATAACGGACATTTCGAATACACCGTGTATAGAAAACCAACACATACAGACAGATATTTAAATGCAAAATCACATCATCACCCAGCACAAATGTGGCAAATACCCTAATATCCAGATCCGTGCGATTAACTGAAACACAGACGAGACAAAACGAACTTAAGGTAATATCTAGTGCTTTAAAGAAAAATGGCTACACAAATCGCACCATAGAGAAAGCTATTAATGCACAGGTTTCCCGAACAACGAACAACAAAAATTATGAACCGTCAAAGCAACGAGTAGTCTTACCATATGTAAAAGGCACAACAGACAGAATCGGAAGAATTCTTAGAAAGCACAACATACAAACAATACACAAGCCACAAACAACTATAGGTAAACTACTTGGAAACCTAAAAGATAAAATCAAACTTGAAAACCACGGAGTATACAGTATTCCGTGCCAGGACTGTGAAAAGTTGTAAGTGGGGAAAACTAATAGGCGAATATCAGCAAGAGTGGAAGAGCATAAACTCAGCATCAGAAATAAACAAACAACCTCAGCTTTATTCCTACATCATCAGGAAACCGGCCATAAAATCAATTTCGATGGGTGTAGGGAGATTGCCAGTATAGAATATTATAAGACCAGAATAATCCGAGAAGCCATAGAAATTGAAAAACAAGGTGATTTGAATAAAAGGGACGAATCATTAAAACTACCAACAGTATGGAATAATTGGCAAATCTAAAATCGTAAAAACTCAAGCGCAATTAGCCAATATATATATATATATATATATATATATATATATATATATATATATATATATATATATATATATCTTTCTATAAATAGGATCTGAGCAATGTAAGTTAGTTTATACAAAATTGGAAAAATTGGTAAATAAAAAGTACGATACAATAGTTCTTTTCTTCTCGGTCCTAATGAGGGCTGGGATTTAAATGCTTTTTAGCTACAATATGAAAAGAAGAAATATTTTGTATTTTTTTAGCTTTTATGCACATTATTATATATATATATATATATATATATATATATATATATATATATATATATATATATATATATATATATATATATATATATATATATATATATATATATATATATATATATATATATATATATATATATATATATATATATATATAACCTCCTGTGAAAAACAAGCACATTATACGTTCTAACTGACTTTAACATAATAGCTAAAATTCTTGTTTTCGATGCTATATTTATGTATTGGAACCGAGGCGAATTGATTTTTATTTAGGTTTTTTGACCCTATGTGAGGAATGTTATAGTCTTTTTTTAGCCTAATTGAGACTTAAATATATCCATGATTTTCTATTGTTATGCTGTTATTAATAATACACGAGTAATAAAAAAATTAATTTAAATATATTTCTACCATCTCTAGAAACAGTCTTTTGATATAATTGGCCTCCTTAGCTAATACAAGTTTAATTTTGATTTTTTTAGGGTGATTGGAATGAAAATTTAAATATCTACCAGAACATGTTGGTTTTATGTACCAGTCAAGTATAGTATGTTTTATTTTTCATTCCTAATCAGTTTATTGGTCTAAAAAAGGAACATTGTTATAGAATGGAAGCTTTCACGGCTTTGGTCAATTAAGAAATCTTGGTTCCTGGGATTCGACCGTGTCAGCTTGGAATTACTATCCGACGTTTCGCCTTCGTTTGCAGAGACATCTTCAGAGATCTTTTATCCACAAGATCTGATTTTTTTTTGTTTTGTAGGGATTAGGAATCTGCTATACAGACATCTGGGCAGGAGTCCTCATGTGTCCAGATAGTGTCGAGATGGTATTGTGGTGTTGTTACGGATCCTCTGCGTTTCCAAGACAAAATGTAATATATATATATATATATATATATATATATATATATATATATATATATATATATATATATATATATATATATAGCACCTACAGTGACTCACAGCTTAAATGATGCAGTGGATATTAAAAAAAAAACTAATTTCTCTCAGTGGCTCAACATTTATTTTTTAAAAACGACATACTGATATTAAGTTAATATGAGTCTTTTAAAATCGCATAAATTAATTTCTTGCATTAATCATATTATATTTTAACTAATAAAAAATAGTAATTTTTTTTTCGTTGAAAATCAGCATACAGTTAGGAAGTATAGTTGAATAACATATCGATAATTAATTATTCGACCATTATTTAACATGTGGTTACTCTTCAAAATGCGAAGGTGTTGTTCCAAATGTAGTAAGATTGTGTTTCCGATCACTCAAAATATTGTGTGAAAGTCGAATTGGCAAAAGCTTATTGATAAAACTATCAATTTAACACAAAGTTTCAAAGACCGGGTTATTGTTCAAAACGTTTTTAAACTTTTCTTTAAGTTTACGCTGGATGGCATTTGGCGCATTTAACAGAATGGATTTAGTCAACGCCAAACTCTGACTTTCAAGATTTTCACAGCTATGTTTTTTAAATACTAGAATAAATGAATTCGACCTCGGACTGACAAACTTCTATAGTCTCTTTACTATCCAAGTCTTTTACTACGTCTTTGAAAGCCTCGAAATATTCATGTAAAATAATACAGCTTCGATTCACGTTCCCCATCGAGTTACCATTGGTTCGGGAGGTACATTCCCAAACGTAAATCTTACTTCTTCAGTGAGTCGATATACTCCGTGAACAAAGCACGTCACATGAATCAAATTGAGATAAAATGCTTGGAGGGCGTTGGCTACGTTGGTCATATAGGGAACAGCATCTGAGATAAATATAAACACTATTTAATCTGTAGAAGATTTAGGAAATATATTTTAATACCCTCATTTCCAAATCTGGCGATCGTAGAATGATTTGCCTTTTCAAGTTATTTGCAAGCCACAAACAGGAAAAAGAAGCATTTAGTTTCAATGCATTGATACATATATTCGCAATGTAATGGTCACCACTGTCGGTAGTTTCGTCAGCTGAAATCCAAATAATACCATCCTTGAGTTCATTGCGTATTTCTTCAAGTATATGTCGGGATGTAATTTTACACAATGTTGATTCGTCTGGTATATTGTGATTTTGCTTGCCTTTTGAGTGGAATCACTGCTACTTGCCGCTGTTATAAATTGTTTTCGTGAGCCTTTTCTCCGCAAACTCCATAACATAAAACGATTCCATAGTACGTAAATATTCCAGGATAGTCAGCTGTCAATGAAGAGACACTTATTTTTCGGGAGGCACGGTTCACATTAAACTTTGCACAAATAAATAAAAACTAAACTGGTGCAATGAGTGAGCGCATCAACAATAACATGCATAAAATAATTGAATAGTGCAGTATTGCCAGATTGTGAGTGTTTCACTTGGCTTTTCATAACACTATTCTACCAAAACTATACACGCGCGACCGCTAAATGGTAGTTTGGCCGGCTCTAATGTTAGATTTCATTCATTAACTACCCTACCAACATACTATGAATATAGCGAGGGTATCCATTTTACTGGATTTTAGGTAAAATATGCAATAACCGATAAGAATAGGCAGAATATGAAAACGCATATGCAGTAAGCAAATTCATATAATCCGGGGTCTTCTTACCCCTTACAGTTGGACTTTTCATTACTCAATTTTGAAACTGGTATTTTTTGCTAACAACGGTAGATATTTTTTTAAAATGAAAGTGTTAATTTTTTTCTTGAACTTAAAGCCAGAATGTTTAATAAAATATTATTTCAGGTGTTTAATACATTACGTTAGCAATCATCACGAAAAGTAAATCAAACACAGACTTGATGAATATGCAAATGAATATCCAGGATCAGGACGCACATGTAGGAATATTCATATGTTTTTAATTTTTAAGGCTGGTATGGAATTAAAATTAGTTAAAAAGCCCTTTAAAACTTATATATGATAGTAGCAAAATGGCCATTCTGAAATAGAATTATTATCTTTTCCATTAATCTTAGTAATTTATTCTTTAATTTAGCAATAATCCTTACGTCTACCCTTACAACCATGGATCTGTAAAACCTCATAAGGGACAAAGGATATATTTACGTCATTTATTTAAGTTTTTTAAGACAGGTATTGCTATGTATGTTTTGCACGTGATTTTTTATATTTGTTTTAAATACAATCCCCTGTAACATAATAAATCTGAATACAGTATTCTAAAATATTTGAACAATGTATAATGACGTGGTTCTTCGAATCACCCTTTGAGATTCATTAAAGATCATCTTTAGCAGGTAATTTATTTTTTATAATAAAATACGTTTTTAAAAATATTAATTTTCAAACGAAAGTGCAAACTTACGCATTATTCCGACATCCCTATTCTTACAAAGAACAATATTGCTTTAGATAGAAGTCAAATGCACAAAAAATGTACTTTTTCGATAAAAAGTCATTCTTAATAAATTTAATGAGAAAGTAATGATGGTTCTTTGTATGTAATAAACATTAATTGCGAGTAAAATACTATACTTTTTCTACGACTATAACATAATATATATAAAACCCGTTTAATATTTAAATTTTATAAGTAAATTTCTTCATTACCTCTGGGGCGGCGTCGACTCGGCATTACTGTATAGCTTGCGCCAATATACAATAACAAATTATTGTCTTATAATGTATATAGTTTATAAATAGGTATGTTTGTTTTACTTTTTACGTATTAAATTTTTAAATAAATAAGAAGGTACTTTTATAAAATATCTCTTACCTCTGTTTCCAGATAAACATTATCCGGTGATTCTTTCATAAATCTGTTAATTTCCATTAGAACGTTTTAGACTTTTTTTTGCTTTGTAACCTTCCGATTTTCGTTTTGAAAATGCATGTAATTTATGATAGGTTTCAATAATAAATATTTTTTTTAATAGCAAGCGTACACTTTAACATCGAGTAATGTGGCCATAATTAGGAAGAAGGACATTTTCCGAAAATGAATTAACATTCTTTTGACTTCACCACTCTATAAACAAATTATACACAATTTCATACTTTTTCCTTGGAATTTCTGGTAATAATTCGTCCGAAGTGATTTTGGCTGCTTCAATAATATTTGACGGTGTTCTATCAATATCACTTTGATCCCTTAAATTCATTTTAAGGAAATTAACTAACTTTTAAGAAAAACATTTAGGCAAAACAATTTATTTTCAATATAAATGTGACACCATACAAAATTATGGCGTCGCCTGTCTTGCGGATTATGTTATTTTGGTTTTCATGGCATTCGCGGTGAATTGTTCTAACTGCGGTGTTAGATACTGTATTGGTGAATACGAAGAGTTAAACGATAGAAATGTTTTGTGATTGGCTGCAGCTCATTAGCAGTGAAATCATTATTCACAGGTATGTTGTCTATTATCCGCGGGCTTAGGTAATCAATCACGTTATCTAACTAAAATAGCTTTTGTAATAAAGGACTTAGTTGATAGTCGTAGAAAAAATTATTTTTCTATGACTTACTTGCTCATTAAATAATATACTATTATTACATACATTACCCCAAAAACTTAAGAAAATTTTAAGTTTAGCAAAAAACTACATTTTTTTTAGAGGAAAATGTTATATGAAAAAGTTATTTAGAATGACGTTAGTCAGAAAACAAAATTGCTATTAAATCTTTTTTCGTAAAGTACTATACCATTTTTCTTCACTTTTTTACTTGAATCTATGACATTTGCAGTCAAAATATTTAGAAGAATACTACGGAAACGGACAAAATTCATAACTGTTTCGTTATTGACAAATTTCATGAAAAACACCCAAATATACATGTTTCTAGAATGAAGTTCATAAATGAATCAAACAGTTTAAAAGCTATAGTTTAGTCATAAATTTCTAGCCAAAAAGAGCTGCATATAGAAAACAAAAGAGAAAGAGACTTTTCCTAAAATATTTCCGAACAGACTACGTTTCAATTATACATAGGAAGAGGGCGATAAAGCCAAACGTTTAGAGTTTTGTATATGAATCAAGAACCAAATTACAGGAGGTAATAGGAATTTTCATAAATTAATTATACTCATACGAGTGTACTTTTTCAGCGAATGGAACAATAGCTTCCCAGCATGTTAAATACTGAAGCAAAAATTATCCAGAATTTACAATTCTTACGAGACAATGTTTAGTGTGCTATTTCCTATTTAACATGCTTTTGAATTGCGCAATGAAATGTTTTTTTTTCATTAAAATTTCACATTTTGCTGCTGAGATTTCTGATTTCCTAAAAAAAACTGTTTGAACTATGATGAATTGGTCGCTACGATCCTATTGCAAGGCTCGCAAGGAGTTCTGATTTGCCTATCAATGATACTTAACTTTGAGATAGAATTAAGCAAATAGTATAGGTAGATCAATTGTTTAAAACCAACTTGTATGGAGTTAGTATATTATTATTTTTTTTGCATTTTCTGTACTGATCTGATCTGATATAAGTGAATCTTTACTGATGCAGTGTTTGCGTTTACAATATTTTTGGCAAATGTCCTAGATTAAGGTCAATTAAGACGTGAAAAGGTGGTAAGAGAATAGAACCTTCGAAAAATACGAGTAAACCTAAAATGAGATATACGATGTGGAGTTATGTTAACTAGGCCACTCACAAACACTTATTAAACAGCCAAAAGTATGAACTACTGGAAAACGGAAAAATCAGTCAAAAGTAGCTTAACCGGTTTGTCTGACATAAAGTATTCGTCTCATTAAGAAAAACATAACAGACAACTTGTTAGCAGTAAGCAGAACTAGGTTTAAAACGATAATTAGCATTTATAGTGACCCCCTAAGTAAGATGTCGTATGCATAGGACGACGAAACGGCTAATATTAAACAAAATGAATAAGTGCATGATGACAAATATGCACAATTGTGTTACTGTGGCGAGGCACACATATTTAACGACCACATAGCACACATTTGTTGAAAATATACAGCAAGAACAAAAATATTACTCATTTGTACACCATAATTCCACCTGTAGTTTATGCCTCGCATAAAACATTAACAGATATGTAGTTTTAAGTCCCAGTTATTACGTTTGAAATGTCAACAACATATTTTTCTTCTATTTGAAAGTAACTTGTCCAATAAGATAGAACGAAAGCTTTCACGACTGTGGTCAATTAAAAAATTATGGTTCTTGGGATTAGACCGTGTCAAAATGGAATCACTTTCCGAAGTTTCGCCTTCGATTGCACGAGGCATCTTCAAGGATCTTGACTTCACGAGGTCGGAACACTGAAATCAAAAGGAATTTATATTTTAATCTAACGCACGATGTGATATCTTAAAGATAATATAACTTATAATAAATGTCCTAATATATTGTTAAAAATTACATTTATAAATATATTTTTTATCGTTGTGTTTATGTCTCTGTGTGTTTACTAACTTTATAGATTAGATCATTTTATTTATTTTTGATCTCTTTAATTTCTTTAACGTCTTTTTTATGTGTTTTTTTACTAGTCAGATATTTAAAATTGGCTTTACATTTATTTTCCTTCCTATCCCGCATTCCATGCAGTCACTCTATCATGACATCTACGATGCTGGAATAGGTAGGGAAGAAGTCGGGAGGACCGGCGAGCAGGCGTATTGAGTGAAAGTCAATTCTCTACGATGGTATTACTACTATTCTTGCCACATCTAAAACCAAAAATAAAATATTTAAAGCTCAGAAACTCAACTTTAATTATTGAAATTGATGTTTGACTACCCGAGAACGAAACTGAAAAAAAAACTTTTTTACTTTTCGGCAAAAGTCTACCCCTGGCTTTAACTTGAAAAATTCAAAAAAGAAAAAGCATCAAATATCCTATTTTCTATATCAAAGTTTTATCAAAAAGCTCCAAATTTCTTAGAGAATGTGAATTTCAATGTAATTATTTATTATCAAACGTGTAATACGTTAGCAAGTGTATAGAATTTGTTTTCTTAGGTACTTATTTTACTTTAAATTACTTTTGCCCTACAGATTTGAACTAAACTTGACGAGGAGCCTTTATCTAAAATGGCTATGAATCGGGATCCCTACAAAAACACAGCTCAATACTCTCGCAGTGATAAATAACAATTCAATTAGGATACAATAAAAATAAAATACGCTTTTTTTTGTAGCGCACACGCACAGCACATATTTTTTATAGTAATATTATTGTAGTGCGACGTTTCTCAACAAATCTGCTCGTCGATTCTCCAGTACCTATTGAACCCATATCATGGATATGCACGATAGGAAGGAAAAGTGAGTATAGAAGTAGAAGGAACTGAAAAGTGATGTAAATTTATGATATTTAAGCGTGTCCAGACTTTGAACGCAGTGGTGAGGCTCAGTAAGAGACTCCGGGGGCCTTTCATTGGTACGACTCCATGGCTACGACCATGAGGTCTTATCGATGGGTGGCCTAGACCGGAGCTCTGAAGCTAAGAGGGACACAGGGCTCAAGCCACGGTGTGCGCTTCCGTGCCAAGGGCTGCATGACACCCGAGCCCAAATCGGGTGTCGTGAACGGAGCCTCTGGGATACCAGGCGACCTCCCAGAGTACACAGCCTTACCTCAGTATGCCGGCTCTGCTGGGGTGGACCACCTTTCCGAGCTACTCGTGGGAACTGTATGGAAAATTGCAGCAAACCTTTTAAGGGCCCTTCGGAAGAAGGATCTATGAAACCTGGGCTCCCCATGAAGGGGACTGGCAACACACCGGGCGGTTCTAGAAAAAGGGTCTGGAGCTCAGAAGGCCAGGGCTAGACGGCTCAGACTCGCACCTCGGCTCCTTGCAAAAACGGGTCAGAAGGGAGCACCCTAGGGACTGAGAAAAGCAAGCAGCCTGAGAAGAGACAAGGCTCTCACATGAAGGGGACTGGCACACACAGGGAGCCATTGTGGTGAACTGTGAAGATGGAACAAGCCATTGAACTGTGAAGATCAATGATCAATGGTCCCTGAACTGGATAATGGGATAATGCATCTCTGAGAATTCAGAAACACGTTTCCAGGACAATAAAAGTTGTGGCCGTTGTCCATGGACCACCGGACAGTACGGACGTGACTTTAAAACGTCTTCAGAGACAGAACTTAGGACTAAGAACTTTTCTCTGGAGGACGTACTATCGCAAGGAGGAGAAACAGAAACTCATTCTTGTGTTTGGCATTGATGAGGCTTCCTTTGAGGCCTTGTCACGTCAAAAGTTTAAGGCGTATGCTGGGGTCTCCCACGTCACTTTTGAGACGAAGGTAAAGGCTCTAACTTCGACTGAAACTTCCACCGACACCAAAGCCGGAGCAGCGGGGAGACCTATCTCCCCGTCAAACCCAGCTCAGCGGTTAGACCCCGTGTCTGACGCTGAGCAGGAAGATGCTGAGCTTCTGTCTCAGATAGGCGTGCATAGCGCGGCGTCTGGGTCGGAGGATACAACTTCCCGGATGACGGAGGATCACCCTTAGCTTGTTCCAATGGGCAAAGGGGTGCTCTTCCTACAAAGTAACTTGCAGCACAGCAGAGGGGCGACCTCATTAATAGGCCGTCACATAGCTGTGGGGCAAACACACATCTACCTCCTACAGGAACCTTGGGTTTACAAGGGGCATGTGCGAGGTCTGGGGCAGATAGAAAGTTCTCTACATTATAAAAGGGACATCCACCTGAACCCAAGGACATGCATCTACGTTGACAGATGTATTGAGTCCTTGTCACTACCGGAATTCTGTTCCAGGGACCTAGTGGCTCTGAAACTGATTCTTAAGGATAAGGCAGGGCATCGCAAACCCATTGTAGTATGCTCAGCCTATCTTCCCTATGACTCAAGAGAGGACCCACCTACCAAGGAACTCATTGACTTAATAGGATACTGTAGGGACAACGGGCTTCCTCTTGTTGTTGGATGCGACGCCAACGCACACAATGTTGTGTGGGGCAGCACTGACACCAACTCGAGGGGCGCAAGTCTTTTAGAGTACCTCAGTACAACTGATTTAGAAATTCTAAATCGGGGAAACACTCCAACTTTTGTCACGTCACGAAGGCAGGAGGTTATTGACCTAACTCTGACATCATGTCTGCTGGTTCCGGTTGTTAGGGAATGGAGGGTGTCTGATGAGCCATCTTTATCGGATCATAGACACATCCTCTTTAAGCTAAACCTTGAGCATGACACGGAGCTCAGTAGTTTTCGAAACCCGAGGACAACCAACTGGGCTCACTGTGTGGAGTCGCTTAAAGTGCGGTTAGATATGCCACTAATGCCATGCTGTAGAGTAAGGCAAGTGGAAAATGTGGCAAACTCTATACAGGAAGCCATAATAGACTCCTATGAGGAGAATTGTGCATTGCGGACCTATCGAGGTACCAAGAAAACACCTTGGTGGAACTTGGATCTTGAAAAGGCTCGTAAAGATACACGCAGGCTCTTTAACAGGGCTATGCGATCGAAATTACCTGCTGATTGGGAAGAACATAGGAATTCTCAACGCAGGTACAAAGAACTGATACGCAGTTCAAAGAGAGGATCCTGGAGGACCTACTGCGAAAGCTTAGAGGGTCTTCCGGAAGCCGCTAGCCTTCAAAGGATTCTCTCAAAAGGTCGAGGACAGAGCGTGGGGGCTCTAAGGTTTCCGACCGGTGGATATACTACCACTGCAGAGGAGGCTCTAGGAATGCTCCTGGAAACTCATTTTCCTGGCTCTCGTCCGGAATCTAATGATGAGGTTACTGGGCAGCCTCTCCAAGTAGGGGCAGGCTCGGTTGACTGGAAAACAGCCGCTAAGGTCGTTACAGTAGACATTATTAAGTGGGCAATATCTTCGTTTTGCCCATTTAAGAGTGCGGGACCAGATGGAATATTCCCGGAGCTTCTTCAGAAGGGTCAGGAACTACTGATCCCACATCTTTTGCGCCTTTTTCGGGCCTGCCTGGCTTTGGGATATATTCCCGAACGCTGGCGCATGGTTCGGGTAGCGTTTATTCCTAAACCGGGTCGTAATTGCTACGAAACTGCTAAGGACTTTAGGCCCATCACCCATTCCAGCACGCTTACAGGACATCCATGTCGACGGAGACGGCGCTTCATAGTCTAGTCAGTAGACTGGAGGTGGGGGTCTACTCCAAGGAGATGGCTCTGGGTGTGTTCTTGGATATCGAGGGGGCGTTTAACAACACCACCTTTGACTCCATTAGTGAGGCTGCTGAGAGTTTTGGCGTGGATAGGGCTGGTGGGTTCGCGTAATGCTTGAAAGCAGAATCATAACATCTTCTCTTGGGAGCGTGACAGTATGCTCGTCCGTGGTCAAAGGATGTCCGCAGGGCGGAGTTATTTCTCCGCTCTTGTGGTGTCTGGTTGTGGATGGGCTGCTTCATACTCTCAACGAGAGCGGAGTTTATGCTCAAAGCTACGCTGATGATCTTGCCATTATAGTAATAGGCAAGTTCCCAAACACCATTATAAGGCTCATGCAGAGGGCCTTGGCCATGGTGGAGAAGTGGTGCCAAAAACACGGTCTGTCTGTTAATCCGGATAAGACCGAAATGGTACCATTTACCCATAAGAGAAAAGTGGACCTTGAGAGGCTCACCCTCTTTGGGAAAAAGCTGAGACCTTCCGGGTCGGTAAAATATCTGGGCGTCTTAATAGACTCCCGACTGACCTGGAGGGATCATATTGAAAGGATCACAAAAAGGGCCACAGCGTGTCTATGGGCGTGCAGACGGTCCTTCGGATCAACTTGGGGTTTAAAACCTCGTATTGTGCATTGGCTTTACACGTCAGCGATAAGGCCAATGATCACTTATGGCGCTCTTGTGTGGTGGCCCGCCACTCGCAAGACCACATACAGAAGGATGCTTGACAAGCTCCAGAGACTGGCGTGTCTGGGCATAACTGGAGCCATAAGAACCACACCGACCCGATCTATGGAGGCTATTCTGGGACTAAGTCATCTGCACTTGCTTGTAGAGGAGGAGGCTCGGAAAGCTTCTGTTCGTTTAAACGACTGGGGTCGTTGGGTACACAGAGACTGGAATTTTGGGCATACGCGAGTTTGGACTGAACTGATGAGATCAGACCCTCTCCTAGCAAGGAGAGATACCATTATTCCGGTCTCAATTGCCTCTAAAAGGTTTTGTGTAATTGTTCCCGAGAGAGAACAATGGAGGGATTCCTCTCCATCCTTCCTCAAACCGGAGGGCCTTGTCTGGTTTACAGATGGCTCTCTAATGAAGGAGGGTTCTGGGGCGGGAATTTATGGGGAGAGTCCCAGGGCAAGAATTAGTCTTGCTCTTGGACGGTATGCGACTGTATATCAGGCTGAGATTACAGCAATCTTGGACTGCGTACAGGAAAACCTCTCCAGAGGATACCACGACAAGCATATCTATATATGTTGTGATAGTCAAGCCGCGATTAAAGCTCTGTCCTCGAACAGAGTCAATTCGCTGCTAACGCTTGAATGCAGGAGAGCCCTAGAGAGGCTGTGTGAGTCCAATAGGGTTAGCCTCATTTGGGTGCCTGGCCATCAGGGCATTGGGGGTAATGAAGGGGTGGATCAGCTGGCTCGGAAAGGTAGCAACACTGCTTTCACTGGGCCGGAACCTGCTCTTGGAATTGCTCCTTCAGTTGTCAAGGCTAGGATTAAGAATCGCACTGTCGAGGAATTCCGTGCTGAATGGCACGAGCTAGCAGGACTCAGACAGTCTAAGGTCTTCATATCAGGCCCTTATAGCCGTTCTGAGTCTAATAGACTTCTAAACCTAAACAGACGTCAACTTAGAACTATTACCGGGGTCCTAACTGGACACTGGCTAGTGAAATATTACCTGCATAAGATTGGACTCGACAACGATCCATACTGCAGGTTTTGTGCTGAGGTAGATGAAACTACCGAGCATCTAGTCTGTCGATGTGACGCTTTAGTCAACGCCAGACTGCTTTGCTTGGGTGACACCTATGTGTAACCCGAGCTTGTGGGACGTGCGCGACCTGAAAGGGTCCTTTCCTTTCTAAAAAGGAGTGGGCTCTTGGCCTGACACGCCTACTTGGGGGAATAGCACAATGGGCCCCAGTGAGCTTAAGTGCTGCCCTTGTCGGGCTCCCCATCTATGTCTATGTCTATGTCTATGATATTTAAATAGTAAAAAAAATACTTAATTGAATGACGGCAATAAACGGTAGATAAACCTTATAATGAAGAGTAAGTAACTAAATGTATATTTAGTGTATATCTGTGTATAGATGCACGTGTTAAAGATAAGAACACAACACCTATTTTTGGGCTTGTTTGAAGTATTGTAAAAACTTAAATATTCCAAATTCAAAAGATTTTTTAGCAAAAACATTTTCGAAAAATTCAGTTAGTCGTTTTTCAAATTTTTTTAAAGTAAAAATTTTCAAAACAAAATTTATCAGGATAATAACCCTGGTGCATTTAATTTTTCCGAAAAAAATAGAAAAAACGAGTTTCTAAGTAATTTGTTTAGGGTAGTAGCATGAGGGTTAATGGTTTTGTTAAAGACATTTCTTATTAAAATGAGTATACCCATTATTTCCCGAGTATATATATATATATATATATATATATTTATATCTTGTCAAGTTTGAATAATATTTTTCCGATTCTTTTTTCCGGAAAAACTGCTGACAGTTATGTCAGGCAATTTTTCCACTTCAAAATTAAATGTGACGTACGAATTCTTGTTAGTGATGGTAAAAATTGATAGATAATTACTACTATCTTTTGACAGATGTTTTTAAATTACTTGTGGATATAACTGGAGACCAATAAGTATTTGTAAAAGGTATTCTATTCAATTTCTGTTCTATAATATGTCAATATTAGTTTTTATTCGGTTTGTTAATTATTGGTGCAGATTTTTTTACCAAATGTTTTTTTATTAAATATTTTTAGATGACGCAGACTTCCTCAATGTGAAAAAGTTTGACTTTTTTAAATTTATTCAGTAATTTCTACAAACCAGATAGTAATCATGGTACAACAGCTGTTCTTATGATTTATGGGTTGGGTTCTAAGACCCTTCTGTCCGTATTAAAAACAAATATTGTGACATCACAGAAGATAAATTATTAGTTAAAAATTGGTTTAATAGTTATTTATCTAACTAGTGCGGAAAAAAAAAGAGTTAGGTATATACGAGTAATTTTTCCTATGAACGTCCATAAATTACGTACCTATGTATTAGCAAATGCAGTTTAGTAAGGAAGGTGAAATCAAGTATGTTAAATTTTTATTTATTAGAATTGATTACTTCAGATTAGACATGAGCACAAATGAGGAGTTTAAAATGCGTCAAATGTGATTTTTAGAATTCCTAAGCTGCATTTACCTTTAGCGACTTTCAAAGTAGTCACAAAACGCACTGATATGAGATTTTAATACGATGTAAATTAAAATTATAATATAAATAATGGGATGAATTTTTGAATTTTTTAGGATATTAAAGAATTACAAATCTAGATGAAAAATCACTTCTTTCCATTAAGCGGGTTTTTTAATAATTTTTGAAAAAAAATAATATCTAACACTTTTGATACATGCGAAAAACAATAATTTGTCTTTTTCAAGCGCTAGTGCGGAAGGTAAATTACTTTCCGCACTAATGCGCCAAAAACTAATTTTCCGCAGTAACATGCATGCGGAAAGTGCTTACTTTCCACACGCTCATAGGAAAAACAAATAATAATTGCCTTTCATTCTTTTTAAAATGAGGTCTTTTACTTGTTATCAAACTGTCAGCTCAGTGATAGAATTATTTTAACCAATTTTTTGAAAGCTCAAAATGTCAATCATTTAAAGTAGAAAAAATAAGTTTTGGTAGCCCCTGGAAAATAACATAGTGTCTTTGTTTAATTTGCAATGAACTGATATACCCATCTTCTTAAACAGATGTTTGCAATTATTTAAACATGCCTCACACACACGTGTAAGCAACCATATTTTATTTTGAAAGTTTGTCGAAGGTTAAATCATACATTTTTTTATTAGAGTAAAGTTGACTATATTAACTCAATAAAAATGTATTGTAAAATGCAATCGACATACAGGCTTGGCTTTTTCAAATATGTTGGATGTGCTGAGTTGATTAACTACTTTTTTAATCAAGAATGACAAAGTGCACTTACCGTATGATAAATCCGTTTTATTTGTTTATGGACAGTGTAAAGTATAGAGCTCTGTGATACACCTCCAGTTATGTCAAAGAAAAGTACTGTCCTCCTTACCGTCATAATATTATCAGGTAATAATAATGAAGCGGAAATAAAAAGAAAAATAAAATGGTGTAAAAACTTTACAACCAGCACCTATTTTTTGTTTAAACGCATAATATGTACTTAAAAGATAATTATTTTTCAAATTTAATTCGATAAACATATCCTGAAATAGGAATTACATAGAAATTATTCAGATCATAGGATATATTTTCAGCATATCACAGTGTCATTGTAGAAAGGGTCAGATAATCGCCTCAATAACTGATTCAATGAACTAAATCAATCAATTTATCCTACGATAAATTCAGACGTCTGTGGACCTTTAAATTACGCTCTCTCTCTAAACATGGTAATGCCCATATGTTGTTTTAACTGCAACAAAAGAATATTATACTTCAACTAGATAATCCATCAAGCACTTTCATAACTTCGCTATACCAATCGCTCGTGTCGCCGTTACGTGCGCGACAATAATTGGTTCGGTGTTGCCGAAGGCGATTTGGCAATTCTGGATCAGAACTCTATGGAATACAATGCACTTGAGATCAATTTAGGGACATTTTCGCTAGTTCCTGATTAATTTTATTCATTCTATATACGAATGTTTAAGATTGTTAAAGATTTAACTTGCACAATATTGGATACATTTTGAAATTATATCTTTAGTGATAGACCCTTGTATAAACCTAACTGAGACTTAGCAGCCATGGAATCTCCTTTATCACCTCTGGCAATGTAGCTTTTAGCTTTTAACATATTCTCTGTTAAAACCAAATTGTAGGTCATTAAATCATCATTCAAACCAATAATACCAATATACTTTTGCAATGAAAATTTGATCAAATAGAAGAATTTCCTTTCTGCATGTTGGTTGTTCAAAAAAGAAAGGAAACATTTGGACATTCGTAGAAAAACAACTCTTAGTGGTAGGTATATCAAAATCAAATTTCCCACTATCCCGCACGAAGTTTTCACTAAGTTCTTAGAATTTGAACACTTTCGATTTCTGATCAGGACTTCTACCACTGGCCACGAGACAAAAAGAAAAACTGACTGAAGCTCTATGGAAAACTGGATAATGCACTAAAGACTGTAAATTATGCTCTTGTAGAAATAATACATTTTCCTTAAAATAGCTGTTATGTGAACGGCAGCTCTTCGTCAGGTGCCAATAGTGGGAAGTGAGCAAGGAAAACTTACACTCTATTTTGGGAGCCACTCAGTTAAATTATCACAGTGCCTACAGAGCCAATTAACTGAGAAATTCTGCTCTGAAAATAACCGATAAAAATGAAACACTTGAAATAAGTTCCAATCTGTTCTTTTTGCCTTTTTGTAGTTTTTTTTTTAACATTTATAATGTCATCCATATTATATTAGGTTTAAATCTTAGCAATAAGAATCAAATAATAATTTATTTAAAAATTACACGTTACAACCAATTCTAATAAATTAAAGGTTACGCATTGAAACTTTCTTAAAAAAAGAACACCCGAATAAGCAATTCTTTCAAATTTCAATTTCTTGATCAGAGAATCTATGTATATATGAATTTGCACAAAATATGTATTATCTAACCGATTAGTATGTACTACTCGAAATCGTAGTAATCAGATTAGGTTTTACATTGCTAATCAGATATATAGTAAGTTACATAAATTGAAATAATTAAAAGAATCTTTATTAAGTTTTGAACATACAAAATGTATATTATCAAATTTTCCTGAAGGGCATATATTTCATAAGATTATATGTGAAGAAAAACTATTATATATATATATATATATATATATATATATATATATATATATATATATATATATACATTATACATACAAAAATGGAAAGAACTGGCTTCTAATCCAAAAAGCTGCAGTGGAACTGTAAGTTTACCTCATCCCAGGACTGCTGGGCATTGGCACGTGTTCAATTAGATCATTTGGACCGTATAAAAGTTTTCCAGAAATACAGGTTATGTTACATTTTTTCTTCTTCAAATTAAAAAAAAATTGAAGAAGAAAGAATACGGCTTCGTCTGTCCCACCGGAGGGAGGACCCTGTGAGGAATATTTACAATGAAGACTAAGACCCTAAAAGTAAAAAGAAAAAGATCACTTATCTTAGCTTAAGAGAATCAGCAAATTCTCCAAAATATGACCTTCATTGTACCAAAAAGGTAAGGGAAACAAAGAAAACTTAATCCATATAAACTAATTTAAAGAGTAAACATGCCGCCCCAAGCAAAAAAAAAATTAAAAAATTTTAGGACTTTAACCTGCTTGTAAGTATTTCGAGCACGATGTCACGTCGAAAAGAAAATGACCGATACAAAATGCTCTTCACCTTTCTTTAATCGATTAACCTAAACAGCTGGCTGAATTAGGGAGAAGCCATATTATACAGAAAAATCTGCAAATTAAGGAAATCAATAATGACAATCTATGGAAAATCATGAATCTCACAAGGTGAGCGGGATAATTGGCATCGCATGTCATTCGAAACCCTGATTTTTCGATCGATAGGTGTTTTCGAAGATACTAAATATACGTAATATTCCTGCCCCAGGGTTGTGACTGTTGTGTAATAACGTCGAAAATGAGTGCAAATTAAAATCAATATATCAATTTTTCACTAGAGAAACTGCAATATAAATAAATCGTAGAATTTTAAAATTAAAATTTCACAAGACATTAGGCAAGTAGTTTGGACAGAATTCTATTTAATATTTGATCAACCTTATTCTCGACAACATGGATCAATACAGGCACAACAAAGACAGTTATTCGATAGGCTTTCATCGGTCTGTCCCAGATTATTAAAATTGATAGTTTTATTGATCACTTTAACACAAACGTGTATTCATCTCACACTTTTTCAGTTAATAAAGACAAAAAAAACTATGATATCTGCATAACTATATTTGAAAAGACTTAATACGCTAGGTGTGAAATATGTCGCTATGTGCTAAAATACTTGCATTTGATGATAATGAGCAAATTGCATTTCCCGCTAAAAATATTAAGCGGTTTATATGAAGATGACCGCACAAAAGTTCGCTTGGGAAGCTAGATTAAGAACTTATTAAATTAATAATGATATAAAATCTTTTGAAGTAGGGTAACAGAGTTTAAAGTAAAAGTGAACATTACTTAAAGTTAGCAACTTATTAGTCTAGTCCTTGGAAAAGGCAATTTGGATTATATCCGGTCTAAAGACATCGTAGTCTTACGTTTTAGCTAACTCATCCAACATCAAACTAGCATTCTGACTGTTAGGAATTTATTTTACACTCAGAGTTGTATTATATATTTATTATTAATTAACTTATGAAAATACTAAAAAGCAAAAATAAATAAGATACAAAACATTTTAAACTATAACTAAAAAACAGTAACAAAAACAAATTAAAGTTGGTCCCAGTCATTTTAGGTCAGCCTTTTATTGTTGAAAATGTCTAAATACTATTGGTTTATTTTTAATTTCATCAATTTGCTTATTTTAGATCGAGTTTTAGATATCCCCAATAAAAAAATATCCCGAAAATTTAAATCTGAGAAGCAGACTGGTCATCTAATGAGTTCCTTATGCCATGTAGCATTAAAACGCCTCGTTACTAAAATGTTACGAACATATGATGGCATCAACTGAGGTATCAACGTACGTGAATGACACAACAGCTCTTGTCTGGTATTATTGTTTATGAAACCATGATTTAATTCAAGAAAACAACTGTACATCTCAATATCCAAGATTTTCCTCAACTTGGTCACTTTATATTATAAAAACTGTTCCAATAACAAATAAATTCTTTACAGAAGTGTCAACTAGAAGGAATTTCCTGTATAAATGACTTTGACATGAATTGTAAAATAAATTTAAGAGTTAATTTGTAGTCGCTATTGTCTGATGATTTTGTTGACGTAATTATTATAGTTATCAACCATTTTAACCATTCTAAGAAAGCAATAAGACGTTGCATCCTGTGAGAGAGTCGCATATAAAATTTATAGGTTATTGTGTTATGAGCTCCACTAGACATCATAATGAATAAATTAAGACTTTTTTAGCACTTCCACTCTACGAATAAGAAAGCAAAAAGAAATTGCTATTTTTTTAAAGAACATTATTGTCGATTTTGAAATAAGAACTACATTAAGAATAGTTGTTGTTTATAACTTATTATATTTTGGGTACCTAGATATTTTACAAATAGTTTAAAATTTTGATCGCACTCCTAAATGTTTTTGACAAAAAAAGTTTTTATGCAATATTTAGGTCTATTTGTTTAGACTTATTATTTTTTTAGAATTTTCGATAAATATAATTAAAATATAAAAATAAATTCCCGAAGGAATTTCTGATCAAAATGCCGTATGTTAAAATGAAAACTAAACACCAATTCATAATAAAACCTGCACAGAGTTTAGCAAATATACCCTTTATTTGTGATTTTAATAAAAAGGTGTCAATTCTGACAGGTGACATAAGTCACCTTTCTTAAGGGAGAAATGCACGCAAAAAGTGAAAAACCAGCGACAAGGTCTACTCGAGTTGAAAGTAAGATGAAAAGGTACCTACGCATTAAAAAAAACTTCCTGCACGTCCGACCTCAAAAAAATGTGTTATGTATAAGTAATTTAAATTACATTTCGGTTAAAAATAGGTTCACGCGCTGCAGAAATACAAAGATATGAGTACGATTTACCATATCAAATCTTGCAGTTACGTAGAAAAAGGATCGAGGCGGTAAGGAGCCATTTTGTGGAAAAAAAATTGTATGCGAAGGCAAGTGCGTCAAAAAGTTGTCAAAAAATGGCCGAAAATGGACAAATCTACTTTTATTTTATAACTCTAGATTCGATTTTTTCATAAAAATTCGCATTTAGCGCCCAACTATACATATTTCCCTATTAAATTCACATTGAAGCTAATACATATCTCTTATAGTTTTAACATAATATTGCAGCGGCGGAAGGCTTGCAAATGATCCATATTACTGCGTGCAGTTCCCTTAATAGACCATTTTTTTCATACTTAACAAAGCAAAACAGTACAGCGTTGTCATATTAACTAATTTACAGTTTTATGTAACATTAAGAAATATCTAAAAAATGCTATATGGAAATTTTCACCTTCAACAGATAGGCCCCTCTTTTTTCGGATTGACGATTTTGTTCAAATTAAGCCCATTGAGTGTTCTTGCGCTTGACCCTGTCGGTGAAAAAAAAAACAATTTAGCCCCTCTCTGGGCTTGAGACAACGCTTCCTGAGATACAAACTGCATCTCAGACTAATTAACTTGAAAATCATAATAATTTAAGGGTGTGTTTTCTATTTTTCTACTTTTCTGAAATAACTTAGATTTTATTATCTATTCACGGAGGTACCTTGTTACTGCCAGAAGACCCACTTCCACTTGTTTGAAAGCCAAGTCGTTACCCGCTTCTATAGAGTTTGAGATCATAGGTTTGTTATTATGTTGCGTAGAAAAACGACTCAACACAACGAAATTCGCTTGGCATTCAAAAAATATTTAAAATCTTAAAAACCAAAATTGCTGAGATTTACAAAGTCTAGTTAAACTACAAATTCTGAACTTTAAATTCTTACTTAGTTAACTTAAAATCCTGAGGTTATCCTTCAATACTACAATGTAATTTTGAAAAGGTATTTTTAAATCACGGTACTTTATAAATTAAAAAATTAAATGAATGGCGATTTTTAAACTTTTGGAAGGGAAATGAACGTTAATAAGAATAACAAATTTGCTAACGGCATGGACTCTGGCTAGATAACGACTTTAAGCACTGTAGTCAATGATTAAACGAAGCTTTTTTTTGAGGAAAAATATGGATGTTAAAATTGGACACCAAAAATTTTTATTCACTTTGTGAAATGATCCAGAGCAATAACAACGCCAACTCACGTCTAACTGGCCATGTACTTTATTTTCTTATTAAACAATTCATATTATCACCCGATACATTAAGTTCTACATTCTTGCTGTACCCTTGTTTTGTTTTGGTTGAAATTAACTTCAAATCACTAGTAAAATTAAAATTATTTGACTTCAAGAAGTCCATAAATGACATATATTTTTTAAAATCATCCAATAAATTATTATGTATAATAGTTTACAAAATCCTTTTGACGTAGGTATTTACTTCAAAATCTACAAATTGGGAGATGGTATAAAAAAAAAAACAAATACATTTGTTTTTTACACTTTCCTAGTAAGATAGATTTAATTTTTTCATCTTATGGACAGCCGTTACAATTTATAGAATTTTTTCAAATAATGACAAGTAAAAATTTAATGTTGAATTTGAGCACCCATTAAAAAAACCTTAAAATATTTTTAGTTTTTGCATCACCTTTTTAGTTACCCTTAGAATATACGAACGTGCAAGTGAAAAGGGCAGGGCAAAAAAAAAAGAAGACCTAGATTTATTTTCGATATCTTCAATTTTGTTTTAGTGTTTAGTAAGCATTCGCTCTAGTACAGAAATGCAGATGTCGAAGGCAATGAGAAAGCGGGTGAGTTTGCCAAAAACGGATAGATGCTCCAGTTTTTGGGCCCAGAATCATGCTTGGGTATAAGCAAACAGTACTGCTTACAGGTCCTGAAGAGATGGACCTAGGAAAAGACAAAGAAGAATTGGTCATGGACAAACTACTGCAGACAGGCAAAAGAAATGCTACACTGCCTATATTGATATAAGGCAGCTTGGTTGATGTCGTGAGGTGTCGACAGGTGATTGGGGACCTAACTGGCATTTTGATAGGAACCTGTAAATTCAACAGAGACATGTACCAGCTGGGGACTGCCCTCTCTGCAGGGGAGAATTATAATACCTCGACTCGGCAACATGCTCTTCTTCATGAGAAGGACGAGCCTCTTCTATAGGGGAGTGGAGTGGCTAGGCTTGTCCCCTCATCTTCACAAGTAGCACATGTAATCATATATGGGCTGAAATGCTGTGATATTGGCTAATATCTCTGGTTAATTAGCTAATATTGCTAGTCAAAATAACAGTTCTATTACAGTATAGAGACGGAAATATTGCTAAAGTGGGAAATAATACTTTTTGACTTTAAAATCGAGCTTTTTTAGCTGAATTCTGACTTCTTTTTTAGCCGAAATTTCAGTAACATTTTTTCCGAAATGTACCTAAATAATTTCTCATTTTCAGAGCCAATCAATGTAAGAATTTATGAGCCAAAACGAAATGCAAGAATAACAAAATCATGGTTTGACGGTTGTTAGATACAAAAAACAGTTGCGCAGGAACTTTTACTGTTAAAAGAATCTAAGATAGGCATGTAAAACACGCGCCTCTTCTTGAAACTAAAAATTTCGATTTCTACAATTTTTTTTTTTAGTTTGGAAATGTATTTTACTAAGAAAATTGATTAAAGGGTTCATAATGTAAAAAAAACATGCATGAAAACACATGTTTATAGGCAGAAATAATATGTTTGTTTGAAGTGGTCAAGTAAAGTAAAGCAATAAGACTGCTAGGAAATTAATTTAATTTTAATTTCAATTATGGCGGATCATAAAAAGCTTTGGGCTATTTTTTAAGCAAATATTTCTTGAAATCGACCACATTGCTCAAAGCTCATCAGCTAGTTTGTGCTACTTGGGTTACTACTACTAGCTCAAGTTTAGTTATAAGTGAGACCCAACATATCATATCATGATTTATTTAGCTTCAGGTAAAAACTAGCATAAAATAAAATGTGTTTTAACAAAAAAAAATTGTGGTGAATTGGAGTCTAATGTAATGTTACCAGTATTTAGGAGATTACGCAGGCTTTCATATTGACACAAAGGTGGCAACATAAATTTGGATACTAATTAAACAAAACAACATTATATCTGCACTATTTTGGTAACGCCACACTGTTAATCAGTATCCAGTCCCTACTTATTTTTATAGCAAATGTTCGATTCGCTCGGGGTTACTTCCAGTGACCGTTCACTGAATAACATTTATAGCAATTCCGAAAATAGCTATTTAACCTTTCGACCACTTTTGAATAAATTACGTATAAGGCCCGGAATAAAGAAATTCGGCTTGCAATAACTATAAAGATTATTTTATATTTCCCTTATAAAATTATGTTTTTAAATATCCCAAGATATTTGGCAGTATTTTGTCCAAAATAACTTACCATGGTTCCTTAAATTATATCATGTTCCAACGTTTCGCGTTGCATGAAGCATCTTTAGAAATTCTTACTCCACGAAAACAGAACTGATACGACTAAAATAAATAAGCTCCCAGTAATTCAGTCAGGGTTTTACTTGCTTACGTATCTAATACATTTTATTGTTAAAGAACGTTTAAAATAAAGTTATTCTTATAGTACTTATATATTTTAAAGAGGTTAACTAAGTAGCAACAGAGAAAAATAAAATAGCTGAAATACAACAACAAAAATATATAAAAAACTAAACATAAAAAAGTAAAAAATTAAAAATAGTCATTAAAATATACGTCCAGGCTCTGACCTCGGAATCAAGGTATCCCTCATAATTTTATGGTACTGTAAGTATGGTAAAGATCTATAATCGATTCCGAAATAGTGTTGGTTCTTTAAGCCGCCATACATTTGTTATGGCGACTTTTTACGACTGAAGCGCCACCTAAGCTTGAGAACGTTTTCATGTGCTACTAAAAATTACGAAAGTTTTACATTTTATTAGATTTTTTATTTTTAATTTATGAAATCCTGAGACCGTCCCCAGAACCTTGATGTTTTGTACATTTATAGTGTCCTCAGTGAAATACTGGTGTTCACTGGATATGAAGTTTCGCGCTTCCTACTTCCGCACATGCATTATAAAAAAAATTATACTTCTACTATTTGAAAATGATTTACATCTTTAAGAGAGTATTGTCCTATGTTTTTATATCTGTTGAAAATTGTACAACATGCATATGTCGAATTACCAAGGTCAGTAATAATATTTATGAAGGGAAGAACAAAACGATCCTTATTATTATCCTATCTCGAAGTGGGATTATTATATGTATGTATATACTGAATGTTCTTGTGTGTCATTCTTCTTCTTTACAAGTACATCTAAAACGTTATTAAAATAATAAATTTCCTTTGCAACTGGAACCAGCACACAGGCACTACAACGAAGTCCTCATGACAATTTGGTTACCGATTGCCGGATAGTCAAAAAACGTAACAGATGGATTTGCATAACGCTTAGCATCATAATTTGTTGTTATGGGAAATTCGTATGGCAGGCAAAGATAGGTACCAAACAATTCATTTTCGAAATAAAACTCATTTCAAAAAAAAGTCAATATATTATTTTTTGAGCTTATCAAGTCCGCATCAAACATATTTTTCATTTACTTTTTTGATCATTTAGACTTTATACACCTAATTTTAAGACAATATGTTAAAGCATCTCAAACTCCTGCAGAAAATATTCAAAATGGTGCCATTCCGCCTTTTTTCTTTTCAATTTGCTTGCTCTGGGGGCACTTCCTAGAATAGTTCCTAAAAAATTCGTCCAAATTGGTTAAACCATTTCGAAATAGCCGGTGTACATACATAAATAAAAATTAAGTCAATGAAAAAGTAAAAAATACTGCTTGTGTTTTTTGTTATGTATACTTGGTGGTGGTATTCATTACAAACTACTTTCGTCAAAGTTCATTCGTCTGCCAAATTCATTGAGACGACATAATTTACCTTGGGTCTGTTTCGTTTAAAAATGTGACACAAGTCACACGGGACTGTAGCGACACACTGTTAAAATTAAAATATGTTAGATGGCGGTAGCTGTAATATCTTGTTCATACCAGATTAAAACCAACTGAGATAAATTGCTGTTCATTTGTGTACTAGTATCTGCGTGTTTCTAGAGACCAGTAGCCTAAATAAAAAAAATATTTTTTTATAAAGAATTGCTGATTGCAAGAGAATTATTTACATATTGTGAGTACAGTACAGGTAAGAAGATGAATTTTCAGTATATGCTGCTATTATTGAGGCTACTGATCTCTAAAAACACAAAGAGAGAAACAAATTGATGACGATACAATACGATGACAATAAGATTATGCACTGCTAACTTATATGACGCAGACTACGTTCGTTGTCTTAACTACGTTATCATGGAAAATGGGAACGATGAATACAAACAATAACACGTCATTATTCTAACATTATTTTTGAGTTATTAAAATTTAAGAATTAATTTATTATTATTATTAATTTCTAATTTTAGGAATTAAGTATATATGTTTTATATATGTTCTTTTTAGATTATAGGTGATCGATCAATATTACAACAGTGTATTCCAGTTTGATGTTGCCAGAGTATGCGTATGTAGTATATTTACTATTGCAAAACTAAGTAGGTGAATTCGTTTCAGAAATATGCCAAAATAAAAACTAAAATCTGTAATATTCGAAAATTTAGCATTTTTTATAATTAAAAATCCATACTTCAATTACATTTTTAGTTTAGCTGTAGAGAAATTGAAACAAATACCACTTTCCTAACAAAATGTCTTCAATTGTCCTCCGTAATAAAACCAAAAAACGTACATATTTATCATGACCATAAATAACAATGACAAAAAATTGGGAAAGCAAGTTTTCCGTTTTCTCGAATATTAAGGCTACCAAGTCAAACATATTGTTGTAGTTGTATGTACTTTCCAAAATAATTTTTTTTTGTTCCAAGGTTGCATACACATTTTACAACATCACAATTCATCGACCTGCTAAGTCTTAAAGACTTAAAGACATACGTACATATATACTACGAGCATCAATATATATTATTTTTAAGAAAATTCCTGGACTACAAACGCTAGAGAGACCAAATACTGGATCGATTTTTTTATATTAAGTTGCCGATCTATATTATAGCAAGCTAACCAATACTTTATATCTCTGAATAAGATAACTATTATAGAAATATGAATAAGATAAGTATTGTAGAAGCATTGAGAAAATCTAAACGCTGTAAAAATGAAAGACAATATTCATAAACCTTTGAAGAAGAAAGGCGATAATGCTACAATCGTGTAATCGGTTTTTAATAGTATTATAAAACAGTATATACTTGGTTGAGATGCAGTGAATCTCTGTTAACAGAGTATCTGTTTGTTATCAAATTTCTAGTTTAAAATATTTTTAGAAGCTCACGATTAATAAAATCTTTAACTGGTGGACTTGGAATGGTGAGCGAACACCTTGAGGTAAACCACAGCTGAAAATGTATATACCATAATTCTACTTTCTACACGGTAATTCCACTTTTGAACATGCTAATTCCACTTTCTGCACTGGAATTCCACCCATGATAATTTTGAAAGAAACGTGAACATTTTCATACTAGATGTATGTGCAGGCAACGAAAAATAACCGTTAGGAAATATTAATTTTTGTAAGGAAATGTTAGTTGCTTAGTTATGTGTTCTATTTTTACGACAATTGTATGGATATTTGTGCTTTTTTCTCGATTTTTGTTGATAACAAAACTAGGTCGTATTTACCGCCTCCGTGAGTTCCAGAAATAGGATTTCGTCCTATTTTCACGGTATTCTTTTCCATAGTCTTGAAATTTCGAAAACATCAAACATTTCAACTCAGTATTGTTTGGTTTGATAGTTACGAAAGAAATATTACTAACAGTTTTACTGCATTCTTTATTTGTGAATATAGTTTCAAAATTAAATGAGGATATTATAGAAAAACCCACAATCCCGAACTATGTATATTTACGGTTATGTCCAGTTTTTCCTACTAGTTATTTTTACAAAATAGATAATGTTGTCTCTTTGTGGGATTTCCTTGAGGACGGAGTTGATGGGCCAGCCTTCTTTTAGAACGAATTTACTAATTAAGGAGACAGGAAAGTCCTATTGCAAATCTTCTTATCTTATTTGCATCTTTTACAAAGTAAAATGCTACTAACAGACTCAAAGCTGGTAGTTTTATTCTGTAAATAACGATTCAAATATTTTATAGATATGTATTTTAAAAAAGCTGAAGGCAAGTTCTTAATTGAAAATTATGCTTAAGGAGTAGATCACCTCTTTTATTTGCACAGATAAATAGATACAATTAATAGGAATAAGTACTTTTAATTATGTTTAAATAATAGTAAATATGTACATTTAATAGAATTATAATCTTGACCATTCTGTTATATATTATTAAATAGAAATAATTCCATTTAAATGCGAAAAATATTAGTAAATATAATTGATTTTTAGATAAGAATAAATATTTCTAATAGACATGAATGCAACAACCTTGCAATGAAGAATTGTCATTTTATCATTGGGTTAATATTCTCACCTCAATAACTGTATTGCGACATCTCAACTTATGTCGAGACTTATCTGGGACTTGAGCACAGTGTTGTAAACCATGGTAAAAAAGAAAATATAAATTTTTTAATAAAAAAACATCCGACAAATAGACAAATAAACGCAAACAAAAATTATACAAAAATATTTTAACCTTGTGCACTTAATGCATACATCTACATTCGTTTTTAAATCACACACTATCATAACCTTAATTCTGATAAACAATTACTTTGAATGCATAATGCAAAAAGGAACAAATAAATTATTAGGAAAAAATCTTGAACTTTAATTCACTTTTGTAATACTTCAAAATAATAACATACATTATTTTACTGACATAAAATTTTTACATCTATATGTTAAACGAGTCATTTTACGCAGGTACTTTTTGAGCACTGAGTATAAATACAGCGGAAACTACGTTTTACCAGGTCCATGAGAACACATTTTCACTTTCAATGTTATTTTGCTAATTAAGTTAGCGTGATCTGAAAACGGTGATTTTAGAATAAATTACTACTTCTTGGGAATGTATGATGTACTTATATAATAATATAGTCTACTTCTAATTATTAGGAATATTAATAGGAACATACATACAATTTTTAGATTGACGTATTTACTCTTTGTTAAGCATTTAAAAGTTTTAATTATTTCGAAACTGGTATTTAATGGAAACGCAACCGCTAATTTTTTCAAAATTTTGATGTAGGTCTTATTTTAAAAAATCGGTAAATTTCTTTTACCCGAAACTTCTCTCGTTAAGAATTTTTCCTTTTAATAGGAATAGCGAAGTGTGACCCAATTTAGTTCGGTACATAGCATTTAGTAATACATATATATATATATATATATATATATATATATATATATATATACTGTCTTTTCAAACATTTCCACTATACTAGGTTCCTACCAATTTTACCTATAATACACTTGATTTTCGGGCATAATTTAACATCTTATGAATGCGTAATAGTTTAAAATTTAAAATCAATTGAATAAGATTTATTAAATTTATTTGGCCGCCATTTTGTCTTGCCACCTTGAATTCGTACAACTTTACCAGTATATACCAGTATATAATATACACTAAATGCTTGCACAAAATTTCAAATTAATCTAATAATAATAATTTTCCGGCTGATATTTTAAATAAGTTATTAGGCAGCCGTTTTGTTTTGCTATCTTGGATTTATTTATACCGAAATGTTACTAGTTCATTACAATGTAATACTTAATTTTTGTACACAATTTGAAGTAAATTGAATGATTAGTTTTTTTAGTAATATTTTTTTCAACGTTTTACTAGGCCATCTTGTTGCAATATATAGGATTTTTACCAAAATATTGCCAGGTTATCTCTATATAATCCCACATTTTTGACCAAAACTTGAAGTCAATCTGTTAAGAAGTTTTTAAGATATGCCGCGAACTGACAGATAGATAGACATACCTGTGGATTTGCTAAAACGTGAGGAAATGTAAAACCTGAGAGGATGATTTTTTTCAAGATTACAAACTTGTTATTTGACCCTTATTTTGTTCCGCCATCCTCAATTCCAATCCACAATTTTACCAGTTCATCTCTATACTACAATTAGTTATGGCATACAATTTTAAATCAGTTCATTATATTATTAAGCCGCCATTTTGGTTCGCTATCTTGGATTCGTACCAAAATTTTACCGGTTGATTCCTACATGATACTTGGCCTTAATTTTTAGGCAAATTTTTCGGCATCTAGGGACCGCGAATCGTAAAGATCTGAAAACATCTCGAAGGGAGATTTTTTCACAATAACAATACCTCCTTTTTATGAAGGCAGTACATTTTTGTCCTTACATGCAACAATTTTTCGATGTACAATATACATCTATAGATCGAATGGTATTTCTCAAGAATTAAAACTATTAGGCGTATTTTTTTTATTTCTTATAAGTAGCTTTTTAAAAATATGTCATAATTTATTTTAAATCATTTTCCGCCAAACTTTCGAGGCGAGCTAAAATTTCCACTTATGAGTGGACATTTTCTTCTCTCAAATATTTACCACCCTGTTAATAAAATGTCGGCTGTAAAGATTTTTTTTTGGTTGTAGTTCTAGGTTAGGTTAGATCAGCTCTTTTCAAAGAGCTGAGCTTCGCGTTTTCAAAATTAATAACTGTAAACTCGTCTTTAGAATAAAGTTATTTTTATTATTGTTATTATTAATATTATTTCAAATAACTAAGTCGATGCTCATTTTTTTCCTTTCCAATTGTTTGTTTATTTTTACTTCCCCTCGTAAAAGCTAAAAACTACTTAACCGATTGACTTCAAAGTTTGGTCAAAAATTAAGGGTCATATGAGGATGACCTGGTAACATTTTGGTAAAAATCCGATATGGCAAAACAAAATGGCGGCCTAGTGAAATGTTAAAAAAATTATTATGAGAAAACTACTCATTCAATTTATCTCAAATTTTGCAAAAACAGCAAGTACTATGTAGGAACCAACTGGTGATATTTTGGTACGAATCCAAGATAGCGAAACAAAATAGCGGTTTAATAAAATATTAAAAAATTCAACCTGAAAAATCTGCTTAGTGGTTTGATTTCAAATTGTGGGTCATAACTAATTGTGGTAAGGGGATCAACTAGTAAAGTAGTGGTCCTAATCGAAGATGGCCGAACAAAATGGCTGCCAAACAAAAAAGTTTGTACTCGTGAAAACTCAGGTTTTACACATTTTTGCGTTTTAGCATCGATAGATGCAAAAAAATATATTTTATGAATTCCATCGGTCCGTCTGCCGGTCTGTCCGTTCGCGGCATAGCTTAAAGACTACTTACCCGATTGACTTCAAATTTTGGTTTAAAGTTAAGGATCATATGGAGATGACCTGGTAACATTTTGGCTTAAATCCAATATGACGAAACAAAATGGCTGCCTAGTAAAATGTTAAAAAATTCTTATTAAAAAACTACTCATCCAATTTATCTCAAATTTTGCAAAAAACATCAAGTACTCTTTTGAAATCAACTGGTAACATTGTGATACGAACCCAAGATGACGGAAATGGTGTCTTAATAAAATATTTAAAAATTCAGCCTGAAAAATATGGGGATCAACTATTAAAATAGTGGTACTAATCAAGATGGCCGAACCAAATGGCGGCCAAATAAAATGTTTGTAATCGCGAGGAAATCACCCTCTCAGGTTTTACACATCTTTACTTAATTCCGTCCGTCGGTCTGTTTGTCCGTCTCTCTGTCTGTCTCTGTCAGTTCGCGGCATAGCTCAAAAACTAACCTGAGTTACCTCAAATTTTGACCAAAAATTAAGAGTCATATGGGGATGATCTGGTAATATTAATACAATAAGAAAATGGCGGTCTAGTGAAATGGTTAAAAATTATTATGAAAAAACTACTTATCCGGTTTATTTCAAATTTTGCATAAACATCCAGTATTATGTTGGAATCGATTGGTAAAATTTTGGTACCAATCTAAGATGGCGGAATAATAGAATATTTAAAAATTCAGCCTGAAAAAGTTAAGTAAAAGTTTTTTACAAATTCAGGATGGTAAAATAAAATGGCGGCTTAATAAAATATTTAAAAATTCAGCCTGAAAAACTACTTGATGGAATGATTTCAGATTGTGTGCATAATTAATTGTTGTATAGGGCTCAACTAATAAAACTGTGTTACTTATTCAAGATGGCAGAACAAAATTGCGACCAAATAAAATTTTTAAAATTTTGAAAAAATCTCAGGATATACATATCTTCACGTTATAACGTCCCTAGATGTCAAAAACATGTTTTATCAATCCCGTCGGTCTGTCGGTCAGTTCGCGACATAGCTTAAATATTACTTACCCGATTGACGTGAAATTTTAACCAAAATATTGCCAGGTCATCCCCGTATGACCTGGCAATATTTTGGTAAAGATCCAATATGATGGAACAATGTTAAAAAAAATGTATTAGAGTGTTGTATTATTTAGGGCGGCCAAATAAAATTTTTAAAAAATCAGTGTAAAAAACTTGTTCAATTAAATTTTGCAGAAAAATTAAATTTGAAAATAGGATAAACTGGTACAAATTCAATATGACGTAGCCTACTGGCGGTTTGTGTCAATGTAAAAATTCCTTATTAAATTTATTTTAAGTTATGCCGAAAAGTCAAGTGTGGCATAGGTGGAAAAAAAACGGTAAAATATTGGTAGGAATCCAGTATGATAGAACAAAACTGCGCCCAATGAAAATAAAAATACAGTATATGTAACACATATATATACTGTGACTATATACTGAACTAAATTGGGTCACGCTATGCTTAACAAATGGAAAAAAATCGTAACGAGGGAAGTTCCGGGTCAAGGAAATTTACCGATTTTTTAACAAATCCTGGCTGTTCAGAGGAAACTATAAAGCTTACGTATATAATACTTTTTGATATCAGTTAAGCTCGTAGGCCTCGTTTTAAATATAACCAGGTACCATATACGTATTACAAAATAACTATCATCGTAACTGAACCGGGAGTACTTCAAATTCCTTGATAAAAAGAAGAATTTATAAGGCAGGAATTTTCAGGTAATGCCAATTTAAATTTTTTTTATTTATACTCAATTGTTTTCAATAAAATCGTAAAATTTAGTTTAGTGAATTAATGCGGACGTCAGGCCCGCACTAATTATAATTTAAGTCAGAACATAAGCTTTGGTCGTATTTTTTACGTAATCCTTTATATCTTGTATTTTATTTTAATCCTAAAATAATACCGTTTATTTTGTCTATAACGTATTTAATCTTTTTTTTTAAGTATTAAAAATACAGATGTATATGTTTAAAAAAAATTTTTACCACACCTATATTGACTTCTTTCAAAAAACAAAAAAAAATCGAGGCTTACCTTAAGCCTCAAACGTCAGATATTTATTATAATAGATGAAAGAAATGCGAAAGATAAAGAAAAAATAAAAGACAAAAAGATAAAAGACAAAATATATAGGATTTTCACTAACGGCATCCAAAAGAGCTAATTTATCTTAAATAGCATTAGAAAGTAATATGCAATAAATGAAATATTACAAATCAAATATTAAGGACTTATTATTGATCAGCAGCTTTTTTAGGCCAGTTTGATCTTCGTCGTGTTAAAATTTTCCATTCTCTTGGAAGGTGTGATCTATGCCAGGGCGGTACATCTCTGACATCAGGTTGCCATTTCTAGGGAGGCGTGCTTTAACATGCGTTATATTTGTGGAGAATTTTTGGTGAAATCACAATCCAGGCCGTTTTTTTCCGAAAATGTAAAAAAAACCTACTTTAAATATTTTGGTGTGTTAATTGGGATCATGATAAGCGGTGGGCTCCCCATGTGTGCTGTGTTAGTTGTAGTGTATCATTGGTGCAGTGGATGAAGGGAAAGAGAAAAAGTGTGCCTTTTGCAGTTCCAATGGTATGGCGAGAACCCACCAATCATTCTGACGATTGTTATTTTAGCCTGACAAAGACTGAAAGTTATTCCAAAAAGGGAAAGCACAATATAGAATATCCAAATTTGCAATCTGCCATACGACCTGTTCCTCATAATGCAAATTATAACTATTGATTTGGGAGATAATGGAGATAACGCCTCATCAAGCAGCTCAGAAGAACACTGCACCGATCCCACTTTTACTACAGATCCCAGTCCCGGCGAGCCACATTTGATTGTTCAAAGTGAATTAAATGATTTAGTACGTGATTTGGGGTTATCCAAGCAAGAGTCAGAACTTCTGGGTTCCCGTCTTAAGGAATGGAACCTATTGGGCAAAGAAACAAAAATTACGAATTTCAGAAAAAGGAATGTTATGTTTTTTGAATTCTACAGTATGGAAAATTTGTTGTGCGCGTGTCCTGATATAGACAGTTTAATGCAGGAACTTGATATTGAACATTCTCCCCGTGAGTGGCGCTTATTCATAGACTCATCTAAACATAGCTTAAAATGGAAATTTAAAACCCTCTATACCAGTTGCCCATTCAGTTGCAATGAAAGAAAATTATGAAAATATGCGCATGATTTTGGATAAAATAAACTACAATAGGTATAAATCGCAGATATGTGGGGACTTAAAAGTTATAGCGATTTTAGTGGGACTTCATGGGGGATTTACGAAATATTGCTGCTTTCTTTGCTTGTGAGACAGTCGTGCAATAAATCAGCATTATGTAACAAAAATTTGACCAAAGAAGCGAATTTCGTGCGTTAACATGTCTCTAAATATCTATATCTTTTTATTTGCTTGTTTAGCGTAATATGTTTTCAGGTACACAATTTAGTGCAAAAATGGCGTTTTCTTTCGATTTTGGCTTATAAAATCGAAAATAATGAAGCAATCTTCATAGTAAAGAGATAAATTGTAGAAAATAAAATTACAAACAATATAATATCATTACAGGATTTGATCGGCTCACTAGAACAGAAGAAAAAAAAACCGAAAAACCGAAAATATTTGGATTTTTCTTCAAAAATTCATATCTCCGTTCTTTTTTTAGCGAAAGCCTTTTGTGAAATCATAGTTATTGATATGTAATTTGTGCATAGCAAAATCAACCGCTGTGAGATTAGTAGTTTTTAAACAATTGCGATTTGAATTTTTTTTTTGCAGTGTTCCTGGATGCGTCTTGAATGATCGGATTCGAATTCTGCAAAATTATGTATAAAGTGCAGGTATCATATAGTCCTGGAAATACACCTAGGCAAATTCGCTCTTGCTCTAATTATATTTAACTAGATGAGACAGAAATTACTAGAAAACTGAATCCATTACTTAAAAATGCTAAGCGGCAGTTTTAAATCGTCAAATTATTCAAATTAATCAATGTCACTCAGTGTCAAAATATGAGAGTTAATTTAATTATAATTATTTGAATTTGTAAATTGAAAATGGTAAAACGATTGAACGATCAAACTAAAAATATAATTTTGAATAATGGAATTCGTGTAGCACCCTTTAAATCGTTCAATGTAGAGGATTATAGTGGGAAGAGGGCAGGCAAATAAAACCACTATGGTAATTTATATCCCAACGTTTCGTGGTCAATCACCACTTTCTCAAGGGCCTATAATAAAGAAAAAGAAGAAGACACATTATATTTGGTCGTACTATGATAAATCTATCTAATTGGAATGTCAGAAATTGTACTTAACCCTAGTTAAAAAATGATGAACAACAATAAATTGAACACATTAAGACAAGAATAAATAACATTGTTTAACTTACCAATACCTCACGCAGTCTGAATGCCTTTATAAAAATTAAAAAATTATTTCGAAAATGAATATGTAACTATAAAAATGATACGAGAGATTTTCTGGCTCCATATATCTTGTACCTCAAGGTCTATTTATGCTTGGGTTTATAAAATTGGTTTTAGATTTAAAAGATTAAAATTCCTAGCAGAACTTCCATCTATTCGTGATAGGCGCACTTTTTTCCTCAGAGACTATATACCTAAGTGGCCAAATATTAAACCAGTATTTCTTAATAATAAAATTTTAGTAAATGTATTAACATGAAAACATGGCAAGATAGCACAATGGCTACTTCTAGTAAAAAAAACATGTAATGGAGTAATATATAATCGTTTATGCTGGAAATAATGGAATTGGAAAGATTCATCGAAAACGCGAGTTTGATATTTAAAAGTAAAATAAAGCTAGGTGATTATCATGCTAGCATGAATACTTGAAATTTGGATCAAGGATTAAAACACAACTTATACCGACTTTAAATGATCCATCCCTTATTATAATGGACAATGTAAGCTATCATTTCAGGTATCAAGAAGAATTACCCTGCGAACGTTGGACAAAAAAGAAACTTGTTAAATGGTTAACATTTAAAAAAATTGATTACCCAGAAAACGCTTTGAAAAATGATCTTTGGAAAATAGTCAGTGCAAAATCAGCAGAAAAAAATTGATATTTACACAGAAGAACATGGTCATAAAATTTTAAGATTACCGTTTTAAAATTGTCATTATAACGCAATCGAAATGGTGTGGTCCACAAACTAAATGGTAATATGACGCAGAAATTTTGAAAGCTAAAAATAGCACCGTAAAATCACGTTTTTTCGGTTATGGTCGATGGGGCTAAATGCAATTACGAATGAGCAACGAACAATTATCTATATTTTCTGAGCAGGAGACAGAAAAATATATAGATGCTTCAGATATACAAGCTATCATAATATCAGAGGAAACAGATATATCTGATGAGGAATCGATATGTTTCAGCGAAAATAAATTTATGGGATTTTTTTTTATATTGTTTATAGTTTAATAAATTTATACTATAGTTTTACGTTAAATTTCTACACCTTCGTTTGAAATTAAAATTTAATATATATTAATTGTGAGTAAGAAATTTTTTTTTTGCTTTTTGGTGAGTTTTACATTTAGATGGGTTTTAGTATTAAAAAAGACACTTATTTTTTATTCTCTTGTTGGTTACTGGTAATAATTTTCCATGGTTTGCGTTCCCATTCCTATAATAAGCCCGTTAATCTTTAATTAATTTAATTCCTTTTAACAATATTTTAAACTAGGGTGTTCTGTGCTTCTAAAGATGCTATTTTGGGTCAAAAATTGCTGCGTTGCGTGCTTCCCCCCCCTCTCTTCAAAAAAGGGCGGTTTTGAACACTAAAATATTAATACATTTTATTGTCAATAAAGTTAATTATTCTGACAGATTTTCTAAACGGAACAAAAGAGGTGCTGCGCCCCACAAAATAGAGCCACTTGAGGTGTTAAAATTGTAATAAATTGAATTGTTACCTATACACATTTGTACCAATTTTCGTATCTCTACAGGAAACACAAGTGGATGTAAAATTTGCCGGCAGATTTGGGATTATATTGTTCCTTTCATATTAACAGAAAGTCTTTGTATAAAAAAGAAATACAACATACACGTGCAAATTGTAACTAGAAAAGTTCTAATCATTTGTTTTTTGACTTGGTGTATTTCAATGACTTTTTTTTATACTACAAAACGTATATTTTCATTTCGCCCTTCAGTTATGTGAAATACGTAAAAACTGTATACAAACATGATCAAAAAGGGCCGAGCGCGTAAAAGAAGTCGAGTAGAATGGTAGCAACCGAGGCAGACGAGGGGTAATAGAGACGCACGCAAAATATTAATATTTGATTTCAATTATCTCAGCAACTGCAGAACTCTAATATAATATATAGGTATTTAGTTCGACAATACAGATCAATTAACGTTTCTCGACACAAAAATAATAACTAAAAATATGCTTTATTTATTTATCAAGCTTACTAGCAGAGGCTATGTAGCAAAACGTCCGATAGCAGCATTTTCGTTAATTATTTGCGCAATTTTAGTAAGGAATGGGTTTTCTCGTGTTCAGTTCTAATAAATAAAATCTAATAGCTTCTGCAGTTGCTGAGATTCCCGCTACTTGGCTACTTTCCAGCGTCCGGCCGTTGGACATGTTTGGAAGCATTTTTCGCGTATGATATTTTTACTTTCGATATTATTTTGCAGAATTCAAATCAGATTATCCATGACGCATTCAGGTAGGCTGAAAAATAGTGCATTAAAAAATTCAAATCGCAATTGTGCAAAAACTAATAATCCCATAGCGCCTGGTTTTGGTATGCTTAAGATACATATCAATAACAATTATTTCGCAAAGAGCCTTCGGTTGAGAAATAACGGAGATATGAAGAGAGGCCTAATTTTTCCTGTTTTTCGGTTTTTCTTCTCCTGTTCTAATGTTGTTTGTAATTTTACCAGATATATAACCAAAAATGTTACTCTCTAGTTTATCTCTTTACATCATTAAGATTGCTTCATTAATTTCGATTTTATAAAAAAAACGAAATAAAACGCGATTTTTTTTTTGCTTTCAATGGTTTTATAACAAAAATAAACAAATGATAGTTGCGAATGGAAAACATAATGGAATATTACTGTGGACTATCTCAAGTGTGATGGCGCACTCGTTTTCTGGTTACTATTTTTGTCAGGAAACAATCTTAATTTATTGGCCTACTATGTATATGTCGTAGTATGTAATGAGTTTGTCCCTAAATTCAGTTTCCATTTGTATATGTCTATGTAAAGTTACATAATGGCATAATGTGGAGCATCTGTTATTAGTCTTAAACATCTTCTTGTATACGTTGAATAATTTTCGTCTGTTTGCTATGACACCTAAAACAAGTAGGAATAGCGTATGTGAGCACCGATCTTATAAATGCCTTGTATAGTGTTGTTTTAACCCTGCGGTTCAATCTGCTTTTCCTATTGAGTAATGGGTACAATGCATGAATTTCTCCGTTTGCTTTTTGAGTAAAATATTTTGTATTGTATGTTCAGCTTAATATTTTGTCAAAAATTAAACCGAAACATTTGACCGTGTTTGACCAGAGTACGTTTCCTCCTGAAATTTTTACGCAATTCTCAAGGAAAGCCACAGATTTTGAAAAAAATATGCTTCTAGTTTTTATTGGATTGACAAGAGTTTTCTAGCGCGACCACTTTCCAAGAAGAGCTATATGTCTTTGCAATCTAGATACAATACGTCTGGGCTACTTAGATGTAACCGTGATCGCTGTATCATGAGCAAATAAATGCGGTTTGTACATATATTGATCAATATGGGAGCTAATGGAAACCTTTCCGGAACTGCGGCCCTTACTGGCCTTTGTGTAGACATCAGGCTATCCAAGCACACGGAAAATCTTCTTTCATTCAGTTAGGAAAGAAGTATTTTAGTTAGATAATTAGGGTATCCCAGCCTGACTAGTTTGATGGTAACAGCATGGTGCCAGATTTTATCAAAAGCTTTGCTCACGTCAAGGAAAACTGCACCTGTATGATGTCTTTTATTAAATGAAATAAGTACGTCAGATGCCAGTCTACAAATTTGTTTTGTTGTACCTAGTCCTTTATTAAAACCAAATTTCTCTGGTTCAACTATTTTTCCTATAGTTGACAGTAAACTAATAGGCCTAAAGCTTAATTTGGTGTAATTTAAAATGTTAAACACCCTGTAGATACTAATTTTAAAAATATTTTATAAATACCACAAATTTCAATATTAAAATTAAGGAAAAAGACTGAATATTATGACGATAATTTTTTTTTTTATAATTGTTAGTTGTTATAAAAAATATTTTGAAATATTAGTTAGTACAATAACAATCGATGTATCTACATTACTGTTTACGAAGACGTCTCTATATATAAAATATAAAACACATCATTATCATTTATTTTAAAAATGCCATGAGTAGACTAGTCACTGTACCACTAAATATTCACTTCTAGCCAGCTATGTATTCATCTTGAATTTATAACGTAAATTGAACCTACTAGCGCATACTTAAACTAAATTCTACACTTTAATTCTTCTAGAGAATATTACGCAATGAAGTTTTATGTAACACATACTATTTGATAGAGAGCTTTTTTGAATTTATTTAGTCATATTATCAGTTATCCCTGTAAGCCGAACTGTTATCGATAGTTAATTATGTGAAACGTTTAAAACCATTACTCTTCGTCCTTACTATATGTTTTCGGATGCACAGGATTAATTATAGGTAAATTATAAACAGATTATCTATTACCCTGTAATAATTATCCGAATTATATTAAGTTATTTACCTCTATTACTTAATGCAATAATTAACTGGAATGTGAGCTAAACATTAAAACATAAGTAAATGTTTCTTTTTCTTCTAGGACACCTGTTACTACTAACTGCCGCAAGAATATTATTCGCTTATACCCGGTAGTCAATTAAATTATAACATTTTTTAATTGCTAACACAAGTAATAAATCTTATTGTCTTTAATTTAAAAAGATATGGCTCCAGTGCGTCTCAATTATACCTAGACTCTTACTACAGAGCAACTAAATACACATTCATTAATGCATTCCTGACCTATATAACAAGTATTTCTTTACTGTAAATTAAGGTCAGTGCCCTACCGATGGCGTCACTTTGCGCCCTTCTTGAGACTTTGCACCTGCTGGTACCTCTCAGAAAACCCTAATTTATTTTTTTTCTTTTTAACTTTCTAGAAACCTCAACCACCAATATCAGTTTTTCGTTGTTGCATATCTAGCGCCGCCTTTCCCTAAATTGCAGTAATTGCACTGGGTAAATAGTTTATGCCCAAAGCCACAATTAGATTTTTGTAAATATAGTAAACATTGACGTTCGCAGAATACACCGATGTTTTTTAAACCTGACCATAGATGGTAAAAAGATAGACCATCGAGCGGCATTGATGTTTCTAAATCATCGAAAAAACATCGCGCATCCCTATGTTGTACTGAAAAGATGTCTATAGAGAATTACCGGACAGGAGGTTGTAGGACAAGTATATAAATAAGTAAATAACAAACTACCGCTGAGAGCCTATGTTGAACTGGAAAGTGGTCTATAGAAAATTACCGTGTGACAGGTTTCACAGACTAATGGTCAAGGAAATAAATTGTTAAATAAAAATTCCTGCTGCTTAAAACTGAGTGTAGAAAATATACTGACCAGCTATTTGAAAATAAGAAAACTTTACTTAACATAAATATTCTTTATAAATTCAAGAATTTTGCCACAAAAAATATATATTTTGAATGGTCCCTTGTTTCTAAAATTTCCTAACAAAAATGTGTTTGCTACCAGGTCCTGTAATCGATCAAACTAACTTAAATACAGTAATGAATATGCTAAACTTTCTTCTTCTTAATTAGCTAGTGAGTATATAATTCTTGAAAGGTGGTATGACAAAGAGTTACTTATGAGACCTGCATTGTCTTTACTGTTGAATTCTTGACAACGTTTCGTCTAATTTAGTAAAGTTTGGCGCATGAATCTGGGATTACGACACATTGGTGATTTGTTAAATCCAACAACCAGTTTTAGACAACCCCCCCATTTCATCGTGGATTTAGATATATACAGGGTGTCCCAAGTATAAACAATTATTTCATGTTTAGGCACCTAAACGGTTGATCTTGAGCGAAATAAATTAAAGCTCGAATGGGGGTTAAGGTTGATTTTTGAAAACAGTTTGGAATTTTATTTTTTTAGTGTTAAGCCTTCATACCTGCGTATCAGTACCTCCTAGGGCAAAGATGATTGGGCAGGTCAAAAATTCTAGATTTTTGCTGCTAACATATATTTCATTCCGAATTTTGTTTACGAAATAAATGTAATTATAATAAAAATAATCAATATGTTAGTGCTGCAAATATCGAAGGATATGTTTTCTTCGGTATATGATGAATTCAGAAGTAGTTTTATTTTTATTTTTTGCTTTATACGGATATCGGGTACCTATATAAACTAAAGTGTCGCATATTTTAATATGTTTTGTGGTATCTTTTCCTATGTTAATATACTAACTTTAAGCAGTCGAGTTTTCTGCTTTTTTTTTTAATAGTTTATATTTGCTTTTAAGTACCTAAAAATTTGTGTTTTTACTTGTTATAACTTTTTAATATTTTTTGGATTTTTATATTTTATAAATATATTAGTTTTTTTATCTAAGAGCAGACCACGAAGACTGAAGGCCTTAGTACTGATTAATGTTGCTTTAAGTGAAGACAGTAAAAGTTTATTGATGCGGGATTTAAACGCTTGCAGATTAGGAAGAGGGAAAGTGATTTGCTGGCAACACATTCCACAATCGGGATATTCTGACAATAAAGGAGCGAACAAAGTTGGAGGTCCTTGGACTTTGCAGATGGAAGGTGAAAGGATGCATGTGGGTTGACGCTCATGTCTGCTTGGCAGGAATGCAGGCATGAGCAAGGAGGTCATAATGGATTATAATTCATCACAACAGAATCCGTGGTAGTTCTCTATAAAACAGTGGCAGATCGCCCACAATTCTCTAGTGATGCAAGCTTCCGTGTGATCATCAGTCGGGCGAATTTTCTTTGGACAGAGTCAAGGATATTAACGGTTGAAGAACAAGCTGATCCCCATATGTGCGAACAATACTCAAGGCTGGGTCTGATTTGCGAAGTGGAAAAGATATACAAGTCGGCGAAAAAAAAGTATTTTCGAGTTCGGAAAAAATAAGATGATGGGATCATGCCAGCGAAAACCTGTCTGAAAAGTAATACTAACTAGGCTAGAAACTAAAGTCTTTAGTTTGAAGCATTTGATTATTCATTTAAATGTTGTGGGCACTTTAAGAGAATTTGTGAGATAATAAACATGATTGTGTTTAAATAGCGTTAAACTGGACAAGGATCTTATTCTACGATTTTAATGAGGTCCTCGGTTAGGGACAAAGTCGTTATTCTAGGCCTATCATCAAATTCAGCCTTGGATCAGGCCTATTAGGAAATTGTATATTAGAGTGGAATGTACTATCATCAGCATAGCTGTGATTAAGATTGCTGGTAGGTGTCAACAATGAACACTTTGAAATGTCTGCGTTGAAAGTTTGATGAACAGCAACAACTACAGAAATACTTCTATTCGAAAGAAAACTGGCAATCCAAATACAACATTTTGGAGGAAGACCATACGCAGGAAGTTGGTTAAGAAGTACGTCAGCCAAAGCTGATCAAATGCTTTGGATATGTCGAAGGCAATAATTTGGACTTCTGCGTGGAATCATTTTTGATATATTTCTCCATTACCTTACTCATAATTGGGATGAAAGATAGAGGTCTGTAGTTAGAGGAAAAAGTTTTGCATCCTTTTGGGATCAGGCTGAACACGAGAAGATTTCTAGCTTTTAGGAAAAATGCTCTTGTCATGGGACACTTGGAATAACCTAGTAAGGCTTGGGGCCTCTTTTGATTTTTGATTAATATTTTTGGCAAGCGACCAAAGGCATTGGCCCCCATTTTGGCGAGAAAGGACTTTGCCTTTTATACGTATCTTGAAGGCGTCGAGAATTATGCGATTGTTTTGATTTCATGCCTCGTTTTTAGCCTATAGATTTTCTGAAGTAGGGTTCTGAAGGAAATTATTATGAGTACAGATTGCCTGGTCTGACATTCTCGCAGGATGTTGAAAACCAAAATATACTGTTGGGAGGTTTTCAACTCTTAACAGAATGTAGTATAAAGGTTTCTATATTTAATTGGATTACATCCGATATTTGTGAACAAATTTCTAAAGGATCGTTGGTAGAGAAACAAATATCATTCCAAGGTAAGGAAGAGTAGAAATCCTGCAACCCATCTCAATCAGCGAAGTTATAACGCCGAATAGTACAAGGTGGCATGGAACCTACAATTTCCTGTTGTATGAGATAGGAAACAGTAATTAGACCGTGGTCAAAAGAATCCAGAGGAGCGGGAAAGGGAGATTGATAAGGCTCGGGGTGAGTGGTGAGAAAAAGTTTCAGTGGATTTTGGCTGGATGTGTGACGGTGTGTGGGAAGTAAGTAGGTTCTCTGATGAGGTTCGTAAAAGATGAGGATACGTTTTGGTAGACACTAATGATTTTGTATTATGAACCGCCAAAGATAATGATTTCAAAAGAAAGGAATTCAGAAATTAGGAAATCCACTTTAGCAGAAAGGAAGTCGAAGAGCTCGTTTTGTATATTGTCTATTATTTTATTGCATATATAATGTATTTCAATTTTGCTTCTGTTATAGTGAAACAATAATGAAGTCTGTCTTTATATAATGAGCTCTATGCCTAAATCAAAATTGACTATAAGGTCTTTCTTAATTAGATATTAAAAATTTGTTTACATACAAATTTGACACTAAAACGTGATTTAACGGATTATTTGCCAGGTTTCGATTTTTTTTTAATCAGATAGAGAAATAAAAAGAGGGGTAAGTTTTTAAGTTTCTTCATAATTAGAAATTAATATTTTGAAAGTGACCTCTCCTTGGGGACAATTAAAACGCATTATTTGTATCTCTTAAAATATAAACTTATGATTTTGGATTTTTTCTTTTTTTAATTAGAGACTCAGGAATTATAAATACTGATTGCATCTCGGATTTTGTAAAATAAAACTTGAAAAGTTTATTTTCAGGCCTCGATTTAGGATTAAGTTTGTAACTTACAGGAATTTTAAAAAATGTAAATATGTCATTTTTTAAATGATTTGATTTAAATGTCATTTCACCGCATTTTAGAGGACATCGATTTTGATCAAAAGTACGTGTTGGAAAAAGAGTTCTATGGTTTAGTCTTCCTGTTCGTCTCGTCGAAGGCAGACCTTTGTGTTATTAACATAAGTGGTTCCACGTGTTCGGTTTTGCTACCTTATTTCGGGGGGAAACGAGAGACTCGACCGCTCAGAGTGGAAACTAAACTAACGACTCCGCAAGAAAGGGAGCAGACGCTGTGAACGTGTGAGGCCTAGTTATTCCTGCATTCTATCCCGTTCGTCTGCCGCAGTTCTACATAGAATATTAGCGTAATGACCGCTATGTGGCGGGAGTGGGAGGTGTAAACGGATAGCTTGAAAGAAAAGGTCATTTCGTGAGACCAGTAGTACTCTCAAGGGGCACCTAGTGGAAGCCAAGATTCATTTCAAAAATTAAAAAGTTATTTGAAAGATTCGGGGTGTTCGGGAGCTTAGAGCTCGCCATCCGGACATCCTACCTATTGGGCTGGAGAATGGCGCTGAAAGCAAAAAAGTGGCAGTCGACTCCATTTTGAGAAAGAAAAAAAGAAAGAAGTTCTATGGTTATCTGAAAATATAAAATTAGATATATATAAAAATTCGTAACAGAGCTCTTGTAAACAAACCAGCAATAATGAAGATTTCAATGCTCATGAAATTGTATCTAATTCTACTTTTGCACTGATAAGAAGATATAAAAAAGCTACATACTACTAAATAACCAGGTCTAAGTAATTTAACTAAAGTTACTATTTTTTTTGTTTAATCGTATTAGGAGGGTGGTTACATTTTTTTTGTTTCTCCGGTTAAGGAGGGTGATAACACAGATTCAGAATTTTTTTATAAAAATAATTTGTTTTGTAACTCTATTCTTATTTTTTTTATGTCCACTATGTATCATATCTCTGAGCTTATAGCAAAAATCTGAAGTATTGCTTATTGCACTGATGAGGTGTATCCAGTACTGCTGCAGTATTGTAGTTCCCTTCTCCATTCTTCTATCGCATATCGTAAACACTTGTTTATAAATTGATTGTTTCCCGAACCAATAGAAAACTAATATCTGCCTTAAAACAAATAAAAAGTAATTTTATAAGGTGAATACGTAATAATTTAGGTAAATCTCTATTTTCGTAAATCTTGAATTTGCAAACTATTTCCACAGCCGATCCGTGTTGTCACCTAATTATATAAATTAGATTAGTCTATGGTGACACTCTTTGAATCAGACTGACTAACATGCACAGTACTTCTCCAAATAAAGCTGCATTATTCAACCGTAAATATGGCTAAATCCCAAAATAGAAACCTAAAAAGCAATAAGGTAAGGACTTACGATATGCCTGGATTTAATGTGGATATGTTGAAACGAAACTCTGGTGTACGATCTATATTCATGCCTCAGTTCGTTTGTGAATAAAGACTTACGTATATCTTTATATTTATTCAGACATAGAGCTTTTATGTATATGACGTTTCTTTTATTAATAAAATGGATAAAAGTGTGGTAAAACAAATATTCCGGTTATGTATTAACGCAAGCAAACCAAATTTTGTACAGTCTTTCAATTTATAAAATATCAGTAGCTTGGCATTGAAATGTAATGTATGAACTTAATACAATTAACCAAACATTTGTGTTTCCTTGAGTTATTACTTATTTTAACTGGATTACATACTACTACTACTAATTAAACTACCACAAATTGGGGAGAAAATTAAATAATATAATACGAGTATAGACGAATATATTTATTATCCTAAAATATAAAACATTAAACAAGAAATGAACTCTTCGTTCTTCTGATATACTTCTTCTGTCATTATCTTCTGAATAAATATACTGTCGAGAAGAAACCAGGATTAAGATTTAAACTGATTTCAGTCTTCTAAGTACATATTCGCATTCTCAAGTTCAATTAAAGATAGCTTTCTCTTCAATAAACTCAAATGTAGTGGAGCAGGGTATGAAACGGTGCGGCGGAAAAGGAACTTGATCTTATAAAACTTCGTAGTTTATGCCAGACTGTGAGTGTTTCCTATCCTTTATGTCATGTGCATTTTGCTGAAAATACTTTACAGTATTAGTTATAGGCTATAGTTGCTGATATTTATTTCGGAGAATGTTATTGATGCATCAGCTGTATGTAATCTCGACAAGATAAGCGATGAAAATTAGTTTGTATAGTAGTACCTGAATAAAATCCGAAAAAAAAGGCATCGTTGTTTGATTCAACCGTAACAATTCAGATGTGGGGATCAAAAATATATATAGTTGCCGTTTATGTATGAAAGGTGATATGTAATAGAAATTTGTGTGTGCGAGTTTAAACGCAATAAAAATAACTGTCGTAGAAAAGTGACTTTTACAAGAATTCCTTGTAGAAAGGTAAAATAAACCAAAGCAGAGTGAGTCACCATGCCGTTGTTTTCTTTGTGACAAAAAATATCTTGAACAAGGGAAAAGGTAAAATCTGAAAAAAAAAGAAATATCGACATTTATGATTACAAAGAGAACATTCGAAATCTTCGCCAGACTTGATACTCTGTTACCACGCAGCAGCAAAGAGCCACCTGTAGCGAAACTCATAACCTAAGAGTATTTAAATCGAGAGTAGGCAAAGATTAACGCGGCAAGAACTATTATATAAGAGAAAAAGGATTTTTTTGGGATGACCGGTAAAGCAACGAAATGTGGCCAACTATAGACACGTGTTTCTGACTTAAGGTCTTCATCAGTACAGTCAACTAGTTGAGAGACGAATACAACTAGCCCCAAAATTAATACAAATAACCACACCAGCCAGCGTCACCAACAGGAGTGGTTTTAGCGCTAGTAGTACTCGTCAAATTTCATTGCTTCAGCGTTCATCCCAAAAAAATTCTTTTTTGACTATATAATAAATACGCTATTGTGCAACTGAAGTGGAATTTTTTAAAATTTAACCTAAATTTAAATGGCTATAACTTGTAAACAAAATGGAATGTTTACAAACGGGTTTTTACATTTTGTAGGGTGTGGTATATACGAGCGATACGACAAAGGTGGTTTTTCTTTACATGAACTTTGTCAAGAGCGAAAATTTGCAAATCTGAAATTATTTTGATTTTATATATATGTACTTGTGAATACAAGTGGGTTCTTAGGAGAAAACTGATTTCTGAGTCTTTTTTAATTAATTTTTTTTCTTATAATAAGCATTTGTTTCAACATTTTTCTCTTTAAATTAAACACTCTTATTAAAATGCTTATTCTTTTAATAGTTTTGGCTCCTCCAAGGACGTTTTGAAAAAAGTAAATACAATTTTGTCTTTACGAATGTTAATTTTACCTCAGGGGCATACTAATTAATTTTTTCAAACCGTTCTATATCTTTCTTATTTTATTAATTTGGACTTTGTCTCCTGAACTTCGTAAAGGGTATTTTTTCTTTTTCTTATTTTTTTTGATAAAAGTGACTTCAAACATCGGGATGGTTTTTTAATTTCATAGAATTATTACCCGTAGTCTGAGTAATTTTGATTATTTTTTTAAACTTAATTTTTTTAACATAAAAACTACTTTCTTTTAAATTTCCGATTCTAGGCACTTTTTAATTAAAATTTTGCCTAACTGAATATGTTTTCTTCAGTCACTTAAAATGCAATGATGCGTTTTAAGTCACGAAAATTGAACTTTTCTAATTTTTAAAGTTTGATCGTCTCATTAGGTAAATCAGAGATATTTGCTAAGCGTGTAAATTCCTGCAAAGAGATAGACCGGCAAGTCTGTTCACAAAACAAAATAAAACAAACACGTTAAAAGAGGAAATATTTTAACAGTCATACAGGTTACAGTTATTTGCATACGACAATGGCGTGGAACAATGCAATGAGCGACCCACTCGTCTGCCTTTAGGAATCCGCCAGGCGTGACACATGACGTCTACTTTTACCTTTTCGTCCTCGCATTGGTTGTCTGCTCCGTTCATATCGGTTTTAACTCTTGTTGGATTTTGTAATATATATAATACTGAAAATAGAATGAGGAGAATCTATAAAAGAATGATGGTATTCGTGAGTGAGTGCAATGAGACGTTTATTATATAAGTGTAAAAAATCATGCATGGGAAGCCCTTTATAGCATCAAACAATAAGTATTGTATAATTTTAAGGTATTATTATTATTACTTCTAGATTTAGTACGCAAAACTAACTCATAACTAGTCACGTGAAATTTTGTCACGTAACATAAACATTTATTTTGTAAAAAACGAAAAATACTCTCATGCCCTAAGGCCAAAATTTTAATGGCAATTCTACTGTCAATAATATGAAAAAGTCTATATTTTTTAAAGTTTTATTTTTCTCAATAAAAATATTGTAGTATGTTTTAACACGCAATCCACTGGTGAAAGACTAAAAAAAATGTTATATCGTTTTTGCCATAAACAATTAAAAATTAATAAACATATTATAAAACTACTACAACTATTGTGCTATTTATGAATAAAGTTTTTCTTTGTCGCAGGGGTGCCCAAAAACGAAAGAGCGGGGGGCATTAGCTCCTCCCCTACCTCCCACATTGGTTACGCCGCTGTACTTAAGGGGGGAAGTTACAAGAAATGGAATGTATTTGTAAACCGGTCCCTGCATTTTTTTTCCGATAAAAACAAGATTTTGCATTTCTTGCAACTTTCTTCCCCCATTATTGACGTAAAAATTCAGGAACGATATCAGAATGTCATAATGTCTTAGTTTATCATAAGCGCAGCGATAAGTATTAAATCTTGGTCGGGAGCTGCAGGACTATTATTATTATGTGTAGATTAATTATGAGTTACTGAATGGAAATTAAAGTGGTTGTTTTAAAAAGAGAAAAAAAATTTTGGATTTTTCCCAATCCTTCGTTTTTCTTAATGTACATCTAATTGGAAACATGGCTTATACATTTATAAAAACTAAATTTAGTTTAAAAACCAGTACAGATTGATCAAATAGGACATGGTTTTGATATCTAAATGAGCGAGATTCTAAAAAGAGATCTTTAACGTTACATGTGGAAATGCAAAGCGTCGAAAGAAACCTAAACCAAAGAAATAAATGCTTGGTTTATTAATTTATTAAGAAGTTTTTTTTCCAAATTAGTTAGGACATTTTTGGTAAGTAGATTTCCTACCATTATTTTTTTAACTTACTATTCGTTATAGGTGCTCTCTCTTCATCTGATCGAAGATAAATAATTTTTTATAAGGTAATAAACTCGCCATTTAATATATAATATAGTCTCTCTAACAAGTGTCGATTTAATCTTGATTTGATATCCAAATACCGCCCATTAAACCAAGAATGAATCAACATAATTTCGAAGGAATTTTAATTTTATTCAAATATAACGGAATATCACTCGGCAACTACCGGAAATGCTTAGCAGGCGCGAGCTTCAATGATTACTCTTTATAGCAGCTTGTTGGGTTGTAAATTGATTAAAAACGCCCGAGGACTCTTACGGCACTGAACAAAGACTTTTTGTGTAAAACGTACTAGTTTTCTCATAAGCCTGTAGAGAACCAAAATTACTATAGATCGTGGAGGTAACTGCTTTATTTATGCAAGGCATTTAGTTGCATGTTAGTGGATACCAAGTGTCGTGAAATCAAATATTTAATTCAAAATAAATAAAATCACTCTTTCTATCGTATAAGGCCACCTTGTCCCTCCGGTCGACCTAAACCAACCAGACATAAAAATTTCACCAGCTAAATATGTGTAAATCTCCCAATAGATTTCCATATAAGGATTAAGCTGTAACCAACAACAACGCTGAGCTTGGAATCTCAAAACGAACGTGAATCGATCAATTAGAGCACAACAACGCTTTCTCCTTTGAAGAGCGTAATTCAAAATAGGCAATTTTGTAATGCACTTTAAATGCAGTTTAGCAATAACAAAAAAATCTTTTAAAAGAATTTAGAAAAAAATTGTAATTTTCACGTTTCTAAATTCAAAAACAGTTAATTGGTTAAGGCTGGTTAGTGCACAGCCTAGCTGAATTAATTATTATATTTTACTAACAGAATTATGAAAATCCGTAAAGAAACTACACTCTTTTAAAGATCCAATAAAAATAGGCAAACCAGGGAATTTTCCCAAGTATGAGATTTGATCATTATTTTTAAAACTTTTTATCCCTCGGAATACCGATGTAATTCCTTCGAAAAAACATAAAACAGACAACTTTTCATTGAGGCTTAAACATGTAAAAATCTGATATGTTCGAAAAATTATAAAAAAATTTGTTTCCTGACTAAGCTAAAAATGGAAACTTAAAAAAAAAGTTATTAACAAAAAAGATGTATTTTATTATTCTCTTTAACATGGTAAATATTTCCGATTTTTTAAAATTTAGAACGAAATTTAATATTCTATTAATCTACTAAATTTATCTTTCCTCTTCGAGGACGGCATAGGAAAGAAAAAAAATTACGTATAATTTTTTATTTACTTAAATGACTTAATTTCGACTTGGTGATAATCGTCAAAATTGCAAAGTAGAAAATGTATCTATCTTCCAGTCGCGGAAACAAACCACCTCCGAGTTTTTGTAAAGTTAATGCCAAAAATCTGAAAAAATTATAATATATATATAGAACTAGTTACCTACAATACCGGAAAAATAGTATCGGTCCGATCCGAGCGTCCTGGAACCCGGGTAAAGGGGGAAGGGAAGCTTATTTCACTTCGTTGAGAGGTTTGCAATGTAAAATCGGCTCTCTGCAGATTCGCCATCATAGCATAAGCTAATTCTACGTAAATATCGCCCTTTTCGAGCGAAATTAAGATAGAGATCGTGCCGTCCACACATATATAGTGAAACCCTCTACAAGAGCTTGCATTTTAAATATTTTATATTCATTGCTTTCACTGAGGGACTTGATCAGAAGACTCACATTTGTACTTAGTGAGTTAATATGCTCTTGTTTGTAAATTCGCTTAAGGTCGGATGCACTCTTAAAAGTCTTGTATACCGTCGAGGGAGTTAATTTCAAGAAAAGAAGTAGTTTTACTGACAATTGAAATTTTCACGTAGAAGTTCAGGTAACTCCTTTAGTATATCTACAATAAACTCTTTACATTTCGTGCTAAATTTCGTAGCATTTTTGAGTAAATATGATGCTTTACCTAAGCATTTAGCAAGTGTTGCATTTTTTATTAAAATCATTAAGTTTTCAAACTTTTTCATTTTTAAACTTGACTTTTAACTATCAGTGAAATTGTGTCTTAATCTAATAAAGATCTAACTTCGTCATTGTGATTTTATTCGTGAAATTTTAAAACTAGTTTTTAAAATTTTATTTTGTAATTCTCCATTGATTGGGCGAATTTTTATTTTTACCGATTTTGACGTAGGTAATTTTTGAGTCTTTCTTTAAATGAGCCGCTCTAATTTTAAATATTTTTTAGGTATATTATATATGTGTATATTTTTAAGGTACTAATTAAGTTGCTTCGAAAATCCGATCTGTATAAACATTCCTCAGGATATTGGCTAGTCAGCTTACCGAAACATCCAGTCTTTTCTAAGTATGAAGGACTGTTTGAAGTAGACGCAATAGCAACCAGTATTTTTATTTAATTTTACGAAACTTTTTTTTGAAGCGACATGAGGCATCCAGCGGAATAAGATAAGCTTTAAGTTTATTTTGTAAAATTATTTTGAGTCTTATTTCAGTACTTTTATCTTACTGACTTTTGTAAATATATAAATAACAAATTTTTTAAGCAAAAAAAATAACTTTTGAAAAAAAGTAGAATGCCCTATATAATGAAATCCTGAAGGGATTTTCTTTGTATATATAATAAAAAAATAAATACGAGATGGAGGAATTTTTTTTTATCCTATAGGACTGCAAAGTTTTTTAACTTTTTATTATTATTATATAAAAGTAATAACATATAAAGATAAATTGCAGGTTGGATGAGATATTTTTAATAAGCTTTTCGAAAAGTAAACCGAACTTTGCGTCAGTGCTTAAGAATTAAGATTTAAAATTAAACTAATTATATCTAAGGTATCCGCTCCCTTGTTAGTATTTACGTTACTGACAAGATTTACTTTTCCTCGTAAAGTCTTACTCGTCGCTACACTCACAACTTTCTCTGACAATAGTTAGATTTGCTAAATAAAAACTTAAATATCATATAAGCAAATATCAACTTTATGGCTTGGTTTTCCTAATTAAATATGGCTTATTTTAATAGCAGCTGCTTTTTCCTCCACTTTGGGTTTACAAGCCTCACTAGCATCTTTGGATGATATCCGGATAAATGGTGGCGGGACATCGATGTGCCCAATGGGCTCGCCATCTAAAGTTGTCATTATTAGTAACAGTGTATATGACAGGACTGTAACGTTTAAAATATGCGGATATCTCAAATGAAGCTCCACAAACTCGTTAATAGAAACTGCTAATTATTTTTTATAATAACATCCAAAAAGCAGTAAAAGACCTTAATCTAATGTTGTTCACATAAGTCTCAAACAAAACATTAAAGTTCAGCCTAATAACTTAGTAGGCGTCAAGAACCTTTTTCATATTCTTTTACAAGTAAAAGATCCTAAATGGCGTGGTATATTTGGCCGGAATACAACTTTCAACTGGCGCAAAAATATCTCGCCTGTATTTCTCTTCAGGCAATTAAACGACAGTCATGTTGAATCGAATTTTCTTAAAACACTGTAACAATAAATGGACAAAATATAAACCAGTCGACAACTTATATGAGTTCATTGTTTGTATTCAGATACGAGAATAACCTATAATACTAAAAAACCTTATTTGTAAAATTTAGAAGCTCATATACAGGGCAATACGAGAGAATATAAAGTTAAAATACACTGTTTCTGAAAGTTTGAGTCAAATCATCCACAGAAAATTTTTACGGCCCAAAATAGGCCTATTTTGACCCAAACCTAAAACCCTTCATAAGACTAAAACTAAGATCGATAATCAACTAAAAACCTAACACAAAGGTATCATTTCACACAAACTTCATTCTGAATCCTAGCATGACCTTTTTGGACAACTTTAATTTTTCATTTAATTGAATTTTTTGAAAAATTTTCTATTTTCACTCATTACCTCTAAACAAAAAATGATAAAAATAAAATCCATTAAGATAAAATGCATATTTCACCATTCTCTTTCGAACTAAGCACATTCCGACGAGGCACACCTCAATTTATACGTAAAACAAGATTAAGTAGTGTTACTATCAGTGTACTAAATAGACACGGTTATTTTTAACAGAATTTAGAAAATCAAATGGAGAAAATACAGAAAAAATTACAGGCATAGATTTTCATACATAGAATACGGAAAAAATAATTACCATAAAGTCTATAAAACAACAAAACAAGTCAAAAAGAAAAAAGTCTGGATCAAGGACTGACCAAATTCAGAGTTCCCCGAAAATCAGACTGGTTCAAATGTGCAAAATAGGCAGAAACAGGGAAAAGTTAACAAAACTGGCGCTTTTTTTGGCCACAGAATCAGTTAATTCAGTAAAGTAATCCAGTTAACACGTATAGTACCGGAGCCAGTTAACACGTAAAGTACCGAAGAGAAGGATTCTCCGAGGGACTGCTCGCCGGGACTTGTTTCTGAAATATTACTTATATGATTTGCCTAATGATCGTGTATCATAATACACCCTGCAGGAGTAATCAAAAAAACAGAAGAAGTTTTAAGTGGAACTTTAAATTTTCGCTTAGAAGCTATCCCAGGCCCCAGTAGTCTGTCTCAGGCTTTCGAAAGCTACTTAATAGTCTTTGTTTTTTAACCCAATTTTTGCTTACCTATATTATCAAAAATGTTTCCAAGTATTTTAAAGTATCCTGGTGGTACTTTTATTTTCCCTTTGAAGTCTTTCCAAGTTCGCGACCCTTTTAATTATTGATCTCCTTAAACATATTTTGCTTTTCATAATTAATATTTGCTAATATTTATTTTTTAAATCTAAAACGAATTTTATTCTCAACTTGTGACTTAAATATTTTTTCATTAAACTGCCAGCTATATTTTTAACTTTAAACTTAAATATATCTCAAGTTTTTTTTGTAACATTCTTTTGATAGTCACCTCACGCAAAAATTTGTTTTATAATTTAAAGTGAAGTTTTGGGATTTCGAAAATGTTTTGCCAAATACAAACATGATTGCTACCTGACGTAGTAATTAGCGTTTACATTTGCATTTGAATGATCAAAAGAATTACTGGATAATGTTGAAAAGAGGAAATAGATCCCCACCAAAAACAATTAAAAATTTAAAACTCAAAAAGATCCATTTGAACACTTGTTAAACATTTAAAGAATTTTGTCAAAGTTTATTTATAAATTGTTGTCCTATATACTATATTTTGTAAAAAAAAATATTTCAACCCAAAGCGATTGTTAGTAGGTTTTGCGCTTTACAAAGGTATTAAATATAAACTCTTACTCACTTGAACAGACTTTTTCGGACTTATGAAATGAAAAATTGACTTATTAAAAGTCAGTGCAGTGCAATAAAATTCCAAAGATAAACTAAGCTGCAGATCTCTTGAAAGACTTTAAGCAAAGCTTTCAGAAAGTAAGTCACTTTTGTGTCTGTGAAAATTTTATCAAAAAATCAATCACATTTAAGCAAGGTTGAAAAATCGTATTTAATTTTAAGATATATTGATTTATGATATTCATTTAAAACAAACTGACTTACTTTTCATCATAATAACTTCCCATCGCTACTCTCAGAACTTGTTTCACAGTTGTGAAATTTGGTTTTCAAAAAACAGAATAGTTTGATCAATACAGCAGAGACAAATATCTGATAAATTACAATACTGCATGTAGGGCAGATTTTGGGGAATTTACATGATGAAAATGACATTTTTGATTTGCCGTGCTGGTCAGTCGACGTCGCTATCCTCAGCGTCAAATATTTAATGATAGTTCATTAGACCTTAATCAAAATTTAAAAGATGACTCTAGCTATAAGTTAGTCGTTACTGATCTTAGCGCAGCGTACAATACATTTAATCAAACCACCAATGTCGACTGAGCAACCTTAGACCAAGATTTAATTCAATTTAACGACATCTTGTCAAATGAAACAAATAAAAACAAGACTACAGGGAAAATAAATAAACATACCCCAAACATACGTTACGTTGACGGGAGCTTTCTCATTATCAGGTGCAATTGCATGAAGCCGTACCCTTAAGAAAAACTAACCTAATTTATAATTTAACTAACAATAAGAGACTATGGTTGACCCCAACTCCAAACCCTATTCGACTTTTAACGACCTTCTGCTTAATATCGTATTTCTCAAAAACACATTCTTATAATCTTTCAAATTTTTAAAATAAAAATATTAACAACAAATATAAACCATCCCACGTCAAAACATGGCGGGGAAAGCATACATTGCCGTATTAATCAAAATAATTCCAACTCAAATTTAATTAATAAAAATTTTAATATAAATAATTTTCCAAATTTTCACCGAGTAAGCCATGCGACAAAGAATTGCAAAATACTACATTAAATGAAGCGAAGCTAGAGGCTTTAAATGATGACAAATATATGCTGATAGATGAAATCAAAACATAAATTGTAATTCTGATCAAGGATCATTGTCACCGCTTTCGCTTGTATCTTTGGACTTTAGATCACCTATAGATACATATCATTGAAAAAATCGAGTCAACTCTGATACGTCCGCGGTACTTAATTTAATTGACTTGGACGACGTCAATCTGTTCATTCTGACTTTAATTTCACTACAGGGCAAAGTCACTTACAATCTAAAATAAAACAGGAAAAATCTGACATTTTTTTAAAACCGATCACCATCATGCGATAAAAGAATATGGGATTATTGGTGACGAAAACCTTCCATCTGCTATACTTTCATATACTCAAAATAATAATTTAAACAAAAATTCACAGATCTTGCACCTTACGCAAGTATTCTACGTACTGAAAATACCTTACGCAAGTATCCTAGGTACTGAAAATACTTGACATAACCTTTAAATTATAATGATTATTCAATAGGTACAGTTTATTATCAGATAGTTGAAGAAATGGATCAAATTAAACTAATACGTATAATATATAATGCCTAAATTTTATATTTAAAAAAAATATTATTAAAATCTATAAAAAAAATGTGACAATCTAGAAACTACCCTTATTTTATAATATATAAAAATAGGATTACAATCCAAATAAAAAACTAAGCAATTTAGAAACTCAAAGCTTGGGTAATTAAATTTACCATCGAAATAGAGTCCAATAATTCAATAAATTTTTTGGATGTCAAAATTACCAAGCTTCCTGGCCGATTGAATTTTTAAGTATACAGAAAACCTACACATACTGCTTCTCACTTTTGAAAGCTCAAATCATTCTTTTTCTTTAAATTGTTTTAGTTTATAGTTATATTTATACAGGTTTGACACTCCCTCTGTCATCTGAGCATCGACAAGCGGAATTAGAACTTATTAGGCAAATCGCAATTAATAACGGATACAGTCCTTATCTCGTAGATAAAATAGTTAATAAAATCAATCTTAAAAAACTTAAACGCCAAGCTTTTCGCACTGAAACTTTAAAAAATCCAATAAATATTTGTCATTTCCTTATCTAGGATACAGCCAAGGTCGTTTTTAAAACAACTACGCTTTTAGTCAATAACAAAGACCACCAAAAAAAGTGGAGTTTATAAACTTAGCTTTAATTCTTGTAACGCCTCATATATGTCGGCATGACTTGTAGATCTAGAGGTCAGAATTAAAAAACACCTCAATACACCATCTACTTATGCCGTTGGTTTTCATATTAAGTTTGATAAACACCAGTTTTCTGCTTCAAAAAACAGCAAAATTTTACACAACATCAATTCAAGGGGTTTAAAACTTAACCTTTATGAGGATTTAGAAATAAATAGAAATTCTTAGAAGACCCCTAATGCACTTATTAACAACAGGTTAAATCTTTATGTTAAACCTATTTTTTCATTTGTTGAAAAAACGCCATTACTTCAACTTAATAGTTAATATTTTCGGTTCAACGCAACGGCCTAATGTATCTATCTAATAGGCTTATAACCACCATAAAAAACTACATATTTACTACAAAACTCAAATAATAAAATAATATTTCTATATTTTCACAGTACTACGTACTTTGGTGAAAGGTCGTATATTAGTCTGCATACATTTTTACATTTTTTAATTGTTTGATTGTATTATTTTTTATTTTGTCACTTAGAGTGTCAGTCCTGATAATGGTCTAGTTTGGCCGAAAGCTCTTGACAATTTCAATTTATTATACCCAAAACGACACTTTTTTATTAATTTTAAAAGACGAGATATAATAGCCTATTTTACTATTAAATAAATTCTGTTAAATTTTACAAATATAGTTTTTATTTTAAAAATCGGCCTAAATCTAATATATCTAACTTTCTTTTGTCAACAAAAGAAGTTGGTAGAGATTTTAAATGTACACACAACAATGGTAATTAACCTCGCTCAAATATTTGTTTTTATTATAATTTTTCATCTATAGTAGACATTGCATGTACCATTTTTTCCATTTAAATTTTCGATACAAACGGCATCTTTTTTTATATTTCACATTTGAATGAAAAATGGAAGAAAATTAAATAGTATAGCCATATAAAACACCCGATATATTAAAAGATAAAAATCGTTCCATTCCCAATTTTTTGAAATTTTATTTTATTAAATTTAAATAGAATTTTAATATTATTAATAAAGATGGGTTAAATGTGACTACTGTAATTACGTCAAAAATAATAGACTTTCTTATATTTCTTCTTAATTTGTCGTCCTTCTCCCTGTCCCAATGTTTTCAAAAAACATTGTTGATTGATATTACGTGATTACATTCTGGTTTCATTTACATTTAGATGTTAGATTAATATTGATAACAATAACACTAACTTTTACACTATTTTATTGAATAACAAAAATACGTAACGTAAAATTACAAATAATTTTCTCAAGATCGAGATTACATCACTGCCCCAACAATTTTTTAAAAAGGCCATGAACATTTTCTTATCAGCCTGAAATATTGATCGGTACCTCCGTAACCGGCAGCGGCTCGGCATATTTTATTTGCTTATTTCTTACACGGCCAATTCTGACTCCAGTGACGCTCTCGGCACTGACTCACTGGAATTTTCTGTAGGGAAGAAACTTATGTCAGTCTCAGCTATTTCCTGACAAAATACTTCCTTCAGTTACGTATCAGATTGTACCGCGCGCAGGAGCCAGTCCAACTTTTATTAATATATATATATATATTTTTTTTTTTTTTTTTTTTTTTTTTTTTTTTTTTTTTTTTTTTTTTTTTTGCACTTGAAAACCTCTGCCTCTCATCTGCTGCACCTTTCGCGAGATACAATCCGACCTCATAGCAAAGTAGTTAGTGGACCGTGCAGACCGCAGTCTAGCACTCGGCTGAGCCTCTAAAGGGACACAGACCGACCACAAGATTAGCAAAATTAGTAAATTGTGCAGACCGCATTCTAACACTCGGCTGTACCTCTAACGGGACACAGACCGATTACAAAATAAACACAATTAGTAAACTGTGCAGACTGCAGTCTAACACGCGGCTGTACCTCAATCTCTCGAAACATTCTTTAATAGAGCCTGAATAAGCGGGGTTGAGTTCTGAATTCCCAATAAAAGTTGCAGAGGGGTCGTACCAGTTGATTTTTGAACGGTGGAATTTAAGACAAGTTGAATTTTCCACAATCCGTTCGGCCAATCTGTCTTAATTTGTGTTTCAATCCTAAGTAGATTTCTGATAGTCCTCATATACCGCTCCACTTGACCATTTCCACGATGTACATCAGGCGTTACAAAGCGATATTCTATCTGCCATTCATCGAGATATTTGGGAAACGTTGTATTTTTGAATGAGGTTGCGGCGTCCATCACAATTTTCCTAGGCGTGCCAAATAAGGCCAAAACATTTTGAAGTTTCTCACGACTTTCTGCAGTAGTAACGGTCTTCATTGGAGCCAGAATGCAATATTTAGTGAAAGCATCCACTATCACAAGAATGTGTTTATATCCGTCTGTGGAAGTTTGCAGAGGTCCCAAGCAATCCATGTGCAATAATGAAAAAGGTTCCTTTGGCTTCTCCACTGAATGTATGAAACCTTGCAATGGACCTGTCCTTGTCTTCTTTATTGCACACAAAACACAATGTTTGATGTAGTTTTTGACGAAATTTCTCATTCGAGGAAACCAAAAATGTTCTTTAATAGATGCAAGTGTCTTATCTGGACCAATATGGCATTGTTCATCGTGGAAAATGCGTAGAATTCCTAAGCGACTTTGTTTTGGCACAAACCATTGTAAATTCTCCGTTCCATCTGTGTTTATTTCCTTATGATAAAGCATGCCATCTTTTTCAACATACTGTCGGCCGTCAAGTTGGCCATTTTTAAGTTGCTCTAGTAAATCGTGTACTTCATTGTTGCCTTTTTGTTCGATGTAGGCCCAGTTATCGTGTTTAATTCTTCGTACAGTTTCTACAGGATTTCTGCTTAGATAGTCTACATGAGGAATGCTACTACCCTTGCGATAAGCAATGTCAAAATTAAAATCCTGAAGGTAAATCCACCATCTTGCAATGCGGGGTATTAAGTCCTTTTTTGTTGCAGAAGCCTTAACAGCATTACAATCCGTAATCAAGGTAAAGCGAATACCAAGCAAATATGGTCGAAAGTATTTTAAAGCTTGTACAACTGCAAGAGTTTCCAATTCATAAGAATGGTATTTGGCTTCATTTTCACTGGTTCTCTTGCTAAAATATGCGACTACCCTTGACATGCTGTCATATTTTTGCATAAGAATCGCTCCATAACCGATGCTACTCGCATCCGTGTGCAATTCAGTAGGTAATTCCGGATTATAAACTGCTAAAAGAGGTCTTGATGTTAAGTGATTAATGACGTATTGCCTTGCACTTTCTTGGTCGTCTCCCCATTTAAATATCACATTTTGCTTTGTAAGTTGTGTTATACAAGCGGTCTTGCTAGCAAATGCAGGAACGAACTTCCTAAAATAGCCTGCGAGTCCCATAAATTGTCTGACCTGCTTTACATTGCTCGGAACAGGGGAATCAAGGAGCGCTTGAATTTTTGCTCTGCCAGGTCTTATTCCTTCAGCAGATATTTCCGTGCCAAGATATTCCAAGGATGACTGGAGAAAACGACATTTTCCGATGTTCAAGGAAAAGCCGACAGAATTTAAAGCTTCGAGTACTTGGCGAAGGTAAATCAGAACATCTTGGTACGTCACACTTGGAATGAGGATGTCATCCAAATAGACTAAGGCGATAGTGTCTTTGAGATTCCCCAATGCTAGATTCACCGACCTCTGAAATATAGCAGGGGCATTTGCTAGACCAAATGGCATCCTCAAATATTCGAAATGCCCATCTGGGGTCACAAATGCTGTCTTTTCAATTGACTCTTTATGGATGGGAATCTGATGAAATCCGGACGCCATGTCCAGAGACGTAAAAAATTGTCCTTTTCCCAGCCTGTCCAGCTGATCCTCAATTAACGGTAATGGGTATCTATCCTTAATGGTGTTTTTATTCAGCTCCCTAAAGTCGACGCATTTTCTAAAAGTTCCATTTTTCTTACGCACAAGAATCACCGGACTCGCAAATGGTGACTCACTGGGACGAATTATTTTATTTTCTATTAAATCTGCGAGGATTTCACGGACAGCCTCTTGTTCGTTCGTTGCTAGTCGGCAAGGGTGGCGATTGACGACGATATCCTTTTCAAGTCTTATTTTCAAGCTCACATTATTAACCGCCCGTACTTTATTACCAGTCGTAATCATATCACCAAAGTCTTTAAGGACATTTTCTAGCTCAACTCGGTATTCAGATAGGACAACTAATTCACACATTTTTATTTCATTGTATTCGACGGCACGGTATATTCCGGGTAATTCACGACGCAACACTCGCGAACCTTGATAATCAGTAATGGTCCACAATGTTTGATCGTTAAAAATATTACGTCCTATAAACACATTAAAATCGAGACAGTTGTCCGGCACAAAATGATACAAAATCATAGTGTCCACATCCGAAATCTTTGTTTGCCCGACAAACTTTTTTGAAGCAGTAATTGTCATATTAGCGATGCCTTTGAGTAAAACATCACAGGAACTCACTTTGTTTTCAAAAAGGTTTAAAAATTTTTCAGAAATCAAAGACAAGTCTGCCCCCGTGTCGACTAGTGCACAAAATTTGTGTCCATCTATGAGTATTTCAGTCGCACCGGCGGGCGGGTCTATTTTCTGTAGAGCAATAGTTTATACTTCGACGCTTTTCAATAGCAGCTTTGGTAAAACAGTTTGTAACATCGTGGCCTCGTTTGGCACAAAATGAACATGTCTCACTCTTTGGCGCGAACTACTTGGTACATCCTCTGACCTAGAATGTTGCATAACTGTACTTTGGGAGACTCTTTGTTTTTTATTAACATGACACGTTGCTTTTAGGTGTCCCATTTTGCCACAATTATGGCACCTTTTAGCATCGTTCAATAAAAATCTGCCAATTCTAGTCAAAATTTGCACATCCGTCCAGCCTAATTCCCTACTTATTTGTTCAATTTGACTCACCCATTTACTGGATTCATTTATATCCGGCCGAAAATAGGGCAAATCCACTTGGTGATCACTCGATCTTTGCGATAACACTTTAACCAATTCGGCAAGGAGACTATTTGCGCATCCCTCGCTACCTTCACTTTGTTCTTTGTCCATTTTTTTTTTTAATTTAATACACGCCACACAATCAAATACACGTCACGCAATCAAATACACGTCACGCAATCAAATACACGTCACGCAATCAAATACACGTCACGCAGTCCACTTGAGTGACTATAGGTCCCGTCCCACGTCTGATGATAACAATAACACTAACTTTTACACTATTTTATTGAATAACAAAAATACGTATCGTAAAATTACAAATAATTTTCTCAAGATCGAACGGCTGGTTGACCCGAGCACGGAGATTACATCATTGCCCCAACAATTTTTGACAAAGGCCATGAACATTTTCTTATCAGCCTGAAATATTGATCGGTACCTCCGTAACCGGCAGCGTCTCGGCATATTTTATTTGCTTATTTCTTACAATATACATACGTGTGAGCAATTCCTTTGCCTATGGCCTTAAAACTTAATATTTAGATTTATTTATTATTACTTGAGAATTCTTTACTGTCGTGCTGTGACATAAATCCGTACCTATTAATAATTTCTTTAGCATTGATAAGTTACATAATAAGATATGAATCGAAAAGCTAGGACATTTTGGTAAGTTAAAATTAAATAAATAATTTGTGGTAAAAATCGGTTCAAATATAACACACATACAAAAAAAATTAGTTTTGAAATCAGCTGCAATCATAATTTCGAGCATTTCCGTACGTATTTAATGATAGCTGCCTTATTGTATAAGACTCGAAATTTTATTGTACACATACACAAAACCATGGACTATTTTGTTTTTACTAAAATTTGTTGGTCTCTGCATGAGCAATCCGTATTTAACTTATTTTAATATAAGACTCAGAATTTTCTTACACACATACATACACAAAACATAGGACTATTTTATTTGTATATAATATTTATTCATCTATGAATGGACAATCCGATGACCTCATATGTTAATGTTATCTTATTTATTCATTTAGTGCGTCCGCACTCAATCTATACGTATTATTTTACTGAACACGTTATCGCAGTTTCGGTGTCGAGGTTACGACAGGCAGTGTTAAGTTTGCATAAAAGTGATCCCCATAGTATTTTCAATACTAAAAAATTTTACCGTTTATCATATCAAAGTTTTAGAGTGTTTTTTTGTAAGTTTATCTAAATATTAAATGGCCTAGTCATGCCATAACTAAAAATTACCATTTGTAGATAAAACAAACATACCTTTAGGTATATGAAATTTCACTTATAATGAAATTTTAAGGTTAGAATAGAAATTATGAAATAATGACGAATTGGTCTGGATTTCAGACTTTAACAGGAAATTTTTTTTCCCTCAGCCGTTACTTGCCAAAGCCCCCCTGACTCAAGCTAGATTCTGCACATATTTTCTAACCTACTATAATATACACCTCTAGAAAAAATCTTAGGCGATACTATGACATCGGTCTAGGATGACTAAGATGTTGGTCTATATATGGTTTTTCAAGAGAGCTTTAAATATGTCACGTATTTTAAAACCAATCATATTCTCGTCAGGGCCATCACGTTGACTGCTCGTTTAAGGGGAATTTATTTAAATTAAGTTATTGTACTTCATAGGCTGAATTTATCAGATTTATCTTAACTAAATTTAACAGTTAGTTAACGCTAAAAATTTTCTTTAAGTCAAATACATTTATTTATGATTAGAATTTATTTTCAGTTATTTGCTATTACATTTTATCAAAGAATGCCTTTTCTCTTTAATAATTACCATGAAGTGTTGATAAGTAGAGTTTAAAATAAAAATACTAAATCGATTACGTGAAATACTAATAATCTAAATTTAGGTTTTATTGCTGTAGATAAACCACGAAACAAAATACCTACTACATCATGCTATGTTTAAATATCGTTGTTTTTCTCTCGGTTAAACTTCTTTAGCAGTGAAAATCTATTAAAAATCGTGAATATTATTATAAATATATTATATAATTTATTAATATCAATACTTAACAGGGGAAAATTGCTTTATTGTAGGACGATAATCAATCAACTGAATTTCTAAAATAAAACAATAGAAATGGCGTTGTCGCCGATTTTGACAAAATTTTTTGTTTAAAATGTCTACAATTTTACAGGGTCTCCGCGTATTATGGTTTAACTTCCACAATGGTTCTAAACCAATGCTTGAAAAATATTTCGCAGACCTAAAATTAATCAGTAAAATAATACGATAATCAATCAACTGAATTTCTAAAATAAAACAATAGAAATGGCGTTGTCGCCGATTTTGACAAAATTTTTTGTTTAAAATGTCTACAATTTTACAGGGTCTCCGCGTATTATGGTTTAACTTCCACAATGGTTCTAAACCAATGCTTGAAAAATATTTCGCAGACCTAAAATTAATCAGTAAAATAATTACTAAAAGAACATTTATATAAAATTATAAATAAGTATAATTTGTCACATAGAATGTGAAGACAAAAAAATTATGATTTTACTCTTAAACAATTTTGTGCAAGAGTTCATTGTGGTATAGAGACGAACTGGTAAAACTGTGGTACAAATTTAAGATGGAGGAACAAAATGGTAGTCAAAGAAAATATTTGTAATCGTGAAAAAAATTCCAGGTTTTAAATATCTTTGCCTTTTAGTGTCCCTAGAAAACAAAAAATTTTTTTTTCACCTGCTCTCTGTCGGTCTGTCTGTGAGTTCGCGGCGTAGCTAAAAACTTTTAACCCGATTGACTTCAACATTTTGGTCGAAAATTAAGTGGGGATGACTAGGTAACTTGTTGGTAAAAATCCAATATGACAGAGGAAAATGGCGGATTAAAAAAAATTATTACTAAAAAACAAATTTTTCAATTTACCTTAAATTATTGCATAAAAATCCAGTGTTACATAGGAATCAACAATATTTTGGTACGAATCCAAGGCAGTGAAACAAAATGGCGGTCTAATAAATTATGTAAAAAAATTAGTTTGGAAAATTATTATTATTAAGTGTGATATAAACTGATAAAATTGTGGTACGAAGATGGCGAAACAAAACGGCGGCCAAATAAAATGTTAGTCTTAACAAACTCATAAATACTACATAAATCATGCCCAAAAATTAAGTGTGGCATAGCTAGAATCTGGTAAAATATTGGTACAATTTCGATGGAATAAAATGGCGCTCAATAAAATTGTTTGAAAAGACAGTCTACTAAATAACTACGTACGGAACTAAATTGAGTTACACATTACTATTCCTAATAAAAGGAAAAATCCATAACGCCGGAAGTTCCGGGTAAAGAAAATTTACCGATTTTTTATTTTCGGAATTGAAATAGTGAGATCCATGCTTGATGACCAAATAGAATTGAATTTAGAGGGATAATATTCTAACATTTTTAGAAAAACCTTTAAAATGTTATTTTTTTTACATTTGCTAATACACTTTATAGAATGTTAGATGTGTTGCCTCTGGATTCCAACTTATCGCCATTACTAGCCGAAATCTTGATGTCTTCGAGAATAATATTTTGTTTTTAAATCAAGTGAACCCATTCTTAAAAATATTTTCATTTGGAGAAGTTCTAGATTTGAGCTTGCTCCTTTCTTGATTTTTTAAACACCCTTCATTCTTACATATGTTGTACCATGGAAGTCGAAAATAATAAAACTTTAAATTTTTAGATCTTGCCAATAGTAAGAAAAACAATTATTTTTTTTACTTCATCACACCATTCTTGTTGAATCTAACCATCATTTTTCACACCAGTTGATTTCATAGACTGTTCCATATACCTCTCCTACCTACAGATTTCATAAATGAACTATACCAAATAGAATAAACAAGGATTATTCCAAAGCTTTAATAAACTAATGAACAAAAAGTTTTTACAAGCCCGCAAAGAATTGCAATAGTCAAATAGATACTCAATTCCACCGTGGCAATCGACAAAATTTCTAAAAAAAATATTTAAAGATATTTTACAAAATGTACGTTTAATTTATAGTTCACCAATGGAATTTGTGTAGCCTATTATCGCATACCAAAGATTAAAATAAACAATATTAGGAAAAGTCAGGTGTATCAGCTGTTCCTCTTATGTAGGTACAGTAGCATCAAACAGAATCAAATGCTTAAAAATCTCCAAATGACAATAAATCTGCATTTGGCGCTCTTCTTAAACAAACAAAACATTTATTTGATATTGAAAATTCTTTTCAAATATGACACAATATTTCTCGTTTAAAAAAAATGCCCTTGAAAGCCAGGCACGTAGTTAGAAATACAGTTCGAGGGAAGTCTAGGGTCCAAACCAGAAATTCATTTCAAAAGGTCAAACCTCAAGAAAATTAGAAAGAAGCATGCCTATACCAAAATATTTTGAAAGTTTCGGGGAGAGGGGGGTCTAGACCCCCTGAATCCCCAGGGCTGTTAAAAGCTTAGAAATTGCGAAACTCTCAATTGACAGGAATATTTCGTCATTAAATGTATCCATCGGTAGGCAATTTGTTCAAGCAGCCCATGCATGTATTAAAATTATTTAAATAAGTAAGTAGTATGTCCCATATTATATATAGTTTATATACACCAGTTTTAGTTTTTATTTCTCTCGTAACAGGGAAGTATTGTAATAGTGAAAAAACGACCCTCCGAGATTTTTTAACATATTTACTTTTCAGGTCCCTACATGCCGAAAAACATGTTTTCTCAATTCAGTCGGATAGTCTGTCTGTCTGTTTGTTGGTCTCTATGTTTGCGGTATAGCAAAAAAACTACTTTCCCGACTGACTTCAAATTTTGGGTTATATGGGGATGACCTGGTAACATATTGGTAAAAACCAATATGTCAAAATAAAATGGCGGCCTAATGCAATGTTAAAAAAATTGCTAAAAAAAACTACCTATCCAATTTATCCCAAATTTTGCACAAAATGGCGGCCAAATAAAATGTTTGTAATCGGGAAAAAATCACCCTCCTAGGTTTTGCATATCTTCACATTTTAGCATCCTGGATGCCAAAAGTGAAATCAATACCGTAGGTCAGTCTGTCGGTTTGTCTGCCGGTTCGCGGCATAGCTTAAAATCTACTTATCAAATTGACCTTAAATTTTAAACAAACATGGAGGATCATATGATGATGAACTGTCAATGTTTGGTAAAAATCCAACGAGAACAAAGTGGCGACCCAGAAAAACGTTAAAAAAATTATTATTAAAAAACAAGTTATCCAATTTATCTCAAATTTTGCACAAAAATCATGAGTAACATGAACTCGTAACATTTTGGTATGAAAATAATATAGCAAAACATAATGGCGGCCAATAAAATGTTTAAAAATCATCCTAAAAAATTACTTATTAGATTAATTTCAAAATTTGTGCAACCATTAAGTGTGGTATAGAGATAAACTGGTAAAGTTGTGGTTCGAATTTAAGATGACGGAACAAAATGACGGAAAAATAAAATTTAAAAAAAATGAACGTAAAAATATCTTTAATTGATTCTAAATTTTGCAGAAAATTAAATGTGATTTACTGGTAGGAATTCAGCATAGCTAACAAAATGGTTTGAGTGAATGTAAAAACTACTTATTGAATTTATTGTAAATTATGCCCAAAAATCAAGTGTAACATAGGTAGAAACTGGTGAAATATTGATCGGAATCCAATAAGATGGAACAAAATGGCGCCCAATAAAAATGTTTGAAAACACAGTATATATGTGTTACTAAATGTTTATGTATTGAACTTGGGTGAAGTTGGGTCACACTTCACTATTCCTAATAAAAAGAAAGATTCATAACGAATAAGTTCAGGGTAAGGGAAATTTACCGTTTTTTTGTATATTCTTTATAAATACATGTGACCTTTAGTTCCGGGATACATATTTTCTGTAGATTGTAGATTGTTAGTTTTATATTATTTTATTTCTGACATTATACAAATTTTGGCAATTTTAGATATTTGCAAGCTCTTGAAAGTAGTTTTCTCATCGAAACGCCTGGGGCATCAATGAAGAATTTTTTATAAAGATTTGGCCTATTTTTTAAATCTAAAATAAATCGTAATAAATTAGTACATATTTCTTAATCGGGCATGACGTATTTTATGAATGCAAATTTTATACTCTTCCGGTTTTAAAACTTTTTTTTTAATTTGCTAATCCAAATACAGTGAAATATCTCACCATTATTTTCTCAGTTTCAACTTAAACGCTATATAAATGTAAAATTATGCGGACGCCCTACGCGACTTCGCTTTAAATTCAGCATGCCGCCTTTAAATTAAATTTTCTCTTATATTTCTTTGGCCGAATTTTCCCTATTTCCTGCCGACATGTACTTTGTTTACAGCTAATATGAAAATCTGTCGCTCTCTCTTGTTTATTTTCTTATTCAGTTGGGAGAACATATAAGTAATTTAATTTATCAAGTAAAACTAGTTTCCCTACGAGGAAATATAGAACTAAATTTTTAAAGGCTTAGCTTTTAAGGTACAATTTTATCTACATACTATCCTGTTATTAAATGATAGTGGAAATAACTAGACCATTAAAAATTTCCATAAATGAAATAAAACTACCTCAAAAAATGCACTAAAAAGTTAAGAATAATATTTTATTTCTTCTAGAAAATTTTACTCTGTGAAGTCGGCGTCAAACTTATTCTTAGTTACTTAATAACAAGAATATATTTATGTACTGAGTATTTTGATATCTTATACCACAAGTATAATGTTTTACTGCCTTTATTAATTTGGCGCCGACTTGACAGAGACAATTTTCCAGCTGAAATAAAATATTATTTCATCCTTTTTAGTTCTATTTATACAACTGCATATTATGTAACAACATTATATAATAACATGTCTTATTATACAATATACAATGATAACATACCTACACTTTCTTATTGATGGAATGGTGAACGCATATATTGTTCAATGTAACATCGAGAGAGTTCAAAATAGCATCATTTGGCCATTATCAACATGTTTTAATATACTTGATATGGGACCACTCAGATAACATTCTGAATATTCATACAAATTGGTCAAACATCGAGGAGTAATCGATGTACAAACATAAAAAAATACAAAGGCTCGAATAAAATTGATAACCTCCTTCTTTGAAGTCGGTTAAAAACCAAAACCAATTTAAAACATTGCCTAACATTTCCACCTATGAAAGGGAAACAGCAGACCAATACAGGCCTCTCTTTTTTCTTTATTTTTAAAAACATCGAATTGAAATAATGGCGTCGTGTATAGGACCTTTCTCAACAACTTTTAACCAATGTGTGATAGATTTGATCATTTCCGGTTTAACCGGAAATTGTTCCATGTTTGAATCATATTACAAAAGAAGTAGAGTTGTACTTAATATAAGAATTCCTTTTTATGGAAAAGTGGTATATCAGACATGGTTGGCAAACAATATAGCGTCCTGTAAACTGTTGGTGATTGATTTATATCGTCAGGCGCTTATCCCTTGTAATTATGTAAAGGTATCGTCATAATCTTTAGGATCTAAACTTTACACAGGAACATGAACATTTGTCGCATAACCGAGAATAATACTTATTGTAATAATCATATTTATTTAATAAATATTTTTTGCTGGACGGAACTTAAGAGTTGCTTTCCTCCAAAGTTTTAATTACTTGAATAGTAGTTACGCCTTATCAATATTAATATAAAACTATTATACAGCTATTCGTCGACATGCTAAGGACTTACCTGATAAAAGCAAAAACAAAACCCCTTGCAGTCCTCACTAACATAAAAATCATAATAATAAAAAAAACTAACACGTTCTATGTTTCTTCAAACCTTCTGAAACTGACTCATTGCATCTCACCGCCACCCTTCTAAGCGTGGCAAGTCGCAATTTTATTGGCTGTTTGCGTTTATGGTTCATGCGAATAACCAGTAAGCGTGAGAAATGCACTGATTTAAAGGGATTTATATTTAAAATAATTTAACTGATTTAAGTAAGATTTATCGTGATTTAAACTGATTTTATCTGCAGTGAATGTTTATTTTACTTAGTTAAAAGCTAACATATATTTTTTTAGTCATGCACATTGTTACTTTTGTAGAAAAAAGTTTTGGCGTCTCGCCCAAGTAATTGTATTTGGGTAATTTAAAATATCTTTTTGGTTTGTGAAAACCAAGTCAATTCAAATTAAATCCGGTTTTGCTATTATGAGTGGAGTATCCCTTATCCCTAATGAGGGTAAATATTTATATTATTTTGAGTAACCATCGGATTTTTCTTTAAGAACTCATCAACTTTTTTTTTTCTAGGATATTATTAACAAAGGGAGATTTAATACTAAACTCCTCAAATAACTTTTGAACAGAAGATAATAAGTCTTCCAGCAAGTCGTCAATTGTCCGAAATTGTGTCCTAAAGTCTATTTCTAAGTTAGTGAAGTTCTGAAGTTCTAGGTACATTAAATGCCTTACAAGCATTTAAAACTGCCATTTAGTCCTCTAAATCGGAACAAGACTCTTTTGGCAAACATATTTAATTCTGCAATAAAATTAGCAGTTAAACCTGGTGTTAAATCGGAAGTAAACAAGGTTGTCAAATATAGTTTAAAAGTAGCCAAATAATGTTACATATAGGTTAACCCATTTTCGGCGCTTTTGCCGGGTATCTCCCTTATTTTTAGTTTACGGTTTTCGCGACAGGTGCTACTTTCTTGTGAAATTAAATATGGCGTCGATAAAATTATCATATCCCTTTTGGTTTTTGAGATATAGGGCATTTTTGAAAATGTTGCATTTTCAGGCACCTCTCGTAACCCAGCCATCAGATAACTTATCAAAAAGCGAAAACTGCTCCCTATATGACTTTCCTGTAGAATTCAGTGCAGCTTTCAGAATAAGTATACGGGGTGAGGTCATAAAACTATCGGATACTTCTTTATTTTCTAAATGGAACACTCTGTGTATTACTCTTTCCCCCGTATTCACTAAAAAGGTTTAAGAGTTAGACCAGGTCTAGTTGCCGTGGTACTTTAAACTCTTAGTTCGTCACTTACGTTTCGCTTCTGTCACTGTCATTTTGTAATAGTGACATTTATCATTATCTTACTTAAAACTTACGTTAGAAAAAAACAAAAGAAAAACAAAATTTTGAAAAAGCAAAGAGTTTTCAAAGGAGGTTTTTAGTTCTTCTAAAATAGTTCAAGCGAATCATAGGCCTTCTTTGCAAATTTCGGAAAGTTAAATCGATTGCCGCACGAAGCTCCGCTACAGACTGAGTTAACAACTCGAAACACGAGAAATTATTTTTAAAAAATCAATTTTATTTCATAAGCGTACAAAGAGAACTGACTACAAAATGCATTTTAGTTGTATTTATAAGTTCAGTAATGCTTATGTTGCATGAGAACGAAAAGATAAAAGTCTAAGAATTGCAAGTGCATAAATGCAGAATTGCATTTCTCACGGGAACGTAACTACTGATCGTTTTTTATATATTTTTTTTGCATGAAACCCCATACTAAAAAATCTAAAATCGAAAGATTCGGAGATTGAGGGGGCCATCTTATAGGTCCATGGATACCAAAGTGCTGTTGCTTGGGGCACCGTCTGGTTGAAAATAAACTGCATTCTACAGTGTCAATGGAACATTTTCCATCAGTTATGGAATAATTTCCTCAAGGATTTCTAGGTACCGACCCGCTGTGAGACCTCCTTCAAAAATTCTGGAAGACTCTGCGTCTTCCAAAAATGAAACACGCAAAGCGTCTTTGTTATGCTCAAAAATTAAATAGTGATTTTCTGCAGACCAGTTTCTTATATTATGGCGAACGAGTCTGCCGAAAAATTCCTCAGTATGGAACTATGTGGAATTAATATGGGTGATACTGATATTTTTGCAAAATTCTCTAAACATCAGACTTGGATACCCCAGTTGCTTCCTTTATTTACTGGCGAGAACATAACCCAATACGTTTATTTTTTTGTCTCTCTATCTTGATTGGTGCTAAATTTGATTTAGAGCAGGTAAATATGTCTCCGAAAGGTTGCTTTCTGTCTGGATATCTAATATGAACAAAAATGACTAGTAAGATTTTATCTTAACCATAGCGTTACCTCTATAAATATAATTCCGAAGCTTCTTGGGGATTTTCATTGTTTGAAACAAACCAACATATCATAATTTTCATAATTTTCGTAGACTACCATTATTGTAAAAAAGTCAATTAAATATAGTATATAATCGAAGAGAAACACCAAAATAACAAAAATATTTCATTAATAATCAAGAACTGACAAAACCGCAAAATAAATAGAAATACCAAAATAACAAAAATATTTCATTAATAATCGAAAACTGACAAAACCGCAAAGTTTTTGACATTTAACATCTAGAATTTTGAGCTTTTTAAAATAACTGAATACATGTATAAGGTACCAAAAATGCAACTAGTAATACCCGGCCAAAGAAAACACCTACAAGTATATATCTATTGTAAAAGTGATAATTCATCTAAAATACACATGTAATAACATACGGTCCCCTGAAAACGAAAGTGATTGACTTATGGATATTTCCCGTTAATTTTTGAAAAATCGCTGGAACACGCTAATTTATTTTTCGGAGATAAACGCTTTTTTTTAAAGTCCGTAATAAACTATACAAATTACCTATAAAAGATTAAGTAACAGTCTACTACAACTACGAATTAAACTGGTCAATTTTTGGAATATATATTTTATTCAATTAATCCAATTTTTTTTATTCGCATCTTTTAGGTTTTAATGCTAACATTTCTTTGTGGTTAATTGTTACACACTACGAATTGTTCAGATGGCTAAACCATCAACAAAATAAATAGATAACTTAAGGTTTATGAAAGCAGAATGTTTCCATGGATCCCCATAAAAAACAAACTAAAATATTAGGTCAAGAAATTTAATCTGTCGATAATAAAATGCACCGTTTCCAGAGATTCTCTTATTCTTTTTCTAAACGGAAATAATTTGAACGAACTATGCTCCAAGAACAGAGAATTCCAAAAATCCTCATATTTTCCCTCAATCTAACATGAATAACGTAGTACCGATTAATTAGTATTCTATTAACATAACCATTATCCTCATCACCTAAATATGGAACACTATACTCTATAATAATTGGCCACTGCACCTGCACACCAAATATTTTGTCATTATTCATTAAAAGGCTAATACACTTTCAGTAATTCCTATTTAGGTGATACATCAACGTTGCATAGGAAGTAGAAAAACGTTGTCTGAGACATTCGTATTTTAGCTTTCACCTAATATTATTATTGAAATTAATAAATGTTGCTTCTAAGTAATTTTTTTTTATTTTCAAATATGTTCACGTTTATTTAGCTACCATCATAAATAAAGTAATAAACTTCTTTACACTGGAACATCTATATAAAGTTTAACGGTATGTTTATTACGCGGCTTCATGAGGCCGACAACTGACTCCCAAATTAACTCACGATGAAATTTTAATTAAAAAAAACTGAAGTATTAATTTTAATTACTCATTTGCGTCTTATGTGTTATGACAATGTAAACTATGTAAACAATTATAATATCTAACAAAAGATATTTGCAATGCAGACCAGTACTACTTGGTTCTGATAACCACTAACTTACTAAAAAGAAACAGAAAGGGTTGTAAGATTTTACTTGAAATTTGAGTTTTCAAAATATAAAATTTTTGAGTAAATTCAAATTTTGCTCATTATTCTTATTATTTTTGTTTATCAATGTCTAAAACGCCGCAACTTTGTTCTAACCTTACCTAGGTTATACTTCCTCAAAATATATCAACACACTTTGTATCTCCCTCCAATGATACATTATTACGATCGGCACAATTTTCAGATGAGCAAAACTATTTCTATTCTTTAATATGACCGCTTATTATCTGTTTTTTAGCTGAACTTAATTATTTCTCAGCATAAAAACTAAGTAAATCGTAAGCGCCTATGTTTTGTGAAAACAAAGGTAGTTAGGAGAAGATTTCGTGAGTGTTAATTGTTTTTATGGTATAAAATTAGTTTTAAAAATATTTGATCTAGTATTAAAATTTAAAAATTAACAAAGAAAAAAGTTATTATTAGTTAAGAACAAATAGTCGCCAAAGCAAATTATACATATTTTTTAAGGTCTCAATGTGGGTATAATATAGAAAATGCGTCATTTCTGTTTTCCGTTTATTGTTTTATTTTGAAAATAAAAGTATTGTGTTTAAAAATGTTTACATATGCATAAAATGTGAACTGCTGTATATCGGCCTACCCTTAGAGGAAGAATAAAAATAGAGTTCATTATTTACATATTCAGCCACTGCCAAGATTACCTCACAGTATAAGGTATAGCCAGGAACACCAATGTTTATATCAATTTATATTACGGTGAATATGTTTAAACATGATGCAATAAAATGTTCATACAAAGAATAGTAATGTTATTTCCAGTATTAGTTTCTAAGCAGTATAAAGAAATTACTTTTATTGCAAAATAGTAAAATACAAACTAAAATACCCAAAGTCTCGGATCAGATTTTACCAGTAACAAGAGTTTTAGTTAGCTATGGCAAACCCGATCGACAACTCCACGTATTAGACCATCCCACTGTGGTATTAGACCATCCCACTTTCATTGACAAGGGATCCTTATAGTAAAAAAGTATAAGTACAGTAAACATTGTTACAGGGTCACGTGACCGGCGTGGTTTAAAAACCAATAGCGGGTCGTGGAACTACAATAAATTTTGACATTAAAGAAATTAATTTGCTAAAAAATATTTTATTAGATACCAAGCTTTTCTTAGGGTAACTACTGCATGTGTTTTAATGTGTTATTGTATATTTGTTGATATGGCTCAAATCTTCTAATTATATGTTGCCTTACTTCAAGAAGCAGCGTTTTAAAGGTGCGGTGACATTAGAAGAACATTAATTTTTTAAATATTTAATAAATAAGTTTTATTTAGTTTATCTTGGACATTGCGAAACTAGGAGCTTACCTAAGTATGGTCAAAGTTTACGGATATTTATTCTGTAAACTTTGCTATGGTGCGGCAATGTGAGTTTGTAAAAAAATGGCCGTTTAAGTTTGGAACTTTCTTTTAATCACTAAGTAAACAGCAAGATTTCCTTTTCCAGGAGACATGTCTAATGGAAGATACCACCTTATTCACTTATTTTGGGTCACATGACGTATTGGCCAATTCGGTTCAGTATAATAGAACGTTTATTTCGTCGGGGGTCATGTGAGAATCTTCAGAAGCAAAATGATACAAAAAAGACTCTGAGGTGATTTTTTGCCGATTACAATAGTTTTTCCTACCAGAGAAAAACAATGGAACTATTCGTATCTAATAGTTCTCGCTTTTTTTTACTTTCCTCGCAAGAGGAAAATCCAATATGGAAATGTTAAAAAATATTACTAAGAAACTGCTTATCCATTTTATCCAAATTGTCGAGAAAAATTAGGTTTGACATGACCATCAACTGATGTTTTACTACAAATCCAAAATGATGGCCTAATAAAATATTGTGTGTCAATGCGGAAAACTACTACATCGATTATGTTCAAATTTTACTCAAAAATCAAATATTATATAGGGATGAACTGGTAAAAATGTTGAGACAAATTCAAAATGGGGGAACAAAACGGTGGCCTAATTAAATGTTTAAAAATATCTGAAAAAAGTACTTATCGGATTGATTGATTGATGACATCCCCATTTTAAATATTTATTACTAAAAATGTTTGATCAAATCTGTATAAATATTAAAATTCGCTTTCATTATAGTATATATTTATATATATGTATTTTCAAATACCCCCAGATTCCTATTTTCTTTGAGCCAAATCTACACAAATGTTAAAATTTCGCCGCCATGTTGGCATTACAATCTTGAATTTTTAAAATGTTGACAAAAATTCATTATGTGCAGTCTTAGATACCCCTATGCCGAATTTTAATCAACTCTGCAAAAATTTTAAAATTAGTCTGCTATGGTGGTGCCGCCATTTTTAATTCTCAAATATTGACTAAAATTTCATAACTTTTATTCTTAAATACTTCTAGATGCTGATATTCCAGCCGAATCTGTACAAATGACAAAATTCGTTCGCTATATTGGGGCCACCATTTTGATTTTTGTTGTGCATTCTTAAATGTTAAAATCTTCCGTCCGACCTGTTGACATTGTCATTTTGACACCGATATTTTGAATTTTTAAATGCTGACACTTTTAAGTTTTCCTAGGCACTGATTTTTTAGTTTTGGCTACACAAGTAACAAAATTCGTCGGCCGTACATTTTGGATTTTTAAATGTTGACTAAAAAAATTCGGATTTTTTATATCCGAAAGTGTATGCATGTCAAATTTGAAAATAATCGATAATGGAAGGGCTGAAAAATCCATTACAAGATTTGAACCAGACATACAAACATAAAATCAGACGAATAGGAAGTCAATAAAGGCGCGTTAAAAGCATTGATTTTAGTTTAAAACTCTAACACCCGTATTCACTAAAGAGGTTTAACTTTAGACAAGGTCTAACTTGACAGTTACATGTTTAAGATGACATTTTCAACAACTGAACAAATAATTTTTCTAAACGTCACAATTACAAAATGATAGTGACATAAGGCAAACATAACTAAAAACTAAAGTTTAATAATATATGAATAAATAATTTCCTTTTAAACATATCTAACTTAATGGTTTGATTTTAGATAGTAAAGTAGAGAACGATTATTTCTTTGAAGTTTGTAAAAATACCTATTTGCCTCATTTTCGTACATCAAATATTTTAACAGGTCGTCATTTTATTTCGACATATTGAATTCATACCAATATTTTACCAGTTTTTTTTTGTCAGACGTGATTTTTGTGGAAAATTAAATAAAGTTAAAGTTAATCGAGTAAGTAGATTTTTAAGCTATACCGGAACAGACCGACCGACCGACAGTAATGGAAAAACATGAGGATCTGTAAAAACCAGTCACTGGCATTTGTCAACAAATGGCCACGGCTTGGGCATGGGCCATCCCCACTTCTTGTTTTATCGTAAACATTGGTCGATAGAATGTGAAAAATAGGGGAACCACGTTGGAGCATACCCCTAACGTGATTTATGAATGAGTTGTGATCCCTACTTTAATTCTTACTCTAAGGGCCTACCTCTCGCACCTGTGTGTTATAAAATTTTTTTACACAAGTATATGCGACCCATAGTTTATCGTCGGATCTGAACGACTTTAAGTGATATGTGATTTTAGCGAAAAAGGAGTACTCAAAGCAAGAAAGGTGGCAGTGCGAGAAGTAATTCTGGTAATAACAAAAGAGCTTCTTCCTCATCTGATGCAGATAAATAATAATTATACATGATCCGAAAAAACACTTGACATAAGTATGCAGCTCCCACTAAACATGTCAGTAAATGCAGAATAACTTTTCGTTCCAGCACCTCAACCGCTCCTCCGGTCATCACATTATGATTGCGTGCAATCGCTTACCCATCAGATGACTAGCGCATTAAAGAATCCCGCAGTTTTCTTTACGAAAATGGCCTCCGGTTAATTTTTCTAAATTTTTGATATGAAAATAATATTAGATATTATTTTCAATGGCCTGAGCAAAAGTTCTCATGGACACAATGTAATATTTTAAAGATTGTGTTAAATATGCCTAAAGCTTATTTAGATTAGGCCGTGACTAAGGTAACAGAGGTGTTACTTCTGCGTTCTTTGATTAAAGTTACACGGGGACGTATGGTTTTATTATAGATACTCTTTTTTATATCAAGTCAAAAAAAGGGGCCTAACTAAGTGCTAACCAAAAACCCAGTCTGATTTTTAAAACACGATAATATACAAAATTATGACAGAAAAAAATATTAAAAACAAAAAACATCACCCGACGGAGATAGAAAGCCATTCGCCATGGATATACATAGCTTACACCAGAAAGTAAACAAACTTTGTTTATACTTCGATATTTTCAAATACCTTACCAATGTTACTTTAATAAAAAAGCGGAAGTAACACCTTTTTTACCGAAGGAAACATTTAATAAATATTTGACAAAACGTATAGCCCTTCTCAAAATAAGAAAACAGTTTTATACGTAGGTCCGTAAATGCTTTATTCTCAAAATATAGACTGGTATATTGAAATAAAACCTTTTCGAACCTATAGTATTAAAAAAAAATTCTTATATTAGGAAGTAAGTAGTATACATTAAATATGTTAAAAAAATCTTATTTTGTATCATCTTGTTTTCTCGCATGCATTTGAGATTTTTTATAGAAGTATATGTGATTTCATTTTTAAAAATTTTTTAGTGATTTTTAATTTTAAATGAATTGCAGTTCATTATTCTTAGGCCCAAGTCCTTCCTGGTCTGTTTAAACATCAAATCAAAAAAATATTTTGATATGTGCTATTATATCAGTGACGGCTCGTCAGGGGCGGCAGGGTCGGCCGGGCCATACCAGAAAATATACAGGGAAAATTCTCTTTTTAAAAAAGTAAATGTTTTTCAAAAACAGTTTTGCAAACATCCTAAAAACGCACAATACCAAAATGTAGTTTATTATACGTGCAATACTTCATCTACTAGTTCACGCGGTACGCAGTACGTTCGCCTACATTTCATGCTATTACCTCGGCTATAACGTTCGTCGTAGCTTATATCACCCAACACCGGCCCGTCTCGATGTGGTCGTATCCCAGGAATTTTTCTCAATTGAATACTGCGATTTTACAAGTATTAATTGTAATTATTATAAAATGAGACTACTTATTTTAAAATTAATTTTAGTTAGTTCTTTGCTTTAGTCGTGACTAATGATGGTTAATATATTAGCAAGTTTTACTTCATGTTACATGTTTAAATGTGGTGACGAAATAAGTGCAAGTGAATATTTTAAAATATCATTTGCAATTTGGTTTAGAAATCAGCCGGCCGCATCGTGGTTCTTTCTGGACAATGTGCTTTTTTGGTTGTGTATGTAGGTTCCACTTTGTTTGGCATCTATTTTATTTTACTCTTGAGGTAAGATACATTAAAATATCAAAAAATTAAATTGAGTGACTAGAGCGCTTTACTAACATTTTTTCTGGTTTATTAAATTTATACTCTAGCCTAGATCTGCTATATATTAGTTGATAACTACCTACTTATCATTGAAGAAATAAACGGAAAAAAATAAAAGACTAGTATTTGACCATATTTGAACGCGGCACTAATTAACACCACATTGGCCTCAAGGACGATTTCAGGAAACCTTTCTGGGGGCAGGGGGATTAATTTAAAAAAAGTGTGTTAATATATTTTATTATAAATGATATGAGAATAACATAAACACCATATATCATACTTGTGGCATAAGTGAAAAAGCCTCTAATAAATTGTAATAGAATAACGTCCAATTTTTTTTCTGCAGCAAATTTATTAATTACATTGTTTATATTTACATCCATACTCTATCTATAGATATGCAAGAGACCCAATCCAACGGATCGGTCTTATGCTATAGTGTTTCGTAGCCAAGTTTTTAATCGTATTTTCTACGTATGTAAATGTAATATGTAAATTACACATGATGGTTGACCAGTCTTTGGCGGGCGGAGCCCCCCCTCCTCCCGTAATTACCTCATTACCCTTTCGCCGTTAAAACCGCTTTTGATTGACCTTGAGTTTCGGCGACCCTAAATTTTAGAGTACGAGCCGTCACTGTATTATATACATATGTATACTTTTTAAACACCGGTTTTAGCAGTGAGGAATGTCTGATAATTACTTGATAGAGCTATTTAATGTCATTTAAATGGCATTACTAACAATTTCAGGTTGACTATTAAAATGTCTAGACTATTTTACCAAGTTAATCTATGAAACAAATAATGAATTTGGCTAATAAATTAATAATTAAGGTTACTTATATGATAAAAATAAATTAGTAATTTCATTTATTTTTTATTTCACTACGCTTCATTCATTTATTTATTATCACTAAGCAATGCCTAGAGAGAATTTTTAAAATCACCCGACTTAGCCAAGTCACTGGATCGTCAAACCTCAGTAAAATTAGGAAATGGAAAAACTTTGTTTTGAAATTGTAATAAATCTTTGGGAGCTCTTTTGAAGTAGCAAAATCTTACTTTGACAGATCCTCTGCAAATTTAAAAAAAAAATGCAAAAATCGTAAAAATATTATAGATAAAGCAAATTTTTTCATGATAAAAAAATGGTCTTTATGATTCGGTCGATCGGAAACTATGGTTTATCTTTTCCCATTGAAATATTTACTCGAAAGAAAAATCTGTAAATTGTAAACGCGTCGGTGACTTAATTTATAATACCCGCATTAAAAATTGTTCGTTTTTCATGTCTAAAAAATTAATTTATAAAATAAAATCCGTGGCTACAATATGAGACAATTAGTTTTTACATGAAAAACCTATTTGGGTTTTTTGTCCAAATATATTTTCACAATGAATCGTATCTTTCAATTGTTTATCCGCTTTATCCGTATGGTATTATTTTTCTCGAACAATAGAATTGCATTAAAAAACTCGTTTTGTTTTTGTGGTAAATAATCTTTACTTTTGTCAATCTTGCGTTTTAAAAGTTTCCAGGAATTCTCGAAAATCTCATGATCAACCGCAAATAAAGCTCTCAGAAATTACTTCGTTTTACATTTAATATCAATGGAAAGCTTAAACTGGCTTTTCAAATGAGTTTTCCGTGTTTCTTAGAAGGGTTCCAGTTTTAGACAGCTTTAAATATCCCTAACGACTGTCTATCAAAATGAGACATTTTTCTTTCAATTCTCTCTTTTCTGAGGCTATTTTTTTCGGGTGTATTTTATATGAAATCAAAGGGAAATTAGGAATATTTCCATTTGTTATATTAAGTATTTCCATTTGTTATATTAAGTTGTGTGTGTGAAGAAAAGAAATCAACTTCTAAATTGAGTAGGGATAGATTACGTGGAGAACTAGTAGTAGAAAAGTAGCTCAACTATCCCAAAAAAAAATCTAGTATATGCATTTTTTACAAAGACAATTTTTAACATATTGTATGTACTAGATCTTAAAACAGTAAAGTTGTGCTCTTTATGACGAGCGGTTCTAATTAGTTTTCAGTTGGAATAGCACTGGTACTGGAAAAAGCAAAGTAAAAATAAAGAATATGCAGGTATATTCTTTAGATCTGAGTAGTTTAAAGGTTAGGTGTGATAGGGATTGCAATTAGTTAGTAAGATGAATTTCAGTAGTATTTAAAAGAAGTAGCTACTACACGGTTCAATTCCAAATGAAAGAATTTCTTTCAGGGATCTTCTGAAAGTTATTTCACAGCCCATTATGCCACAAATCTAAAATAGTTTCTTTATGGTATGAGGCTCAGCAAGATGTTAATGCTGATTCCGCTGAAGATAAATTTTTTGTGTCACGTATATTAACGATGAGATAATCTGGTTTATATTTTGGTCAGATGTCTGCACCAACCAGACATTGAATTTATAAGTAACGAGTTTCGGAAGTAAACGCTATTCAAATTTTGAATTTAGTCAGTTTAATAATATTCAAATTTATAACACTGAAAATTACTGGAAAACAATTCTTGTTTATAATATGTTCCCTTTAATTACAATTAAATTGAATTTAACCCAAAATGTAAACAATACAGTCGTTCAAAATTTGTAATTATTACTAACTTACTTCTTTTGAATAGAGCATCATTAATGAAATGAGCATTACACTGCATAACTTTATGCCACTCTTATGTCTAAACTACCAAATTTGTTTATGTTAACTTTTTTCTTAAAACCATCCGTTTGAGCAACGTTTCCCATTTTTAATTCTATATTTTTAAAGTCTTTAATTTTTTTTTCCTGACCATTGAGTAAAATTATTTCATTATCTATGAAATGTTCTAAGGCGAACAGCTTGTGTTTTAGTCAATTTAAGCTTAATGGAGTTTTTAGGTTTTACTTGATGGACATAGATTAAATATTTTGTGAAAACACAAGACAAAAGAGTAAGGATTATAAGAGGTGACTCCCGGCAAAACATTAAACGATTTATACCTTGACTTTCATTGACCTTGAACCTTTAACTGGGATTTGCGCTATCCTACTGTATTGTATTTTACTGGTCAAAAAACACAATTTTATTGATCGAAAAACTGCTTACATTAAAAACTACTTTGCAAAACACATACTTAAGATGCAAATTTATAACAGGTTTCCACACACAGTTTTATTATTTTTAATACGTTTAAGAACATAACACGCACTAAAACCCATAAATATTGCATCAAGTAATACAGAAACACTATTTGCAATAATAAACACTAAATATATTATTTATCAAACACAATCATTTGAAATCTTAAAATATCCAGTCACAGAAGTTAGTGTACTCTGCATTGCTTGCTGTCATTTTCTTAAACAAAGAGTTTAAGTCAAAGTTGGCTTTAAGACAGCACAGTGGTGAAAGATAGAACTAGCAGGACCCAAAGGAAATATACACATTTATTTAACAAATAAGTACAAAGTATACAGGTTTGTAGTTTATTTTGAGTGTCAAAATCTAAATGCATGATTTAATTTACTTTTTCGTGCTTCGTATCTACTTACTTCTAACTTACCTTATGTCATCCTAAACAATATCTTATCTAAATTATTATAATGACTATTTTTCAATTCTTGCGTCTTCCTTCAAAAATTTTAGGAGCACCAGAAAGAATTATATAAACTCAAAGCACTCAAAAGGTTAAACTCATTTACACAAATCCAACAAAATCAAAACAATTAACTGCGGCCTGAAAGATTTTAATTTCCGAAAAAAATAATATAAACTCTTAAGAAGTACAGAACACAGCATTATTTACTATTTAATTCAAATCGTATTATTTCCCTAAAATACCTGTAACAATTTGATAGCGGCCGCGTCATCAAACAGTTAAGTGGGCATGAATGCAAGGTTATGCTGATTTTATATATTGTCTTATATTATATATATATATATATATATATATATATATATATATATATATATATATATATATATATATATATATATATATATATATATATATATATATATATATATATATATATATATATATATATATATATATATATATATATATATATATATATATGATTTTAGCGACATTCTTTCGATTAATAACGATCGGAAATATTTAAAAATTTCTATTCTTAGGCGGCTATTTATAATATATTACTTATATACCCTAAAAGAACTCATAAAAGCGCCGCACAATTGTGGTTGGGATCATGAGATCTTTGTGTATGGTTATATGATTAAACTCAGCTAAAAATGTTCTTTACATTCCTTCGGTATTTGATAAACACATTTCTTGTAATATTCTGGTTAGCATTCAAACCGTCTCACTTTTTTCTAAAGTACCAACAAACCAGGTTTTTTACCTATTCGATTAAATCTCTTACAATGTTAAGCGCTGACTACCGGGACGATGCATGAGGCAATGTGTTTTAAACTTCAGTTAACAAAATTATTAACAGCTGATAAAAAATATTAGTTTCAATATAAGAAATTTACATCCAAATCTTTTGTGTCTGACTAGTATCTGTAGTGGTAATCTGTAATCAAGACATTTTTAATAGCCTATAAAGGTAGCTAAATATAATTGTATATTGCTTTGAAGTACATAGGAGAGGTCCGGGTCTTTTTTTATCAAATTATAGTCAGATATTATGAGCTGACTATAGTCGAATAATATATCATTATAGTAAAATAATATGTGGCTATAATCAAATATTATGTGTAAATGTAATTTAAAAAACTTATCTAGCTCTAGAGCGCTTTCATGCTTTTGTTTTCTGCCGCTAAAGTGTCAGTGTAAAACAACAAATAGATTTTTTCGAAAACCCAATTAAACATTAATAACTGCCGTTTCGCCGGTTTAATATATCATATTTTATCGATCAAATTGGGTATTATCAAACGAATTATACTTCGAATACACATTCTATCGGGCACTTTCATAAATTCGTAATGTCATTTGCTCGTGTCGTCGTTTCTAGTTTAGCAATATAATACAAAAACAATGCTTAAAAGAGACAAAGGCCAGTATTAGTTACATAAAAATAAAGCAAATATTTTTTTTGCATGTTGAAAATTTTCATCGCCTCAAACCCGGGGGGGGGGGGGCAGAAGCAGTGTCTAGATACGTCACTGGCTATACTTTACTGTTGTGATTTTAATACTAACTTTGGACAGGACTCTTCAAATTGCTCAGATCCTAACTTTCATTTTTGTTGAGAAGAGAAAATCATAAAATGTCATTTGACTGTTCAGAGCCCCATTCCCAGTGCATTTTTAGGGGCAGATCAAGGGATGGTGAAACATTTGGAGCACTATGCGATTCTTGTAAGAAAACTTTTTGCAATAAATGTACAGTTCGTATCATAGTTTTTTACGTACTTACAAGTAACAAATTTAATTCACGACCTCAAATTAAAGCTAGTAATAATAAAATCTGGTAATTGTGTTACGTTGAAGGCTTTTGTGCGTTCAAGTAGAATACCTTTCAATAAACGATGTATAATTAATACTATCCGTGCCTCTCAGTGGAAGGTTTTGCCGATAGAAAAATGCCCACCCTTGTATTTTGTTTAGTATGTTTTCAACATATCTTTTAAAGTTCTCATGGTCACAGTTGTCAAAAAAGTGTTCTTTTGAATTTTCAAGTCCCGTTCTGGCTTTGGAATATTAATTTTTTTTAATCATGACATATTTCTGTGTCTTTACTTACTTCGTAAAAGGGAAGTATTGTAATCGTGAAAAAATCACCGTCCGAGATTTTTTTTCAGATCTTCTCGTTTCAGGGTTCCTAGATGCCGAAAAACCAATTCCGTTGGTCTATCTGTCTATCTGCCTGTTCGCGGCATAGCTAAAAACTACTTACCAGATTGACTTCAAATTTTGGTCAAAAATTAAGGGTTATATGGGTATGACCTGGTAAAATTTTGGTAAAAAGCCAATATGGCGAAACAAAATGGCAGATTAGTGAAATGTTAAAAAAATTATTTTTGAAAAACTACTTACCCAATGTATCTCAAATTTTGCACAACCATCGGGTATTATGTTGGAATTAACTGGTAATATTTCGGTACTAATCTAATATGGCAGAACAAAATGTCGGATTAAAAGAATATTCAAAAATTCAACCTGAAAAAACTGCTTTATATATTTCAAATTGTGTGCCATAACTAACAAATGTGGTATACGGATTAACTATAAAATTGTGGTACTAATTCAAGATAGCCGAACAAAATGGCGGCCAAATAAATTGTTTGTAATAATAAGTAGATGTCAAAAAATATGTTTTATTAATTTCGTTGGTCTGTCTGTCTGTCTGTCTGTCTGCGTAACAGTTCGCGGCAGAGCTTAAAGACTGCATACTCGATTGACTTTCAAATTTGACCAAAAATTAGGAGTCATATGAAGATGACCTGATAATATTTTGGTAAAAATCCAATATGGAGAAACAAAATGACAACCAAGCGAAATGTAAAAAAAATTATTATTAAAAAACTGCTTATCCAATTTATCTTAAATTTTGTACAAACATCAAAGTATTATGTTGGAATAAACTGGTAAAATTTTGGTACGTATCCTGAAAAAACTACTTAATGAATTGATTTCAAATTGTCATAGCTAATTGTAGTATAAAAGTCCACTAGTAAAATTGTGGTAATAATTCAAGATGGGCGAACAAAATGGCGGCCAAATAAAATATTTGTTATCGTGAAAAAAATCACCCCCTCAGGTTTTACATTTCATCACGTTTTAGCGTCCCTAGAAGCCAAAAAATATGTTTCATTAATTCGGTCGGTCCATCTATCTGTCTGTCTGTCAGTTGGCGGCATAGCTTAAAAACTGCTTACCCGTTTGACTTCAAAATTTGATAAAAAATTAAGGGGTCAAATCCAATATTGTGAAACCAATTGGTGGCCTAGTGAAGTGTTAAAAAAATACTTATCCAATTGATCTCAAATTTTGCACAACCATCAACTATTATATTGGAATTAACTGGTAAAATTTTGGTACGATCCAAGATAGCAGAACAAAATGACGGCATAATAAAATATTTAAAGATTCAGCCTGAAAAACTGCTTAATGGATTGATTTCAAATTGTGTGCTATAAATAATTGTAGCAAAAGGGATCAACTTGTTTAAACTGTGTTACTAATTAATATATAAAGTAATTTATTTATAGCTTTACTTAATATTAAGTCATTAAGACAAGTGTGATGATCTTCATTTATTTTTAGTAAGTATTGATTTTCCTGATTTAATTCTAATCACCGAACACTGGTTAAACACTGATGAATATGTTTGTATACCTGAATAAGCTTTGAATTCAATACACCGTCGTACTCTCATCCTAGCAAAAAAAACCTCATTTTATTTCTCTTGTATCTGTTAAGAAATATAATTATTTGTGTTTTCCTTATGTTATTGCAGGCTGAATAATTTGTATATATGTCTTCACTGCTTCCCCTTGACTCAAGCTACGGAAGTTTTGGGTAAACGTAAATAATAATTTTAATGACTCTTCCTATGATTTAACGATGCATGTTAACTCACCCACTCACGTAAATAAAACTTCTGCTACTATTATAGACTTGAATGTTGTAACTTTTATTATTAACATAATAATAATTATTAGTAATCGGAGCAGAATTTTTAGTGAAGCAAATTTTAACAACTTTTATGAATTGTGTCTAGGTGTAAATTGCCAAGGTATTATACGGTCCCCTGAGCCCATCTCAGCTTTTTATACTGTTTTACTAAACGTCTTTAACCGAGCTTTTCCATTAATTAAGATTAATTAAAAAAAGGTCCAAGCGAAAACCCTGGTTAACCAAAGCATTAAAGGTATCTGCTACTAATCTTCATTCGCTTAATTATATAAATAAATTCTGTAACAGTTTAGATTTTACTTCGTATTGCAACGGGTATCGTAATGTATATTGTAAGCTAATAAGTTCTGCAAAAAAGAACTGTACTATGAAAATAGACTTTCCAAGGCTAAACATAAATAAAAGGAGAGTTGGTCTATTATCGATAAGCTGTGCAACAGATCTGGTCTCAAGACTCCTATTGGTAAAATTGACCCTTACAAACTTAATAAACATTATTGTAGCATTGTGGTCCGTTTGGATCAGGGATTGTTGTCCGAAGTTTATTACATATTTAGTATCATAACTAATAAAACTCATAAACCAAGAGTGGTAAATCAAAATTAGGAAAATATTAACTTGGCTTCTGACTTAAGGCTTTCATTAGTACAGACAACTAGTTGAAAGACGAGTACAACTAGCACCAAAATAAATACACAAAACAAGGCCAGAGTCACCAACAGGAGTAGAATCGACATTTGTGATTACCAAGAGAATATCCGAAATCTTCGCTGGACCTGAAGACCTTAATTCAGAAAATCAGTACAGTCAACTAGTTGAAAGACAGGTACAACTAGGGCCAAAATGAATACATAAAACAATACCAGAGTCACCAACAGAAGCTAAACCGACATTTGTAATTACTAAGAGAACATCTGAAATCTTCGCCGGACTTGTGCTCGTCTTTCAACTAGTTGACTGTACTGATGAAGACCTTAAGTCAGAAACACGTGTCTATGGTTAGCCAAATTCCATTACTTTATATATATGTTTGTGTCATTTTACAATTAAGTTCAAGGAATGTCGTCCCAAAAACCGATCTAAATATATTATGGTACTGGTAGTATCATCATCATCATCATCATCCCCCAGCCTGTTGAGTCCACTGCTGAACATAGGCCTCCATTAGACGCATCCAATTTGCTCTGTCTTGAGCTTCTCTAATCCAGTGACCGGCGACTCTCTTAATATCATCACTCCAGCGAGTTGGTGGTCTCCCTCGGCTTCTTTTGTCTGCTCTTGGTCGCCAGTTTATTATCCTTATTGTCCATCTATCATCTCTAAATCGTGCAACGTGCCCTGCCCATTTCCACTTTAGTGTCGTGATTCGTTCTATGACATCGTCGACTTTTGTTCTTTGTCTTATATCTACGTTTCTTATACGGTCCTGCAGTTTGATTCCTAGCATTGCTCTTTCCATTTTTCTTTGGGCCACCTGTAGTTTACGGATAGTATTTTTGGTTAGTGTTAGGGTTTCTGCTCCATATGTTAGCACTGGCAAAACACATTGATTAAATACCTTCCTCTTCAGACTTATTGGTATGTCGCTGCTAAATACATCTTTTAGTTTTCCATATGCTGCCCAGCCCAGACTAATTCTTCTATTCAATTCGTGTGTCTGATTGTCTCTGTTTATCCTAATTCCGTGACCCAGGTAATTGTATTCATTGACCTCTTCTATAATAGCGTTCTCTAATGTAATGGTTCCTCCGAGAACTAGGTTTGTCATGATCTTCGTTTTCTGCCTATTAATACAGAGCCCTACTTTTGCGGTCGCGTCATTTATTTCTTTGATCATTGCAGCCGCTTCTTCGAAGTTATCCGTTATGAGCACAATGTCGTCGGCAAACCGTAAGTTGTTTAGTTTTTTCCCATCGATGTTAATGCCCTTTTCTTCCCAATTGAGTTTTTTAAAGGCATACTCGAGAACTGTTGTAAATAATTTGGGAGACAAGGTGTCTCCTTGTCGGACACCTCTTTCTATACGGATTCTATTACTGTCTTTGTGAAGTTTTATACTTGCTGTTGAGTTATTGTAGATGTTGTATAGTAGACGGGTATATCTATAATCGATGCGACATTGTTGGAGAGCTTCCAGGATGGACTTTATCTCAATCGTGTCGAAAGCTTTCTGGAAGTCGATAAAGGCAATCACCAGTGGTCTGTTATACTCGAGTGTCTTCTCAATAAGTAGTTTCAATGTTAGAAGGTGATCATTTGTTCCGAATCCTGTTCGGAAGCCTGCTTGTTCAACTGTCTGGTAGGAGTCTAGTTTTCTCTCCAATCTTTTGCTGATTATCTTGGTGAACAGTTTGTATATATGAGACAGCAAGCTTATTGGCCTATAATTGCCTATGTCGGTCACATCACCTTTTTTATAGATCAGCATCATTGATACGTTGTTCCATTTCTCGGGAATAGAAGCATTTAGTAAACATAAATTGAAGAGATCCCTAATTTTTCTCAGGAGAATCTCTCCACCCATTTTAATTGCCTCCATTACTATTTGGTCATCACCCGGAGCTTTGTTGTTTTTCATTTGATTCAATGCTGATTTCACTTCATCTATGGTGATTTCTGGTAGTTCTTCCGACCCTTGATTTATGACTCCAGTAGCCTTCTTTATTTGCTTTGGTGACTTTTCCATCTCTTTGCTGCTTCTATATAATGATTCATAAAATTCCTCAACGATTTGAAGTATCTCATCTCTGTTTGTTGTTAATTGGTTATTGTTATTCTTAAGTTTTATAATCTCGTTTTTACCGTTTTCAAGCTTTCTTTTCAGGACCTTCAGGCTTTTGTTATTCTCTATGGTGTTTCTGATTTGCTCGTTGTTATATCTTCTTATGTCTTTCCTGATATGTTTTGAGATGTCTTTGCTTCGTTGATTTAATATTTGAATATCAGTGTTCTCTCTCTTTTGTAGGTTTCTCCGATCTTGTATTAACTGTTTTGTTTCTCGGCTTAGTTTGCTTTCTCTCATATGTCTTGGGCAGCATTTATTGATTGCCTCGATAAATGATTCTGTGATCTCCTTGTTGAAATCTTCGATGTTTTCATGATATGGGCATTTTGATAGTGCGCTGTTGATAGCTTCTTGGTATTTCTCAATGTTGTCTGGGTGGATCCATTTTCTAGTGGCCTTTATTTTGGTCAATCTATATCTTTCTTTGCCCAAATCGAGATTCACTGTAGCTCTCACCATTCTATGGTCACTTCCTATATTGACTTGGTTCAGCACTGTTACATCCTGTATTATGGACTTCTTATCAGTAATAATAAAATCGATCTCATTTCTAGTCCTTCCGTCTGGGCTTATCCATGTCCACCTTCGGTTTGGCTTCTTGTAGTAGAAGCTATTCATCAAGAATAGACCATTGGCCAACATAAAGTTTAAGAGGGTCTCTCCACGTTGGTTCCTTTGCCCGCTTCCGAAGTTTCCCAATGATACTTCCGCCTCGTCTAGTTTGGTGCCCGCTTTTGCGTTAAAATCTCCACATATGATGGTAAAGTGGGAATGTGTGTCTTCCAGTGCTGTTTGGAGGTCGTCATAGAAGTGTTCGATATCCTCGTCATAGCTGTCCGATGTAGGTGCATAGGCTTGGATGATTTTGAGGCTGTATCGTGTGCTAATTTTCAGGATTATGAAAGCAACTCGTTTGGAAATGCTTTTTACATTGGATATATTATCAGAGTGGTTTTTATGAATAATAAAACCGATTCCCCCTCGGGCTACATCTTGGTTTCCAATGTAGTAGAGTGCGTGACCTGATTTTAGAGTTCTCCATCCCTCTCCTTTCATCCTTACCTCGCTAAGACCGACAATATCCCACTTTATCCTAGATAGTTCCTCTTCCAATTCCAGGACCTTGCCCTCCGATGATAGGGTTCGGACATTGTACGTTGCAATGTTCAGTTGGAGTGCCTTACCTGGCAAATTTCCGTCCCCCCCAGAATCCTTGGACTGACCGATACTCCGGTGTGAGATTCTGGATGTATAATCCTACCCACCTGGGGTAGTGTAGTTTTGTCATTTGGCATTTCATGCGTTAATGGGAGGTGGCACTTAAAACACCACGCTTGCCGTGCGGGTTGGTGAGTTTTCTTTCAGCCGCTCCTAACATGGAGATCAGACGCTGTTGGCAGCCGCCCGCTCCGGGTCAGACGCTGCCGAATTCTTCTTGTATTATCCCCGAGAAGAAGGGTTGCCACTTACGCCAGATCCACCGTATCGGGCTTGTCCTTCGCTTTCACTGCCGGTGTGGTCTTCGCCCGTTCCCTGGGCATGGGCAAAGCATTATACCCCGCAATACTGGGTCCCCAGCAGAACTCAGCCACCGATCCTGCGGATCGGGCCCACCCCCGCGACGTGGACGCGCCTGCTGAGAGTTGCCTAGGTGAATTCAGAGAAGTAGACTCTGGGTCCCCTAGGCCGGGTTAATGCTCGTGTTTGATGCCACGAGCAAAGGCCTGGTAGTATACCTTAAATATAATATGGTTTAAAACGAGGCTTGTTTTCCAAGGTATGTTGCATATTTTTAATTATCGGTCTTAACTTAAACCATATTGTACATATTTTTTGTTTTATGTTGATAATGAAAGAAAGTTCCTTTAATATTTTTTAACCTGTGAAAATTAAAAGTCATTTTAGGAAATATGTTTTAAGACTAACATAATAATTTTAATTTACTAGTGTTTATAAAAAACTGACAAAATGACAATTGTACCGACATCATTTTGTATTGACTAATACTGTTTTTACTCTTTTTTAGTTAAAATAAATGCTCTTGAAAAAGGTTTTAACCAAACGCGAAACGTTGAGCGAAACGTAATCACCGTTGTTTTCAATAAGTAAACCTAGACACGAGGAAAAATTAAAAAATGCTGTAGTACATCTGAAGTTGAGATAACGAAATAAATAATAATAATAGTAATATTGGTGATGCAAGAATTTAACTGGAATACCATGATATTAACAAATAAAACTCTTCTGCGGTATGTACCACATATTATTTTAATAAAAGACAACCGTAATATATTAAAAAACATGTTGCTATTAAGTAAAAAATCATTTTGAACACAAATAATAGTTGGGTATAAATTTTAGACTACAGCTACAACAATTTATTTCAGTGAAAAAGCCTAGTGTGTCAATCATAAAGTTGGTCACAGATAGTAACAGTGAGACGAACCACCTGGACATTTACTTTACAATTACTATATTAGCGCCACTGGCTATTTTTGGTGTAATAAATTGATTTTGTAGTATAAATTTATATATGTGTGTTCAAAACTAATTTTTGATATTTATAATATAATAATAATTATAATAATAATAATATAATAATAATAAATGCATTTTATTTCAAAAGATGTACAATGTGTTATATAAAAAGAAATGGATTGTCAAAGCCTGGCGTAGTCTAGCTTTAATAGCTACTCAACTCAACCAGGCAAGGACAAACTAATTATTAATTTAAGTATTTCCTTGGCGAGACTGTAACAGTCAGCACTAAGCAAAACAAAAAAAACAACAGTACGTAATACGACCGCACAGTGAAAAACGCATAAGTCCGTTTAGTATGGATGTAACGAAACGGACGACAAACGCATGCGTTTGCTTGCTGACACGTTCGCTTGGTTGTCAGTATTCAAAGCGAAAAAGCGTTGCCTGCGGTCGATTATGTACAAATGTATGCATAATTTATAAAGTTAAGCATTCGCTGGCTAAATGTAGACGTCAAAACGAGTATTGAAACAAACGTACGTATATTTATGCGTATACGTGCGATGTTGTTCATTCGTCCATACAGACTTTTTAAATGATGCAGTTCGGTTTTAGAATTAAAAATACACATATGCACCTTAGACTAATCTAATTGTTGTCTATATAATCTTTTGCATGGATTCAGGTAGAGATAATGTAGCTTATGTAACAGGTAGAGATAATTTAGCTTATGTAACAACAATCTCGAATATACTTTTTATTATTCCTCGTTTTTATAAATTTTTGTACGAATATTTTAACAGCTAATTAATTAAAATTTTAACACAAAATGTCCTTTGTCATTCTGTATGGGACTGAGTCAGAGATCCTGACAGAAACCACCAGCAAAAGAAGATTTTGGTTGTACAGGCGGATTCCTTAAATATCATAGTCGAACTCTGGAACTAATAAAACGATCCTTAGAGGAATAAATAAAGATAGTGGAGAATTGCGGCCATGTAATTCGAAATGAACGTTAATTGACAGCCTACTTCAACTCACACTACAAACAACATTTGGGAAACGAGCATCAGGCAGAAGGAAGAAGAAAAAGAAGATATTCGGACTAATAAAGAAAAAATACGCTTTTCCTAATATTATTTTGATTGAAACTAAATAAAAACGTCAAACTAATACTAACCGGTAGGTCAGCTGATAAAGTTCAAATGCTACACCATAACCTAAGAGTTGATAGCTCGAGGATGGGGTGAGGGTGGTCGGTCCCGTTCAGTTGAAATTCGTCAAGCTAAGGTGACGTTTTTAGTTAATATTAAAAAAAATATATATTGTATGTCAGGTATATTAGTTTATACTTTCAAAATCAGAGATATAAAAATGATTTAGGAAGAAATCGAATCGATTTATCGATCGATCCCAGATATCGATTTCCAATTGCGTACATATTAATATCTGCCATATGGGAGCCACCATCTTAAAAAATCTTTAATACGAAAAGGCATGTCAAATTTAGTCCTTTATATGGATGGAAGTAAAAAGATCTATTTACTCATAAATAGAATGTTTCTCAAATTTTGCTAATAAAAGATCATCATTGGGGTTTTTAAAAGTATGGAAAAAAAGAAGCTCTTTTAACTAGAAAACAAAATGCTGTTTTAGTTGGGATGTATAGGATATATTTGCTATTTTTTTTAAATAGAGATACAATTGTATTTGGCATTAAAATAAAGTTTTCAGCTAAAAATTAGCTTGAATATATTTCCGATGAAACAAATTTCAATTTTTTTATATATTTTTAATGCAAACATTATATAACAATATTAATAAACAGGGGTAAAATCGAATTATGTTAGATTAAATCAAACAACGATGTCTTCTTTTCAGAGCTTATTCCATCACTGTCATACAAAATCGTATAAATTGTTTACCTTGTCGAGATTATATAAAGCTGAATTAGCGATCACAATATGCGAAATTCAGATCAGTAACTATAGTCCATGACTAATTCTGAAGAATGGTGTTAGCAGAATCTCTACAACAATTATTTTCCAGCAAGGTTTCGCTTAAAAATAACTTATTGAAGCTGTCTAAATCTCCAGCACTTTTATATTCTATAGCATCATGTCAAAGAAATACGGAATTATTTCATATTCTTGTCAGTCAACCTATTTACCATTTCTGGACCTGTTAACAATGGCCGTAATTAGTTAAAAGTGGCAAACTTCCCGACTTGTTTAGAACGAATTTGCATTTGCGTCCATTTAAAGTTCCCTTTCTAAATGAATATCTTATAATGACTTTTCTATGAGTAAAATAATTATTTTATTAATTTCATGGTGGCAAGTCTTTGGGGATAAACTGGTGTAACATGCTGCAAGATTGTCATAACTTTTCTAATTTTAGCCAAATCGAGCCAATAGCATAAGTCGAGGATTGATTGTAAATTCCCCTTAACTTTATAAAACTAGTTTTGGAACAAAATGTTTTTTATATATATAAAAGTTGTTGCTAGTAAGCTGATTTTTTGTGTTGCAAATGGATAGGTTTTCACAAATAGAACACCTTGTCCTATCATACCTATCATAAATACGCTAGGTATGACACGTTTATCTTTAAAGACATCCGAGAAATTTCTAAAAACCCCTAACATAAGAAGCAATGCATTCCCATTAATTTCCCGGGTGTCCTTGACGAAAAATAACCCTGTATAGTGTATGATATATCGAGTCGTCACGGATTACATTAGTAAACTTCTACCTTGTAAGACGTGAAAGCTTTATCAGAATTATCCAGGGTTTTTTTTTGAAAAATCTCACCTGGATTAAAATCCGTTGCCCCCTATACATATATATATATATATATATATATATATATATATATATATATATATATATATATATATACATTAATTGGACAGGTTATGTATATCAGAATTTAATTATCAAAGAAATGATTCATATAAAAAAAGAAAAAAATGCAGTAAATGACAAACAAGACATAAAAAATTTAAATCAAATATACCACAATTTGATATTTTAGTATAGTTTTAACTTCGTCTAAGTCGTTATTTTTAAAATGTAGTATATCATTGTGAATGTATGATTCTACTCTAAGGTTTTAATTAAAAAATAGCAAAAATATATCTTTAAATTCTTCAAAAAAACGAACTACAATAAGAACACTTTTTTACCTAAAACTGTGCCATGAGTTGCCTGGCAAACCACTAGCTTACTGCCTATCATTCAAATATAAATAAATAATCAACATGCATTTTTCGAGGTATGTAACCTTATTTTATTAGTTGTGTATTAATTATTTGTCAATAGTATAAAATTTTAAATTAGTTTTAAAAAAATTGTAAATGTCTTTTTATAATTAGACTACTAAATGTTTTTTAAATTAATTGTAGATAGGAAAGGAAAGCCTTGCATACCAAAAAAAAATAAAGGAATGAGCAATTTTTGATATATCTATCTATATATATATATATATATATATATATATATATATATATATATATATATATATATATATATATATACAGTGGGTAATGCAAGTATTTGTGTTCATAATGATTTTTTAGTTAATATAATATATATATATATATATATATATATATATAATGTTTTTTAGCGTATTATCGTTGCCTTTTTATTAAAATAATATGTGGTACATGCCGCAAAAGAGTTTTATTTGTTAGGATCATGGTATTCCAGTTCAATTCTTGCATCACTAATATTATTATTATTATTATTTATTTCGTTTTCTGAACTGCAGATTTACGGCTGATATTTTCTAGACTTCTAGGGGAGAAATTCATCTCTATCTAAGGGGTGTTTAAAAACTTCTGCACTTTATGGCAAGTCTGCAAGATGCAGGATTTTCTTTCTAGTAGCTTGTGATAGCGACGCGTAATACGAGATTGTTTCAGACTTTTCGCATTTTTAGCGGCCGAGTAGGGTGAATTACACACTGGTGAACTCACTCACCAGTGTGTAATTCAGGTGCATTGAATATTATAGTAATATAAGTTCTTCCTAAGTGAATAGTCGTACAATTTTACAATTTGATGAGAAGTTAAGTGTAGTGTAAATAAATTGCAATTCCAATTCGCGTTTTTCTTTAGTAGCCAATAGTAACACCATTGATAGTTATTAATAATGATCCTGCTGTATTTTGGTAAATCATAAGTACCTACAAGTACAAACTTTGAAAATCTGCTGTAGTCGAATTTATTGTCAGCTTCAAATATATATCACGACATTTTTTTAAAAAGGTAAGAAACAATTTTGTAATTTTATAATACAATTAAAGCAAACTTCATTTAAAAATAAGAATAAACTAAGTATAAATGGCTTATTTATAAACTTTAATGTCAGCTGCCGTGGCTCAATCGGTAGCGTCGACGCGTCACAGCCCCGATTGGTTTTGGATTCCAATCCCGATAAGTTATAAATATTCAGACGTATTATTGTGCAAACACCAAACACCAGTTATCGGAATAACCGGCCTGTATTAGCGATCGTCAAAAAACTTTAATTTAGATGACACTTAAAGTTGATGATGAAACATTCTCATGATGCATCTTTTTGATAACCTACCTTGATTCTATGTGCATTCCATGATTTAATGCCTAAATAAATAAAGAAAATTATTTTCAAGTACATGACATCTATCAAATTCTCCATCATAAGCAGCAACCACCGTAAACATATCTCTACAAGCTTGAGCAGAAGCAACTGACAATATTTTGGTGGAAAACGGTGACGATTGTGAGGATTTTGTTGATTAAAAACGATTTTTCCAGTTGCCCTTGCAAAACAAACTAACACAAACACAAATTAATACAAAAATGTGTTTTACTTCGTTATATTTTAAAATTGTTATAGTCAGAATACTGCGTTGGATTCGGTTCCGTTGGCTGCTCTACAAGGCAGGCAAAGACACAGGTGAACAAGCGATTTTCATCAAAAAATATTTCAAGCCATTATTCATCCTTATAGCTAATGCCTTGCAGGCAAAGACCTTGGATTTAATCGCGGTGGGAGAACCCATTTCAGGAATCCTTGCCCTACTTAAAAACAACCGTGATGACACAGATCGAATTACTTAAAAAAGCACAAGGCATGGCACTGGAATTGGCAATTGAAATTTGTGTTCCACGTTTTGCGAAAACACAGGAGCAATCGTCCCTTAGATTTTGAATATTGACGACCTTCGCTATTTACCATTTACCTGGATTTACTTATATCATCGTTAAAAGTTCAATTTTCCCAATAAAATACCCCAGCATTTGCGTTAACAAGACTACGACTTTTCCTGCCATAAGAAAAGCATAACTAATTCTGATCACTATTCCGTGGTCTACAGCGAATGTAGAACGATCCTTCAGAACGCCTAGAATAGTGTAGCTTAGGAGCACTATGGGAGAGGAAAGACTGAGTATATTAGAATACCGTGAAATTGTAAAAAAATATAGAAATATTTTCGGTAAATCCGAAACAATTAATGCTAACGTAAAAATCTATAACTTAGTTATGAGCTCATTTAACTACACAGTGGGTAATATGTGCTTATATGACGTAGTATGTTAATGAATAATAAAAATAGTTTAATCAACAGTTTTGAGTTTTATTTTGTCATAGGAAATCGTCATGTTTTCGGTCTCCCAATCCATTTCCTCGAAACGAATATGAGTTGTTCAATAATCAATATTTATTTCACTGGCGTTTCTAAAAACATAATGTTACGTGACTGAGTTGTTTTTGTAAGGTAAATTTTGTGACTGTAACTGTTTGTGATTGCAATCTGCTCAAGTACAAAACCAGCTTAACGAAATAATTTTATATATTTAGCCTGTTGTATAGTTGTCCGACCTCTTCTATAGTTAATAGAGAATACTGAGCTCCAGTGCACTTGAATTCTGTCAAATTAATAGTTGAATTACAAAATTCGTAGCGGTAGTTTGCACAAATGAACAACTATACCTTCCAAAATACTACTTCTTGCTTACTGGACAACAACCGTTTAGAAAGGAAAGGATGATAGTTCTAAAAGGCAACGAGGTCTTATAAATAGTGTTCGGAGATTACTTCAGTTAAGAAATTTATATTCAAGAGGACGAAGTGTTCTATCCTAAAAAAAACGGGTATTTTAAGTTAGATGGATGAACTGACTTTTCAAAAATGTATTTTAAGAGAGAAATCTGCATATAAGATAACATGAAACATTGTATAATACGTAGTGCACTCGGTACTAATTTTCCGGCAATGATAATAAAGACAGTAAATTATATCAAAATTTTAATAAGCACTTTGACCTATTTTGAATTCATTATTTTTACTTTCATACATTTTACAGCCTGTAGCTTAAAAAACATCCTGCTAGGATGCTGAGAATTATTGAGAAATTAAGAAACTTATTTTGTATACTATGAACTGCAATCGAATAAAAATGTCTATGATATTTAACAATATCACCAGGGGCGTAATGTCCATTAGGGTAATACGTAACAGTAATTAATCCTACTTAGATCAACGAATGTTTAAATTAATTTTGTGAAATATTTATATTTTAACCAAACTGATACACACCATTTTCATTTTCTTGAGGTGTGCCTTAAAATAACAAAAACAGGTGCGACTTAGTCGCATAGGCGGTATTAAAGGCTTGTATATGGGGAGCGGCGGACGACGTAAAATACAAAAAAATATTTGGTAGTTTTCGCATGAGTTCGCGCAAATAAGACTAGATTTTTAATTAGTTTTTTTAGTTTTATTTTAGTTACTGTATGACATCAAGGCTGGACCCGGGAGGAATGGTTGCGAAAACGGTGACGATTGTGAGGATACTGGATTTATATATGTTTCTCTCCAACACGTCGAAAAACCGTTCATGGTACGGTTATCTTCTACGCTAGAGAGAAAGTTCGTTCCAACTGAGAACTTATCCTAGACGATTGCCTTCACGTTCTAACTAGATTTGCAATCGTTAGTAAACCGGTTTCGGAATGGTAATTTCGACACCAGCCTGAAAGTAAGAACTGGAAGGACTCACCAGTGGACTGACAATTTCCACTTTGGTTTATTAAGTTTCGTTTTGACGCGTGTAGACTTCAAATATTCAGTCATAGAGTGTAGAATACTGTTTAGGATTTTATTTATTTTTAAACTATTTTAATTTAATTTATTAAAGATCGTTAGGTATATCCTAAATTAGATATATGTGAAATTTACTTAAGGATCGTATACTGTCTAGTTAAAGCACTTAACTAATACACTTAGGACCTAACGTATCTTTTTTAATTCCCTCGTGAGAGGGAAATATTGCAATCGTGAAAGAATCACCCTCCGAGATATTTATATATCTTCACGTTTTATGGTTCCTAGATGCCATAAAATATGTTTTCTTAATTCTGTCTATCTATCGGTCTATCTCTCTGTGCGCACATTGATAAAAAACTATTTACCCGATTGACTTCTGATCAAAAATTAAGAGTGATATGGGTGTGAACTGGTAATATTTTGGTAAAAATGCAATATGGCGGAACAAAATGGCGGCCTAGTAGAATGTAAAAAGAAGCATTGCTAAAAAACTACTTATCCAACTTAAAAAAAATAAGAGTCATATATATAAGGATGACTTAGTAAAATGCTACTAATCCAATATTGTGAAGCAAAATGGCGGCTTATTAAAATATTAAAAAATTCAGCCTGAAAAATTAACTTATTAGGTTGATTTCAAATTGTATGCAACAATAAAGTGTGTTATAAGGATAAACTGCTAAAATTGCGGTACGAATTCAAGATGGCTGAACAACCACCCAGGTTGTTTACAGATCTTCACGTCTTAGAGTCTATAGATACCAAAAAATATGTTTTCTTAGTTCCGTTGTTCTGTCTCTCTGTCAGTTCGCGGCATAACTAAAAACTACTTAGCCGTTTGAATTTAAATTTTGGGTCAAAACTTACGATCATATGGGGATGACATGGCAACGTTTTGGTAAAAATCCAATACGTCGTAACTCAATGGCGGCTTAGTGAAATATTAAAAAACTATTACTAAAAACTGCTTATCCAATTTTCCTCAAATTTTGCACAAATATCAAGTGTTACATAGGAATGAACTGGTAACATTTTTCAAGGTGGCAAAATAAAATTGCAGCTACAAAAATACTTACAAAATCAGCCTGAAAAAAAACTTATTAGATTGATGTCAAAATTTGTGCAAGAATTAAGTGTGATATAAAGAAAAACTGGTAAAATTATGATGCAAATCCAAGATGGTACAAACATTAGATGTAATATAGGGATAAACTGGGAATATTTGGGACGAATTCAACATGACGGAACAAAATGGCGGTCTAATAAAATTCCATTTATTTCAAATTATGCCCAAAAAATCATGTGCTGATATATGGTGGAACAAAATGCTGCCCAATAAAACTGTTTGAAAAAAGAAAGAGAGGATATGTTGCTAAAGGTCTTTGGGCGGAACTAAATTGAGTCACATGTCACTATTCCTAAAAAAAGGGCAGCTCCGGGTAAAGGAAATATCAGCAATTTTTTCTATCAGGTTTCTCTCACACAAAATATCACAGAAAATATGTACCTAACCTATAGTAATAATAATAAATAAAAGTAAGTTATCGATTCTAATTTAGGAAATTGTGCCAAGCACGCGCACAAAATACATCCCGGTGATTCTAATAACTGGTCAAATGTGTGTGTAGGAGCGAACCTATAGCGTTATACAGAAAAACTTAATCATGACTATACTTATCCTTTTTACGTATACTCCGAATGATAAGATATGTCAAGTGTAATACACTACAGTGTCTTCGGCTTCATATACGCTAATACATGTATACCTCCAACTTTACTTGACGGTAGTTCCAAATTATTGACATTATAAAAAAGTATTGAACAAATATTTTTGTTAGTCGTTTGCAAAACTCTCTGATTATTTCATAATGGAATATTTTAAAAAAATACATTTAAATCGTGTAACAATTTAATTTTGTTTTAAGTGCATTTCATTGTATGATTAATTTAATATTATAATCTACTACTTTAGTATTAAGTTTAGTGATTAATATGTACGCCTTGTTGGTTTGATACCTTAGATTTTAGTAGTTTTCTTATTAGAAGCGGTTACATTGTTCATATTTAAGCGAAATATAAATTCAACACCTTTTGCAGCAAATTTCGGTACACACAGTGTCACCTCTCGATAAGTAGTTAATTTTGTACTTATATCTGAACTCAAGTTATAAAGGAATAATTTTCAGTAAATGGTATAAGTTTAGCGTTCGTTCATAGATGTCGCCAAAAAAAATCAGTTTAAATATAATTATTGGATTTATTTAATTTTGCCGAATTTAATAATTATATACTGTATAAGAAAAACTTCAAATAGCACTTTAGACAAACTATTTATTTCCCATATATTTTACAGAGTAGATATAAATTAAATTTTATTAATTTTGAAAACCTGTTTTCGAGTCCTTTATACAAGTCTTGGGATTTCCGTTTTCTTTGGCTAGATATGCTGCATTTTTAGATTCGAGCGTGTATTTTCTATAACTCTTCTGTCGCTGTAAAAAAAAAACAAATCATTAGTACCCCAATAAATTCTTTGATATAAAGTCGATATTATGTATTAATATTGAACTGTAAATACTTGTATAAAAAAAGGTTGCCTTGATAAATATTTCTTTTCAGATATACATAGGATTATTTTTAGACTATAGATACTATATATACACCACTTCATACTTTCTCTTAAATCTACATTTTATTATTCGTGTTTCCTTTTGCTGTGAATATGTAACATATAAAGGTATTTTCATTTAAGTTAGACATAAATAAACCAAAGGTATTTCTCGATTCAATATTAATATTCTTACCTTTTTTTTTCTGAGACTATATAAACTACAGCCTTCTTATAATTTCTATCAATGTTTGATGTTCCGAAATTCAGATCGACTTTTGTTTTGTCCATAGTTGCATAATTACTTGGAGCCTAATATAAACTGAAATTTCGTTACGTCTGCGTCTGATGCATTTCCTAAAATAGTTGATAATTGTGTGAATAAATTCCTATTTTATGGTTAAATAATGAGTTTATACAGTTGGGAAAATTATATTAAATTAAACTCAACTTACGTTTCATTTTTATGACATTTAACTACTCCTGCATTAGCACATCATTTTTTTTGACTCTTTGGTACTCTACTCCGGACTAATATTTGACTTTTCTGAGTGGTCCTTTTCCATTAGTACTAGAGTAATTAATTAAATATTATTTGTTTATTTACATTTCCATTTCGCCTTGGCGTTGCTTTTAAATTTCAGGTTAGTTGTTTCTGTCAATGTTATTATTGCGTCGTCTCGGAACTTTTCGGATCTATTCGGCTAAGACTTCCATATTAACTTATTCTCGGAACCCTCCATCCGGTACTTCCTCATATCCAGAGCGCAGGCTTCTTTTTCGCTGTTGCCAAGTGTATTCCTGCATTATTTCCTGTATCTTTCTCAACCAATGGAGAGTCGTTTTTCTTGTCTAACATGTTAATCATATCCTTGTTTTATTTCGTCTATGTGCTCTTTTGGCAAGGTTGTTAGCTCCTGACATACTCTAGCCAATGGCATTCCGCCACCTTAGTTAACCAAAGTTCTAGATGGAAAGGAAGCTGGGGGAACACATTTTTCACTTTTCTGATCACCTGCAGATAAACCACAGGTCTTCAGCGCGGGTCTGAGGAAATAATCTAGGAAAATCTTGGAAATCCGTTAGCGGGATTTTTCCTCAACACCGCATTAGTTTTTCGGGCACATTATAGTTTGCACTGTGAGTGTTATTTTTCGTGCAAGAAAATCTCTCTAAGAGAGGATTTGAGCTGAAGATTGGACCAGACCGCCATTTTCCATGCCCTTGTACTTGGCACGTGAAACCACTTTTTGACTAGAACTAAGTGACCCTATTGGATAGGGTTCAAGTCAGGGGCCAACTGTAAGTCACAGTCCTAATTTCAACTCAGGGGCTAATTACAACTGCAAGTCACAGACAATTTCAAGTCACGGGCTTAACTTCAAGACTCGGGACTAATCCCATGTCACGGGCCTAGTTTGAAGTTAGGAGCGTCTCAGAACTTCCAGGTGCTGCTGGATTTGGTGACACCTATTGTTTACATTTTATTTTTTTTCTTCTTTTATACCGTATTTGATAATAGATTTTTTTTTTACTATATTTGTGTTTTATTTAGCTCACTCTTTTTCTTTTAAAGTATCAAGAGGAAGCAAGTGCCGCAAAGATCAAGGGGCTTTCCAATTTAAGCCGTTATAAATTGGTGGCGCTCATTTCTTTTTTTTTTCTCTCTCTTTTTTTAAGATTTCTTAAGTTTTCCCACGCCCTACTCTCCGGGTTAATTGAGCTAGGACATCTACATTGCACGCTCTGTTGACCACGAGCTGTAATCTTGATATCTTTTTGTGAATTTATAATAAAACAGTAATAATAATTATTAAATAAGAGCGTAGCAATCTTGTACCTTGGTTTTAAGAAAATCCACCTGGAAGGGCTAGTTAGAGGTGGCTGGTGTTTGGCGCCTGGCAGTCTCAATGAGCGGCCATAGAGCCCAGGGAGGATGCTACCAGGACTAATATTTGACTTTTCTGAGTGGTCCTTTTCCATTAGTACTAGAGTAATTAATTAAATATTATTTGTTTATTTACATTTCCATTTCGCCTTGGCGTTGCTTTTAAATTTCAGGTTAGTTGTTTCTGTCAATGTTATTATTGCGTCGTCTCGGAACTTTTCGGATCTATTCGGCTAAGACTTCCATATTAACTTATTCTTCCATCCGGTACTTCCTCATATCCAGAGCGCAGGCTTCTTTTTCGCTGTTGCCAAGTGTATTCCTGCATTATTTCCTGTATCTTTCTCAACCAATGGAGAGTAGTTTTTCTTGTCTAACATGTTAATCATATCCTTGTTTTATTTCGTTATGTGCTCTTTTGGCAAGGTTGTTAGCTCCTGACATACTCTAGCCAATGGCATTCCGCCACCTTAGTTAACCAAAGTTCTAGATGGAAAGGAAGCTGGGGGAACACATTTTTCACTTTTCTGGTCACCTGCAGATAAACCACAGGTCTTCAGCGCGGGTCTGAGGAAATAATCTAGGAAAATCTTGGAAATCTCTCAACACCGCATTAGTTTTTCGTTATAGTTTGCACTGTGAGTGTTATTTTTCGTGCAAGAAAATCTCTCTAAGAGAGGATTTGAGCTGAAGATTGGACCAGACCGCCATTTTCCATGCCCTTGTACTTGGCACGTGAAACCACTTTTTGACTAGAACTTGACCCTATTGGATAGGGTTCAAGTCAGGGGCCAACTGTAAGTCACAGTCCTAATTTCAACTCAGGGGCTAATTACAACTGCAAGTCACAGACAATTTCAAGTCACGGGCTTAACTTCAAGACTCGGGACTAATCCCATGTCACGGGCCTAGTTTGAAGTTAGGAGCGTCTCAGAACTTCCAGGTGCTGCTGGATTTGGTGACACCTATTGTTTACATTTTATTTTTTTTCTTCTTTTATACCGTATTTGATAATAGATTTTTTTTTTTACTATATTTGTGTTTTATTTAGCTCACTCTTTTTCTTTTAAAGTATCAAGAGGAAGCAAGTGCCGCAAAGATCAAGGGGCTTTCCAATTTAAGCCGTTATAAATTGGTGGCGCTCATTTTTTTTTCTCTCTTTTTTTAAGATTTCTTAAGTTTTCCCACGCCCTACTCTCCGGGTTAATTGAGCTAGGGCATTACATTGCAACCACGAGCTGTAATCTTGATACCTTTTTGTGAATTTATAATAAAACAGTAATAATAATTATTAAATAAGAGCGTAGCAATCTTGTACCTTGGTTTTAAGAAAACCCAGGGTTACAATTTGGCGCCCAACGTGGGGCCCTTTTGAAATTCTTTTACTTTCTTTTACTGATTTGCTTTTGCTGCTCTTTTTGCTTTTAATTTTTTTTTGAGCTTTTGAACTTAATGATTTTTTTTTCTGTAAATTGCATTGTTTTTCCCTGTGAGCTAAATAGACACCTTTTTGTTTACTAACCCTATTAATTTAATTTTTTTTGGTTTATCGCTGATATTGGGTATTTGATTATTTATTTGCCTTTATGCATATTTGATTATTTGAGTGATATTTGTGATATTTGCGTGTTTGATTTAGTTTTTATATTTGAATGGTTATTTGCCTTTAGTAAGTGTTTATGATTATTGACTTAGATTACAATTTTTTTGGCTTACTGCTCTATTTTTTTTGCTTTGATATATTTGTTATCTCTTTTGCTTTTCGTGATATTTATTGTTTTGATCTTGCGTTTCTTTTGTTAATATTGTCACGATGGATTATAATATGCAAATCGGCTACCTAAAAAAAGACATGTTAATCTATGAACTGTCGGTTCGTGGAATTCCAGCCGATGATAGTAAAACTGTGGACGAGTTACGTTCTGCCTTACGACCTGTTTTCAATCTTGAGAAAAAGGGCAAATTATTGACTTATCCTGCTTATAAACTAGATTTTAATGAAGAACGCGAATATATAACAAAAACCTTAAAAGAATTACAAGATTCAATCACCACAATCTCTGGTGAAAATGCTAAAAATACTTTTGATAGGATTCAAACGCGGTTAGTTCATCTTTTAAATCGTGTAGATCGCATCCCTGTAGAAAAATTAAATGAGGAATCGATAAAAGATCGAGCGTCTTTAATGGGCGAAATCCTCAGTACTCTTGACAAACTAGAGCAAACATCAAAAAGCGATCCTACCTTAAGTAAAATCTTTAGTAAATTTCAAATATCTGACTCTGATTCGGATTCGTCTGAGTCCTCTGGTACAAGTGCCACTTCTAATAAAAATAAAGCGTCAGTATCATCGCGTAAGCAGTCTACGCCAAAGCATAAGCCTTCAGCTGTTTTCACTCACCCCTCTAGTACAAAAACTCAAAGAGTTGAAAAGTGGGGTCTTAAATTTACAGGTGACACTAAACATCTATCTGTTTATAATTTTTTGGAACGTGTCTCTGAATTGCGATTGCTCGTGGTATTTCAGAAAAGGAATTGTTTGAGTCAGCTATTGATTTATTTTCAGGTCGCGCATTAAACTGGTTCCGCGCTAATTGCTCACGTTTTACTGATTGGAAAAGTTTATCAGATTTACTTTGCAGGCATTTTGAACCCCCCGATTATCGTTCTCGGTTGTTTAAAGAAATTTTAGATAGAACTCAGGATCCGTCTGAAAGCATAGTAGATTATTTATCAAGTATGAGTGCTTTGTTTAGGCGTTATGGTGGTATGTCGGAAGACGTTCAATTAGATATTATCTCTCGAAATTTATCTCCTTTTTATACTACTCAACTTAATGTGGTTAACTCTTTAGAGGAACTCGAGACAGAGTGTCTTAAACTGGAAGCTAAGAAATATCGTGCTGATCATTATGTTCCACCTTCTAGAAAACGCCATAATCTGGTTGAACCAGATTTTGCTTTCATAGCTTCTGGCGATTATTCTCCATATAATCCTGTAGCATATGTTGCTTCTGATTCATCCACCTCAACAGCAACTCCACTTCCCTATACAAATAGTACCCCTGTTGTCGAGGTTATTCAACAGCCTCCAATTGTTCCCCCAGCCAATCGACCTTCTATCACTTGTTGGAATTGTAAGGCAACTGGCCATGTGAGTCGCCAATGCCCCCAAGATCGTAAAGTTTATTGTTATCGCTGTGGTAAAGCTGACGTTACAGTCAGATCTTGTCCCAAATGTTCAGTTTCGGGAAACGGTTTCCGGGAGAGTCGATAGGTCGTAAGATGTCTCCCACTTCAAATATTCTATCGACCAACGACACTTTTCTCAATCAGCACATTTTAGATTTTATTATTTCTCACGCTCATGGTGATGAACGCCCTTATTTAGAAATTTTTGTCTTAGGTCGTCCTATTTTAGGTTTATTGGATTCAGGCGCTTCTCGCACTATTGTTGGACAGTCTGGCTATAAAGTCTTACAGAATTTGGGTTTAAAAATCGTTAAACAGGAAACTAGATGCACCGTAGCTAATGGCAGCAGTTGCGTCAGTAGTGGGTTTGTTCAAACTCCTGTAACCTTGTTAGATAAAACTCGTATGGTTGATATTTTGGTCATTCCTGAGCTTTCGCACCAACTCATTTTGGGTATTGATTTTTGGAAGGCCATGAAGATCGTTCCAGATTTAAGGAAAGATGTTTGGCACTTCGCCAGTGATATAGGTTCTTCAGAGATTTGCTCCGTCGTGGATGGCACTACACTGTCCCCAGATGATAAAACTGCTCTGGATGCATTGGTCAAGGAGAAAATCTCATTGATGGGTTCCGATCTTGGCTGTTGTAAAGTAACTGAGCATATCATTGAACTTGAGCCCGGTACTAGGCCTATTAAACAAAGGTACTATCCTGTTTCTCCTTTTAAGCAGAACATTATTGACCAAGAAGTTGACGAAATGCTAAAACTTGGTGTCATAGAACCTTCGAAAAGTCCGTGGTCCAGCCCCGTGTGTTTAGTCAGGAAAAAGGACGACAGCTACAGATTTTGCATCGACTTCCGCCGTCTTAATGAAAAGACGAAGAAAGATTCCTATCCAATTCCTTATATTTCAGCCATTTTAGATCGGCTCCGAGATGCACGATTTATTAGTTCCATCGACATTAAGTCTGCCTTCTGGCAGGTCCCTCTTAGTGAGTCTTCTCGAGAACTTACCGCCTTCACTGTCCCTGGCAGAAACCTTTATCAGTTTCGCCGCATGCCTTTTGGGCTAACTAATGCGCCAGCTACCTGGCAACGTATTGTGGACCGAGTTCTGGGAGTTGACTTAGAAAATAACGTCATGGTCTATTTGGACGACATAATAATTATTTCGAAGACATTTCAAGAACATTTGAGAATCTTGAGTCTTGTTTTTGACAGATTGAGGGAAGCTGGTCTAGTGGTGTCTCGGGAAAAGTGTAATTTCTGTAAACCTGAACTAAAGTATCTTGGATACATCGTGGATGCTCGAGGACTGAGACCAGATCCAGAAAAGGTACAGGCAATAGTGAATATACCACCCCCTCGTAATATCACCGAAATTCGCAGGTTTGTTGGGACTGCTTCATGGTACAGACGTTTTGTACCCAATTTTTCAACTGTATTAGCCCCTATCAGTCGGCTTACTAAGAAAAATGTTAAATGGGAATGGACAACTGATTGTCAACAGTCTTTTAACACCATAAAAGAAGCTCTTGTTACAGCTCCAGTTCTTACCTGTCCCGATTTCAATAGAACTTTTACTCTCCAGACAGATGCTTCATTCTTTGGCTTGGGTGCTGTTTTAACTCAACAGTTTGACGATGGCGAAAAGGTCATTGCTTACTTATCCCGCTCTCTTACCAAACAGGAGATGAAGCTAACCGTTACTGAAAAGGAGTGTCTTGCCGTTATTTGGAGTGTCGAAAAACTTAGGCATTATTTGGAAGGTGTTCATTTTAAAGTCATAACAGATCATCATTCGTTATTGTGGTTGCATAACCTTAAAGATCCACAAGGTCGTCTTGCCCGTTGGGCTCTCCGCCTTCAACCTTATGACTTTCAACTAATACACCGCAAAGGTAAAGAACATATAGTACCTGATTTTCTTTCACGTTCTGTCCCAGTTAGTACTGACACAGTCGCTAGTGTCAACGAGATCGAATCATCTTTAGATTTTTCTAGAACATCAGACAAATGGTACCGTGGAATGTTGGCGAGGTTAGAGGATCACCCTGAAAAATATCCTTGTTGGCGAGTGGAAAACGGCAATTTGTATAAATTTGTCAAGTCAGCTAATCCTAACTTTCCAGATCATTCTAGTTGTTGGAAGATCGTCGTTCCCAAAGATAGGCGAAAGGAAGTGTTCCATCGTTGCCATGATAACCCAGCTGCGGGTCATGTTGGAATTTTTAAGACATTTTGGAAGGTAGCCGAAAGGTTTCATTGGCCAAAAATGAGGGCCGATGTGGCTAAGTATGTTCGCTCTTGTAGAATTTGTGCTCAGAACAAAATAGAGCAAAAACCTCCGGCAGGTTTAATGGGTAATCGTCCTGAAATCAAAGAGCCTTGGCAGTCTATCAGCCTTGACTACATTGGGCCATTGCCTCGTTCAAAACAAGGCAATACACACATTTTAGTAGTGACAGACTATTTCAGCAAGTTTGTCGAACTTTTTCCTTGCAGATCCGCTACCGCTAAGTCCTTGATTAAATTTGTTGAAGATCGAATTTTCCTCGTCTATGGAGCTCCTCAATTTCTAACTTGCGACAATGGGACTCAAATGAAATCTAAAGAATTCCAATCTCTTTGTGACAAATATAAAGTTAAAATATTTTACACCGCATCGTATTACCCTAGAGCTGATCACACCGAGCGAGTTAATCGTGTTGTAAAAACCATGCTTCGTTCTTATGTACAACAAAATAATCACCGAACTTGGGAAGATAACTTATCTTCAATTGCTTGCGCTATTCGCACGTCTCGTCACGAAACAACAGGTAATACACCTTTTCTAGTTAATTTTGGTAGGGAACATAAACTCTTCGGTCAAGATTTTTCAGACAGCATTAATAGACCCGATACTGAAAACCAGGACTACGTTAGAAAACGAGTTGAATCATTTCAACGGCTGTTTCAAATAATTCGTAAAAAAATTGAAACCTCTCGGCTTAAAGGTAAACATCATTATAATTTGCGTAGACGTCCTGTTAGTTATACTATTGGCCAACAAGTTTGGCGTAAAAATAAAAGTTTGTCTGACGCCGCGAATTATTTTAGCGCTAAATTATCTCCCGAATTTATAGGTCCTTTTATTATTAAAAGAAAAACTGGAACTTGTACATATGAGCTCGCAGATGAATTTGGTGTAAGTAAAGGTATTTGGCACGTTCAAGATCTTAAACCGGTGCTAATCCAATCTGAATCCGATTGTCCATCTAACTAATTTAGAAAGATCAAAACAATATTTTTTTTTATTCACCATATATTTTATACTGCGTATTATTATAGTTTGTATTTTTTTTTCCTTTTCTCTTTATAATTTTAAGTTTAGGGTTAGAAACACTGCAATTTTTTTGATAATGTAAGACTCGATCAGAAATTAATGCTTTTGATTCTTTTAAAATTCACCAATTTTGACTGTTTTCCCAGACTTGATTTATACCCCGATTGTGACTTTTTTAACATGGCGTGTCTGCTTTGTATACCAGGCCATTTCTTGCCATAGCAGTGAGCGGTACTACTGCTATTGTTATTTAGTTTCTGGACAAACTTATTTCTTAGAATAGGATAACATGTTTGTCTTTAGTGGTTTATTGAACAACTTTTCTTTTAATTTGTTTATCTTGTCAGTTTGTCAACCTTTGTTTTTAGGTTGTTTTGGCCTTAAAGGTCATCACCATGATTACATGGATCTCACAGCTTAGAATTTACCTTTTTTCGTCCCTGTATTCTTCTTTGTGCCCTGCGGCCCGGGCCTAAAGAATTTGGTCGCGGCGGGAAACTGTCAGTGGTAAAAGCCCACTAAATGTCCACACCGTTAAAAGCTTCGGCTTCCCATCAACCAAGATCATCGATGGGATATTTCTGGGATTTGTGCCCCGCGGCCTGAGCTTTAGAATTCGGTCGCGGCGGGAAACTGTCAGTGGTAAAAGCCCACTAAATGTCCACACCGTTAAAAGCTTCGGCTTCCTATCAACCAAGATCATCGATGGGTTATTTTTTTTTGAATCTGGTCGCGACGATGACGAGTTCCACTCCCTGATTTTGACTAATGTTTTGCTTTTATTATTGGCTTATGATTATTATTGGTTTAGCTTTTCTACCTTTTGGCTTTATTTTGGTGTAGCTATATTATCTTAGTTAATTGCCCCTAACTTTAGTTATGTTTTATTTTGCTAAGTTATTGCCGCTAGGATCGGTTTTCTTAGTAAATTTCCATATTATTTGGGATTTGATATATGCATTTTGTTGTTTCAGTATTCATTTTGCTAAGTTATTGCCGATAGGTCGGTTTTCTTAGCTAATTACCTTATTATTTGGGATTTAAGATATTGGAACTTATGCAAATTTGCATTTCGTAACTAAATTGTTGGACGCTAAGCGACGCCAAACTTAGTTTTCTTTATTTTGATTATGGCATATATATTTATGCTAGTTACGTTTATTATTACCCATTTAAGTTTTTTTTTGGTTTTGATATTTGATATTTTGGCTTTTGTATATTTTGGTTATACTGGATTTGACTTTTTGTGCTTGCGCAAGTTTGCACATCATGATTATGACTTTTGACCCTATTGTGACTTTTTTATTAAACTTTTTTAGTGCGGCCTTTTTTTATATAAAAGGCTGAGTGTTGTTGGGTGCTATCAAATTCTGATTTCGACGTTTTCTTGTGTGCTATTCAGTGCAGAAGGAGACAGATCACCTGGAAGGGCTAGTTAGAGGTGGCTGGTGTTTGGCCCCTGGCAGTCTCAATGAGCGGCCATAGAGCCCAGGGAGGATACCACCACGTCGGCTAGAATATGCAAAAAGTATAATGTGGATAGTTAATTGACATCTGGCCGTTATTACCTAACATCTTGTTCACATATTACCCCGTGTATATTTTCCTGAGCTCCAGTTGACCTATTAGAATTCAGCCAGTTGGTGGCAGTGGCAACATTCGGAACACCCTATTAGCTTTTTTGTTTAGTTTTTTTGGTCTGCACGGTACATAGTCGCTGCGGCTAGTGTATCTTTCAGCTTGGTCGAGCTATATCGAACTCCCTTTTGTTTGGTGGGACTTTTGGGTAACAACACTTTTTTTATTTGTGAATTTAAATTAATATTTACGCTTTTTGTTTTTCCTGCCTCCTGGTTGCCTAGTCAGACAGAGTTGAAGAGTGACCTGAGGGTGTGCTCGATGCAAGCCAGTGAACGAGGTGCCCCACACTTATTTGGGTGTCACGCAACTCTGGCCACACTCCAATCCAACAACTTTATTGGAGTAGAAATTGTTTTGATCGCTCTTCTTGGGGAATTCCGAAACTCTGAAAGGCGAAGTGGCCAGGAATTTCTTATTTGTTCCGTTTCCTTTTGATTAAAATTTCTTAATTTTATTAGCGTTGTTATATCGATATTGGTACTGTTTTTGTACTTGAAATTTGTAATCTGATCTATTACCTTTGTGGTTGAATAGGCAATTTGTCGCGATTCCCGTATATTTTTTTTGAGTTATGGTTGTTAGTTAATTATTTTTTTTTATATATTAGTGTGCCATCAGTGGTTATTGGCGTTATGATTTGATTTAAGTGGTACCATTTCTAATTGGTTTAAATTAGTTTCTAAAAGAAGTTTTTTATTTTTCTCTTATACTAGTTTCCCTTCTTAGTCATTTCCTTCGTAGCTTATCTTACTCGACAGTTTTTATAGGAGAGTAGTTGGTTTGAACATCTTTCTCAGTGAGCTTCGAAGCATAGTATGGCAAAAGACTGGGAAAATATATTTTATTTTACTTTACCTTTTATGGATATTTTTTTTTAATTTAGCTCTGATCGTCGGTCAACTTTTCTTATAAGTTTCCCTCCTTTCCTTGGAGAGGGGGAGTTGTAACAGTTTAATTTTGTTATAAGTGCATTTCATTGTATGATTAATTTAATATTATAATCTACTACTTTAGTATTAAGTTTAGTGATTAATATGTACGCCTTGTTGGTTTGATTTACTTAGATTTTAGTAGTTTTCTTATTAGAAGCGGTTACATTGTTCATATTTAAGCGAAATATAAATTCAACACCTTTTGCAGCAAATTTCGGTACACACAGTGTCACCTCTCGATAAGTAGTTAATTTTGTACCTATATCTGAACTCAAGTTATAAAGGAATAATTTTCAGTAAATGGTATAAGTTTAGCGTTCGTTCATAGATGTCGCCAAAAAAAATCAGTTCAAATATAATTGTTGGATTTATTTAATTTTGCCGAATTTAATAATTATATACTGTATAAGAAAAACTTCAAATAGCACTTTAGACAAACTATTTATTTCCCATATATTTTACAGAGTAGATATAAATTAAATTTTATTAATTTTGAAAACCTGTTTTCGAGTCCTTTATACAAGTCTTGGGATTTTCGTTTTCCTTGGCTAGATATGCTGCATTTTTAGATTCGAGCGTATATTTTGTATAACTCTTCTGTCGCTGTAAAAAAAAAAAATAAAATAAGTACACCAATAAATACTTTGATATAAAGTCGATATTATGTATTAATATTGAACTGTAAATACTTGTATAAAAAAAAAGGTTGCCTTGATAAATATTTTTTCAGATATACATAGGATTATTTTTAGACTATAGATACTATATATACACCACTTCATACTTTCTCTTAAATCTACATTTTATTATTCGTGTTTCCTTTTGCTGTGAATATGTAACATATAAAGGTATTTTCATTTAAGTTAGACATAAATAAACCAAAGGTATTTCTCGATTCAATATTAATATTCTTACCTTTTTTTTTTTCTGAGACTATATAAACTACAGCCTTCTTATAATTTCTATCAATGTTTGATGTTCCGAAATTCAGATCGACTTTTGTTTTGTCCATAGTTGCATAATTACTTGGAGCCTAATATAAACTGAAATTTCGTTACGTCTGCGTCTGATGCATTTCCTAAAATAGTTAATAATTGTGTGAATAAATTCCTATTTTATGGTTAAATAATGAGTTTATACAGTTGGGAAAATTCTATTAAATTAAACTCAACTTACGTTTCATTTTTATGACATTTAACTACTCCTGCATTAGCACATCATTTTTTTTGACTCTTTGGTACTCTACTCCGGACTAATATTTGACTTTTCTGAGTGGTCCTTTTCCATTAGTACTAGAGTAATTAATTAAATATTATTTGTTTATTTACATTTCCATTTCGCCTTGGCGTTGCTTTTAAATTTCAGGTTAGTTGTTTCTGTCAATGTTATTATTGCGTCGTCTCGGAACTTTTCGGATCTATTCGGCTAAGACTTCCATATTAACTTATTCTCGGAACCCTCCATCCGGTACTTCCTCATATCCAGAGCGCAGGCTTCTTTTTCGCTGTTGCCAAGTGTATTCCTGCATTATTTCCTGTATCTTTCTCAACCAATGGAGAGTCGTTTTTCTTGTCTAACATGTTAATCATATCCTTGTTTTATTTCGTCTATGTGCTCTTTTGGCAAGGTTGTTAGCTCCTGACATACTCTAGCCAATGGCATTCCGCCACCTTAGTTAACCAAAGTTCTAGATGGAAAGGAAGCTGGGGGAACACATTTTTCACTTTTCTGGTCACCTGCAGATAAACCACAGGTCTTCAGCGCGGGTCTGAGGAAATAATCTAGGAAAATCTTGGAAATCCGTTAGCGGGATTTTTCCTCAACACCGCATTAGTTTTTCGGGCACATTATAGTTTGCACTGTGAGTGTTATTTTTCGTGCAAGAAAATCTCTCTAAGAGAGGATTTGAGCTGAAGATTGGACCAGACCGCCATTTTCCATGCCCTTGTACTTGGCACGTGAAACCACTTTTTGACTAGAACTGAGTGACCCTATTGGATAGGGTTCAAGTCAGGGGCCAACTGTAAGTCACAGTCCTAATTTCAACTCAGGGGCTAATTACAACTGCAAGTCACAGACAATTTCAAGTCACGGGCTTAACTTCAAGACTCGGGACTAATCCCATGTCACGGGCCTAGTTTGAAGTTAGGAGCGTCTCAGAACTTCCAGGTGCTGCTGGATTTGGTGACACCTATTGTTTACATTTTATTTTTTTTCTTCTTTTATACCGTATTTGATAATAGATTTTTTTTTTTACTATATTTGTGTTTTATTTAGCTCACTCTTTTTCTTTTAAAGTATCAAGAGGAAGCAAGTGCCGCAAAGATCAAGGGGCTTTCCAATTTAAGCCGTTATAAATTGGTGGCGCTCATTTCTTTTTTTTTCTCTCTCTTTTTTTAAGATTTCTTAAGTTTTCCCACGCCCTACTCTCCGGGTTAATTGAGCTAGGGCATCTACATTGCACGCTCTGTTGACCACGAGCTGTAATCTTGATACCTTTTTGTGAATTTAAAATAAAACAGTAATAATAATTATTAAATAAGAGCGTAGCAATCTTGTACCTTGGTTTTAAGAAAATCCACCTGGAAGGGCTAGTTAGAGGTGGCTGGTGTTTGGCGCCTGGCAGTCTCAATGAGCGGCCATAGAGCCCAGGGAGGATGCTACCAGGACTAATATTTGACTTTTCTGAGTGGTCCTTTTCCATTAGTACTAGAGTAATTAATTAAATATTATTTGTTTATTTACATTTCCATTTCGCCTTGGCGTTGCTTTTAAATTTCAGGTTAGTTGTTTCTGTCAATGTTATTATTGCGTCGTCTCGGAACTTTTCGGATCTATTCGGCTAAGACTTCCATATTAACTTATTCTCGGAACCCTCCATCCGGTACTTCCTCATATCCAGAGCGCAGGCTTCTTTTTCGCTGTTGCCAAGTGTATTCCTGCATTATTTCCTGTATCTTTCTCAACCAATGGAGAGTCGTTTTTCTTGTCTAACATGTTAATCATATCCTTGTTTTATTTCGTCTATGTGCTCTTTTGGCAAGGTTGTTAGCTCCTGACATACTCTAGCCAATGGCATTCCGCCACCTTAGTTAACCAAAGTTCTAGATGGAAAGGAAGCTGGGGGAACACATTTTTCACTTTTCTGGTCACCTGCAGATAAACCACAGGTCTTCAGCGCGGGTCTGAGGAAATAATCTAGCAAAATCTTGGAAATCCGTTAGCGGGATTTTTCCTCAACACCGCATTAGTTTTTCGGGCACATTATAGTTTACACTGTGAGTGTTATTTTTCGTGCAAGAAAATCTCTCTAAGAGAGGATTTGAGCTGAAGATTGGACCAGACCGCCATTTTCCATGCCCTTGTACTTGGCACGTGAAACCACTTTTTGACTAGAACTGAGTGACCCTATTGGATAGGGTTCAAGTCAGGGGCCAACTGTAAGTCACAGTCCTAATTTCAACTCAGGGGCTAATTACAACTGCAAGTCACAGACAATTTCAAGTCACGGGCTTAACTTCAAGACTCGGGACTAATCCCATGTCACGGGCCTAGTTTGAAGTTAGGAGCGTCTCAGAACTTCCAGGTGCTGCTGGATTTGGTGACACCTATTGTTTACATTTTACTTTTTTTTCTTCTTTTATACCGTATTTGATAATAGATTTTTTTTTTACTATATTTGTGTTTTATTTAGCTCACTCTTTTTCTTTTAAAGTATCAAGAGGAAGCAAGTGCCGCAAAGATTAAGGGGCTTTCCAATTTAAGCCGTTATAAATTGGTGGCGCTCATTTCTTTTTTTTCTCTCTTTTTTTAAGATTTCTTAAGTTTTCCCACGCCCTACTCTCCGGGTTAATTGAGCTAGGGCATCTACATTGCACGCTCTGTTGACCACGAGCTGTAATCTTGATACCTTTTTGTGAATTTATAATAAAACAGTAATAATAATTATTAAATAAGAGCGTAGCAATCTTGTACCTTGGTTTTAAGAAAATCCAGGGTTACAATCGTGTAGGTGGAACATGGTTTATACATTAATTCTTTATACGATGTCGGGCTGGCTTTTCAGGCTGTCAATTTATACGTAAATGATAATAATTAAGAGGATATTGGAGTGATATTAAATTCTCGATTCTGGTAATGCACATAAAACATATATCTGCAGTGTGACCGGTCGATGTGGGTCACCGACATAAACCTCAGTAATCAAGCGAGCCGTATGTTTAGGCAGACATAAAAACGGTGGTTGACCTCAAAAACGCGTTGATGTTTAAATATGGAACTCAATGCCAGTTACATTTACTACTAAAGTTACTCTTCATTGCGGGTTTTTGGGTGTTTTGTTTTGAAATATTTACCTCATCTGCCAAAATGATCACTCAGTTGTGTATCCCAACAAGTACCTCGTTAGGTTTCGTATTTGTTGCATAGTTTGAAAGTTTAACGTTTACGAAACTTGCATTGTATTTAAGGTTTAAGTAAACCAACTGTTTGAAAAAAAAAATTAAATAAAATCTATAAACATTTTATAACAGCATATAAATTAAAAAAAAAGTAATGTGAAAAATATCGATTTTCTGATAATCTTACTACTTACATTTTTTTCTTTGTGGACTTTGTGGGTAAAAGTTTTCTGCTAATTCAAAATGGCAAAACAAAATAGCGACTTAATAAAATATTTTAAAAATCAGCATGAAATAACAATACAATACAGTGTCAGTCGTACAGTAGCAATCATCTCTAACCTCTGTTTTGTGTAAGTTTTTTTTATTCAAAGTATTTTAGCAATACAGACTACGCCTGCTACCTAGGTTGCTACCAACTAGGTAACTTAAAGTTACATTTAAGGTAACTGAACCTAAAAAACTTAAGCAATAAATATTTTATTACTCGTATTGAAAATAAAGTAAATAACACAAAAAATATTCTATTACTCAATAGAAATTGTAATCGAAAGTAATAACAGAAGTAAAAGTAACAGGAGGAGAAGCTTGTGTCTTAGTTTGTCTCCTGCACTAAAACGTCCTTACTCTTTAAAAATTTCTTGCCGATAGAAGCAGCATATTTTCCTAAATGTTTAAAGATAACTGGATTTAACGGTTTAATCGATTTTCTAGCACAATTTTTACCATAAACACTTATTCAGGTTAAAATACTAACCTGAACGGAAATAAATTAGTTTTATTTTGTAGTATCATTGACTTTATGGTGAAATCAAAAAATTAGTAGTAAGTATTCCCGTTATATGAACGCCCCCGCTATAATAGTATTCTTTAATTATAACTAGACTGGAATGGTTTCCCGTTTTTTCAAAATTGTTACATATTACGTACAAATCAACTGGTAAAAGTTTTCTGCTAATTCAAAATGGCAAAACAAAATAGCGGCTTAATAAAATATTTTAAAAATCAGCATGAAATAACTACTTATTAGATTGATTTCAAATTTTGTGCCAGAATTAAGCGTGATATACAGATGAACTCATAAAATTGTAGTAGGAATTAATGATGGCGGAACAAAATGGCTGCCTAATAAAATGATTATTATCGTGAAAAAAAATCCCTCCAAAGTTTTACATAGCTTCAAGTTTTAGCGTTTCTGGATGCCCAAAAATATGTTTTCTAAATTCCATTGGTCTGTGTGTCGGTTTATCTCTCTGTCAAACATATATAAAAAACCCCTTACCCGATTGACTTCAAATTTTGAAAAAAATATTCGTCGTATGACCTGAAAAAATACATAAAAAACAACCATACAGCCAACCTGGCGAAGATTTAAAAAGTATCACTAAGAAACTAATTGTACACATTACTTCAAATTTGACACAAAAGTCAAGTGTTATATAAAAATGAACTGGTAACATTTTGCCATGAGTTCGAAATGGCGGTCTAATGAAATAGTTAAAAAATCAGCCTGAAAAACTGTTTATTAAATTAATTTCGAATTCTGTGCAAGCATTAAGTGGGATATAGAGATAAACTAGTAAAATTGTGGTAAGAATTCAAAACGGTGGAATAAAATAGAGACTAAATAAAATGTTTAAAAAATTAACGTAAAAAAATTTCTTATTCAATTGATTTCAAATTTTTCATAAAAATTAAATATGATATAGAAATAAACTGGTAGGAATTCAACAAGAACGAACAACATGAAACAAAATGGCGGTCTTAAAAAACTGCTTATTCAATTTATTTTAAATTATGGCCAAAAGTCAAATATGACGTAGATAGAAACTGGTAAAATATTTGTACGATTCCAATATGTTGGAACAAAATGACGCCCATTAAAAATATATGAAAATACCTTATATTTATAATGAGTTACTAAATGAGTATGTGCGAAACTAAATTAGGTTACACTTCACTATTCCTAAGAAAAGAAAAGATTCATAACGAGGGAAGTTCCGGGTAAAAGGAATTTACCGATACTTTTTTTAATGTATTGTATTAAATAAAAGGTTTTCGAAGCAATTGCTCAAGTTCTCAATTGGAAAAAATGTTACACTTGTTCTGCATGATCTTGGAGACTGCGCAAAAATGTTGCGTAATCTGATGTCGCGACAACTGTAGTTTTTATAAAAATATAAATCTTTTTTCCAACATTATCAATAACGTATATATTTGTAATAAATAATTATTAGAGTTAAGAATGGTAGAAATTTTTTACATTTTAGATTAAACAAACTACACCCATAATATCAACTAAAAATGAATGCCAATGACTTTATTTCCCTTTAAGGAACTTCGAGTTCGATAATTGTGTACAATGGCTTACCCTCATTTTCCCTCATTAAAATGTATAATTACGTTTCAACGAATGTTTCCTTTCTTTTTGAATACGTAGAACAAATTCTATGTTAAATGGGTAGAATGCACAACCCAAAGTCCCAGATCGTGCAAATATTTTGCTATTCCCTATACATCCTGTTTAGCAATACCAAAACTATTAGTAACTCTACCCAGACACCAAGCTTCTGGTAAATTTGAAAAATGTAAATTTACTTTAGAAGTTGATAACCTTTAAAATAATTAATAACTCAGGCAGTTGAAGGTGGATGAAGTAAAATTTACAATAAATCGGCAGATCTTTATGCATTTAACTGCCGACAACTGTTTGCTCCATCACTCGTACCTCAACATAATTGATGTTAAAAGAGCAAAGACGTTAAACTATCAAACCTTGAAAATGTCTTCAGAGGTTTATGACCTAAACTTTACTGGTATAAAATTGTGTAATAGTTTCTTGTACAGTTGAGAGTGTTTTTAATTATAACCTTTTAATATTAACAATTACTTTTACTATTAGTAAACAGAAATTCTTTTATTTGTAGGAAAGTCTCACTACTATTATTGTAAATATTAATAAAACTATTTTGAAATAGTTTTATTAATATTTCAATAATTCAAAACCACTGCAAATTAATTGGGCTTTTACCGGGGTCTAATACAGATATGCAAAAGATCCAGGGCCGGATTTAGGCCTTATGGGGCCTTAGGGCTTGAAGTATTTAAGGGGCCTCTGAGCCATGCGAGGTTGCCCTTTAGCAATACTTAACGCCTGAAAAAGGTCCTCCGTCTTGTACTACGACTCTAAGCTATTATTGCCCCTTTTGCCATGCGTGTGAGTCCTACAGCAATTCAATGGTAAATCCCCGAAAAACCTGCGCCAGCTGAATGCTGAGGCCTTTGTCTACGACAGAGCCTGGGGCTATAGCCCTATAACCTTACTCCTAATCCTGGCTAAAAATTTCCTTTTATGTTATTATACAATTACATGTTTGGAATGACATGTGCAACAATGAAAAAAATTATTGTCTAAACGCCATTATTAGAAAATAACAGTGACATAAGCAAAATATAAATAATGAAATAAAATAATTAATGGCCATGACAAATAGATCTAGTTTAACTTTTAAACCATATTAGTGAATCTGGGGGTGTAGGTTTAAATGTAGTCCAGGTTTAGGTTAAACAAGACATTTGCACCAATGGAATGAATTACAAAATATGACAGTGACACAAGCAAAACGTAACTGCCGAACCAGAAGTGTTTATTGTCAAGGCAATTAGATCTGGTATAATTCTTTAACCTTTTTAGTTAATCCGGAGATTAATGTTTACAAACTAAATACATAAAGTGGTAAACCAAGTACGTGGTTAGGCGTTTTAAATACTAATTGCTTTCACGCATAAAAACCTAAAATTCAAAGGTAACAAAAAAAAATTTAAAACCTTTTTTTTACGTTTAATATTTTGTATTTTAAAAGCTCAAAAAAGTTTTTAGTAATGAAAACATACATTTAGTAAACTGGCTAAGATCAATATCAATGTTTGAAAGAAAAAGGAATTTTTGTCCATCTTGGCTAAGAACCGCTAACTAAATAAAGTAGTAGGTAGGTAAAATTACACTTTAGGCAAGCTTATAATTTCAAAAAATAACCTACAAATCTGACTGTAGTACAGAAGTTTAGCATAAATTACCGACTTCAAAAAAATGCACTAATAAGTGAAAAATAATATTTTATTCCATCTATAAAATTTTGCTCTGCAAAGTCGGCTCCAAACTTGTTCTTAATTACTTTACCACAAAAATATATTTATGTATTAAGTATTTTGATGTCTAATACTACGAGTACAATATACTATTGTCTTTATTAGTTTGGCGCCAACTTCACAGAGTAAGATTTTCATGATTATTTAGTACATTTTTTTAAGTCGATTTTACTTTTCCTTATACAAATTTTTGTTTCATCATTTTTAGTTTTGTTTGTACGAATTTTAATGCAAAAGTCACATTTAATAAATAGTCACTGAATAACATACATCATTTTTTTGCTAATAATATATTGAACGCAAGGTACTACCATAGTAGAAATAAACTAGAAGCGCCACTCTCCCAAATATTTTCCGCCTGCCGACAAAATTCGCTAGATTGTTGGCAGCATACTAAGCGCTTCAGTTGAGATCTGTCGTTTGAGCTGCGAAATTGAGCGTTGCGTTGCAGAGCAGAGGCGGATTGGCGAAAATGAATGCTTTATTGTGTGCTGCTGTTAGGTGTCTCAACACATCAAAAAATTGTTTATATTTTCTTTTGTGTGAAATATAGTTATTTAGATCTTCTAATCGGTACATTTCAAATAAAATATACAATATGCTTCTGTTTAATATTTAGAACAAACTCTTGTTTTGTAAAACGTAAATGTAAAACAGTGAAGCTTCTCAGCTTTTGACCATAGGGGTTATAAAAATGAAATGACAGGAAGTATTTTAAAATCTGTATATCCAAAAATAATAAACAGTTATTGAGGAAATTTTGAATTTTTGTCACCTCAATTGTAATTTTTTGATTTTTTAGGATGTTCTAAAGCTTTATTCTTCCCCTTTTTAAACTCCTACCAATTTTTGAATTGAAATGTTAAATAAATTGTACAACCTATTTTTTATTTATATGAAAAATTTAATGCGTCAAGATCTAAATCCGTTTTTGGGTGCCCAAAATTCGTAATTTAAATAATGTTATATTTTTATTTAAATCAAAATTAACGAATTTGTGTCTCTAAAATATCTGAAAATATAAATCTATGTTCGCTGGAAGCATTTAAAAACGTAACACGCCAAATTGCTTCTATACAAAAAAACAATAACTCTAGAATTAGAAGTGTGTGTATACCCGAAAGTCCGTAATAAGAAAATACCACATTATTTGACCCTAAAAATAATTTTTTGTCATTTCATGCCCTTTTTAAATCCTTCATCTACAATGATTATGCCCAAAATTACTCCGGTTAACTCGTGAGCTAATATACATACCGAGATTTCTTGTGCTTATTTGTTCTCATCTTGCAGATGTAGAAGGACTAATGCTTACATCAAAGGTTTTTACAATATTCCGTTCACGTAATTTTTCATCCGATAATCAAACGATATTTTGTATTTTATTGTTTGCCCATATTTTCCTAAATACATCTCTGGCTAGTGCCCGATTTTCCTTTGCCGCTCGCGGTGTTCGGAAACTTCCGCAACTATTCGGCCACATCCGTAGGCACCAGTGTTCGCGCAACGCAAAAAAAGATCAAAGGATTTGCCTAGGAGTGGACCTACTAGTTTGTTTCTACTATAGTACTACCTACATCGCGTCGCGTAACCAATTTAAAATGGTGCCATTCCACCATTTTTAACATATTTCCATTACGCTTGCTATGGGACCATTCCGGTAATATTATGAATATTCCTAGAAAATGTCATCGAAATTACATACATAGGGTTAAACTGAAAACCTCCTCCTTTTTTTGAAGTCGGTTCAAAACGGCTATGAAGTTTAAAATGAAACATTGAAAAACTGACCTAGAAGTGTCAAAATGTCTTAATGCAACCGTCTTTTTGTGATACCCTAAACTTAGAGGCACTAATTGAAGAATATCTTAATAGAAAAATTATTATCGACAGGTTTTAAATTTAGTAGTTCTTGGGGTAAGGAATATTACTAATTAAACACCATTATAAACCGTCGAAAAGGTGTGTGCCAAGACATGTTAGAAATATTAGGAAAAAACCCGACTCATGAAAAGGGAATTTCCGTACTTTAATATTAGTAAACCGAATTATGTGGCGAGAGATTTTGACAGAAGTTAAATACCTTATACAGTTCTAAACAGTGAAACTGATGTTTGTCTAGCAAGACAGGCTAAGAAACAAGACTATTTTTTGTTCCAAATGCAAAATCAAGTAGTGAGTGCCTTATCCGTCTTAGGACGTGCAATTTCAATTTTACTACAGGACAAAAACCATGTCTAGCCCCAGAAAATATTTACAACTCTAGCAAGTAGTCGACAAATTTGGTGTGAAAATTTCCACCAGTTATCAAACTTCATAGATCTTTTCTTTGAGAGGACAAAAGAAAGATTATGGCTGAATATTCTATTGATGATTATTTACAGAATGCCCCACCAATTTTCTTTAAACTTACAAAAGCACAAGCAAAACTGAAAAGGAATTAAAAATATATCAACTCTACATAAACAGATGAACCAGAAAATTGTTTTCAACTTTTGACCCACAACCGGGACCATCGGGTTTGCAAAGGCAATGGGAAATATGTTATTTAGACTACTAAGGATTACAACAGATTTGCAAATACAAATCAATAGAAACAGAGAAAGACAATGTCCATCGATGAATAAATCAGGTGCAGACGGCAATCTAGTAATCAGGTAAACAGATAGTTTAAAATAACTGAAAATAAAGCCATTTTAAACTGGGTTAGAGGTATACCAATTCCATTTTATGACACGCCTAGGCAACAACAAACATTTTCCACATAAAGTTCCAATAAATAAATATCTTATATATAAATAAACAGGCACTTTCTGAATTGGAAGCCGTCTCAAAATGTAGTTCCCAAGATAAGGAAATATTGACGGCATTGTTTCTTACTAGTAAATACACGTTTATTTGAAAAAAAGCTATATATATTATATTATAAATAAATAAAAAAGTGTGTAAAATCAGGGATTTACAGGACAAATTCGTACATAAGTAGTAACCAAAGCAGCTATAATTTATGGGTAGCTACATCTTAAAAAGTTAGAACAAGAAAATATAATGCTTTTTCTGTCAACATTTGAGTGGTAGTTAAATAATACTCCAAACAGTAAATAATCCATTAAGAATAAACCATGTAACGTATAAATTTATTCTTATGCCTCGAATTCAGTCGGGGTGGAATTATATGTTGAGCAAAGATCCACTAATATTTAAAGAAAATGCAGGATTATATACTTAATAGTAAACAAACTTTTACGTCTTGAATTACAGTAAGATATTATAAATTCACAACTTTACAAATTATATTGATTTTAATTTACAGTAAGTTTATTATTATCATTATTTGGACTACATTATTTTATTTTCACACTTAAAGAGCTTAAACTTGTTATACATTGTATTATTTTTTAATGGAAAATTAGAAAATGGTAAACTCTTATGTATAGGTGATACTGTTGTACCTAAATTTTAATTTATTTTTAAACCTATTTTTATATTTCAAGAAACCTATTTCAAACGTATACATTTATTTAGACTAGGTACATGTAAAGCTTAGTGTTAGACTATTGCAAACGTTATTATTGAATTGAGAGAATAAACAAATTATATTATCTCATGAACAAAGTTTCTTATTAGAGTGACAAAAAGAAAATTTTGTAAGTAATTTACTTACTCGTCAGGCATAACCTAGGTTAGAATCAATAAAAAGAACCTTATAATAACGAGAGACACGTGAAACATCAAAATACAAATCAAAGTGCACATTTGAAATGTCATTTAAGCCCTACATGATTGCGTTTTAGGCAATGTTTTTTAATACCTAAATTGAATTGAACGATGTCCTGATCTAAATTTTTAATAGGCACAGTCCTGTGACTAATTTTTAAGATACAGGGTATTAAATGTTTAGTACTTATGAGGATATAGGTCCAAAAACGCTTTGTATCTCAAATAATATAGGGAGAATAATGTATACAATATAACACCCTGTATATCAAGAACAAAGCATTTTCGGACATATGCTCATATAAAACCTTTTTCTTTTTTTTTGAGATGTACTTACTAAATGTTCAAAATGTTGAAAAAGCGTATTCCTATTTTTCCGATGGATCTTAGGATTTGGGTGAAGATTAAAACCAGTTTCTTAAAAATGATTTAGTTGTGTAAATGGGAACTCCTAATCAGAACTTCGTGAACTGCATTAAATTAAAAAAAATAGATGGTTTCGCCGAAAACTATTTTCTACAAGCGTTGTAGTGGACTTTTTAATTATGTTAAGTTAGCGTTATTTAATTGATTTAAAGGAAATCTTGTTAATTCAATCTGTAGTCATTTTTATTTAAAATGAGACAGCTAAGCATGACTGCAAATAATTTAGAAGATATGGAATGTCATATGGTTAGGAGTATTAGGTTAAGTGAGGTTGGTATCTTTGGTAGATTAAGTTTTAGTTTGAAATCCCGCCATTAACATTAAGTTGAATATTGGGAGAAATTTTGTTCTTTAGTTTAATTTTTTAACCAAACCCTTCAGAATTAATTTGATTTTGATGTCATATCACAGATTTGAGGAAATATACGAACTTGCATGATAAACTTGTTCTAATTTTTAAGGCTAAAAAATGGAAAAAAAATTGATATCCTATTTTCGCTAAAAAATTTGAAGAAGTTGGCCATATTTACGCCTATGGTTCGATTCAAAAGCAGCTAGTATTAGGAATTTGCACCATTTTAATAATCCTAAGATAAGTGAGATTGTGTAGTTGTTACCATTTAAAATATATACAGAAAACTTAATTTAAAAAATACAACAGCCTGCACGTATATAGACATTGCTTCTGGGGAGGGGCGTTTGAGATGATAACGAAAAATTTCAACAACCGGAAAAAAGTAATTACTTTATTTTACCTATAAGTACTTTACTTTACCTATAAGTAAGTAAAAACCTCTATCATTTTAATCCAAATCTTCCCTTCAATACGCCACTAAGCCTGCATCTCAAAAACGATTTCTCGAGAACCTATGTTTATAATGGAAATTTTTTGTCTCAAAATTAAGACGGGAATTGTGGCTTTAAGTTTGCCACATATTTCATGAACATCCTAAGCGTTTTCCACATTTTAACTGAAATTAAACACGCACTGTAAAATTCAATAATCACGTAATAGAACCCAATCAGGTAACAAGTATTACACAGGTTATCTGTTGTGTCATGTTTCCTACACTTTTTTTATCAAATCCTTCAGCACTCAAATAAATACATTGAACCATATAAAAACAAATAATAGGTAGCTAATTTGTTTCTAAGTTTCCAGGCCTAATAACGATAATATTAATGGAGCACCCCTTCATAGCTCTGAAAGCTTTTACGTGTAACACGTCAAAAATGTACAGTTTCCTTTTTGCATTTTCACCGTAATGGTGGGATTAGGCTGATTTGGTTTGTTGTTGCTAAGAGAATTCAATAGATATTTTTTGTGTTTTAGGGAAGTATGGCTTTTAGATTAGTTTTATAGATATTTAAATATAGATATTTAAATATTAATTTGAATTTTATAACGTAAACCATTTCATTTTTAATTCACAACTTGTTAAGCATTCTATATTTTTTGCTTTTTTAAATTAAAACGGCCGAGCCCAATTTCGAAGCAGGATCCCGAAAGGGTGCTTGTGTCCCACACAACTTAAAAAAATCTGCGAACATATTTGCAGCTATTTGTTTTTAAGGTGGTAGACAACGTTCAATGTTTACTAAACTCTTCTGTCAGACTCGCATTTTCTTTTCTTTGGTTTCACAACGTTTCGAATGGTAATTATCTCCGATCGTTTTCAAGTGTAAACTAAATACGATACGAAACAAAATATACACAACGCACGAAACAATATAACAATGTTAGTCCGGCAGAACGAGTTTAGTGCATGCTTGTACCTGTAGCTAGTTATGTAGACGCAAAGACTATCATATAAACGATGAATTCAATGTTAAATAAACCATCCTCTAAATAGATCCCAACTTTGCATTGTATTCCCTTTAGTAGCATTTCATCGAAAGGGAAAATATCACAACCAGTATTGCCAGAATATGTAGCTCTCTCCAAATTGAATTACGCATAGAAATATTTCTCAACAAACAGACTTAAATCCGCAGCAAAACTTGTAAGTAATATTTCGATCAAACGGTCGCATGAACAATTAAAAGTGCTGAATTAATTGTGTATCTGATGGACCGTTTAGGCGTATAATCGCAGTTTAATAGATGGTAGCATTTAAAAAATCGCAAATATTTTTTAGACTTTTTAAAACAGGGAACGGGATGCCCAGAAGTCAAAATTTTTTCATATTTTATTTTTTCAGATTTCAAAATAGTTCTTATTTAATTGAAAAACAGTAGTCTTCCCGACGTTCTTATACAATCTTAGTTTATTACATTCTTATACATTTTATTTTAACCATTTTTCAAAAAACGCAAATGTTTTTTTTACTAATTGAGTGAACATTTGGTTCGTTCGCTAGACCAATAAGGTTTCTGTATGTAGTAATTTATGTGCAATGGTATCCTCTTTTTGAAATTTTGAAATAAACAACTGCGCGCCATTGGGAACTTTAAATATTTGGGTCTAATTTATAAAACTCGCTTCTTGAGCATGTGTAGTATTCTTTGATATACTAATTGATTGTTTTTATGCTAAATGGACAGTTTAGCATAAAAGCATTTAGGCTTCCCTTAATCGTTTTTCAATCTTTCTGGTTATATCCTCTATTTTCCCTGCCTGACATTGTCCAGTCAGAATTCTAGGATCTTAAAACCTCCCAGTAATTTGCAGCTCGTAAATTTTTAATTTTTTTTGTGGGTACATGAGAGTGTATCATAATAAGGAATAAACAATCGTTTCCTCAATGCGAACATTTTATACTGCCTCGTAAAAATATGCCACTTTTTAAATGCCAAAATAAAATTGTTATTTTATGTACAGGATATTCCATTTAAAATGTTAACTTTATCTCTGAATATTGATGAATCTGGCCACAGAGCACTTTTAGAAGTAATTTGTTAATACGAGTTACCATCTATTATGCCAGCCACAACAAAAATTCAGAAAGTTTTGTTTTTAATGAATAGGTCTTTCACAGGTAGTGTCAAAAACATTCACCCATTTGCTTCGCCCCTCGCCCGGCACCCACTATGGGTAATGTGAATAGAGCCACTAAATAAAATTCAAATAAATATACCAGATGTTATTTTTTCCGGTTTTCAAATTCCTTTTATTTCCTTCTGTAACTTGTTCTATCTATATATATATATATATATATATATATATATATATATATATATATATATATATATATATATATATATATATATATATATATATATATATATATATATATATATATCAGTGGCGGCTCGTGAGTATATTGAAGGGTGAGGCTACATGAGGTTAATTTTGTTGAAATGTGAATAAATTTCCACGTCACCCATGAGGTATTATTCTGCGACGCGTTGACCTTTTTTTTTTTAATGGAGGTCATCGCCAATAGCCCTACTAAACCATTAAAAACTAAAAAAATAAACTCTAAAAAAAAATAAAAAGTAAACAAAACAAGTAAAATATGTACACCTATCACTAAAATATAGCGGTGATTGCGATAATAAAAACATAATTTAGTTTATTAAAACTTAAAATAAATAGTTGTATGAAATAAGATAAAAAAACTACTTTTTGTACATTAAATCTATACGTCTGTCTTTTAAGGTTGCAAATTTATCTATAATTTGGTCGTAAAAGTTTTGGTCTTCACTAAGTTCTGACAGTAATTCCTGCTCTATTGACATCATTGCTAAACCCGAAAGCCGTTCTTGTGTCATTGTGTTTCTTAGAGGTTTTGATCCGTTTAAGACATGAAAAATTTCGTTCGGCCGATACACTTGTTGCGGGAATAGTTAAAACTAAATTAAAAAGCTTATATGCTTCCGCAAAAATTGCTTTAAAATCTTTAAATAACAAAGCTAGACTTTTTTCGACATCTAAATTTGAAAATTGTTCATCCCTATACAATACAGAAAGCTCATTCTTTAATCTATCTCTGTCAAAAATGTTTGGATAATTTTTTAATAAATTATTTAATAAGTCGTCTGGAAAGCATTTAACATATTCCGAATATTTTGTGCAATCGACTAAAGCAAAGAAATTTAAATTATTTAAATTTTCAAACCGCGTCCCTAGTTGAATCTATTATTTCAAAATATAATATTTTATATTTAGTAAAAATATCAAAGTCGCTAGAACATTGCCCTCGACGTGTGTTAGTTGGCAGAATAGTGGCTTTTTTAGCAATATTGAAAAGTTCTTTGAAATGGTCCTCGTTTCTAAATTCAATAATTCGTTGCTTGGCAAGGTTTATTTGCGAAATGCAGTAATTTATATCTAAATGCTTTAACTGTAATATTTGAAACAGTACATCAGTGCAACTAAAAATTTGTTTATAAATATGCGTTAAAAGGCAAAATTCGAAATCATTAAAATGCTTTAGAAATCCTTTTGCACCATTAATAGATTCTGTTCCAGAACTTAAGTCATTAATAATAGTTTCAAATACTATAATTAAATTGTCCCATTCATTAGCCACTAAGTTTAAAATTTTAGACCGTGTATACCATCGCGTTTCTACAGCTCGCGGAATTCTTTTACCTACTATCTGATTAAGCACAAAAGACCGTTTTGGTGATTGGTGGAAATAATTTGGTATTCCTAATAAAGTGGCAAAAAATATACGACTTTGGGTAATCAGTTTTGTTCCCTGTTGTAAAACTAGATTTAATCTGTGGGCACAACAATGAGTAAACATAGCTAAAGGAGCAATAGATCTAACTTTTGTTTGAAGCCCATTTATTTCACCTGCCATAACACTAGCCCCATCGTAACACTGCGCGACCAATTTATTTTTAAAGTCATAAGGCTCTAAGCTGTTTTGTATTAAATGAAAAAGGCTCTCTGCTGTTCTATTATCGCTAACGTCAAAAAATCCTAAAAATCTTTCTTTTAAAGATCCGTTGGTTACATACCTAATTGTTATCGAACACTGTGATTTTTCTGTTATATCAGTACTATCATCCGCAATTACGCCAAAAAAACAACAATCGGCGTCATTGATTTCTTTTTTTATATATTCTTGAATATAGTCATGTATGCAACCAATTAGTTCATTTTGTATAGTCTTAGATTGTCCCGTAAAAATATTACTAAATTTAGCACAATGTTCAGTAAGTTCGGCATTTCTTTTTATTAAGCATGCAAATATTTCCTTAAAATTGCCACGGTTAAAAGAATCTGTTGTTTCATTATGACCTCGAAATGCCAAGTCCTATTTACCCAAAGTAATAGTAACATCAATTAAATAATTTAATAATAAACGGTTTTTTCGAACATTTTCATTATACACAATTTTATTAAGACTTGCATTTTCTTGTAGTGCATCCGCAATAGTCGCCCTATTTTGCTCCAGTTTTGTAAGTGCTACCGAATTTTTAATATGCTCTCTTGAACTTTCATGCTTCAAAATTTTTTAAATCCGAATATCCGCCCCCTGAACTCCAATTATTTTTGACGCAACCTAATAAAATACAAGGCCAACAATATAAGCTTTCTTTATAAATACTTCCGCATAGCCACCTATAAGTTTCGTACCAAGATATTTGAAAAGTTCTTGAATATTTTTTACCTTGCCTCTTATCGTTAAATATTGCTAAAATTTTCGGCGTCGGACGGCTACCTAATATCTGTTTCTTTTCAGTTTCGCTTCTTTTAAAAAAGGCGTTTCAATTAATGAAGCAATAATGTCGTGAATAGGATTCATTTCAAAAGCAAAAAGCAAATACAAAAAATGGAACGGTCCAACTTACCAAATCAAAACAAAACAAAAACTTACTCACGCGTATTTATTCACCTTAAAAGACAGAACGCCCTCAATCAGCGATTATCGCAATCTATTTCCTATTTCTTTCTCAGCCGCACGCACCACGTAAAAAGAAGCCGTTGGAATATTTCGCTAGTCATGTGATTTAAATAACCAATAAAAGCATATCCAAGTTACAGATTTATCGCCTCAAGAATGCAATAGAAAACGCGTGCATCGGCAATCGCCATCCCGCTCTGTCGTAATCAGGTGACTCGCCGGCATCGGCACCGGCCGGCCGTTGATAAATAGGTCAGAAGTCGAAACTTTCCAAGCTAAAATTATTTCGCCTCATTCGAGAGCACTTTCTTTAGGAATGGGTTTGCACGGATTGCACGGTCGGTTTTTTGATGTGGTCAGAATTTATTTTCTAAAATATTTATTATGGGATTATATTTTGTTTTTTTTTTAATGTTATTATGTTGTAAAACTGTTAAAAAGTATATTTCCAATTGGTAATAGATAAAAAGTTATATAAAAAAATTCTCTTTTCCTTTATTTTGGGGGTGATATATATATATATATATATATATATATATATATATATATATATATATATATATATATATATATATATATATATATATATATATATATATATATATATATATATATATATATATATATATATATATATATATATATATATGATGAAATCTAGTAAGACCGAAACACGTGTAGCGAGGTTAGCAAACTCCACACATTTTTTTTGCGAACATGTCCACGATTTATTTTTTCTTCTCTTTTTAAAAATTCATCCTTTTCTTTTAATTTATCACCTTGGGCTTGGATGTCACGGCAGGTGGCTAAAATCACCTCCGCGGAGACATCAGAAATTTACCTTAAATTTTAGGTTTTTTCTGGCCGAATCTACAAATGTGTGGCTGGCTCCTGTCAGTGACTCCACGTTTGTTTGTTTTCTAGGATTTCATCAACTTTCCTATATCTTTTAACTTGGTTAAACTGCTCTGCTGATGAAGTCTAATAACACCGAAACACGTGCAGCGCGGTTACCAAACTTCACACCTTTTTTTTTGCGAACATGCCCTAGATTTATTTTTTCTTCTCTTTATAAGAATTCGTCCGCACAATCATCCTTCTCATATATATATATATATATATATATATATATATATATATATATATATATATATATATATATACATATATGTATATATATATATATATATATATATAAAAGAGAACAGAAATTTCAATTTCTGTGCGGTTCTTGGTCGTAAAAAGTTATACATATATATATATATATATATATATATATATATATATATATATATATATATATATGTGGGTATTAGATTTGTTCTTTGGAGCATTCACTATTTGATAACTTTAATATTAAAATTTGTCGCTGAAAACTTACGAAAATCCCCCTTCCGTCCAATATCCGCACCATATTAAATTTTCTTTTTTCAACCTTTGCTCATTCAACTATTTTCCCTGATCCACCAAGTTTTTATGAATTATTCTTAAAAACACAAATTAAAATATATATTATTTCCCTGCAAAAATTGCTCCAGGCATCAAGAGTTTAAGTACTTAACTCTCCTTCTGCCAACATAGCCCCTTGTTCAATAGAAAGTCTTAATTTAGCAAAGGTGTTTAATTTGAATGTACGTCAGTTGGTCGAAAAACAGATAATTGGCCATTTTGTGCACAGTATCTATTTCTGATGATTTATTCACCTTTTTACATTCGTGCTTATACGACCTGTACAATATATCTAAATATTGAAAATGTAAACCTTAATTTTTCCTAAAAATATGAATCTTCTTCATAACTGTTTAAAAAAAAAAAATTTAAATTAACGTCTGTATAGTATCAGGTTGCGCTAGGTGTTGTTCGTTCCCAGCATCACTCACAGTCATATTTCTGCTATGGCTTTAACGACGACTAGATTGACCAATCTGGTGCTAACCCAACGCGGGTCCACCTAGCGGTACCGACTATTGGGCTATTGGTTTAAGTGGCAAACTTAAAACCGTCATATTTTTATTATGACTCTTTATTCATAAACCTCGTGCTAACACTGGGCCGATCCACCTAGAGGTACGGAATAATGATTTAAGTGTTAGTCTTAGTGTATAGGACATTCGCAAAAGTCGCTGTTTTCTTTAAGGGATTACGCTGCTTGTAATGTTGGTGGCTATTCTCGTCAACCTTGAATAAAAGATATATAATATTAAATAAATCAAATCCCGTGAAAATTTTTGACTATTGGAGTATCAAACCAATTAGGAAAATTGTCTTTTTCGGCCATTTTGTTTTTCGTTCAATTTATGTTTCAACAAATTTGTTTTTTGGACAGTTAGTTTTTCTGTTAAATGTAGTTAAAGTTTCCGCTAATTGACTTTCGGCTTTCAGCCAGTTGACAGAATCCCGTTTAAATTAACATTTTTCGGAAATTACATCTCATTTTCTTCTGTTCTCGCAAATTTCTTACACAACTTGGATTAATGCAAGAACATTTTTAATAACTAAAAAAATTCTTTAAGAAAAGCTATGGGGCAACTTATAGAATATTCTTTACAATTAAACAAATTAAAAACTACTGGTTCATATCTACTAAAAAATTGCGACCAGGCAATTTACAATTATACTGTACATTCTCTCTATATGCATTTTAAATAACTTTGAGAAAAATATCTTTGAAATTTTGTTATAATGTTACGAGTATTTGTTCGAAGTTTGGCTTGAAGTTCTTTGTAAGCGGATTGTGCCCGTTCATGGCCTAATTCCAGGCACCCTCAAAGGACATCTTTGCCAAGAATATTATTCCCAGTTACGTGAAACTTTGTCTTACGTCATTTTGATTTTTTCTTATCTACTTAAATATATCCTGAGGCTCTATTTAATGTCAAAATGTGGGTTTTATGAAAAGCCTTTGTCCTAAAATAAGTCCTTTGTCATAATAAAGAAGTTACTGTTTCCATTGTGGACAGCTAATGACTAATATCTCTGCAATACAATAATGAAAAAAACGTTCATTGTTTTAAGAGGACAAAAGCCTATTTTCGTGTAAAAGATTTATCATTTGAGTCAAAACAAAAATAGACTAATATGTCAATTTTTGTATTATTATGCGTAAGCTTTAAGTGATTAAACTTTAAAGCCGTTAAAGGATATTCGTTAAACTATCGACTATTATTGTATCAATAATAACCACCGTGTCAGTAAACATTGGGCAAAATGAGGTCCAAATACAGAAAATTGGTCGATTATCTTTGTGTTACGTGGATGAAATTGTTAATAAACTATATTCAAAATACAGATTTGTAGTCAGTGAGATCAGTAATTGTTCCAAAAGTTAAAATCTAATTTGTTCAACCCGTTGCAAAATCCCTCCATTTTTGTTAAAATAACATCTTGTTGTTACACATTCATTTATCGTTCATTTAGAATTACATAGTTTGTTCTTCTACATTCGCAACTAAGCGTTGCATCGGATTTGAAATACGTAAATTCAGCTTTCGATGCCTAGATAACTTGGAATCTTAACTTCAAAAGAAGACTAAAAAAACAAAGAACTTCTACGAAAAAGGAAATGTATACTTTTTTATATACAAAAAAAAATTAAAAATCGCTGAAACTTGTATTTAAACGTATATTTTCTTGACTAGAAAAAAATTATAAAATATCTCATTTTGTAGCGATCATCGTTTAAAAAAATTGAGACGAGGTTTTTCTTTAACAAATTGTAGATTTTTCTGAACTTGTTTTCTTAGGTTCTATATAATATGTTAACAACTATTTTGGACATAATAAAATCTGTTTGGTAATTTTTTTAGTTTAAACTAACTCTCATGTTATTTTTGCATACATTTAAATAATAAATAACGGACTTTACAAATACAAATTAAAATCATTTATTTCCATAAGACGTGCATAACAAGAAAATGAATAAATACCAATAAAATAAAACCTAATATAATAGTTAAAAACGTTACATTATGTTAAAATTTCAGTGATAAAATTCTGATGAGTAAAATGCATAGTTTTTCAAACGAAACTTATAATTTTTTTAAAACAACATTTTAGGCTGCCTCTACAACGCACTAGAAAACTCTTTATTATACCACAAATTGAAAAACTTTCTTACACTTCCCATTAATTTAAATGTTTTAATCAGTTCGCAAAATAAACACATCTATAAAATAATATATAACCACATCGTTACGATAAATTTGAAAATATAGGCGATCATACACCTTTTGAATATAAAAATAAAAAAAAAAGGAAAAAAAGAAACGTAAAAATTTAAGTATAAATATACAAATATAAATAATTAAAAATAATTGTCTACAAAAAACATAAAGCAGACAGAAAAAAATAATAATAAAAAATAAACTACTTCAAACATTTTATTTCAAAAAATTTAGAAAATGAGATACAGATACATAAAAAAATCGGAATAGAATTTAGTTTTAAGTATCTGTCCAGATGGTTGGGATAGTTTGTTCAGAAAATAGAATGCTGGCCAGTTGGTTTATTCCAATGCCAAATAAACTTAACTCACACACACAAGGTTCTCCTTTCAGCCATTTTCAATAATAAAGCAGAAACTAGCCTTATTTAATGCTGCATTGAAAAAGCTTTCAGATAAGTATTAAAAATTTTGATAAGCTCTTTGATTGACAACCATTAAAGGATTTATATCCTTTTCATAATCCATGGCCGCCTTGAGAAAAATTTAAATTTATTTTAAATCGTAAAATTTGGAAATATTATTAAAAATGCAATATTTTCAAATTCACTGCGTATCTCTGAAACGATGTGAGTTATGAAAATTTTGTTTACGGCATCTTAAGTTTCACGAAAAAGTAGCACAGCAATCCTATATATTTGCAAATAACCGAGTTATAATCTGTATATCAACTACTGAAAGGAATTTTAAAAATCGTGTTTTTTGGTATTTTTATGTATCAAAAGGTTCTCAATAATTCAGGCCAAAATAATGTGATACTTTTCTTTTATTACGATTTTTTTATTCAGCAACGTTTCGGCGGTCGTTTACCACCATCATCAGGCTAAAATACATACATTTTGTTTATAAATTTTAAATTGTAAATACAAAGGACAGAAATATGAAACGACACTACAAGTAGGTATTTTGTTTCTTTGGGATAGGTTGAAAAAGAATAAAATATTACATACATACATTTAAATGCAAAAAAAACAAACAAAGGTAATTATAGCTAATACACGTTATATATATATTGTTATTATTAGTAGGTAAATCTCTTGGTTACCTACTAATAATAACAATATACATATAACGTGTATTAGCTATAATTACGTTTGTTTGTTGTTTTTGAATTTGTAATAGGTTGAAAAAGAATAAAATATTACATACATACATGTAAAAGAGCACTTCTCAACTTTTGAACGTTTCGAATCCATCTCAAAATGTACTTAGTAGCAATAATTCTCAGTCTACTATTCTTTACTTTCATGCTGATATTTCTGACGCCCCTACCATAGTTTTGCTCTCAACCGCTCTGTTGGAAATATTTGATTGTCAAGGTCATTTTCAGTTAATTAAAATTGTTTGGGAAACACTTCCCAAATATCTAATAAATACCTAAAGTATATGACATAATTACCACTTTTATTTTTAATATGCGCGCCTTCTCTCTATGTAGCAACAACGGCAATGTTCCTGAAGTAGTGGTTTATTGGGTCTTTCCTAAAAGGTAGAAAGTTCATTCTCCAGAACAGTAAAGATAAAAAAATAATAAATGTGATCAAAAAGTTGAGGAATGCTTTCAATTTAAATCTGATAATTCTTAAACAAAATATTGTTAAAAATGTAGGTCTGACAGTTGTTTTTTCTTCTAGTTTTAATATTTTAACATAATGTTGTCTGTATTAACCGGAATTCAGCAAATACCAGGTAAAAAAATCCAAAGAACGCGATCAAAGTTTACCTCTTCAAGTTTACTTGCACTATATTGCATCTTTTTTTTCTTTTTGTTATATTTTGTTGCTATTTTTCTGATATCAAAGATTTCTTTTATATAATCCCCCCTCTCCACTTCCTTCGATAAAATGTGTTCCGTAGTAGTGCAATTACTTGCTAAATATATAATCTCCTGTTATGATTGAAAAATTTAGGACCGACAGTGGTTTTTTCTTCTAGTTTTTAGATTTTAATATCTAGTAGCAAATTAGGAATAGCTTTTCTGATATTTTTATCGAGAGAGGAACGAGACGAGAGAGGGTCTCTCTCGAGGGAGAGAAGGACATTCTCGGCAAGAGGAGAGAACAGGTTTCTCTTGTATCACAAGACGAGACGAGTGTAGGCCTTCTCTCGAATCGACTTGTCTCGCAACATCACTAAACTGGAGTCTGAAACAATTGTTTATTGTAATAGAAACTGAAAAATTTGTTCGGGAAAATTTATAATTTGCTGAAAATAATCTGTATATCAACTACTAAAAGGAATTTTAAAAATGGTGTTTTTGGTACTTTATATGCATCAAAAGGTTCTCAATAATTCAGACCAAGACAATGTGATACTTTTCTTTTATTACAATTTTTTTTATTCAGCAACGTTTCGGCGGTCGTTTACCACCATCATCAGGCTAAAATACATAAATTTTTTTAATAAATTTTAAGTTGTAAACACAAAGGACAGAAATATGGAATGACACAACAAGTAGATGTTTTATTTTTTTTGTGATAGGTTGAAAAATAATAAAATATTACATACATACATTTAAATTCAAAAACAACAAACAAAGGTAATTATAGCTAATACACGTTATATGTATATTGCTATTATTAGTAGGTAAATCTCTTGGTTACCTACTAATAATAACAATATACATATAACGAGTATTAGCTATAATTATGTTTGTGTCCTAACACTGGAACCTGTGGTGGAAGATAGATCAAAATACAAGAGTTCTAACCACACTACACCACAACTTGTTACGTTCTGGACGCGCGTTTCGCTAACCAAGTTAGCATCATCAGCAGATGATATAAACTAAAGTAACTTATCCTAACATAGACTATTTATAGGTAATTGTGGTAACAATTGGTTGCACCCGACTGCACCGTTGTCAAGTAAACAATAGAGGGGACTATAGGGAATAGGCCCTCTGTCTTTATTTAGTGCTTTCTTACCACATTTAACTATTTCTATACTCTCAAATGCATCCAATAATCTATTATTAGATACATTTTTAATCAACTTAAGATTATTTATTCCTATTCGGTGATTGTTTTCCAAAGCATGTTGGGCAACGCTTGACTTTTCTGTTCTTCCGTATCTTAAATGTGCCATGTGTTCTTTAAAACGAATGTTTATGGAGCGTTTAGTTTGCCCAACATATTTTAGATCACAATCATTACAGCTAATTTCATAGATGCCACTCCGCTCCCTCAAGTCGACTTTGTCTTTGGGGTTTCCAAGGAGATTTTTTAAACTATTCTCCGTTTTGTAGGCTACTCTAAAACCTACGTTTTTAAATACTTTTTCTAGACCTCTCGTATATCTGGGATCATATGGGATTACTATGAATTTATTGGAAGCCTCAGGTATTTGAAGAGTAGTGGCATCTTTTAACATTTTCTTATGCTTATGTCTATTTACTAGTTTATGTACAATGCATTTGAGAGTATAGAAATAGTTAAATGTGGTAAGAAAGCACTAAATAAAGACAGAGGGCCTATTCCCTATAGTCCCCTCTATTGTTTACTTGACAACGGTGCAGTCGGGTGCAACCAAGTGTGACCACATTTACCTATAAATAGTCTCGGTTAGGATAAGTTACTTTAGTTTATATCATCTGCTGATGAAGCTAACTTGGTTAGCGAAACGCGCGTCCAGAACGTAACAAGTTGTGGTGTAGTGTGGTTAGAACTCTTGTATTTTGATCTATCTTCCACCACAGGTTCCAGTGTTAGGACTTAACATGGCTTCACGGTCAACGGAACAAAACCTTTATTGTAAGTACTGTACTAAGATTAGGTTAATAGCAGCAGATATTTGGTTTCTAAAATCATGCAAGTCTTTTTCAGTTTTCCCTAAATTCATTTCAGTCAAGATCCCTAAACAATCACCCGTTACTGGGATGGTTGAATCTTTTGCCAAACAAAAGTGGCTAGATTTAGAAATTAAAAATCTGTATAGCAAACGAAGTATGCTTGAAATTGAAGCATACGGATTATTTAAAAAACTCACTTATAAGCTTAGTAATTTAGAATTTGAACAGTGGTTATATTTCCAAAGAAAAATGTTCGTAGTTATTGATGCCAAATTTTTGAAGAAAATGTGTTCACTTAAAAACAAACTGAGAAAGTTGAAACCACAAAAACAAATTTCTTCGGAAGTCAAGAACATTGTAGAAAATCTTTCTTCTCAGTCTTTTGATAATAGAGAAATAGCCCTTTTGAATAAAGGTTTGAATTTTGCAGAGCCTCCAGTAAAAAATAGTTTACCAACTATTATAGGGAATATCGAAAGTTCCATTCAATACGTGCCAGAGTCAACTAAGGGATTCATTAGAGAGGCCTGCAGAAATCAAATCTCAAAAAACGTTGTTAACAACAAGTCAAAATATGTTTCTCGTAAAAACACTGAAGTTATCCAGGGACTGAAGAAAAAGGAATGTTTTTATTTAAAAGCTGACAAAGGAAATAAGGTTGTTATACTAGACAAAACAGATTATTTTGAAAGAGTAGACAATTTGATTCAAACTGGTCCTTATGATTTAATTGAGAAAAACCCGTTATCAAAAATGATAACAGAAGTAAAAAGTACTTTAAAACAGTGTAAAAACCTTGTGTCCGATAAACTAAAATTCAAACTAACACATAGTAACCCACAGTTATCTAAACTGTATTGCCTTCCCAAAATTCATAAACCTGGGAAGTCCATGAGACCTATTGTTTCAGCTGTTGGATCACCAACATACAATATTTCAAAATGGTTAGTAGAAGAATTCGGCAAATTAAATATCTCGTATGATAACTTTGAGGTTACTAACTCGTTAGAATTCTTAGATAAAATTAAGAATGTTCACTTGAAAGAAGGTGAAATTTTAATATCTTTTGATGTAAGCTCATTGTTTCCTAGTGTACCCATACCACTAGCTTTAGAGTACCTAAAGGAACTACTTGAAATCAATAATTTGAAGAAAGAAATTATTGATGAGTATTTACTTCTCACAAAATTATGTATGAATCAAAATTTTTTTCAGTACAACAATAAATATTATAAACAACTAGAGGGAACTGCGATGGGCAATTGCTTATCTCCGTTCCTTGCAAATTTGTTTATGGGCAGATTAGAAACCCAATTCAAAAAAGAACTCAAGTATTTCCCAAGGGTATGGTATAGATACGTAGACGATATATTTGCTATTTTTGATACTGAAACAGAAAATTTGGACACTTTCTTAGAAACATTAAACAATAAATATCCTTCCATTAATTTTACGTACGAAAAGGAGAACAATGGGCAATTACCTTTTCTCGACACGTTAGTTATTAGAAATAACGATAAATTAGAATTTGATATTTATAGGAAATTTACTAATACTGATAGATATATAACATCTGACTCATTTCATTGCCGTCAACACAAAATGGCAGCATTCCATTTCTTAACTCACAGGTTAGTCAATTTTCCACTAAGTAAAGAACGTTTTAACAATGAAATGAATCGGATTAAAAATATAGCTAAAAGTAATGGATATAATGATAATTTTGTACATAAACTAGTAAATAGAAATAAGCATAAGAAAATGTTAAAAGATGCCACTACTCTTCAAATACCTGAGGCTTCCAATAAATTCATAGTAATCCCATATGATCCCAGATATACGAGAGGTCTAGAAAAAGTATTTAAAAACGTAGGTTTTAGAGTAGCCTACAAAACGGAGAATAGTTTAAAAAATCTCCTTGGAAACCCCAAAGACAAAGTCGACTTGAGGGAGCGGAGTGGCATCTATGAAATTAGCTGTAATGATTGTGATCTAAAATATGTTGGGCAAACTAAACGCTCCATAAACATTCGTTTTAAAGAACACATGGCACATTTAAGATACGGAAGAACAGAAAAGTCAAGCGTTGCCCAACATGCTTTGGAAAACAATCACCGAATAGGAATAAATAATCTTAAGTTGATTAAAAATGTATCTAATAATAGATTATTGGATGCATTTGAGAGTATAGAAATAGTTAAATGTGGTAAGAAAGCACTAAATAAAGACAGAGGGCCTATTCCCTATAGTCCCCTCTATTGTTTACTTGACAACGGTGCAGTCGGGTGCAACCAAGTGTGACCACATTTACCTATAAATAGTCTCGGTTAGGATAAGTTACTTTAGTTTATATCATCTGCTGATGATGCTAACTTGGTTAGCGAAACGCGCGTCCAGAACGTAACAAGTTGTGGTGTAGTGTGGTTAGAACTCTTGTATTTTGATGTTTGTTTGTGGTTTTTGAATTTGTGACAGGTTGAAAAAGAATAAAATATTACATACATACAGTTAAATTCAAAAACAACAAACAAACGTAATTATAGGTAATACACGTTATATGTATATTGTTATTATTAGTAGGTAAATCTCTTGGTTACCTAATTAAAAAACAATTTCAACCTTCTTTATACCCCACCAGTAATTCAGTTTGCATCTTTATTTTCTTTAATCACGTTGTATCACCAAATTTCAGTAAAGTTGACTGGTTGCATTTCGATCGAAAGATTCTTTGTTCAAATTTAGACATTGAGTGAGGGTGAAGTTCTCGGTGAAGCAAAAAGTGGTTGTGTTAATATTCCGCCAATGAAGGGCGTGTAATTAATTTATCCTCACGTATATAATAATAGAATACCGGTTGATATTTTATTACAGGTTGTAAGTGTTGCCTTATGTTCGCTTATATATTGAAGGCAAGTAATTCGTCTATTTTATACAGTATAATTCAAATTGTACTACAGCATTGTTGAGTGATACTGTAAATTAAGATTAAAGAAGTAAGTGATCATCTGTGAAGTGAGAATAAAAATATAGCAAGACTTCAGTAAGAATATTTAAATTATATTAAACTGGTAAACAAAATCATTTCTCTTTGATTGTTGTATTGGGAATAACAAATAGTTGCTAGAGTTAATATATTGTTACTTACACAATTACTTACAAAAATTATCTAATCAAGACCTATACTTAGTATCAAGTTACCTTCTCAGAATTGAAATACTCGTTCAAAACTTTAACTGGCTCGACTCAAGGTTGACATTTCTGGGCTAATTGATTTGCTACTTGGCGCTGATATACTTCCGAAAATTTTACATTTATTTATCATTTCTAAAAGTTGGTTACTCTTAAGCAAGATATTTCTAATCTCGATTTTTCTCTCAGCTCATTTTTTGTATCCTTAGATTCTTCCCTTAATGTGATATTAAAACATTTGTTTGGTAACTTGACTAAATATAATATGCTCATCTCTCATTTCTAGATAATTCTGTTAATATTAAAACAGGAGTTTTATATTTGATATCTAACGTTTCTTCTCTGTAGATGTCCATTCCGAACTTCATCATTATTATTTTTTTGTTTAAGGATTCAAATTTCTTACTAATTTTTTTGGAAACTTAGTGCTTCAAAACCGAATGATCATACTTGTTCGCTATTAAGGATATCTGAAGGTGCCATTTTCCAAGGGAAATAATAATGTAAAAATAAAATGTATGTTTATTTATTATTCAAAGCCAGAAAGAACTTAAAGGAAATTTGAAATTTTCGGTTATTGGCAAAAATCCTGTGAGTCCTCAGAATCAAATTTAGAAACAAAAATGTGAAAATATGTATGAGTCATCGGTGACGCGTGACGCAAACGGGAACTCTATAGCTTTTTCTTTAAAGAGTGTGACTCTACATTTGTTGATTCTTATTTTAAGACTTTATGATGTTTTTGCTCTTTTTAACGATGGTTATCATGTGATTCAAATCTGTATCAATTATATTGTAAATTCTTCTGTAACTATCTCGACTCTCATCATATAGATAAAAGTTCTTTTAATAAAACCGTTGGGTATCATATACCTTAGGTTCTAAAGTCTGATAGTACAAAATGTTCAAGGTCATCCGCCAAATGATACACTCCTTACACGTTTTAAATCCCAAGAAATATTCAGTATTTCAGTTTACTGTCGCTGTACGGCAGTATACATAGAAACATTTGGGTTTCTATGTCCCATGACTTTGTTTGCAAAATATTTTATTGATCTTGAGAGTTTGGTACTCAGTTGGAATGATGAAATTCCATCACTTATACTAAAAAGTGGGTTGGTTGAGTTAATCTTTTGGATTCCTAGATTGTTGAGCTACGTGAATTTTTTCCTAGTTCTTAAAAAGGAACTTGCTGATGTTATTTAAGAAGCCCTACTAAATATAGTAGAAAGGCGTCTATACTATGTAGGAAGCCACAGTAAGAATTTTGGTGCTGCGGCTGGAGTTATGCGCTACTCTACATATCTAAATTGATAAATTACGTTTTTTTACATTCTACGACAAATTGTCTGTATACAGAGTCATGCATGGTCTAATTCAACTATATTAAGACAACACCACATACATAAAATACTTTTGTTTGTAATCTTTCTTTTTCTTGGTTTCACCTTTGCTCTTCCGGTAATTCCTTGGACTCCTGTTGACTCAGTTTTCACTGTGATGGCAGCTTCTGAAGACCAATAATAAAAATCTGTATATTCTATTATTGTTCCTATAGAAATCTTGTGAAAAGGAAAGATTGATAACTTCATTTTTCTCCCTTGACTCTTTGAACACTCTATTAGATCCAAAATTATAAGGTAGTAGCTCCATAATGCGCTCTTAGTTCTGGTCAAGCGTGTAAAATATTTGTCTTTCTTTTACCTAATCCAGTGACACGATTTTTTATTATTTTATAATATTATAAGGTCTTTCAAACACCAAGTTCTGTTTAAATATCGTCAATTTGGTTCACTTTGGTATCAAATAAACCAAGCCTTAAGTAACGTACACGACGAATCAATAAATTTAAAAAAAATGTAACCTCAAGGGTTACTTAAGTGGGGTAAAAAGTTAGAATCGTTATTATTTGTGATACCGATAGAAGCAACAAAATCTATAAATAAATTAAGTTTGTTCAGACTAGTCGGGTTTGTTCACGTAGTTGCCTTCGATCTTCGACCTAGTGGTCAGTTACAAACGCCGGTTGATTTAAAATGGTTAAAATCTTAAATCAAAACAACTTCAAAAAATATAGTTAAATTTAACTTAACAAATATGGAAAAAGTTATTAAATTGATGAACCTAATTTGTCTAAACTGAAGTTCGACCTAGTCGTAAAAAACCCTTAAATCGCAAAATATTTTTCCTGCGGGAAAACGGCTGTGTCAATTTGAATTTGACACGTCTGAAACGTGGAGATCGCAAAAGTTCCGAATTAAACTTGATATCCAACGTGAAACATGAGACTGGCTTGAATTATATTTATACTTTCTTTTATATGAAGGGACATTTTTCTCATAAAAAATGAAGAAAAAGAAACATTTGTAATTTTATACAAAATTGCAGTTTTTTTTTAAATTAAGGACACCAGACATTTTTGTTTTGTTGTGAAATAAAAAAGCAGTATTATACAAAAATGTTATTACTGAACCTTAGGTATATTCCATACGTTTTAAACATGGTAAAATGATAATTAAATTTATAATCATACCACAAAAGGACTTCAAAATCTTTCATTGTTTTAATTCTTCTTAATTCTCGTTCTCATAACTTTCATTTATTGTCTCCTCGGGTCTGTCAACTGAGTAACCGGCCAAAAACTCTTGTTCCTGGAAAATATCTCTATTAAAAGGGCTGTTACCACTTATCCTAAATCCAGACAACACATTGTTAGGAGTAACCGACATCGGCTATACAGTTTTAACAATTCCTGGAAGATCATATATTGTCATACTCCTGCTAGGATTGTTTGTCATCCAGAGGTTACAGCCTGTGAGATGTATGCGGCGCAAGTCAGGAGAGTTATCCCGTTATCCTTGCAAACGTTAAACCCAGAGATTGATAAATGTGAAGAATGATTATCCAACAGTAACAGCAATTTGAACTTTTGTATATTTAATAAAATATTTTTTGAAAAGTCTACAAAATGTGTCTCTGTTTTTAACCGGACGGATTAGCTACTCCTGCACTATCTATAGGGCTCTCATTTAAAAAGTATTCTGGAAACTGTACACGCGGAAATATAAAATGTGAAGGAATACTGTTAGAGATGGTTACCAGTGTGTTTCTTTCTTGGGATGTTATTCTTCCTATTTGTTTATATTCTTTCCTGGTAACAACTTTTATTTTTCTTTTAAATAATAGTAATTCCCGTCTCTTAAACATCGTTTGCAAATTATCGAGAAACATACTTACGGTAGTTTTAGTAAAGTTAAAGCATCTAGCCAAACTGGTGGCTTCTGGTGATAGTGTCGTTTCTTTTCATAGAGGCTTCAAGCTAGTCTGGACCTGGCGATTTTATTAATATTCCAAGTTTTGGATGGTTCAGATTTAGATTGTATGCTCACTTACCTATCTGTTTAAAAGATAAGTTATGGTAGACATCTGACAATTTTTTAACGTACTCTTCTAGTGCATCTTCTTGCTCCGAAGAAAAATTCTTTCTATTAGGAACATAGCCAACAATCATATTATTCGAATTTCCATCTTGAAGATCTGCTGAATTTATTTTTGAACCAAATCCTGTCAGTGTTCTATCCGAAATATTAAAAGCTTTTGCCACACTCCTTCTAGACTTCTTCCATTTAACAGGACTTCTTTAGCAGAACTAATCATGATTCCTTTGGATTCTAATCGATCAGTTAAAAAGATATCAGTTAGAGGAAATATAGCTTTACTTACATTTGAGATATTAGAGAATACCCACAAATTTCAAAATTTACGCGAGCACCACAAAATAACTCTTTTCAGATTCTGACAGAAACAAGATTCTAAGAGGTGGTCATGCGTAATGGATGTCGTTCGGTGGAGAAGAGAAACAGTGTTGCCAGACTATCTTAAAAGAACTGAACTTGGTAGTGTGCCAACCAACGCGTGCGCCAACCAGCCCCGGTCTCCCCTATAGGCGGTTGCCTAACAATGAAACATACTTTTCATTAACTGTAAGTAATGTCTTACAATTAATTTCCGATGTAATACTTTTTCAGGGAAGTTGCCAAGTTTAATGTGCTAAAATTCTTGATTTCAGTATGTACAGGTATTGCTGATACACAAAAATAAAAGTGCACACCAGAATTTCGTATATTTACGTACGTTCAGACTTCTTCGATCATACGTCGTACGGCTGGCATCACTGCTATTTGAATTAATAATAAAATTACTTCTTAATCGCTTACACTATATGACCGTCAATGAATCGTTTTTCCTGTAAAACGGAATAAATCGTGTATAAAATTATAGTGTAATGTAACATAAAAAAAATCTCATGAAAACTATGTCTAAATAACAGTGGTTACAAAGTAATACAATACATTTTAACAGTATAATAACAACATTTATCTTACCTCGGAATTCTTCTGAAATCCACAAAAAAATTCAATCTATTGTGTACGATTCTCATTTCATCGACCAAAACATTAACCTCTATTCTCGTGAGAATAATCTGAAATATCTCACTTCCGCCAGTCGTCTAACTAACTTCTACTTCATGTCGTTTCCGCTAAAATACAGAAACTTTATTTCTAGGTTGGATTCTAAAACAAGGTGAAATCTGTATTGTAAAATCGTGAACAAGTGAAATGTTTTTAAATTTATGTTAAATAGAGAGGAAGACATAACATGGAACAAAAATAGGCTAATCGATGATTTGCTTTTATGTTGTTTTATAGTCGCTTTGAATACATATTACTAATAGGATAATACCGGATAAAACAATAACTTATTAAACTATATTTTGTATAGTAAATAAAAACAGTAATTCTAAAATTACTGATAGCTAAGGTAGTGGTTAAAACGATTTTTCGGATTATATTTTCGTACTATAAAGTCAACATCAAATTTAATTTCATTTGAGTTTTAAAAATAAAATTATATTAAAAACACCTGGTATATTTTCTATTAAAATGTATTTTCTAGAAAACAATTTCTAAACCAAATTCAAAATCTGATCATATCCCGTTTTTTTGAGATATGAATATAAAACTCTTAAGATTTTTGTGGTCTTTCGAAATTCTATGTGAAAAACAATTGAGAATCAAGGTTATAATATTACGAATTCTTCTTATTTTAAATATATTACCCTACCTTTCATAATACATTTGGATTCTACATTAAATTATAGCATTTAAGCTATTCATTATGAATATTTGGAAGCTGTAAAATTTAAGCAATTTAGGTTAGGGCAAAACTGACCGCATACTTAGTTTTCTAACTGATAATGACCGCATACTTAGTTTTCTAACTGATAATATGGCATATTTTAATTTTTCTTTTCAAAATCAAAAAAACATTTATATGTCGAAAACCGTTGGAAATTCGTAGAAAATATGTTATTTAATATGACTTACAATTTTACGTAAAATTCTAAAATATAATAAAAAATAGAGTGTATATTCCCAAATATTTACTTTCTAAGTTTTCTTTTTATTTATATTTTTTATACTTTGTTTAATTGTTTTATATCTTAAAAAACACAGTATTGTAGTAGGTTTTATTTTTATATTTCTAAAAATAACTACTCATGACTTTTTTAAGAAGAGAAATTCCCTCATATTAAATATTTCTAATAATACAATTAATCTGAGGAACGGCACATGTGAAATTTCATTTAAATTTAGTTACTAATAAAAGGAAAGGTTCATAACAAGGCAAGTTCTGGGTAAAGGAAATTTACAGATTTTTTTTTATTCTTAGATTCTAGTGATGGCAAAGGATACTTCGGACCATGGAAAACCTGCAAACTACTGCTATATAACAGAGAAAGATGCGAGGAAGGCTCAACCCGATTTAGAGTTTCTGGTAAGTGGTTAAGAATTATTTTTATTTATACTCGTATATAAGTGGTATCTTGACATAAAAATTAAAATATAAAATGATTAGAAGCCCAACGGTTTTCACTTTATACAGAATATTATTCCCGAGCTATTTTTACAAAAATTAGGCTCTATAGATATGTGGTTTAAAGTTTTCAAAAATTTTATATAATTTTTACGTATTATCTAAACGATAAAAGATTACTTATTTAAGTCCTTTAATCCCTCAACAAATGAACGCCATCGAACTCTGTTCTGAGCTATCCCCTTAATATCCCCCCAAGATTTGTTTTCTTCAGCCATTTCCTTTTCGGGTGTTCTACGCCAGGTGTTTCTTGGGCGGCCCTGCTTGCGTTTTCCTTGGAGATTCCAATCTAGTACTTCTCTCGCTATGTTGTTCCGCCTTCTGATTACGTGTTCAATCCAGCCCTACTTTCGTTGTTTAATTATCAAGTGGACTGGGGTTTGGTGGCATAATTGCCAAAGGTTTTCATTGGAGATGGTATTCGGCCAGTGTAGGTTTAGGATGTATCTTAGACAGCGGTTGATGAAGGTTTGAAGCTGTCTTGTTCTAGTTGCGGCCATTTTCCAAGTCTGACATCCATACAGGAGAATTGACTTAACGTTGGACTGAAATATTTTTATTCTTGTATGTCTCCTGAGTTAGTAGGATCTCAAAATGGATCTTAACTGGGCAAACCCTCCTTTGCCTTTATCTATTCTTTTTTTTAACATCTATGTCTGTGCCCTCGTTGCCTAGGTATAAAAAGGTGTCGACGCATTCTATTAGTTGTTATTTATTATTAGCTGCTCGTTAATGTTAGTGTTGACCCTCATTTCCTTAGTTTCCCCGTCGATGATTTTCAGTCCCAGTTAAGCAGTAAAAGCTATTTAGTTGATGATTTGACAAACATAAATATATGTTCAAACTTAAAAGACCACGTTACAGAGTTAAAAATATATTTAATCCCTCTGTTTTTTAAAAAACAATCAAACGCAATTTACAGCATACCTTGCCTAAACTGCCCTAAAAAATATATAAGCAAGATCACACAATACTTATGAAATAGACTAAATGTACATAAATGTTATATCCGTTTCCCATGACCTTCCACGTGCCTCCAGAATGTCGCCACATATTATCACACAGTTGCGTCATTCACAGAAACCAACATCAGCAGTCTCCATGGAAGCCAGCGGATGCTTGCCGGTTTCCCACGTACCTCAGCAAGATTTTTAATATAAATAGACTATGTAGATTTTATTAAGAACAGTATAATATTATTCTTTTAAGTTGTAACAATAATTAATGTCCATTTGATTTTCAAAGTTGTGAACATATTGTTTTATTTTATTTTAATAAAAAGTGTTTTTTTAAAAAGTGAATTTTTCAAATAGTGAGATAACAATTTGGCGCAGTCGGTAGGATTCGTTTAAACGCTATTAGAACAAGAAAAAGGTCTAACTGGTAGCGGCGGATTCCAATCCCTTAACGAAACAAAAGGAACCTGAGAAGTCCTCACTCGTAAAGCTTGGAGCCACATCGAGAACAAGACAACCCAGATGCAGATTACGATTACGTAAGAATCGTCTCGTATTTGATTTTATTTTTCTATACTGTTCGATTTTTCAAATAGGATTTAAACATATTATTACTTCCCTTACCATTTGTTTTCTTAAATTACAAAAAGGAAAACTATTTATTATTTTTGTTAAGATATTCTTAATAACTTAACGTTTTCATTTTACTCGTTTTTGATAAAACCTTTTTATTTTTAACGCATCTACATTTAAAATTCAAAATGTCTCTCGATAATACCAAACAACCATTGAAATTGAACCTTATAAACTTTCTGAAATTTTTTCCATTGTACCCGAATTTGAAGGTGATCAAATTTCTTTAAGCAATTTTATAACCGCATGCGATTGTGCATACGACATGGCAACAACGCAACAAAAAGTGTTTTTAGTTATTCACATAAAAAACAAGCTCCGTGGTATCAATTAATTAGTTCAAAATCAAGTTCATACCTTGAAATTAAACAATTGTTAAATTTACACTTCGGTGATTCAAGGGATCTTACTTCCCTTATACACGATCTGCAGCGATTAAGACAACTTCCTAATGAGTCGCCCCTTACATTCTTTAATCGACTTCAAGTCCTGAACGCTAAAATGCATGCCAGCATACAAAAGTCCCCACTCCTACATTCAAAAGAACAAAAAGATGCTCAGACCATGTTAATTGAAACTATGACTCTTAATACACTTCTTACCGGTCTAGAGCCACGCCTAGGACAACTTATCCGTGCTAGTAATCCAACGTCACTTTTAGAAGCACAATCAAGAATTCGGAGAGAACTTCAGCTTTCGTATTTCGAAAATCAAAAAGTTAATAAACCAACTATTCCGAAACCCAGTCCTCAGTTACCTAGACCACACCAGCCACAACAATTAAAGTGTTCCAATTGTAACAGAATTGGTCATACAATATCTCAGTGCAGGCAACTTTCTTCTAATTTTCCCCAAAATAATAATTTCCAACGACCCATAACAAATTCTAATTTTCAAAGACCCGCAATAAACTCGAATTCTCAAAGATCACAATATCAACCAAATTTTTCGCAACAAAATAGACCAAATAATCCTAGCCAAAATACAAACCAAGCACAATTTAGGCCATCAATAATTCAAAGAAATCCCAATTTTCAACCAGCTAAGACGCATCATGTTAATACGAGACAAGAATGCTCCTCAGAGAATTATTTGCCCGAATACGATCAGTACGCCGCCGAAAACGGCAATCCCGGTTTTTACGATTTTTTCCAACCAGAGGAAGAATCTTACCAAGATATAAACTATTCAAATGACACTAGTAATTACCAGGATTTTCTTACACCCCTTGAATACCGACCCTCCAGACAATTCACCCCAGAACCCAATGACCGAGATCCAATCGAGAATAGAAACACTAAATCTAGAGAATATGGATCCAAATCTCAATTTCCCGGAACAAGCGTTTCTTTAAGTCCTCTTCTTACTGTAAATTCCAAGAATCTATATTATATCGATGACGCATCAAAACAATTCAAACTTCTCATTGATACCGGTGCAGGCATTTCTATATTTAAGGAAAACACCGTACAAAAATTTCCTACACGATTTCCCGAAAATGTCACTATTCAGGGAATTACCGATGAAAAACTTTCAATATCTCAATCTACACTCATACCTTTTACTATTGGTGATCCACACAAAGTGTATATTTGCAATTTAGATATAGATTTCGACGGTATATTAGGATTGGATTTCTTGGAACATTATGAATGTATTGTAGATCTGAAATCAAAACAACTTATTACAAATTTTAAAACTATGCCCCTTCACAAAGTAACCACAACTACAGCCATATCAGATGTACAAGAATGCATTAAAAACCGTAATAAAATTTCTATAGAGGCTAGAACTGAAAAAATTTTCAAACTCAAGTGCGAACTATTTAATACGGATGCTATACTTCACGCATATGTCAAAGAAAATGTTAGATTGCCAAATGCCCTGGTTAAGGTTAATGAACGCGGTGAATTTTTTACATCTATAATTAACTCAAATGCTATAGAAAAAACAATCGACTTTTCAAATTTAAATATCGAACCTTTTGACCCTGGAATTGATACTGAAACAATTTTTAACTTAAATACCTACCCTATACAAAACGCAGTTTTAGATAGGCGCTCAATTATTAAAGACCAGTTACGCACCGAACATTTAAACAACGAAGAAAACGATTTAATAACTAACCTATGTCTCGAATTTTCCGATATCTTTTATTTAGAAGGCGATAATTTATCTTTTACCAACGAGATCAAACATTCTATAGATACTAATAATTCAAGGCCCGTATTTACCAAATCATATAGATATCCTCACATTCATAAAGAAGAGGTAAAAAGCCAGGTAAATAAAATGTTAGAGCAAGGAATTATTCGCCAGTCCATCTCTCCATGGTCCTCCCCGGTTTGGGTTGTTCCCAAAAAATTGGATGCCTCCGGAAAACCCAAATGGCGTGTAGTTATAGACTACCGCAAGCTGAACGAGCTTTCTATAGCTGATAAATATCCTCTTCCGAACATTTCCGACCTTCTCGATCAATTAGGGAAATGTCAATATTTCACAACCCTCGACTTGGCTTCTGGTTTCCACCAGATCGAGATCAATCCAAAAGACATCGAGAAAACTGCCTTCTCTGTTGAAAATGGCCATTACGAATTCGTCCGTATGCCATTCGGTTTAAAGAATGCCCCGTCCACATTCCAAAGAGTCATGGACAACATCCTGCTCGGTATTCAAAATGAACGTTGCTTAGTGTATATGGATGACATCATCGTGTACTCTCCAACAATACATGAACATATTTCAAGACTAACAGAAGTCTTCAAGCGTCTCCGCAAAGCCAACTATCCAACCTGATAAATGCGAATTCCTTCGAAAGGAAGTTGCTTATCTAGGACACCTTATTACCCAAAGTGGAGTAAAACCTAATCCAAGCAAAGTTGAATGCATTCAGAAATTTCCTATGCCAACAAATCCTAAAGAAATAAAGTCATTCTTAGGTCTTGCTGGATATTACAGACGCTTCATCCCAAATTTTGCCAAAATATCAAAACCCCTGACCAAGTTATTACAAAAGGACGTCCCATTCACATTCGACGCGGAATGCAAAACCTCATTTTCTGACCTGAAAAAGGCACTTACATCGGACCCAATCTTAATTTACCCCAATTTCGAAGAAACTTTCTTGCTAACCACAGACGCTAGCGCATTCGCTATTGGAGCCGTCTTATCTCAAGGTCCCATCGGAAAAGATCTTCCGATAGCATATGCATCTCGAACTCTGTGTAGTGCTGAAACAAAGTATTCTACCATAGAAAGAGAATTATTAGCCATTGTATGGGCTGTCAAACACTTCAGACCATATCTTTTTGGTCGAAAATTTGTTTTGGTAACAGATCATCGCCCTTTGACTTGGCTATTTTCAATTAAAGACCCCGGCAGTCGCCTAGCTCGCTGGCGCCTTAAACTCGAGGAATATGATTACAAGATTGAATATAAACCCGGCCGAATAAACAAAAACGCAGACGCCTTATCACGTATTAAAATTAACCATTTTAAAAATTGCTCAGATTTTCAATCAACCATCGCTATTTACGCCTCAAATGAAGACGACTTTAATAACAGACCCTCGACCAGCAAACAAAATTCATTTTCAGAAATAATAACCGAAAACGATCTAGACGATAATGAAATAACCGACGAATACAATAGATTTGTTAATTTATACAAGACAAAATCAATCATCGATTATTCCAAAATCGAAATTTCCAATGATCAATTTTTGGACAAATCAAACAAAAATATTGTCACTTTCTTTTGGCAAACTAAAATGGAAGATTTTCATTTTAAAATTATAGAGGACCTATTTGAGGAAAACTATGATTTTACCCCGCTTACGGTAAACACCCTGTCTAGTAAGAGTGTAAAGGACCGCAAATATTTCATAATACCCTTGTCGTATAATACTGATACCGTAGTCCAGCAGCTTTTCTATATTATCTATAAATGTCAAGATAAATTCGATCGTTCTAAAACCTATTGTATCGAAAATAATTTACAACTTCCCATCCTCGAAATATTTTCATTCATTTTCTCTGATAAAGATATTAACTTAAAAATATGCCATAACCTCGTAAGAACCCCAGACCCGGATGAAATACCCACAATCTTAGATCAACACCATACTGGCAAAAAGAATCTTCATCGCGGTATTAATGAAACTGTCAAACGCATTCGACAAAAATACAATTGGACCGGACTAACTAAAGATGTCGAAAAACTCATTCGAAGCTGTGAAATCTGCCAAAAAGTTAAAATCTGTAGGAAAAATCTTAGTACGCCCCTAGTCATAACAGAAACTCCAAAAACTGCATTCGAAAGAATCAATATTGACATCTTCGAGTATCCAACTCGTAACTATGCCCTTACGATCCGAGATGAGCTAACCAAGTTCACACAGGCGTACCCAACGTCGGATAAAAAAGCCTCAACGATTGTCAATACACTCCTGCTATTCTTTCAACATTATGGAACTCCCCTACGGATCCACTGTGACCATGGCCGTGAGTTTGATAACACATTAATGAAAGACCTGTGCACACTCTATGACGTCAAGTTAACCTTTTCAAGTGTTAGCCATCCGCAATCAAATGGATCGCTCGAAAGATTCCACGCCACTTTAACCGAAATGATTAGGATTCACACAGCAGAACATCCCGAGGAACACCCATTCAATATCCTCCCCTATTCAGTCATCTGTTATAATAACACAAAAAACAAAACTCATGGATTCACCCCTTATGAGCTGATATTCGGCCATACGTCTAGCCGACCCCCAGAAACCTTATATAATCAAGAACAACTTATCTCCAAATACATCCGAAATCTAAATAATAAAATGGAAACATATTACAAAATCGCACGAGCTAGAACAAACGCCCAAAAGGAAAAATCAAAAATCAGATTCGACAAATCAGTCTCCGATAAACAACCCGATTATAAAGTTGGTGACAAAGTATATGTCAAAGAATCGCAAATTAAAGACAAAAGTGAAAATAAATTCAATGGCCCCTTTCAAATTATCGAACTTTACCAAACTTCAGCTAAACTTAAAAACCTTTCTACAAACCAAATTTCCAAAATAAATTTTGATAGGCTAAAGACATACTATGACTAGTCTATTTTTTTTTCCAGACTCCTTTGGCTTATTCCAGCCGTCTTCTCCCAATACTTCTTCACACCAATCAACAATACCGTTGGACTATTTTACCATGAGGAAAATTTTGTCAAAATTACTAACGATAAGTGGACGTTACTCGTATACAAAGATTTACAACCCCTTAAAGAAACTATACAAAACAACGACAAATTACTTACTACACTCAGTGACGTGTTGAATGACCCATCCCCTAGAACTGTATCTTTTAAAATAGAAATTAAAACACATTTGAGCTTATTAACCCAAATTTCAAACGCAGTTAATCAAAAATATAGAGAAATCATGGCAGATACAAAAAAGTTATCTTATAGGAACAAACGCGGATTAATAAACGGCATTGGTAGTATTTTTAAATCTATCACAGGCAATTTAGATTCAGCCGATGGCGAATATTACAATGCATGTATAAACAAAATCACGCGAGATGAACGCGAACTTGAAAGCTTACTTAAAAATCAAATATCGGTAACTTCATCTGTAATTAAAAACTTCAATTCCACCATTCAAAAGATTCAAATTGATGAAGAAACCTTCAACCAAGACATAGATATTATACAGAGCGCTATCATGAACATATCTGATGACTTAGCGTTTTACGAAGGGCAAATTAAAACTCTAAATCTTTGCGAAGCTTTAATGGAAAGTTATGTTTTTCTAGAAGATTCTTTAAACGATATTATAAATGCCATCACATTCGCTCGTTTGAAAATTCTTCATAGTTCTATAATAACTCCAGGAGATTTGATCACTTCTCTCCAAGGGATATCGCGTTCTCTATCAAAAAATAATCTTCCTCTCCCTATATATTCATCAAATATTGCCAATTATATTGACTTAATTGAATTAGAATCATACCAGTCCGATAATAGGATTGTGTTCGTTCTTAAAATTCCTCTAACTGAACCAGAATCATACACTTTGTATCGAATTTTTCCTATTCCTATTATGGACAATCGAACAGGTCTTTTTCACATAATACCAACAACAAAAAAATACATTGCGCGAGATGACGACACCTTACTATATGTACTACCACAAGACATCTCCAGCTGCAAGCCACTCGAGACGCACACTAAGATCTGTTCAGACCTTCTGCAATATCCAATCGACAGTGATGCTATCTGCGAAGCACAGCTACTCAGGCAGCAGAACATACTACCGAAAACCTGTCAAACATCGATATTGCTAGTCACCGATTACCACGTCCAAGAGATCTCCACGAACTACTGGCTTATCTCAGTTTCCGAGCCACTTCCTGTAACCGTAAAATGTGGAACCAGGAATATAGAAACCCAGATCCTGAAGACGAACTCCCTTCTTAAGTTACAACCAAACTGTAACGCTTTTATTGGAAGCACAAGAATTCATTCCAAGTACCTGGTGGAGGAATATAAAAATGTAACCTATAAAAGCCATCCTGTTCAGATTCCTTTCGAATGCTGCAAACAGTTCCCAGAACAGTCTCAAATCCCAAAGCTCAAACCCTTGAAGCTCAGCAACATCAATGCCGATGACCTGAACGTTGCTCAACACCGCCTAGACCAATACTCAGAAGAGCTAGACAAGTTGATGAAAGAACCCTTCATAACCAAACATATCCATTGGTTTACGATACTCACAATATCAATGGTCGTTGGAATGGCAATCCTCTACATCCTCTGTAAGTGTAGACGTAAGAAGCCACTGAAACTGTCCATAACTGGTAGTCAGGATCCTCCATCACCTCCCAGGCCTAGTCCGAAGCGCTTTGCCCCATACCAGTTGAGAAGACTAATACCAAAAAGGCGAACTAGCATCCATCCAGAAAATACACAAGAAGAGGAAGAAGCATTTGAACTTCAGTCCTAAAAGTAGCTGCAAAGCACCAACTTTTCACTAAAAGGGGAAGCTGTTATATCCGTTTCCCATGACCTTCCACGTGCCTCCAGAATGTCGCCACATATTATCACACAGTTGCGTCATTCACAGAAACCAACATCAGCAGTTTCCAAGAATTGCGACAGTACGCTCAAACACCGTCAGCAGTCTCCATGGAAGCCAGCGGATGCTTGCCGGTTTCCCACGTACCTCAGCAAGATTTTTAATATAAATAGACTATGTAGATTTTATTAAGAACAGTATAATATTATTCTTTTAAGTTGTAACAATAATTAATGTCCATTTGATTTTCAAAGTTGTGAACATATTGTTTTATTTTATTTTAATAAAAAGTGTTTTTTTAGAAAGTGAATTTTTCAAATAGTGAGATAACATAAATATACAAAAAATGTTCTCACAGAACTACATAAGCACGAAAGAGATATGTAACATGAATTTGATTTTTCGGCTACAATAGTCTTATCAAAAGAACATTACCATAAACTAACATTCAAAGAAATGGTCGAAATAAATAAAGAAAAACACACAGTAAACGATCGGAAATACATTGACACTCTCAGCCAAAATATCACAGTCTATTTTAATTCAATTGTTATAAACTATTTCTATCAATCATAAATACCTCCTGTATACTGTCAGACTCACACAAATACTTTTAACATAACACGTATCCACCAATAGTTCCACAATGTAAAGATAATCAAAAAAATTAAATAATATATACAAAAAAACAATACAATTCTTTAACCAGTGTATCACTTACCTCCGCACTGGCAAGCAAGGCAGAATAACATCTTTCTGAAGGTATGTACTATACTATTTTAACTAATTGTTTTTAATAATTTTAATGCGTGCCGTTATACCTATATATCCGATTGGTGCAGAATTTTATTTTGCAGGCGATATTAAAGCAAATGTATAGTTTCACCTTGTATTACTTTAATTTTTATAAATAATGATGGATACTTTTGTACTTAGTTAAGGAATACACAACACCTAATTTTAAGAAATTATTTGTTCGGCTTTTGTATAGGACCTTCGAATAACTGTTTTCATTAAGCCCTGATCTATGATTTGAACGGTGTGATAAATAAAATTTTGAATCTCAAAATACTAACATAATCCTTTGTCTAAAATAGAAAAAAATCCCGATAATCCTTGAAACTTAAAGAAGTATTTGATTTGAAGTTGAATGATTAAGAAACCTCGTAAAAAGGGGAAAAATTAAATAACTATTAAATTTTCTAACGCAAGAGCGGCAAATAATTTCGTAAATAATGAAATTCTTAAAAATAAGGGATATGAACTTTACATTCCAGAATATAACATAGCCTGTAAGGGAATAGTTAAAGGGGTATATAAAGAAATAGGCAATGAGGAATGAATTGAAAACTCTGAGTATAGTGCAAAAATACTAAAAAACTATGGACTTAATAGAAAACAAAAAAATTATAAAAACGAAATAGAAATAATCAAAACCGGTACCTGTTTATTTACATTCGAAGGAAAAATTTTACCTAGAACAATAAGTATTTATGGACTGGAAATGAGATTAGAACCATATATATTACCTGTGACCCAATGTTACAATTACCTGTTATACGGGCATATAAAAAAACAATGTAAGGGAAAAAATGTCAAAACTGTACAAAACCAGAACACGAAAGAACATGTGAATGTCAATGTGAAGGCAGTCACACGGGCAATTGTAGAAAGAGGACAAGGTTGTAACAGTGCAAACCATCAATCTACATATAAGCAATGTCCTGAATATATAAGGCAAATGCAAATAAGAAAATACATGTCGTTGGATAACTTGTCTTTTTCTGAAGCCGTTAATATAGTACCAAAAATCCAAAAAAATAAAAGCCCTTCAGGCCTTATCAGGTATGGGAATGACTTTCCAACTTTACAAAAAAAGAAAACCGACAATGTCATACCACACTTTAGAAAAATGACTCAAAACAGACAGATTTATAATGAAAAAATGCAGAATGAGAATAGAAATATGGAAACGCTATATAGTCAAAAGGTCGCTGCTTTAAAAAAAAGGAAAGCAACTTCCCCAGTGGACAATATCCAAAACAGGGAAAACATGAAGAAATGCCTTTTCCCGCAATCTTCAAGAACAAAAAGTCTAGGTCCGTTAGATATTAACTCAAAATACATTCAGAACAAATCATCATAATCAGTAATATCTCATTCTCCAATGGACGATCAAGATATGGCAAATGAATGGGATGTAAATTATAAAAAACATAAAAACCTAAACGAAGTCAAGCATATAATGAGCAACATGTCCATTTCGGACATAATGCTAATAAGAGGATACATAGACAACTTACAAAAAACGAATGATTGGAACATCAAAAGTCACTCTGACAATGTCGAGTGGGAATAGTGTGAACAAATTGAAAATAATTTAACGGAATATAAGAAGCATAAAGACAAATTTTGACAACTTAAAAATTTTAATAGAGTAACATCAACCAGAGGTTATAATAATAAAAGCAACATGGTTAAACAGCCAATATCAAGTATGGATAAAAAATTATATAGTAATAAGACAGAATAGACCTGATGAGAAGGGTGGTCTAGCAATTATAATAAAACAAAATATAGACCATGAATTAGTAACCATAAATCATCAAATCATAATTTCGGAAAATTCACATGTGTTGGCTACCAAAATAAACAAAACGAATTTGCCAACAGTTAACGTGTACATCCCTCCACAAGACAATATAACAAAACCAAACTTTAAAAATATAATAGAAGGAATCGACAGTCCCAAAACTATATTAGGAGACTTCAAATTCATTCAGTTCAATCAAAAAGAAAAGGTTATTAGGGAGGTGGTGTCAGAGACCGTTCTAATAATATTAAACAATGAAAGCCTAACTAGGTTAACTCCTTCAAACTAAAATAAATCCTCAGCACACATAACCATGGTGACTCCAGAAATAGCACTAAAAAGTAAATGAGATATTATCCCAGACTGTAGTGGGAGCGATCACTTCCCGCTCCTAAAGAAGTTGACGATTGTGTAAAATCTGCAAAACAATAAAAAAATATCCAACTTAAGATAAACGGTCACAAAAACACTTCCTTCAAACAGGATATCAGGTAAAATTTTAGAAAATTTAGACTACATAAATATGTATCCTGACTTTCAACTAAAGGCGAACGAGGACAATGTATAAACAGACAGAATAAACTTAATAGAATAGGACAGTGTAATAGAGCATAAAAAGGATAGTACACCCGGGCTTGACAATATATATTATTCCACGATCAAAAATTTGCCCAAATTAGCCAAAGAAAATCTAATTAACTGTTTCAATGACTGCCTAGAAGGAAAGCACATAACTAATCGATGGAAAATATTATTATATCCAATACTCAAAACAGGGAAAAATCCAGACGAAGCAAAAAATTATAGAGCAATTGCCCTAAACACATGTGTAGAGAAAACATTAAAAATAATAATTAAAAATCGAATAGAATGGAAAATGGAAAATGAACAAAGATTCCCTCCCCATCAAATAGGATTTAGAAAAGGAAAAGAAAGCCTAGTAAATCTAACACTAAATATACAAAAAAATTGTTAAAAAAAAACTTTTATCCTGGATAAGGAGGGGAACATTTTAGGACCTAGAAACCTAACAATAGGCTTTCCACAGGGATCACCACTTAGTTCCTTACTCTTTAATATATATACAAAGCAGATACACAACATCAGAGATAATAATGTAAAAATATTACAATATGCAGATGACTTTATATTAATTGCAGAAGGAGTACATGTATAACAACTAATACTTAGAATAAACAGAACTCTAGAAAAAATTAAAATATTTTTTCTTGAACATAATTTGACATTAGCCCTTAAAAATCAGTTACTTGAACCAGGAAAACACCTAAATCCATTGGATGAAATAAATTATGATAATCAAACGATTCCATGGACTAAATAATATAAATATCTAGGGGTAATGTTCACGGATACCCTAAATTGCACTAAACATTAAAAATATAACAACCAAGGCAAATAAAAGAATAAACATAATAAAAACTGTAACCACAGTCTGGTGGGGAGCAGATCTGAGTACACTCTTAACAATATATAAAGCAATAGTAAGATCAAAGTTAGATTATGGTTGCCAAATAACAAATCCTAATACATTATTAAATAAAAAGAAGTTGGACAAAATACAATTTCAGGCACTAAGAGTAATACTCGGGTGTATGAAATCCACACCCACAAACATTTTATGGGCAGAAAGTAGTAAAATGTCGCTCGACTATAGAAGACAATGGTTAACAAAAAAGTTTATATTGAAGAATATATATTTGGAAAATAATCCAATAACACAAATACAACAATGTAATCTAGAAAGAGGATATTTTACCAATAGAGACCTTCCCTACCACTTAACGGCACTTGATAAAATAAAGGAATATGAGGAACTTATACAAAAATACAGAATGATGACTTGCTTTGAAGAAGACAGAGAAATTCAAATGATGAAAGTGCCTATAATATATATAAATTTAAAAAAAATGAAAGCAACATAAACCAAAAATCTTTAGAAATACTAAACAGTAAATTCAAAAACTTCTATCATATATACACTGATGCACCGGTAAAGAAAGACACAAATGCAGCTGGATTTGGTGTAAACTGCTCGAAACTGGATTATAAATGCTCATCAAGACTGCCTAATTATACGCAGATATGCACTGCAGAAACAATAGCTTTACATAAGGCTGTCTCAATATGTTTAGAACGAAATATAAAAAAAGCTGTCATATTCAGTGATTTATTGAGTGCAATTAAAAAACTCGAAAATAACACTTCAAAAGATATAGATCATATAACACACAACACCGAGAAAATTACTATATTGGCTAACCAAAATGGGATAGATATAAAAATGTACTGGATACCAGGACACTCGGGAATCAAGGTGAACATTATAGCGGACCAATTAGCAAATGTAGGAAGAATACTCAAGATACGATATAAAGTATTACTAGATAAAAAAGAATTTCTACCCACAATAAAAGAAAAACACTTTAAACACTGGACTAAGATGTGGAAAGAGTCATTTAACCTGAAAGGACAAAATTTCAAAAACATCCGGACAGAATTCACTAAGAAGCCGTGGTATCATTGTATAGAATATAAAGACAGAAGACACATAACGACTATAATAATAATTCGAACATGACATTGCTTATATCCAAATCCCCTATATAGATTAGGAATAATAAAAAAACCTCAAAGTTAATTTGGAGATTAGGAACCTTGGAGCACCTCTTACTTTCCTGTAATAATAAACAAGTCAAGCTTTATAATATGTTAATAGCAAAGGGAACAGAAACACCGATAAGTATGTATAATTTATTATATAACCCACGAATTATAAAAATCATAAATAAATATTTAAATGATAATAACATAAAATTGTAACTCTCTGTTTCAACTATAAGTCCTACTTTATGTAACATCCTCTCCCGGAGTCCGGGAGCGAGAAGAGTCTTACCTTTGTTGTGCTATCTGTCTAACATTAGTCTTAATATAGATAGGAGATAATCTCCGGCGCGATTTAGTTCGCAATCCAATAAGATAATAACTTATCCTGGCTAAATTCCTTAAGAAAAGGCCTAAACAAAAAAAACTATATACCTTAACCTGTATAATAAGTCTGTTTATCGATTCGCGCGGTACCACTGTCAAAATTATACCGTATATGTTAGGACAATGTCAATATGCTTATCAACCAATAGTGAAGGACAACTATTTTATTATCACTTGACTCTCTCTTATTAACAGAACATCAACTGCGGAAAAGTTAATTGAACTTTCTTCCATTTAGATTCCCACGAGGTTTGTTTTTACTTCCATGAGAAAAATAATTTAATTTCCTGCTAGTTAGGTCTAGTTAACTCGCGGTATTTGGGTTATAACGAACTCAGTTTCTTTAATATTTTATATTAATATTTTTATGTTTTAGGCAACGTAAACAAGCCGTCCTAGACTAATCTATGTAATTTTAAATTTTAATTTCAAATAGCCTTAAAGAAAATTAGGTTTACAAAGTTTTGCAATTATTACAAAACGGTGTCAGAGTTGCCCGTTTTTAAGCGTCTCTCTTTCATTAACTTATACCCTTTCATTTACTTACACCGATTACGCCGGGATGCTTTGCACAATTTGGATAAATTTTTTAGTAATAGTCCCTGACTGGTCCAAACATATTGGAATAAAATTTCGAAATAGCGGTATTTTGAATCTTTTTCCACGACAGAGTTTAAGCCACAACTTGGAACTGCTTTAACATATTGCCTTAAAATTTGGTGTATGTAGGGTAATTAACCAAATAAGTAAATCAGACATGACGTATATTCCCAACTTAGAGGGGAATCTATTCTCTCGTGAGGTATTATATCATAAATCTTAATATAAAAAATATTAAATAAACGTTTCTGACCACGAATTATATCTTGGGTCAATAAGTGATATGTGGGGGAGGAAGGATGATGGGGAAATGAGGGGTAAATCTAAAAATAACGTGACACGATGTTCAATTTCACTAATTATTTTAATGTTTAATAATTTCTATTGATTTCATGTGCATATGTGTATATGGCGTATTACTATGGAACGATTTGACCAATTTGAATGAATTCTCTAGTAATTATATATGGTAGTGCCGAGGTGGTGCTATAGCTAACCTACTGAAAAAAAAATAAAAAAGGCCAAATAGCGCCATTCGCAATCTATTTCTGCGAGAGAATTTTCTTGCTAACTGAAATATTATAATATTCATGAATATGCTAAAAAAACTAGTCATTATTTAGGTTGCAGACTATTTAACTTACTGCCAAAGAATATAAAAAGGATTGAAACCATAGCACTTTTTAAATAACAAATAAAAATGCTACTATTAAATGAAACTTTTATTCTGTAACTGAAATTGAAAATTATCTGCTGGGCAGAGGGTGAATGCTGCTATTTTTTAACATTCTAACCTAATTAAATTATACTGTGCATGTACTTTGTTTGTTATAAACATGTATGCCCTTTATTCTGTACTATTTGTATTTACTGTGTATTTATCAATTGTTTAAAGTGCAAATAAGATAGTGTGTTTAATAGTAAGACTTATCTACTTTTTATTGTTACTTAAGTTGGGATCATACATCCCCTTGTTAACATGTCTTATCTACTTTTGCGCTCAAAAATATGAATAAATTGTCTATTGTCTATCGCCGTCAAATTTGTTGCACATTGTAATTATTCAAAAAAGTACATATTATGAGTTGTATCCTCCGACCTAAGGAAGCAATCATTTTTTTCCGGCTTTTTATATCTGATCTGTGTTCTCCGAGATCTTTTAGTGTACCAATCTCGCGGAGTAAAAATCCTGAAGATGCATCGTGCATTCGAAAGCGAAACATCGATAGGTGGTTTTTTGACACGGTCTAATCCCAAGAACAATGATTTAAGAATAAAGCCGTGAAAGCTCCCGTACCGTATGTTAGCTAGTCTACATCGAGCCAGATTAGTAAGAGAGCAGAGTTAGAATTAGTTAGGCAAAGGTACATTGGATTACATTTAGTAATTTACTTATACATTTATATACGACCTAGTAACCAGATAGGCATTTTTATATAAAAACCGCATTAATTAAAAATGTCTGATGTTTAGTTAGGCGGCATGCAGATGGGCCTTTCCTCAGTATACATAGCATTCAGATGAATTTATAGATAATGTAGGTATGTTGATAAATACATATGTGGTCAATATTTGTCTGATAACACTGCACCAATAAGCATATAAATAAGATTGCAAAAAAAACATGCATAGTATTATAACAATTATACATGTTAGTATAAGATCGTACCTGCACAGATTCATTAATCCTGAAGGCTATTTAGGACACAAAAGAAAATGAAAAATAACGGCATACATGTATTTATTTTTAGACAGCCCACATTATTCCTAATAGATATAAAGAATAATATACACTTAAAAAGATAAAAAAACTTTTTGACCTGTCCCCGTATACTTTACCAAAAAAGTCATATAAGGAACAATTTCCGCTTTTTTGATAAGTTCTCTCAGATAGCTGAGATACGAGGGGAGCCTAATTATGCAACATTTTCAAAAACATCCTGTATCTCAAGAACCAAAAGGGCTGTGGAAATTCCGCTAACGCCACCTTTAAATTCACAAAAAATAGCTTCTGTCGCGAAAACTACAATCCTCTATCTTTACAAATAAGGGAGATAACCCGCAAAAGTGTTGACAATACCCTGTACAAAGGAAATATGATGGTTCCATAGGACACTCTGTGTAGAGAAAACCAAAACATATAAATAAGTACCTATCGACTAAAATTCTTTACCATCGGAAACAGAGAAACGATCTCAACCTTTAAGAGGGTATGGATATTGAACCCTTCAGTGCATTTGAAAAAAATTACTCATCCTAATCCGCGACAGAAAACTAATAAAGAGTTATCGATAAGAAGTGTAGTTCTTCCATTTATGCGCGGAACCACAGACAAAATTATAAAGTTATAGTACACTTCTTATCGATAACTCTTTATTAGTTTTCTGTCGGACGGTTCGTTCTGTTGCAAATAATAACCCTATTTGCATGGGCTTCTTCGGTATAACGCCAGTTGTGCACAACATAATTGAAATTGTCTGAACGCTATCCATAATCCACTGCCGCTTTATTTGTAATTCCAGATCTCTGTAATTGCCTATTTTCACATTGTTTCTCGCGCAGGTTGTTGTTGGGGATAAATAAACTGGTCAACACTCGAAGGTTTTCACCTCATTTTCAAAGTTGTAGTAGTTCTGCATGTATGTTGGACCGGCATAGGCCGGTCCAACATACATGCAATCTTGGTCATATACACCAGATTATTAGACAATGTTTGCGATCGCCTACGGACATTATACTTTTCCAAACAGAAGGAATATGCAATTGCTTGTTCTTGCGGTCATTTCTATATTGGAGAAACTGGACGATCCATTTCCACTAAGCTGAAGGGACATGAACGATGTATTAGAAAGAAAGAAGACGTAAAATCTGCTGTACTTGAACACCAGCATTCCACACTGTATCTGAACACCAGCGTTCCACTGCACATATCATAAATGTAAAAGAAGCCATAAATTCTTCTGTCGGTCTACGGATCCTAATCCTACCGTACTAAAAATTTTAATAGAGATGCGGGATAGAAACCGATCAGGTCAGGTATAAAAAGCCGGCCTAAATGTCTCCTAGCTTATGTGTTACGATCTCATGGAGTAAAGATCCCTGAAGATGTGTCGAAAAATGATATATATATATATATATATATATATATATATATATATATATATATATATATATATATATATATATATATATATATATATATATATATATATATATATATATATATATATATATATATATATATATATATATATATATATATATATATATATATATATATATATATATATATATATATATATATATATATATATATATATATATATATATATATATATATATATATATATATATATATATATATATATATATATATATATATATATATATATATATATATATATATATATATATATATATATATATATATATATATATATATATATATATATATATATATATATATATATATATATATATATATATATATATATATATATATATATATATATATATATATATATATATATATATATATATATATATATATATATATATATATATATATATATATATATATATATATATATATATATATATATATATATATATATATATATATATATATATATATATATATATATATATATATATATATATATATATATATATATATATATATATATATATATATATATATATATATATATATATATATATATATATATATATATATATATATATATATATATATATATATATATATATATATATATATATATATATATATATATATATATATATATATATATATATATATATATATATATATATATATATATATATATATATATATATATATATATATATATATATATATATATATATATATATATATATATATATATATATATATATATATATATATATATATATATATATATATATATATATATATATATATATATATATATATATATATATATATATATATATATATATATATATATATATATATATATATATATATATATATATATATATATATATATATATATATATATATATATATATATATATATATATATATATATATATATATATATATATATATATATATATATATATATATATATATATATATATATATATATATATATACTAGCGATGTAGGGCAAAGGCACAAAATGGAATCACAAAAACAACTACTCCGCTGGCTAATACCACGACCGGCATTGAATTACATTGTGGCTCCTGGCTTTCGTTGGGAGCATTAAATGATAGTATGTTTTCATTCCACGTACACCAACGTCATAACAAGAAAATGATCCTTGTTTGGAACATGTTCTGCATCACAGCAGACACAATGATCCATTTTAGTCAAACGACGATCGCGATTTCGCTCTTATTAGAGCTCATCAGGCCGCCATAGACTAGCGAGCCCCGTGTAGGGCAAAGGGCAAAAGTATATATATATATATATATATATATATATATATATATATATATACCAACTAGCAGTTTTTTTGGATATTGTGGTTTTATTTTTTTATATATAAACAAACACTTAGTTTGTAGTGGTCATTTGTCAAACTTTTCGGAAAATGTTTGCCTTCATCAGTGTGGTTCTAAGAAGGTAATTTCCATTTATCAAAATAATACATTAATAAACAAGCAAAACATCTATTATAAAAGACTGAGCACAGTTTATGAATTTCAGTTGACGTCACATAAAACATACTAGTCGAAGTTTAGCTTGTTAGCGATACACGCCCCTCTCTTCCTCTTTTATTATCTTCTCTCCATACGAAAACATGACCATCCGAAACGAGCATATTAAACTTAAATTCATCTACCCAATTTTGCTATTTCCCAGTAGGCAGGCCCAGCAGCACATTGTTTTCCAGCAGCACGATATGTTTTGCAAGCAGGGGACAACATGCTCCCATTTGCGCACAAATTCCCTTGGAGTAAAGGCGTCTTCCGTCGTACCAATCGCAGCTTGCTTAAAATTGTGTCATATTCGGCGTGCTGACATGAAAAAACTCCTAGTATGCCCGGTCTTCAGATCTGAATCCAATTGAACATGTATGGAGTAGAATAAAATTGTTGTTGAAAAAGCGTGACAAAGAGATCGTGAATGTGGAAGATTTAGTGAATGTCAGTAGGAATATTCTATTCCCCTAGAATTCATGGGAATAACAGCGCCTAGTTGAGTAGAATAGTGAAAGGGGGTGACCCAAATCACTATAAATCTTTTGTTGTGAGTCTATTGTTATTTTAGTGTTTTGCTTGGTAAAGTTGTAATGTTTATTTAAACCTAAATGTTGCTATTGAATACAATTAAATGATTGTATGTCCAACGATAAATACCCTGTATATTCAAGTAGTGCTGTTTTAATTCAGTTCAGATATTTTGGGACACTTAAGTAATAAAATAGTAAAGATCGATTTTACAGTTAGCCAGAAAATAGTGAGTTTTTAGTGGCCCAGTATCTTCTTCAGAAAAGATGTAGACTAAGAAATTCCGAAAACCTGAAGATTAATGCATCTTAAACAAGAAAATTATAAATAGCATGCCTTATTACGATTAACCAATGATTTCAATAAGTTCAGCATCATCAAACTCCGCATGATATTTTTTAAGAACTACTACAACTTTGAAAATGAGGTGAAAACCTTCGAATGTTGACCAGTTTATTTATCCCCAACAACAACCTGCGCGAGAAACAATGTGAAAATAGGCAATTACAGAGATCTGGAATTACAAATAAAGCGGCAGTGGATTATGGATAGCGTTCAGACAATTTCAATTATGTTGTGCACAACTGGCGTTATACCGAAGAAGCCCATGCAAATAGGGTTATTATTTGCAACAGACCGAACCGTCCGAAAATTCAGGGGTAATTCAAAAGGTAACGAATTCACCTAGGGCCCCATGACACGCGATAAGTGAAGTTTTCTCCCAGAGGACGTATTAATGCCTTATAACTAACTTGATACTAATAAAAATTATTATTATTTTTAGTACAATAAAGAACTTTATTTAAATATTGGCATATAAAAGGCGAAGTATAAAACACTTTTTCAAATTAAATACACTAGGATCATGGTAGCTTTAAACTCGGCGTGTTCCAAATTATTTGCAGAATCTTAAGAGTCTATAAGATATAAACAACAACTTCAACAGCAATCAGAATTATCAAAAAATTTACCAGAATTCTGGAGAAATACTTAAAAATCCAAGTCAATGAATAACAAAGTGGCTGCCATAGATCCAAAAATTTTTACTGTCCTCGAAAAAAAACCTATCTGCTGGACTTTTTCTTGACGATAAGTTAACTACCACTAGTTATGCCAGCCAGATTAGTAAGCTCCTTAGAGAACTTAATAAAAAGCTCCGTCAGATCGATGATCTCACATTATGATCTGAAAGTTAATCACGATCGAGGTTATTTTAAACTATTTGCAATTCAATTTTACTTTTTCTTTGGGTCTTTTCCTTAATAAATAAATATCTAAAGGCTGTTGAATAAAAAACAAGTGTAATCTGAATTAAATTAAAAACTTGGATGTACAAATTAGAAACATAAGGACTAAAAAAACTAAAATTGAAATTTTAACTTTTAATCACTTATTCCGAAAAAAATATAACATCAACTAATATAAATTATTAATCTATGAAAAGTTCTGAGCTGACGTTTAATGAATGAAAATAATAAGTATTTCCAAAAAATATTATAACTCGTTAAAGTTTCTTTTGAAGCGAAAATTGAATATGTTGAGTTATATACAAAAAACTACGTTTTTTTTAAAGCCAACAGAATTACTAATGATGTAATTATAAATCAATTAGTTCGATAAAACTAAAAATATCACATAAAGTAAAAATGGTTTATTTTGTAAAGATTCTTAGATATTTAGTTAGTAATGCCGCATAGGAGAAGTATTTTGTTTTGGGTATAAAAATAAAACTATTTTGAAATTTAAAAATGGTTTACTTAATTTATATTGAATTCGATTTTCTAACTGATAAAAATTATTGAATACCAATATTTTAGGTCTTTAATAATATAAAATTATTTTAGCAAATTATGACTCTTATATAGTATATAGTAGTATGTAGTATAGATAAATTTCGATACAATACATAACATTATTAATATACATTTTAAGAAAAAAATTAGATTATTTACGTCAACTTGTCACAAGAAAGTCCAAAAATCGTTTCATATTTAGATCTCCTGTTGCCCCAAGCAGGTCACATGTGTCGTACAGCATTTTTGCAAACTTTATGCATTATGCCTAATATTCACTAAGTATTAACTAATTTAACATTATTGAAACTACACATTTTTAGTTAAAACTATTCAAATAAATAGTTTTAAAATAAAACATATTATTTTAACACAATTAAGCCTGTAAGTTTTTCAGTTGAATATTTAACTCAGAACAACGAAAATCTTAAACCAAACTCGCCGCTTTAGCAAGTTTTGTTATATTTGTAGAGAATTTTTTTGTAAATCACAAACAAAACCATATTCTAAAGATGTAAAAAACCTATTTTCTATATTTTGGTGTTTTAATTCGAGAGTAAAACAACCAGTGGCTTGGGCTTCCCATGTGTGCGGTAAAAGCTGTAGCGTGTTTTGGTGCTGGCTGAAAGAGATGAGAAAAAGTATGCCTTTTGCGATTCCAATGACTTGGCGGGAACCAATCAATCATCTTTATTGGCTGTTATTTTTGCATGACAAGGACTGAGGGTTATTTCAAAAAATGAAAAACAAAAAATCGAATTTCCGAATTTACTTTCTGCTTGAGATTTCTTCCTCGCAACTCATACTTACTAGTATCAACAACTCTTTCAGGTCGGCAACGTGTTGATTTTTGAGATAATGTTGATAATAATCAGATGGCTCAAAATAATAGTCTACCGACCCCTCTTTTATTCCAAGTTCTAGTTCTGGTGAACCACATTTGATTGTTTAAAATGTACTACATGATTTAGTACGTAATTTGGGGCTATCAGAGCGACAGTCAGAACTTAGTTCCTGTTTTAACAAGTGAAACTTACTAGCCAAAGAAACAAAAATTACGACTATTAGGAAAAGGAATTCAACGGTTTCAATATTTTCTAATATGGAAAATTCAATATGCGCGTGTACTATATCGAAGCAGGAACTAAATATCGAGCATCCTTCTTATGAGTGTCACTTATTCATAGACTCATCGAAATACAGTTTAAAAGCTAAATTACTACATAATGGAAATTTAAAACCATCTATATACCAGCTGCCCATTCACTGACAATAGATTTTGCCCATTTTTTAGATTGCGTAAAATGCAACCGATACAAATGGTAGATATGAGGGATTTAAAGATAATAGCAATATTAATGGAGCTTCAGGAGCTTTTATAACATATTGCTGTTTTCTTTGTATGTCGGACAGTCGTGCAGTAAATAAACCTTATGTGATAAAAATTTGGGCGGAAATGATAGAATTTCAAGAAGGTTGTAAAAATGTTAAATATAAGACTCAAAAATGTATGAAATAGTTTGTGAAGGATGTGAATAAAGATTGAGAACGTTTTAAAAACCTAAGATAACTCTTCCACAATTTAAGTAACGTCAAATTAAAAGGAGCAATTTTTATTGTTCTGCGAATTAGAAAATTGCTTGGCGAAAAGCTCACCAGGTAAGGATTCAGAGCTTAGAACTAATTTGTAAGTGAAATGACGGATTTTTTTGGCAACTAGATAAAAGATAACTATAAACAACTAATTAATAAACTTTTAGACTCTTACCAATTGATTGGTTCACAAATGTCATTAAAAAATCACTTTCTTCATTTAAATGTAAGAGCAAGGTAAAACGTTTCTTTAAGGTATGAAAATTTGGTATCAAGGACAATAGGCCATGATGGGTGATTACTGCTGATTTGAAAAGATTCGACTCATAAAGGGGAAAAATAAATTTGATGTGTTTCAGAAAACTTGTTTTTTTTTAGATGTTAGTTTAATATAAATTATAAATATAATCGAGACATAGGGGGTAATAAACTATTAACTGTTAAAGACAGTTTTAATGTAAACATAAATGGCATAGTTCAGCATCTGCGCATCTTTAATGTAACAATGAAACCCTAAATGTCACTACTTTTTGCTGTTCATTTCGGTATTTAGAGAGATTTATACTACTAGAATAGGCTATTCAGATTTATGTTAAAAAAATATAAACACTAAATCTGTGTTAAAAACTAACATACTTGATGGCTATTATTAATAAGGATACATTGTTATAACTTTGTGACATTAAATTAGTTGCTAAAATGAAAATAGCATTTATTATTTTTTTATTCATACAGGCAACCCGAAGGTTTAGCTTAATTCAAAAGAAGAAAAGCTTCTGATTACTTGCATAATTCAGGAATAGATTTTAAAAATAGTATCAAATTTACCTACCAAAAAATTGTGGGAGGATAGTTACCAGATATTAATATAGTCTGCACTTTCCAGGTTTTCAGTGAAAATCAGTTGTAATACAAATGTTTAATCATAGTCTCAATTGGCTCAAAATAATCCTATCCTAAACTGACTTTGTTCCTCGTTATCCTTGTTAATGTATGACTTTAAAGGAATAATACATAAAATTTGTTAGTAAGATCCTATCCTAGATAGTTTTTATAATCAATCTGGTAGTGGTGGTTTAACAGTCTTCACTTTCGGTACTTCTTAACATAAACTCTTAATTAGTAACAATAAGTGCCGTAGTAACAAGTAGTAGCAAATAAATATAAGGAAGGGACATTTTAAAAAATAAGTATTTGTAACTATGAATATTGTACATAGCCATTGCTTTGTACCCAAGAAGTACCTTTCCTCCGTACTTCTTTATAATAGAGTCAGACCCAATACAGTTTATTTAAAAATGAAGAGAATAAGGCAGTTGTTAAAGGAAAACATTTTTTGCAGACGGATTTAAATCAAATAAATAAACAGACTGAGACATGTGTTGGTGAGTGTAAATCTGGCAGCATTAATAAATCATCTGGTTATACATGCGGAAGAGCGTGTCAGTGCTTAAATGCAAACGGATCATTTTACAATTCGCAATGCTGCAAATTATTAAAAATTAGTATTTATAAATTCGAAAATTCACTCCCTTCTTTATAATTCAATTTACATTCCAACTTCCTCACTTAGAACAAATTTCTGAATGTTCTGCTGTGGGCAACACTATTGTCGTATGTGGGTTTTGTAAATTTTAATACTTTACCAAAAATTATATTTAAAAAATATATACCTATATAATAATTTATAATCTGCATCCAATGTTAAACGCAAGTTCACGATCTGTTATCCAGGTTAATATTCCGCTCAATGTCAATACAATGTTTATTTCTTAAATATATGTGATGAAAATACGGGGTTACTAGGAAACAAGTCAGTCAATTGAAGGGTTAGTTTAAAGTTAGTTGAAGGTTTAGAACTCCGAATTCGAGATAGGTAGTTTAAAGAGTGGATATCCTAAAAAGTGTTAGAAGATCCGTGGGAAATGGCCAATCCCATTAGTTAGTGAGACTTAATTATAGGTTTTAGATATAAGCTTGCAATTTTATTAAGGAGAACTAATTGGTATGAAGAGCCACCCTTTTTCTAGGTCATACATATTCTAGATCTGACTAAATCCCGGTCACGACAATGTTATCTGAGAAAAGATGTTGCGAATAGTGATATCCTATGTCACGGTCTTTTATCTTATCTGGACACGGACCGACATGAAGGATATGACACTTTTTTGCTTGCGATATTTTAGGAGAAAACGTTGTTGTTAATACAATACAGTATACCTGTTTGACACTAGTTGACCTTGCGGTTAAGTAATAAAGTAATAATTTTTTTATACTTACGTATATAATACAAAATGCAACTATTCAATTTAAAATTAAGTTACTGCACTATCTTTATTTCGAATGTTGCTGCGTCACTACTCAAAAAGTTTGCCATATAGAACTTTTCTAAACTCATATAGTTTCCTCTAACTTCCTCCATGGAAATTGCAGATATAGGACCTCTTTTCCATTACGATATTCTTCTCATGGGAAATTAGCTTTGATGTAATAGTTCCTTTACGTAAATTGAATCTAACATTCGGTTGAATAAGAATTAAGGATGATTCGATCGACAATCCAGTGTTCTACACAGTAATATTAAATATGTTATTGCCTGTTAAATATAATGTTTTTATAAAGGAAATACCTCAAGTTAAATATATATTTTTGAAGAAAAAAAAATAAAATAAAATTTATAAACCTAAGTAAGAGTTTTCCAAATGATTGACAAGCAGCTGGAGTAAGATGAATTTAGAAGACATATATTTTAATTAAGAATAATTTCAGCGAATCGATCCTCGAGCAGATTTTAATAAAACTATGAACAAATCACACTTGAAATGACTAGTAAAGGTTTTTGTAGAGTGGTCCTCAGTTTGCTTGTCTAAATTTTAAAAGTATACCTATGTAGGTATAAGTTGCGTTACATCAAAAAAGAATATTTGACTTAACTATTCGGAGTATAGGTATTGGAGTAACTCTAATTATGTTTTTGTAGTGTATTTTTTCATTTATTGGAAAACTACTTGCCCAAGTTGTTTTAGAGTTTCTAAAGGCTTTGACCTTATAAGTTAGAAGTTTCTTAAGACCTAAGGCTTAGGATATGATAAATTATTTCCTTACTAACAGGTCAGCAAGTAAATGTCAATAATAAAATGTCTCTATTATAACAGGAATTCCAGAAAATAGTGTTTTAGATCTTTTCCTTTACACTGTATTCAAACCTAATTTTTATCAATCTTTAGAATCCTTTATGCTGATGATACCCAGACATATATCTTATTTAATATGGACAAAATCGACCCCATTTCCACGTAATTAATCAGGATCTCGATTGCCTTTACAAAATAAGTTGCTTATTTTTGCAGCTTAATTCATCTAAGTAAATGTTAGGCTTTTTGGCAGCGAAAATTATGTCTCGATAACAAAACTAAAAACTGCTTACTCAGTTTCGAGGATGATTTACACCCGACAAATTTTTTCGACATATGATATAAAACTTTTAATAGCGGCCAAATAAAATTTTTGTAATCGTGAAAAGATCACCCTGTCAGGATTTACATATTTTCACGTGCACAGGGACGCTAACCCTTGATGGCAAAAAATATGTTTTATCAATTCCGTCGGTCGGTCTGTCTGTCTGTCAGTTTGCGGCATAGCTTAAAAACTACTCAGCAGAGTGACAAAATTTTAGTCAAAAATAAGGGTCATACTGGGATGAACTGGGAATATTTTGTTAAAAATCCAGTATGCCGGAACAAGATGGCAGCCTAGTGAAACATAAAAAAAATTATTACTTAAAACACTAATTATGCAACTTATCTCAAATTTTATAGAAAACTCAAATGTTACATAGAAATGAACTGGTAAAATTTTGGAATGAATCCAATACAGTAAAACAGAATGGCGGCCTAAAATAAAACATTTGTAAAATCAGCCTGAAACACATTAGTAGATTAATTTCAAATTTTGTGCAAAAATTAAGTGTCATATAGAAATAAACTGGTAAAGTTGTGGTACGAATTGAAGGTGGCGAAACAAAATTGCTGCAAATTTTTAAAAAATCAATGAAAAAAATCCCACTTAATGGACTTTAAATTTTGCAGAAAAATTAAAAAGAATATTGGGACAAGCTGGTCATTTAAAAACTACTTATTAAATTAAATTTAAATTTTGCCCAAAAATCAAGTGTGGCATAGGTAGAAATGTTACTAAACGACCAGCCAAATTTCACTAATTTAACTAATGCTATAAAAAGGAATTATTAATAACGAGGGAAGTTCCAGGTAAAAGAAATTTACCGAATTTTTTTCATGTATAATTCCCTATAATCATACGAAACATTTTTCAAGATATTTCCATTTGGACGGTGTGATTAAAGTTTTATAATTGAGATTGATGAACCGCAAATATACCATTTCTGATCTAAGGTGGCTTTAGATTTTACAAGGTAGATACTAGAATTGCAGGTTCCGACGAGTCAAATAAACCGGCAAATATGTCGAGTGCAAGAACACACAAAGCGATGTGTTTTTGTTTTTGTGCGTTTTACCGCCTGATCCCTTCGATGTCGCAGCTCAAGATCCGTCCGTCGAACTATAGATCAGAAGTATAATATTTATCGTTTATCAGCATGATATAATAAACCAAAGGTAAGATATTGCGAATTGCCGCCTGGATCTACGTCAACGCGTGATTAACGCCGGCTGACATTGTCGTTTGGCCATATGATTTCAGTGCATTTTCAGTTGATGTTTTTTGTATTTATTTAATTAAACAACCATAAATATGAGGTTTGCTGTATTCAGGTGTGACGTGGATAATCAGGCAAAGAATTTTGATAGGAATATAAGGTTTTTTACTCTCCCTATAGACAAAAAATGTTTCCGTGACTGGACACGCTTGTGTAAACGCAAAGCAAAATTTAATATATATTTGGCGCGGATATGCTCAAGGCATTTTATGAAAGATGACTGTGTGTCATTAATCTGTATCAAAAAAACAACAATGTAAATCTGGAAGAAATAGTCGACATTTTTAATAAAAAAAAGAGTTTTTTAACTAGATTTTATTTAAATTTTATTTGTTTAGTTCATTACATATCATATAGGGACAAACGGCAGATTGTGCACATAAAGATTAAACTTATTTAGTGTGTATTGTTTTATTCCCTCTCATATCTGCACTTTTTTAAATTAGACCTCCTCCCCTCAAATGGGACTTAGTTACGTCCCTGTACTTATTAAAAACACAGATATTATAGCATTTTTTAGTTGTAAATTGAACTTAATATAAACATGTATAACAAAATAACAGTATAAAGTTATATATTATCGGATTTTATACAACCTTAACTCTTTCTTTAGCGTGTTTTTTTGTACTTTTATTAAATAAATATATAACTACTATGTCATAAGTTTTTTATCTTAGTGAGTTATATGTCAATGTTTCATTAGAAAAACATTTTTAATTAAAAAAAATAGTAATATAATCTCTAAACGCTAGAAACGATATGCGTCTCCATAAGCAATTTAAAAATCTACGCACGCAATGACGTCACCGCGCGAAACGGACGCAATTGAGGCCGTCTAGATATTATACCTTCCGTTTATCTAGATTTTAAAAATACAATCGCATATTTTAAGTATTTTTTTTAGTAGGTTTTTGGGTAAACCGGAAGTTGATATCCTAACTGTCACTTTGAATTAATTACATAACAAACAACAGGTCAAATATTTATCTGTATTTATCTTCAATTATTATAAAAAAACTGAATTACTCATTGAAGTGTTTGAAGTTTCATTCGCCATTTTTTCCAAAACTGTCAAGAATTGACGGATATGACATATATTTTGTAGTAGAATTTAAAAATTTAACAACATATAGGGTGTTCCATTAAAAATATTAAAGCTGATAGCATTTCCGGTTAAGAAACGATTTAAATCATGGATTCAGTGAAAATAATCATTACGTAGTTCAGGATGAACTAAATGATCACAGAGTAGGTTATAGGACATTCGTGTTCCCAAAATGAAAAATCATATCAAAATTACATCTTATGCGTATTCTCCTTTCTTTCCAAACTTAAATTAAAATCATTAGAGAATAAAAATGTACGTTCAGTTTATATCTTGACACTTTTATGCAGTGAAACCAGATTTTTTAACAAAACATTCCTAATTGTCTATCCCAACACTACTTCGAACCCTTTATGTTAATGCTTGAGAAAGACATACTTATAAACTTTATACAGAGGATGTAATTAATTTAGCAGGGAATAATAACACTTTTAAAAGACTTCTCACCTATTAATTATTTTTCCTGTTGTTGCTTGTTATTAAAATTATATTTTAATTACATACATAATATTGTTTAATATCTAATCAGTTATGTAACAACTTAGATTATTACAAGAAAATATATTTTTGACAGAATATCTCTATTGGTGAAAGCTACAATATTCACCTTTGTATAGATAGAAACAAAATAAATCCTAATTATTTACAAATAATTTTTTAAGATTGTTTGTTATATTGGTGTCAAGTGTTTTCAGGCAAATTCTGTCTTGCCTGTCCATTTTTGAACATGTATTATTAAAATTAACCTCATTTAACCTCTCTCATTGTTGCTTATTTCCGCCAAAAGTTAATCCCAAACGAACTTTTTGCGGACCTATATATATTCAATCACCATGCTTTCTTTGTTTCATCTCTCCTCTCTTTTTAACCTTTCCTGAATAAAATAAAATGAAAGGTGCGGAAAAAACATTGAAAGCATAAATTTCGGACGACTCAATCAGTCCTTCAATTTTCATCTTTCTCATACACCAATATTTTCTAAAACTTACCCTATATAGAACAGTCTACATTTTATATATAAAAATATAAAATTCAGGATCCGCTAAATATCATTTTCTATAACTAAGAAGCTTATCATGCCACTAAAGGGCGTAATAAATTATGTACTTAACAATTCTGCCATAGTCATTTTTTGTTTGTGGGTCGAGCTAAAGCGGAAACGTTGCTTTAACACAGATTTATTCCTTTTACGAGAATACTGTTAAGGTCGGAGTAACTTTTGATGTTGGATTATCTATAAATTATACATTATTTTTGATAGTGGATTAAATGCACAACCTTCTACGAAAGTCCTGTTTGTTTTATGTCTACTTAAATTTTAATGAAACTGAACGACAAAAATAGGACAAAATATTTGAATATGTGTTAATTCCATCTATTATGATAAAACATTACTAGTTTTTAAACTTAAGTTAAATAATTTTACTACAAACATTTTTATCTGTTGAAACTATATGTTATATTTCGAGCAGATTTTTGTTTTGATTTTGTCCACAGTATCCATTGCCTTAATAAAGGTCTCTACAAAAAGCTACCAAGTAATCCTGAAGCCAGGAAATCCGCGAACGTCAAAATAAAAAAACCTATTTTGAATATAGAAATATTTATGCTTAAGGCCTCTTTCTAAAATGTCATCTCCAAACTAATGTACTTCTCAATGTATCAGTTACTGTAAACAAAATCAATTTTTTTAATGAAATTACTGAAGATAGCGTGAAAATTAACAAAACACCCAAATTATTTGGTATAAGATTGACAATAAAAAAGCTCTAAGGATATTGGCCAAAAAATTTAAGAATCTTGTTAAAAAAATGTGTAAATAATGTTTGGAATTATCAAGGCAGTAAATACTATTGACAAAATAAAAAGGAATATCAGCTGAAAATATTAGAGGTAGCGAAAATGACTAAGAACCAAAAAGTATTTGAAATAAAATAATTTATTCACAAATACAGTTTAAAAGTTGTTCACCGAGCAGTTAAAATCTTCTAGCTTTTTGTATGAAACGAAGTAATATTTATACACCTGCATGCTGCAATTCAAAAAATATGGCAAAACACCTTTTTTCAGTACTAATTCATATACCAAATTTCATTACGATCGCTAGACGCAATATCTTTTTACTCAAATTTTACTCAAAATAATAAGATCGTTTTTATTTTAATTTGACGTGCGACAACTTCCTAACGAAGCTCTTCTGGACTAAGGTAAGTTAGCTCATTTTTTTGTATAACAAATGTTTTGGCTATTTTTGCCTTCATCAGTGATTTTCTAAAACAAGCACCTTTATCGCAATAAAACTAAATTTATACAAATTAACTAAACATGCAGACATGCACGTAATATATTATTTTGGTGAAACTCCTAATTTTCGTTTATCTGTAACGGTATCATACAATACACACTTAGTTCATTGAGCTAACTTACCTTAGTCCGAAAGTGCTTCGTTATGAAGTTGTCGCACATCAAATTAATTATTTTGAGTAAAAGCATATTGCGTTTAGCGATCATAATGAAATTTGTTATTACTGTAAAAATTTTTTTGAATTGCAGCCTGTAGTTTTATAAACTTTATTTCGTTTCGAACAAAAAAGCTAGAATATTTTAACTGCTCTGTGAACAACTTTTAAACTTTATGTGTGAGTAATTAATACTGTTTCAAATACTGTTTGATTCTTAGTCATTTTCCCTACCTATAAAATTTTCAGCTGAATTTATTTTTTATTTTCTCCACAGTATTTACTGCCTAGACAATTCCAAGCATTATTTACAATATTTTTTGACGAGGTCTGTTCAAAAAGGTAATATTTTAAAACATTTTAGCCTTAGCGCTTTTTATTGATAATCTTATACCAAATAATTTGTGTGTTTTTTTAATTTTCACTATCTTCAGCAATTTCAATAAAAAGTAAAGTTTGCAGTAATTGTCGCACTGAGATGTAAATTAGTTTGGAGATGACATTTTAAAAAGATGCCTTAAGAAAAAACATTTCTATATTCAAAATAATAAGTTTTTAAAATTTTGACGTTCGCTAATTCCCTGGCTCCGGAATTACTTGGTAACTTTCACGACCTTTTTCAAGATAATGGATACTATGGACAAAATCAAAAATAAAAGAAACCTGTCCGAAATATAACAAGTAGCGAAAATGATCAGGAGCAAAAATGTTTGTAGTAAAATTATTTATCTTAAGTTTAAAAACTAGAAACGTTTTAATATGCGATTACACATATTCATATATTTTGTTTTATTTTTGTCATTTAGTTTCAATAAGATTTGCCAAAAAAACTCGAAAATTTATTGTGCAGGCGTATCATTAGGATAATTATTAATTATAATTAAGATGAATTTTTATATAGAATATATATTACTAAATATTTTCCACTGGCAATTTTAAACATTTTTGTGAAATATAACTTACTTATTTTAAAATATACGCTATCTTTAAGATATTAATGTTAGACAGTTTTTAGTGACTGTAAAATAACATGCAATATAAAATGCTGTTCGACGTAAAGCCTCGCGAAAAATTAAGTGCAGTTATTACTCAGTTAGCAGTATTTTGGTAAATTAGAGAAATAAACAGAAAGATTGGAGCCTTAAACTGTCTACCTGTTTAGATGTCACACTTTCCGAAAGTTGAAAATAATTGCTTGAAAACTCAAATATGTAATGAAGTGTAGTTCATTTAATTTTTTTTATTCACTAAATAAGAATAAGTAACCATGACAATTAAATCTATTAGTAGGTAATTTGTATAATAATTCTGACACTCTCATTTTCGTTTTAAACTATTTAAATACTTGTCTGACTATTACTGCATTTGTCAATTTTGGGTTTATATATTATGGTGTTGATTATTCCTGCATTTGTCATTTTAGATCCAAAATTGACAAATTAGACATAGTTTAAATTTAAGCCTCCTTAGTGAATCTGAAAACTAACGCTAAAATTAACTTCACTTTAAGAGCTATAAGTATATCGCAACCATCCAAACGAAGTTAAGGAAGAATTGACTTTAAAATTTCCAAATTAACAAATAAAATTATTGCCGAAATTAAAAAAGGTTTATTTTCTTTGTAACATCTGTATAATATATAAAAGTTATCTATACATCCCATTTTTCTTATCGACATTTTATAAAAGCATAGAATGATCACAAAAACAAGAAAAAAAAGTTAAATTTTGTTTTAACTGTGATGAATTTCAACACCTTTCTTTTCATCGGCTGTTTGTGAGGAGCAATTTCTAAGATAGAACGTTAAAAAAAATTAACTTCTATTTTAAAATTTTGCAATTTACTATACAAGGTGTCCCAAACGCGAGATATGCCTGAAATAGTTTTTAATGGAATATCATGTTTGTTGCGGGTAATTACGGTTTATTCAACTGAGGATTTTTATTTCTTGGTACTTTTTTTGATGCACTAGGGTTATGCCTCGAGACATTCTGTCAATTTCAATGTTTTATCATTTCCGCTTGGATTTCCCTAAAAAGGAAATTTATTTTTATCAAAGTGGATGGATTTTAACACCATATCTCAGCGTCTCTTTGTATCTGATATTACTGAGGTGCTATGATTTAAGAGTGTAATAAAACTGCTAAACCAATCATAACAGATTTTTGTGATGTTGGGTGGCTAGAAGTAAAATTTAAGTATCGAGAAGACCAAGTCTGTTTGGTATACCATTCTGTTTCAATAATATTTCTTATATGATATAACGTTAGGTCTAGAAAGTTGATTTTGTTGTTTTTCTCGATTGCCATTGCAAACTGTAGACTCTTATGGTATTGACTGAAATGCTTTAAAATGTTTTCTGTTTGGCCAATTGAAATTGTAGCAATACAATCGTCGCATAACGACAAAAGAAAAGTATACTAATATCTATATTATTCAAAACACTTTTTTCTAGATCCTCCATTAATATGAGACCAATAACAGGCAACATTTTAAGCATTTCAATCAGTACCATAAGAGTGTACAATTTATAATGGAAATCGAAGAAAACAGCAGCATCAACTTTCTAGTCGTAACGTTATATCATATAGAAAATATTATTAAAACGGAATGGTATACCAAGCAAAGTCCTCTCGATTCAGGAAATGTGCCAATAAAAAAGCTAAAGCAGCATTAGAACTAAACCAATACACTTTAAAATGAATGAATACACTATTCAAAACTAGAATACATAAATTACATTTCTGCAAATCCTAATGTTAAATTAAATTCAAAGAAAACAAAATATATTTCTTTGCCCTTCATAAATGGTTTATCCCAGTAATTTCAAAAACTTTTTCTAAAACATAATATCTCAACATGTCACAAAGCATATAAATTCTTGTCAAAAAATTTCAGTAGTAAAAACAAAAATACCCATAAATAAAAAAAAACAGTATCGTTTATCAGATTCCATAAAACAATTGTAAGGGTGTTTATATTGGACAAACCAGCCAGTATTTGAAGAATAGGTTAAAAACTCACAAATACGACAAAAAAAGCCACGGCATTAACTAATAGTGAAATAACCAAAAAACATACGTTTAAATATCAACAAACCAGGACATTAAAAACAGAACCTAATTTAAAAAAAAAAGAATTTTTCGAGATGGCTGAAATCCATAAAAACAAAAGCGCCATAAACGACAAAAAAGATGTAAATAACTTAAATAAACTATATCGTTATTATAATAGTAATCGTTTACAGTTCGTTTGTATTTGTCCGATATATTTTAATGCTGTAAGCCTACTATTAATTTATAAATTAATATGTATGTCAAGTTACGTAGATTTATATGAATGTTTTTATGGGCACTGTTTACGTTCTATGGTAAGTTTTATACTCTAAATATATTTTATTGTGTTATAATAAAGTGAGCTAAAAAAAAATTTCATTTGAGAAAGGTCAAAACTAGGGTCCAATCGTTATTAATAGATTTAATATATGATTAAACCTATGTATTAATTTTCTTTAACGAGTGACCCAAGAAATAATAGTGAAACAAGAAATAATAGAATACCACATATTGAAAAAAAAAGTCAAACAATTACAAAACAAACCATACATTTGGCATGTCGAAGCTTAGTCACAAATTAACCATTCAGATGAGGAAGTATTATTATTCTCGGTTCCGTATACTCAAAACTAGCGGTTTCGTTCGCAGCGGGCTCAGCGGTAAGAGCTACGCGCAGGAGAAGTATCACTTTTTTTAAATTTCTATATCTGAGCACCCCATACATTTAGCCAGGGGTTGTTTCAACACCGCCGAAATTTTGAACTCAGCTTCTATGCTTTGATATTTGTGATAAATCTGAAAATAAATGTTATAAACAACGTGAAAATATACAGCTATAGTGCATTTAATAGAATTTTGTAAAAATTAGCAAACTGATAATTTTTTATGTGCGTGGTAAATTCGGATAAGACTGAGAGCTGTTATAGCAACTGCCCAATCTGTAAAACCATCGGTAAATGTAACTCTTTATATTACAAAGTGCATTTTAGGGTATAATTATATTAAATTAATATTTAACGTTTCGCTGAATGGTAAAGTAAGAAATAAAAAAAGATACTGTTAGGACATTTTAAATGTTTTTATTCAAAGAGCGGTTAAAAGTTAATTTGTGTGTTTTTTTTACCGCTAAATTACTCTTTTATATAACACAGACGTTTGGCGATAATCCGCGTTCCATCTTTGATCTTAAACGAAGATAGGAATGGTGGCGGGTTATTTTTACTGGCGCGAAGTTACAATTTGTTATAGCAAATAAATTAACAAATTCTGGGCTAACCAAAAATAGCCCGATATTTAAAATACAACTATATACAAAATTGCAAACTTTCATTAAAAAAAAATCGGTAATTTTCCTTTATCCGGAAATTCCCTCGTTTATTAGGAATAATGAAGTATGACCCTATTTACTTCCGCACCTATTCAATAACACATATAAAAATTGTGTTTATATTTCAATTTGTAGACAAAAGGAAGGATTCAGGATATATATATATATATATATATATATATATATATATATATATATATATATATATATATATATATATATACATATATATATATATATATATATATATATATATATATATATATATATATATATATATATATATATATATATATATATATATATATATATATATATATATATATATATATATATATATATATATATATATATATATATATATATATATATATATATATATATATATATATATATATATATATATATATATATATATATATATATATATATATATATATATATATATATATATATACAGGGTCATTAATGAGAAAATGTCAATACTTCAGGTACATATTCAGGACCAAAAAATTAACATAAAAGTCTATATAAATAAGCGTCCGCAAGGCCTTAGTTCTCGAGATACAGAGTGTTAAAGTTAATTTTCCTATTTTTTAAATAAAATCTATGATAATGTAAATAATGGAGTGAAAATTGATATACGGGGGTTTTTTGGTATGACAAATTCGAATCTAATATTAGTATTGCTCTTACTTGTAGGGGACGCCACCTACATAGGTAGGTGGCGTACTCCTTCGAACAATCACAACTTTTTGGTACAGTCTTGTATTACATTTTTGAGTAAAACAAATTATTCCCTTGCTATTTCTACGTCAAAAACGTATATTTGTTAAAATTGGATACGAACAACCATTTTCGAGATATTTGGATTTAAAACAATTTCGGCGCATGTAATTTTTTATCGCAACATTTTAAAAGTTTGTTATTTTGTACAAATTTAAACGCATCTTGGCACAAAAGCTTTGAAACGAAAGACTAACACATTTTTTTGAGGTGTGTATTCAGTGCCTCAGACATAAACTAAACAAAAGGTATTTAATTTTTATTAAAATTGTTATTATTAAGTGGTTTTTAATAAAATTTAGGTTACGTTTTATAATTTTCAAAAATTCCACCATTTGCTTATAAGCACAGGTCAGCTCTATGGTGTATAGCTCGGGTTGTTCGGTGGGTACATTCGGGCGCATTTCTTAGTGTTTGTGCTGCGTTTGTTATCCGATCCAATAATGCTTCTCTTGTATTTACTTTAGTGAAATATACCAGTGATTTGAACCATCCCCAAACACAATAATCCAAAGGATTAAGGTCTGGCGATCCAGATGGCCAATTAAACCGATCTCCCCGACCAATATATCGGTTTGGAAAGTTTTGGTTTAAAAAATCTCTTACAAGTAAACTGTAGTGTGCAGGGGCTCCATCATGCTGCAAATACATGTTTTGTCTTACATTAAGGGGAACATCTTCTAAGAGATTTCGCAAGTGATTTTCAAGAAAGTTTAAATATTTTTCTCCTGTAAGACTACCGTTGATTATAAATGGACCAATTAAATGACCATTTAACATTCCACACCACACATTAATGCTAAATTTATGTTGGAAATTATGTTCTACTGTAGCGTGAGGATTTTCATATGGTGTTCATTGTGAAGATTATTTATACCATCACGCCAAACATACCTATACAACTTTCGATCTTCATTAATCCAGTTACAGAATTGCATTCTCAACTCAAAATCACCCTCCTGCAAATGTTGAACCCGTTGTAAATGAAATGGGTATAAACAATTAATGTGTAGATTTCTCCAAGCAGACGATTGTCTAATTTGATAAGTATCTGCAATCCGCCTAGTGCTTATGCTTGTATCATTTTCGACGGCATTGAGTATAGCCTCTTCTACTTCAACGTTGGGTCCCGATTCCCTTTCAGATACAATTTTCGCACTTGGAAACATCCCAGATTCTCCAGCAAGAGTGAAAACTTGTTGAAAAACTCTTCTATCTGCCACCCTTCTATCTGGAAAACTACGCTGGTACTCCGCGACTGCTTGAATTGCGACCCCATTGTAGAAACCATAGATGAATATCATATCTGCATATTCACAATGCGAGAATATCACAGGCATAATGACGTATTTAGATCTAAAGTTTCTTAAATGATTATTGTCAGATAATAAAAGTTATGAACAGAAATTGACAGTGGCAAAATTTGATCTTATTATTAACTGACATTACTATTGCTAAGTAACAGGAAAAACGATGAGAACACCAACCAGCAGTTGTTCTGTCAGGCAAGGCACACTTCAATTTTTTTACAATACATGCATACTTTATGTGAATTTGATAAAAAAAATCACATGCGTCGAAACTGTTTTAAATCCAAATATCTCGAAAACGGTTGCTCGTATCCACTTTTAACAGGTATACCTTTTTGACGTAGAAATGGCAAGGGAATAATTTGTTTTGCTCAAAAATGTAATACAAGACTGTACCAAAAAGTTGTGGTTGTTCGAAGAAGTAGAAAGACATGTAGGTGGCGCCCCCTAAAAGTAAGAGTAATACTAATATTAGATTCGAATTTGTCATACCAAAAAACCCTCGTATATCAATTTTCACTCCATTATTTACAATATGATAGATTTTATTTAAAAAATTGGAAAATTAAATAAAAACTTTAACACCCTGTATCTCGAGAACTAAGGCCTTCCGGACACTTATTTATATAGACTTTTTTGTTTATTTTTTGGTCCTGAATATGTACCTGAAGTATTGTCATTTCCTCATGAATCATCCTATATATATATATATATATATATATATATATATATATATATATATATATATATATATATATATATATATATATATATATATATATATATATATATATATATATATATATATATATATATATATATATATATATATATATATATATATATATATATATATATATATATATATATATATATATATATATATATATATATATATATATATATATATATATATATATATATATATATATATATATATATATATATATATATATATATATATATATATATATATATATATATATATATATATATATATATATATATATATATATATATATATATATATATATATATATATTATATATATATATATATATATATATATATATGCGATACGAAAAAGAATCATATTATTATTCCTAATAAAATGAAATATTAATATCGTAAAAGGTTTCCGTTGATATCAAAGAAAGTTTTGGGCAAAATTAATTAAAGTAATTTTTAACGCTAACCAATTTTGCAAATTTTTGTTAGGTTGCCGTTTTGATGTCACTTTGAATTTGTACAAACATTTTGCCAATTTATCTCTGTATAACATCTAATTATTGAGCAAAAATTGAAGTCAACTGATTAAGAAGTTTTTTTACCGCCATTTTATGCCACAATCTAGAATTCGAACAAAAATTTTACCAGTTCATCTCTAAAGGCCGTTTTACATGCTGCAATTCTTTCTTGCAAGTTGCAATAATCTTGAACAAAAGCATCCGCAGTGGCAAGACATTTGTACCTTTTGTCAAACTGCGCATGCCTTTGTTCAAGACTATTGCATATTGCAAAGAAGAATTGCAGCATGTAAAACGGCCTTTAATCACACCTAATTCTTAAGCAAAATTTCAAATCAATCGTATGTAGCTTTTCCGACTGATTTTTTAAACGTTTTGTTGGGGCCTAATTCTGTTTCGCCATCTTGGATTCATACGAACATTTTATTAGTTTATTACCATACCATGCTTGATCTTTGCGCCAAGTTTGAGGTAAATTGCATAAGAATTTTTTAGTAATATATTTTTTTAACATTTTACTAGACCGCCATTTAATTGTTCCGTCCAATTTGATTTTCACCAACATATAATAATGTCATCCCCCTATAACCCTTAATTTTTGACCACAATTTAAAGTCAATTCTGGTAAGTAGTTTTTAGCTAAACCGCGAACAGCTAGACAAATAAACAGTCCGACAGACAGACCGATGGAATAGAAAAAACATGTTTCTTGGCATCTAGGGATCCTAAAATGCGAATATTTGTAAAAACACGGAAGATATTTTCTCTCACGATTGCAATAATTCCTTATTTTCCTAAAAAAAGGTTTTTATTCTAGGAAATGGAATTTTGTTGTCATATTTGGTTAACAGAGTTTTACCAGTTCATACCTGTTTCGCATTTGATTTTTGTACAAAAATTTTAACTCAATTGAATAAGTACTTTTTTGAGATTGATATTTTAATCATTTTGTAAAGATGGCATTTTGTTCCACCACAACGGTTCGTCTCCAAGATGTGACTAGTTTATCCTTATATCACACTGCTTTTTTTTTTTAATTCAGAATCACTCGACTAAATAATTTTTGTAGACCGATTTTTTAAACATTTAATTAGACCACTTTGTTCCGTTATTTTAGATTCGTCCCAAATTCTTACCAGTTCATCCCTATACAGGGTGTCCCACGACGAACTGCGGCGATCGATTTCTCAAAAAGTAGGCTTAGAATATTTTCAAGATGGCGGCACTTCCGGTTATACCGGAAGTAGACGTCAGCTTTCTTATTTTAAATGGAACATCCTATATATAATCGAATTTTTGGATTCCTCGAAAAATTCTTGGTATATTTCATGTATAATATCCTATACCTAAGTTCAACTGTTTTTGAGATATTTTCAATTTTATATAAAAAATGACGTCTGCAGGTCTAGACATAACTATAAATATCTGCTTATCGAAGTCTCTGTTATTTATTTGCAGTTGGCTTCTTTGTCCAAAAGGGTACACTTTAGTGGCCTGTGCTGATATTTTTATAATAAATAAATATAGGGTGATCAAAAACTGACATTATAAATATACTTTAAAAAGTCGTTAAAAGTTACTTTTTTCAAATGGCAACCCCCAATTTTTATAATTTTATCTTAGTTAACACTTAAAATAAGGGTGACCTTGTATAAAGTTGTGTATTCCAAAAATGTGTAGTTTTTCAGTTATTGACGATTTAACATCTTTTATTCTTATAATACCTGGCGAGAACAAAACCAATTGGTTACTATAGAAACGTAACATTTGTTGTAGTCTGACAATTACCTACTAAAATATTATTTATTTATTATAGTAATTATAATAATTATTAAACTAATAATCATGCCGGGGCGATTAAATTACACACACGAGGATTATTTGAATTTGTTTATTATCTATGGGGAATCTAACAGAGTTTTACAAGAACATGCCAGATATTTGCTGATAGATATCCAGATAAACAGAAACCGTTACCGAACAGCGTTAAACAAATGTTGGAAGACTATAAAAATGTTGAAACCGTGAAGACAAAAATTAATTAAAGAAAGCCTATTCCCATTATGGTCTAGCCTACACATGAGCACGACTTATTTTTTCAATAAATGTTGAAAATGTCCATCTTGTACTTCCAAACATTTTTCGCACCTCCCAATAAATCCCTCGTGGGTGGCCGCTCTAATTGAAGCTGGAGATAAACTTTCGAACGCGTCCCTTACCCTTGCCATACAGTCCTTTTTCGTTATTACTGGATTCAAATAAACGATTCCTTTTATCGTTCCCCATATAAAATAGTCTAAGACTGTCAGATCGGGGAAACGAGGAGGCCACAGGAAAGGTCCATTGTTGACAATTTACTTGTCGTAAAACGTAGCTTATAAAAAGTTAGTAACTGCAACGGTTCTATATGGTGGGGCGCCATCGTATTGGTAGAAAATTTGACTATGTTCTGCCAAAGGTAAACTACTTAAATATTCATTGTCCAACTCTTCAAGAATATTCAGATATCTTTCTCCTACAAAAGTTTATAGACATAATTTTACGGAAAGAAATGCTTTGATAATATTCATCGATTTATTGTTTTAAGAAGAAACAAAATACATCAAAATTAATTTAATCTGAAGAGTGCTCAATAAAAAAAAGAAGGTTTAGTATTTTATGACTTTCTAAAGTACTCTGTATAAATAGCTTGTAAATATCTAACTAAATATAACTTTCCTATAAAACTTGGGACGATATATTTTTTTAGATATGATGTGTTACGGTATGTGGACCAATATTTATATGAAGTAGTGTAGTGTGACCTGTATAAATAATTTAATTTAATTTATTTATGTAATAATATTTACTAAATGATTTATCTAATTTTGGATTGACGCTAAATTGATAAAACAAATTATTGTAATATTACCTAAATGGATTATTTTTCATTAAAAAAGTCTTTGTGTTTAGGAAATGTATAACTTACCATTCAGATTTTCTTCGTAAAAATTCAGTTTTATTATTCCATCGTTCCTTACTGCACAAAATACATTAAATTGCCAGGATTCTTGAAAGTTCCGCGATCTTACTGCATAAGAATTCGAATCACTCCAAAAATGGGAATTGTGTCTATTGAAAGGGTCATTTTTAGTAAATTTTGCTTCATCGGTCCAAATTATATTGTCCAAAAATCTAGGGTTATCTTGTACCATCGTTAAAATAAACTCGCAAAACTGTACTCGTTTTTGGCAAATCAGTGTCTTTTAGATGTTGAACCAATGATATTAAATAAGGTTGGAAGTTATGTTTTAACAGAATCCTATGCACTGAGTTCCTCGAGATTCCTGATTGTCTTGCCACGTTTCTTAGGGATGACATTGGATATGCTACAAAATATCCCTGAATTGCAATCTCGACATTTTCATTATCAACAATGGGCTTCCTCTTATTAATTTTTGCCGTTTTCAAAATTTTTATAGTTTTCCAACATTTGTTTAACGTTGTTCGGTGACGGTTTCTGTTTATCTGCATATCTCATCATCAGCGAATATCTGGCATGTTCTTGTTAAAACTCTGTTAGATTTTCCATAGATAATAAATAAATTCAAATAATCCTCGTGTTTGTAATTTAATCGCCCCGGCATAATTATTAGTTTAATAATTATTATAATTACTATAATAAATAAATAATATTTTAGTAGTTAATTGTCAAACGACAATAAATACTACGTTCTATATCAATTGGTTTTGTTCTCGCCAGGCCTCCCTATCAGGCCAACTAACAAAGAGACTTAGAAGCCGTCTGGCATTATTAGAATAAAAAATGTTAAATCGTCAATAACTCAAAAACTACAAATTTTTGGAATAGACAACTTTATATAAAGTCACCCTTATCTTAAGTGTTAAATAAGATAAAATTATAAAAATTGGGGGTTTCCATTTGAAAAAAGTAATTTTTAACGATTTTTTAAAGTATATTTATAATGTCAGTTGTTGATCACCCTATATTTATTTATTATAAGAATATCAGCACAGGCTACTAAAGTGGATCCTTTTGGACAAGGGAGCCACACGCAAATAAATAATAGAGACTTCGATAAGCAGATATTTATAGTTATGTCTAGACCTGCAAACGTCATGTTTAAAATTTTGCGCGAATTGCCCCCATCGACTTTAGTTAGCTGCCAAAATTTAAATTTTTTTTAAATCCTACTTTCTGAGAAATCGATCGGCGCAGTTCATCGTGGAACACCCTGTATAATACTTGGTTTTTCAAAAATTTTGAAAATCATCGATAAAGTAGTTTTTTACAATGATTTGTCTTATATTTTATTAAGCCGCATTTTGTTCCGTCATCTTGGATTTGCACCAAAATTTTACCATTGATATCACACCCAACTTTTCTGCACAATTTGGGATACATTTGATGGACAGCAGTTTTTAGTAATATTTTTTTAACATTTTGTTAGATCGCTATTTTGTTCCATCATATTCGATTTCTTTGTGTTGGACTCATTAAAAATAAATTAATCTTTCAGATACATATTTCAAATTTGTATAATTAAGTGATGATATCGCCTTTTAATAACTATTGTGGTGTAAATGTAAGAAAACACATTATGCGTTCAAAGAGAAAAATTGTCAATTAAATAAGTAGTTAGAGACATTAAAATAACAATCAAATTTTTAATATTCAAAAATTAATCTAAAATTTTGCAACGTAATGCCAAATATTTTTGTTTTCCATGACTTCGTAAATTCTGAATTATATTATTTGTCCCTAATAAAGGAGTTAACAAAACTTGTATACCTTGAGGGATCACTAGAAAAAAAACCTACTACCGCTTCTTTTCTTACATTGCACCGCATGCTAAATGAGCTCACGACACACTGCAAACAACATGTGCCGACACACTAAAGCATAAAAACCATGAAAACCTGTCCTGGCGCCGTATCGAGACGATTCGCATATGGTTAATCTATGGGTTTGTGTTTCGCGTCCGATTGGAGACTAAAGTATCGATAGATGATTGCCTCCCATACTGTTGGTAGTTAATGATAAAGCCGAGGTAGTTTGTTTATTTCTGACGCTTTTTTGACGTACATCTTGTCATTATCCTGGCATGGAATACTATCTGCTCTGTGGTTTTCCAATTTGATTTTGTCTTTTGGATTTTCAAGTAATTCTCCTATGATTGTGGCTTATGTATTGTTTATATGTTGTATTTTCAGAGAATGCTTTCAATCCTATATGTGGTTTCTTTTACATATAGTACGATTACTTTTAGTCTTACCGGTCTTTAACGTTCGTTGTTCGGGAATCCCGTTTATTAATAACTTTCTCTATCATGCGATTTTTGTATCCTTTTTCTTTACTATAAAGCATCAGATATTATACAAAGTTCTTTTCGTCTCGTTGGTTTATGAATTAATGGCACCGATCTAGATCTAGATATAAGGGTATTGACCACAACTTGCTGTTTTGCTGATGATGGTGTGGTGTTGCATTTAAATATCCGTTGGTATACGTTAGTTTTCTATAGACGGTGTATGCTGCTGTGCAGTTTTGTAACCAAAACATCTAAAAATGGAAGCTTGTTATTTTCCTCTAACTCTAGAGTAAATTATATTTTGGCATGTATTGAATTTACTTAAGTTAGAAAATTGTTGAGTTCTCTGTGACGCGAATCCATAATTTGCGTTTCAAATTTGCCTTCTCAAGAGCTTCTTTCTCGAAGTATATTATAAATGAATGAGCCACTACTAGTAATGATGAGGACACCATTGGAGCACTTTATAATTGTAGGTACATTTTCCCGTTAAATGAACAATTTTAAGACAATACTCAAAGAGTTATATTTTATGAATCAGGAAATTCTCGTCCATAGCAATTTTTGTCCAAAGCTTCGTCGCTGGGAATGTTACGATTTGACTCAGATTAGCTTGCTATAATATCGTCTTTTTCAAGAACAATGTCATGCGTAGTCCCAATGAAATGCTTTTTACATATGAATCAGCTTCTTTGACAGTCGGTTGCATAATTTTATCAAGATAATTTTCCAGATTTTCTTATGGCGAATTAACAGCACTAAGAATAAGTCTGATTAGCGTCCGTAGTTTGTGTATTACTGATAAACCTTAGAGTTTAGGGTATGTACTCGCCTTTTCTCGTGGTATGATTATCTGTTGTATTTCTATATTTATTGGTAACCTTTTTGTTCATTTTTTTATGAACAAGGGCTTATATGAATAATTGTATAATATCCTGCATTTTTTGTATGTAGTCTTTGGTATACATAACTACTTGCGTTTCCTTTATCTGCTGGATAATAGAATCCCGTTTATTAAAACCGACAGATATTGAAACGCAAGATCACTTTATCATCCAGGGCAAATTCCAGTTGTGGTCCGTACCCTTATGTCCATGCGACTAACTGATACACAACGAGACAAAAGCAAAGTAATATACTAGCTAGGGATTTAAAAAAAATGGTTACACAAGTCGCACCATAAAAAAGCCATTAGCAAACAGAATCCAAATTAAAGCTATTAATACACAATTAAAAATGAAAAATGTGGGCGAGCACCAACTAAAAGGGTGACAAAATTTCACAAATTAAAAAATTGCTGCATTAAATAACTGCGTGCAAAATCTTATCGTAATTCATAATAATTATTATTCAGTCTACAGCGTGTCTCTCAAGAGCTTGATACTCGATTTAACTTTTATACGGTTTAGCTAGAATAAAAAATCAAAAACCTAACAACTAAACTTCAAATAAAAAAAAAATGAGGAAAAGGGTAACTTTTGAAATTTTTTTCACCGAGTTTATTACAATGTAATTTAACAGCTGGGGCAGTAGGTAAAAATTTTACGGAATCGGTTTTTAGATTTCACTTACGGTTTAATCGCATAACCTCATAAACGATAGAGCTTCTTCTCCTGAGTTGCAAAATATATAAATTTGCATATTTATCTTTTAAAGTTGTCGAGATATCAGCTTAATATTGAAATGGTCGATATAGTAATATGCAAACGAGAAAATCTTTCGAAAACTAAACTGTAAAAGATAAATATATTTCATGTTTTTGAATACCCGAGAGAGTAATCTATCGAGCTGAGCCAAAATTTATTTATGCAAAACTCTGTTTATTTGTTATATTATTTGAGGTTCCATTGTTTTTTTTTTTCGATAGCCTGGAATAAACTACAAAATCTTGGTTTCCGAATTTTATTTCTGGCTAGACAGAAAGTAAAGTAGAGTTTCCCGTTCTCGTGAGACACCCTACACAGTGAAAGTGATTTCGGTATAAATACAACTGATAACAAAAAAATGCGTAGCGTCCTTTAAACGGTTATTTTTAGCGCTAAAAAATTATTTAAAAACGACTTTAGATCAAACATCAACAAAAGGGTTTTAGCCGGAACTTCCCCCGTTCAGAATCCTGCCTTGTGTCAGGAATAGGGAAGTGGAAATCGTTTATCTTTTTTAACTGTTCTATAATTTTTATTTTTTAAAATAAAGCATGTTATTTTTTATTTCTTCTGATGTAAGAAAGATTAAGCTCTGTTTTCTGACGATAATTTTCTAAAAGGTGTATTAAAACCTTTCCCATAAAATTTATAAAAATTCTATATTTTGGTGTTAATAATATATAGATGCAATATAAATGTTATTTGTTTTACATTTATAATAGATTTCAAGGAAATCTATCCCCGACTTTTCCTTCTCGACTCTTCTAATAAGGAAGCTGCCAGGAAGGTAGAAAATCTAATTTTAAAGATCGCTTTAAGTGCATGCAATTAGTTTTGTTCCGTCAAATTGGAATCGTACCAAAGTTGTGTAAAATTTGAATTTATTTAAATAAGTGGTTTTCTCATACGGATTTTTGAAACATTTTATTAGTTATATTGTTCCAACATATTGGATTCGTATCTTCCTAGCTTCCATCAAGATATTGGCTACCACTGGTGAAAGCGGAGATCCCATGGCTGCCCTGAGAGTTGTTTATAAAAAGCTCCTTGACAAAAAATAACTTGGTGTGAGATATGCTTCAATCATATCTAAGTTAGCCGTCAATATTATTATGGTAAATAAGTCGGATATTATGGAAATTGAATCGTTAATAGGCACATTCGTACATCGCGATTCTACATCGAAACTGACTAAGATATCTTTCGGATCTAATTAGATTGCTCTTAATTTTTCTTAAAAATATGTAGAATTTTTAATATAAGAATGTGTTTTATTATTTAGAATATTCGAAAAATATTTACTGATTTTACAAGTGGGACATCCTACTGCATTGACGGTAGATCGAAGCGGTATTGTATTTCAGGTAGCCCGTAGAATCGCGGAATCCTTGAGCTGCTTCGCCTTAACGACTTCTTGTCCTCTGCTGGGAGGTTCGATATGTTTGTAAGGTTGTTTGACATTCTCTCGATTTTTTAAATCGGGTCTGCTTCGATTTTTCTAGGTATTGTCGTCCAAAATTAGTTGTAGTTTCTCAACATAATCTGTTGTTTAAACTTTGGTCGGCGCTCTTTCCGCAACTGAGAGAATCAACGACCTTCGCTGTTATTCCTTATTACGTCAGCTTTTTCTGCTGGAAGTCTTCTAATCGTGGCTTCGACGAATGATATGTCTTCTTCTTTATAATATCTAATAACGAGCATGTATATCCAAATCACGAAGAGTGGTTTTTATTTTTTCTCTTACTAATGCCACGCTGATTCGTTTGTAGATGTTATTTGCACTTCTTGATGTTATGTGTTGTTTCATCTGTAGAGATTTTGGTACTACGTTTTCATCTCGGCATCTAAGGAGGAAGGCTAGTTGACATACAAGCTGCTAGTTGTTGTTTCTGAGATCATTAGGTCTCTCCGAGCTTAGTCAGTGTTCCGATCTCATGAATTAAAGATCCCTAAAAATACCTTGTGCAATCGAAGGCGAACCATCAGAAAGTGATTCCATTTTGACTCAGTCTAAACCCACGAACCATTATTTCTTAATTAACCATAGCCGTGAAACCTTTCGTTCTATTTAACTTGAATCGTCTGTAAAATTTGGTTTTGAATAATATAGTACCTAGGTTGCCTTTTTTACAGCGATCATTGTAAAAATTTTACCTGCTAATTTTGAAGACACTTATATTATATGAATAGGATAGAAAAATGATTTTTATACAAAAAAGTTAAAATAAATGTGACGTGTTTTAAACGTTTTTAAACAAGAGACTCTTTTTTCTTGTATACGGGGCTGTTTTATTTCTTTTAGGTTATCCTGTATAGCAGAAATCATTCATTATATAAAAAAATAGGAGACGTTTGACATATTTCGAGTTTAAAAAGTATTGTACATTTACGTCAATCACTTTTACAGTTTTGTGATGTCAAATTATTTATCCCAAATATTTGTATTTTTAATTTGAATAAAATCGGCTTGTGCGTTCTCAAAATATTTATTTACATATCTATACCTCTTAAAATATCGACTATCTACGGTTATGACACCCAAACTCTAATTCCCGTGAGACTTTGATTATACAGGGATGTAAGTATTTCTGATCATGTTCTTGCTATACCGAGTTTCATTCCAATCGAATAATCTGGTTTGAATATACAGGGGAAAACATTTTAAAAAATCTTAAAACCCTGCCTTTTGATAATTACTCCGTTTTGGACCTGTGTCGTTCTAACACGTTTGTTTTACTTTATGCCAAGTAATTCCCCGTTATGGAAATGTCCCGTTATAGAGAGGTCCATATTTCTTTTAAACTTCATGTATGTCTCTTCGATAATAAGATTTCTGAGCGAGTGAATTTGCAATATTTTCAGGTAACCCCCTCCTTTTGCACTTTCCGGAAAAATTATCTATCTTTTCCAGTTAAACTTTTTTTTCTAAACGTGGAATAATCCATAATGTGCTCCGAAGATGTATTTCTCCAGCAATAAAGCTTCATACTTATTCCATCAATAAGTATTACCATAATTCAAAATCCTTTTTTCACAAATATTCTTATATTTAGTAAGAAATTTAAAAAGCCTAACTGTGGTATTCTTTCTTGAAGTTTCACAATTAAAATATTTGCATCTAACACCTCAATATTCAGGTCGCATTGCATTGTGCAATCAATCACGACGGCATCTAGCATAAAAGGCAACTTTGCTGCAACACCAACGAAGTTTTCCCAAAAAGTTTACCGGCTCAAAAAAGCCGGTAAACAATTCAGGTCCCGCGTTCTCAGCATTTGATTAATGTTGTACTAAAAACAACATGTAATTTTCCTATTTTAAATCCAATGTATTATTTTGGCCTTTTGTAAATATGTAATCCATTTATCTATATCCATCGGATACCTATCGGCATTATTGAATTCCTATAGGTACTTATCATGAGCATCTGTTATTTCAGATCTCCCTGGGTACAAGCCTGCCTGATGAGGGTAGAGGCCCAGAAATCATGATCGCAGGAGGGTACCCTGTGACATAATCGAAAGCAATTCTTCTTTTAGGCCGTTTTTGCACCTGCAGAAATTATATATTTCTGCTATTATACATATATGTTTTCCGGCCAAGAACTTTTGGTAAAGATTTGTGAGAGCAAATTTTTATCGATTTTTAGTATCTATAGGTACTTATCCTTAACTATCGATATGGTCTTTATATAAGTAAGATTATTATTGATTGTTAACACAACCGCCTAATGAAAACCAAAACCAAAAGTTCACATTTTTACAATTCATTGGGAAAATAAAAAAAATATTTAAGGATATTTTACTTTTAAAATTTGCTAAAAAAAATAAACAAATATCTATTGCACACTAAAAATACGAGCATAACTTTGTTATTTTTAATGGAAAACCCTCTATGTTATTGTTTCGATAATAGTATATTTTCTTGCTGTTCAGTAATTTACTAGGTTTTACAGCTTTATCTTTGGTAGCAGGTAAGCAAGAAAATTGACAAAAACCCTGCCACAGGGGCAGTGTATTCCTAATGGTTTCAAATTTGTATGTTAGACGTTAAAATGTTCTGTCTGTTTTCCTTTATAGTAAGATTATTGTCAATATTATCGGTTATTTTTATAGATAAAGGTGTCAAACTCGGCATATTTATAATCAACAAAAATAGATCCATTTAATGAAATGAAATGTTCCATTTAAAATCACGTTTCATAGTCATTTTTTACTTTACAATTGTCATTTCTGTATTTTCTTTACAAGTTCTTACGTATCAAATATAAACAACTTAAAACTTTTGTTTTTCTGCATCTGTCAACATACAAACAGAATACACATATATACATATATATATATATATATATATATATATATATATATATATATATATATAGTGAATTAAGTGGTTTCTTGGGAATAAGGCACATGAATATACTAAATTTCTGTTATATTTTTTTCATAACTTTGACGTTTCGGTCGAACGTTGACCTTCATCAGAAACACTACAAAAAGGAACGATTCAAAAAAATTTTGGTTTTACAAAATTAATAAAATATTTAACTTACGTAATTGGAAGGTTTCATGGATAACATCCTGTATATGTCAATAAATTAAGAACAAACACTCAGCGACGAACATTTACATTTAAAAACTTGACATGCTGTATATACATTTACATTTGTCGAAATTTTAAGAACACATACAAGCAATATACGAACAATACTGCCGAATGGTTTGGTGTATGGACGATGAGATTAGGTCTAGGTCTGTAAAAACTTAAGATACTATTTTTTCTTTTTGTTTTGGAATTTAAATGCGGACTATTGTTGTTATGCAGTTGCAATTATAGGTGTATTATTTTATAATATTATTGTAAATTTTACTGAGTTGTGTTGTGTCGGTTTTGAAGTTTATGCAATGGTGTCTTTTTTGTATTTCAATCATTTCCAAAATTTCACGTCTTTTAGTGTGACTTTCTGTCTTTAATATTTTTACTGCATTGAAATCAAAACTATGTTTCTCCTCGAGGGCATGGTTGGTGAGGGCTGTTTTATTTTTTTTTGTCATATTTATGGCCGTTAATTCGGTTTTTAAGGTATTGGCTTGTTTGTCCAACATACACACTATTGCAATCTTTACATGGGATTTCGTAGATTACGTGTGATTTTTTATCTTTTGGAATTTCTGATTTGATTTTGGAGAAATTTGTTTTTAGTAAATTGTGTGCTTTGTGAGCTACGGTAATGTTGTATGGCTTAAAAATGTTTTTAATGTTTTCAGATAAGCCCGGAATGTATGGTAAAGTAAGAAAAGTATTAGTTTTGTTGTTATTATTTGTTTGGTTGTAGAAAATATATATTCGATTTTTAAAAATTTTATTAATTAATATGTCGGAATAGTTATTCTGTTTTAGTGCAATTTTTGCTTTCTTAACCGCATTTTCACGGTACTCAGGGTCGGACAACCTTATGGCACGATCGGCAAGACCTATAATAACTGATTTTTTTTTTTGGGGTAGAGGGTGTTGGGAATGAAAATTTAGGTAGCGTGATGACCAAGTTTCCTTGGTATACCATTCTGATCTAATTTTGTTGGAGTGGTGATGTAGGGTGAGGTCCAGAAAGCTTATTCGGTTTTGATTTTCAGTTTCGATAGTGAATTGCAATCTGTTATTATAGTTATTGAACGCCTCGATTATTTCGTTTTGTTTGTTAATGGGGATGGCTGTTATGCAATCGTCCACGTACCTGTAAAAAAATGGAATTTCAAATGGAATATCACTAAGAACTGTTTCTTCTAAGTCTTCCATTACTAATTGCGCTATTACGCTTGAAATAGAAGTCCCCATGGCACATCCTTCTATTTTTTTATAGAATTTTTGATCGTAAATAAAATATGTTGAATTTAGTGTAAGTTCTACTGCTTCTAAAAAATAATTTAAAGGGATATCTGTAAAAAGTTTAATTTTATTCCATTTTTTTGTAATTATGTTTTTTGCTATATTTATAGGAATGCTAGTGTAAAGGGATATTACATCTAAAGAAACGAGGATATAGTTATTTGGTACAGTTAAATGTTTTATTTTATTTTTGAAATCCATTGAATCTTTTATATAGTATTCATTCTGGAACACAATTTTTTGAAGAATGTCTTTGAGAAATTTTGAGAGATTTTCAAATGGAGATTGGATGCAGGATACGATTGGACGGAGTGGTATGCCTATTTGTGCATTTTTGGTAATCCGTAGATTCTTGGAGGATGTGAGTTTTGGATTTTTATTTTTTTTTGCTAAGTTTGGTGAAATATAGGCTTTGTTTTGCCAAAAAGATATTAATTCGTTATTTTTTTTCTGGTAAATTATGGTAGGATCGTTTTTTAATTCTTTATAGGTGGTTTCATCTTTTAGTAGGTCACACATTTTACCATTGTAATCATTTTTTGACATAATAACAGTTTTATTTGTTTTATCAGGCTGTAACACTAATAAGTTATTATTTTCTTTGAGAAATTTTTTTGTTTTGTTTATTTTTTGTGCTAATATTTTTTCTTTTTTTTGGGTGAGAGAAGTTTTCTTTTGAAAGTTATTTTTGTGATTAGTTATTATGTTGCAACATTGAGCACGTATATTGTCTTTGGTATTAGAATCAAGGTTTATCAAGGATGTTTCGATGTTGTTTATTAACTCAGGGATAGGTATATATTAAGCTTTTTGAAGAGGAATTGCGAAATTCTGCCCCATACTTAGTGTCTCACAAACATACTCAGGAATATCCACATTTGTTAAGTTTTCAAGCCATGAAATATTGTTCTGCGTGGGATTTATATTTGTGTTTGAAAGACGTTGAATTTTATTAATGTTTTAATTTTTAATTTCTTGAAAAATAACCTCTGTTTTTTAATTTTCTTGTTTTTTGAAATTTGTCAAGATAAGTGTTGGCAGTGTGCCTTTGAGACGTTTAGCTAGCATTTTGCTTTTCTTTTCTAAGGATTTTATATATTTTGTTGTATCGGATATCAATAAATTTATTGTACCTTGAACGAAATTACTAAGGATGTTATCTCTGAATTTTTGTTCCAAATTTTTGCAATTGAAAAGAATATGGTTTGTTTTTAAATTTAAAAAGGTTGGTGTTAAATTATTGTTTTTACATCTTAGAAGAAAGATACGTCGATTTTTAAGTTTGCAATGTTGTAGGCATGTTTTTGAGTATAGCTTCATCTGCAATACTGTCTCTTCCCCGTAGGAGCTAGGGATGTTAGTGAAGGATAGCATATTTTCACCCATGCTTTGATATATTGTTGTTTTCGTTTTCTTGGCCTTAGTACTTATATTGTGAATTAAGTGGTTTCTTGGGAATAAGGCACATGAATATACTAAATTTCTGTTATATTTTTTTCATAACTTTGACATTTCGGTCGAACGTTGACCTTCATCAGAAACACTACAAAAAGGAACGATTCAAAAAAATTTTTGTTTTACAAAATTAATAAAATATTTAACTTACGTAATTGGAAGGTTTCATGGATAACATCCTGTATATGTCAATAAATTAAGAACAAACACTAAGCGACGAACATTTACATTTAAAAACTTGACATGCTGTATATACATTTACATTTGTCGAAATTTTAAGAACACATACAAGCAATATACGAACAATACTGACGAATGGTTTGGTGTATGGACGATGAGATTAGGTCTATGGCTGTAAAAACTTAAGATACTATTTTTTTTTTTGTTTTGGAATTTAAATGCGGACTACTGTTGTTATGCAGTTGCCATTATAGGTGTATTATTTTATAATATTATTGTAAATTTTACTGAGTTGTGTTGTGTCGGTTTTGGAGTTTATGCAATGGGGTCTTTTTTGTATTTCAATCATTTCCAAAATTTCACGTCTTTTAGTGTGACTTTCTGTCTTTAATATTTTCACTGCATTGAAATCAAAACTATGTTTCTCCTCGAGAGCATGGTTGGTGAGGGCTGTTTTATTTTTTTTGTCATATTTATGGCCGTTAATTCGGTTTTTAATGTATTGGCTTGTTTGTCCAACATACACACTATTGCAATCTTTACATGGGATTTCGTAGATTACGTGTGATTTTTTATCTTTTGGAATTTCTGATTTGATTTTGGAGAAATTTGTTTTTAGTAAATCTGTGCTTTGTGAGCTACGTTGATGTTGTATGGCTTAAAAATATTTTTAATGTTTTCAGATAAGCCCGGAATGTATGGTAAAGTAAGAAAAGTATTAGTTTTGTTGTTATTATTTTTTCTATTATTATTTGTTTGGTTGTAGAAAATATATATTCGATTATTAAAAATTTTATTAATTAATATGTCGGGATAGTTATTCTGTTTTAGTGCAATTTTTGCTTTCTTAATCGCATTTTCACGGTACTCAGGGTCGGACAACCTTATGGCACGATCGGCAAGACCTATAATAACTGATTTTTTTTGGGGTAGAGGGTGTTGGGAATGAAAATTTAGGTAGCGTGATAACCAAGTTTCCTTGGTATACCATTCTGATCTAATTTTGTTGGAGTGGTGATGTAGGGTGAGGTTCAGAAAGCTTATTCGGTTTTGATTTTCAGTTTCGATAGTGAATTGCAATCTGTTATTATAGTTATTGAACGCCTCGATTATTTCGTTTTGTTTGTTAATGGGGATGGCTGTTATGCAATCGTCCACGTACCTGTAAAAAAATGGAATTTCAAATGGAATATCACTAAGAACCCGTTTCTTCTAAGTCTTCCATTACTAATTGCGCTATTACGCTTGAAATGGAAGCCCCCATGGCACATCCTTCTATTTGTTTATAGAATTTTTGATCGTAAATAAAATATGTTGAATTTAGTGTAAGTTCTACTACTTCTAAAAAATAATTTAAAGGGAAATCTGTAAAATGTTTAATTTTATTCCATTTTTTGTAATTATGTTTTTTGCTATATTTATAGGAATGCTAGTGTAAAGGGATATTACATCTAAAGAAACGAGGATATAGTTATTTGGTATAGTTAAATGTTTTATTTTATTTTTGAAATCCATTGACTTTTATATAGTATTCAGGAACACAATTTTTTGAAGAATGTCTTTGAGAAATTTTGAGAGATTTTCAAATGGAGATTGGTTGCAGGATACGATTGGACGGAGTGGTATGCCTTGTTAGTGCATTTTTGGTAATCCGTAGATTCTTGGAGGATGTGAGTTTTGGATTTTTAATTTTTTTGCTAAGTTAGGTGAAATATAGGCTTTGTTTTCCCAAACGATATTAATTCGTTATTTTTTTTTCTGGTAAATTATGGTAGGAAATTCTTTATAGGTGGTTTCATCTTTTAGTAGGTCACACATTTTACCATTGTAATCATTTTTTGACATAATAACAGTTTTATTTGTTTTATCAGGCTGTAACACTAATAAGTTATTATTTTCTTTGAGAAATTTTTTTGTTTTGTTTATTTTTTGTGCTAATATTTTTTCTTTTTTTTGGATGAAAAGTTTTCTTTTGAAAGTTATTTTTGTGATTAGTTATTATGTTGCAACATTGAGAACGTATATTGTCTTTGGTATTAGAATCAAGGTTTATCAAGGATGTTTCGATGTTGCTTATTAACTCAATAGGTATATATTCAGCTTTTTGAAGAGGAATACAGCATACTTAGTGTCTCACAAACATACTCAGGAAGATCCACATTTGTTAAGTTTCAAGCCATGAAATGTTGTCCTGCGTGGGATTTATATTTGTGTTTGAAAGACGTTGAATTTTGTTAATGTTTTTATTTTTAATTTCTTGAAAAATAACCTCTGTTTTTTGGTTTTCTTGTTTTTTGAAATTTGTCAAGATATGTGTTGGCAGTGTGCCTTTGAGACGTTCAGCTAGCATTTTGATTTTCTTTTCTAAGGATTTACCATCCAATTGCATCCAATCTCCATTTGAAAATCTCTCAAAATTTCTCAAAGACATTTTTCAAAAAATTGTGTTCCAGAATGAATACTATATAAAAGATTCAATGAATTTCAAAAATAAAATAAAACATTTAACTATACCAAATAACTATATCCTCGTTTCTTTAGATGTAATATCCCTTTACACTAGCATTCCTATAAATATAGCAAAAAACATAATTACAAAAAAATGGAATAAAATTAAACCTTTTACAGATATCCCTTTAATTATTTTTTAGAAGCAGTAGAACTTACACTAAATTCAACATATTTTAACATCAAAAATTCTATAAACAAATAAAGGATGTGCCATGATTTTAAGCGCAATTAGTAATGGAAGACTTGAAAAAACAGTTCTTAGTGATATTCCATTTTTTTACAGGTACGTGGACGATTGCATAACAGCCATCCCCATTAACAAACAAAACGAAATAATCGAGGCGTTCAATAACTATAATAACAGATTGCAATTCACTATCGAAACTGAAAATCAAAACCGAATAAGCTTTCTGGACTTCACCCTACATCACCACTCCAACAAAATTAGATCAGAATGGTATACCAAGGAAACATAGTTTGGTCATCACGCTAAAATTTTCATTCCCAACACCCTCTACGCCCAAAAAAAATCAGTTATCATAGGTCTTGCCGATCGTGCCATAAGGTTGTCCGACCCTGAGTACCGTGAAAATGCGTTTAAGAAAGCAAAAATTGCACTAGAACAGAATAACTATCCCGACATATTAATTAATAAAATTTTTAAAAATCGAATATATATTCTCTACAACCAAACAAATAATAATAGAAAAAATAATAACAACAAAACTAATACTTTTCTTACTTTAAACAAGCCAATAGATTAAAAACCGAATTAACGGCCATAAATATGACAAAAAAAATAAAACAGCCCTCACCAACCATGCTCTCGAGGAGAAAACATATATATATATATATATATATATATATATATATATATATATCACACTAAAAGACGTGAAATTTTGGAAATGATTGAAATACAAAAAAGACCCCATTGCATAAACTCCAAAACCGACACAACACAACGCAGTAAAATTTACAATAATATTATAAAATAATACACCTATAATGGCAACTGCATAACAACAATAGTCCGCATTTAAATTCCAAAACAAAAAGAAAAAATAGTATCTTAAGTTTTTACAGACATAGACCTAATCTCATCGTCCATACACCAAACCATTCGTCAGTATTGTTCGTATATTGCTTGTATGTGTTCTTAAAATTTCGACAAATGTAAATGTATATACAGCATGTCAAGTTTTTAAATGTAAATGTTCGTCGCTGAGTGTTTGTTCTTAATTTATTGACATATACAGGATGTTATCCATGAAACCTTCCAATTACGTAAGTTAAATATTTTATTAATTTTGTAAAACAAAAATTTTTTTGAATCGTTTCTTTTTGTAGTGTTTCTGATGAAGGTCAACGTTCGACCGAAACGTCAAAGTTATATATATATATATATATATATATATATATATATATATTATATATATATATAATATAATATATATATATATATATATATATATATATATATATATATATATATATATATATATATATATATATATATATATATATATATATTTGATAAGTAATCGTTTACGAAACGTCGGGTTTAGAACCTACCTACACAACAAAATTATTTAAAATAAACTTGTTCTTATAGTTTCCGAAATGCCAATATATTTATCAGCAGTTTTGTCCAGTGTGACGTATCCAGATAATAAGCCTAAATTAGAATAATTGGTTTTTAACCTTGTTCATCAAAGAAGCAAAGTGCTTCTTTGATGGCACATAATTAAACCTACTATTAATACACAGGATAAATAATAAAATTCAATCATGACTAAGTCTGACCTTAGAAACGGTTATCAGGAAAAACCAGTTAAATTTAATATCATGTGTTATTATATTGTACAGTCATTACCGTAGTCTACGTGTAAGGAAATGCAGCTTTGTTAACATACACAAATGCATACCGAGTATTTTTCATACATTGGTCACAGCTAATTATTAGCTGTGCATTGGTTATAGTTTTTTGAGAGACAATTTATACTCTCTGAGTGTAACGTCTTAAGGATTTAAAGCTTGAATTGAATCAAAAAGAAACCCAGTATATTAATTAATTAAATTTGGGTAGTGCTATAATATGTTGATATGTTATATAAAAGTACTCCTATGAAGGTAATGTTGAATGCTAGTAAAGTGAGTGAATTGGAGTGTTTTATAATAACGAAAAAGGTTACGCACTAAATGAGGCTAAGGAAATTCAAACCAGCTTTTTATTATATCTGAATTGTGCTGACTGATCGGTGACCAGGGCTAAGATCGGTTTCCACCTATAACGCAACCGAACGGGTATCTCTACTCTAAATTATTAAGTTACATTAAAATTCAACACATGCTTTAATTTTCCGGTTGGTTTCTTCTACACGTTTACCCTAAAACAACATTCCCAAGTGCCCTAGTGGATATGGATCATCCAGTTTCTTATATGTAGTCTAGTTTGTGGGTCGACGAAGTGATCTTGCGGTCTTGTCCATGGTCTCGTGTATGAATTGAAAAACTATACATCGGTGAATCCTTACACATCTCCTGTCACCTCTGTCATAGAGTAAATTTACTTTATTTTGTAAAGGATTTTCTAGTACCTTGTAATATCCACTTCTTTTTAAAGCATGAGTCGGTTTATTATTGTAAATAATTTTATTTACAAATTGCAATGGCTCTAGAAACCAATGAGGTTATAAGTGGCTGCTTCTGTTCTGAATGATTATGGACATTTCTATTTAGGTACCGATTAGTATGTGTTGAATTTCTAATCACCTGTAGTACCATTATTTTCCCTTATACAGGAATATCTAGATAGGAAATCGTGCCAATCGGGTTCAATTTCCATTGTAAATTTTATTCTTCTGAAATAAATGATCAAAAAATACATGGAGTTTCTATGCATCATCGGGCTAGTGCAAGTGACATCTAGATGTTTGGATCATGATTTTGGCTTCAATGGAGACTACGCTAAGGCATCTTCTTTAGAATAGCGGGAATCTCCGGCGAGGTTTACTCGTTAGAAGTTCCTTCAAAAATAAAATACATTGATTTGATACATGCTTTAATCCTGTATCCTGTATCCTGCCAGTATGAGGTCAGACTTATAAGGCGATATTTGTTAGACGGAATTTACATTGAGAGTGACAAATTGTCTTTGGAAGTTAACTGGGTTGTTTTTAATTTTTGTACAAAAGGTGTAGAATTTGTAATTTTACATAAAACTGCTCAGAATGTTTGGAAATATTTTACCGATTTTGCAAGTTTATTGGACTTACAAAGTGACGAAGTGGAAATTGTCCTTGTGTTCTTAGAGTTGCTTGGCTTAAGGTTTTCTTCTCCTCTATTGGCAGATTGGATGTTCTTATTGGATTGAATTTTGTCTTTCCGATTCTGTTTGTTGGGTCTAGTAATATTAATTAATAAAACGAAAGTTCCTGAATTTAATCTTTTTAATTTAATCAGTTTTTCTCAGATTGAGAGAGTTTATTAATAATCTTCTCTGTCTTATTCCTAATTATGTTCCGTTCAGTATATCCTACGAGTATTCTGCTCTGGCAATGGCAAAGTTTTGACCTTTAGAGATGACGGATTGCTCTAGTTGATTAAAGATTTAAAATACAAGTTAATTTACGGCGTTTTCTATGACGAAGACTGTAACTCATGCGTGTGTTTATAAATTTCAGTAGATCGTAATTTTTTTTTTTTTGTAAAAGCCAGAAATTGAGGCAAGAATTTTGGTTTGGTTTATATATTTAGCATGCCCAGGAGATATTGGCGTTCAAATTCTACAATATGTTTCTTGCTAATAAATCGAATTGCCTATACATACTCCTTCCAGTTGAATAGGAATATTATCCTTTGAAGATTGCAAATACTGCCTGTGGGTTGATGATTCTAAGCCTGTCGAATTGACGAAGGAATCTTGCGATATTATCTGTGGTTTCGGCATGAATAGAAGAACTGAAATACCTATCGCCTTCATTAATATATTTTCTAGACGACCGACTAATATCTATAGTACAAGGTGATCCAGACAACTCTTTAAATCGAAATATCTCGGTTATTTTTGAAATTAGAAAAAAAATGTTCCAAACAAAAGTTGTTTAATTCTATTTGCTTTTTCATGTGCTTAATGTATACGAAGTATCTCAAAAAAGCAAAGCAAGTACCAAATTTGTTTTCTTAAATATATTATACCACATTTTTTAATGTTTTGAATTTTATATTAATAATTTATATAAAATTCTGCATATTTCTTGTATAATATAGCATGTATCAAAAACTAACGGCTTTCCAAATATGGAAGTTTTAGAAAATTAAGAAATACTACGATTTTTCGGATATATTTGCTTACTTATTTAGATACGTGCTACTACCTGGAGATACAGGTTTATTTTTTTATTGTCATGACAGCGATGTTTGAAATTTGATTTAGGCTTTACTTATTTTTATTTTGTGGTAGTAATTAAACAATGAGCTATTCGATTGCTGAAGAGGTTCAAAATGGTCAAACTTTATTCTAAGAATAATAATAATGCCACAAGAACACGAGAACAGTATAGGGAAAACGTCCAGAATGGTCATATAATAATTTATACGAAGAAATTGCAAGAAATAGCCTCTCTAAGAAATAAAAAAGGGCGGAACAAAGAAATGAAGAAAGGGATATAAATATATTTTTTATTTTTAAGAAAATCCAAAAAAATCTATCAGATGCTGTGTAGGAGATATAATGTATCGACCACGAAACAATATAGTTTGTTACGGAGTAGTTCAGAGAACTTGAATGCAAAATAAGTACCACGATTTTAAAATTAGGCCCGTTCAAAAACTAAATGACAAACAAAAAATTATATATGAATTTGTTAAAATTATACGAGCAAGTCTTATTCAAGTTCCAGATTATTTCAATAACATTTTATGAACCGATGAGGCGGTATTTACCACTGCCGGTATATATAATCGAAAAAACTGCCATATTTTGTTCGATGAAAATCACAAGCTGAAGAGCCAATTGCTTTTCAAGGGCGATTCTCAATACAAGTTTTGATGTGGCGTTTTGGGGCATTAGGTCCGGTTTTTATCCATGGCGTCTTAACTGGGTTAAGATATCAGGAACTTTTAAAAAATCAAATTGGGACTTTTATAGATGAATTACCATTTTAAACTCAGCAAAATATAATTTGGTGATAAGTCGGGGCACCACCCCATAATATTGCGGCAGTACGAGACTTCAAAATAATTATCAAGTGTGGATGGAGAGATATGGAACAATCATCTGGCTCGCGAGCAGCCCAGATCTAACGCCCAAGGATACTTTCCTTTGGGACTATTTGAAAAATAAAGTTTATAGAGAATGAAATAATAATATTGAAGAAATTCAGAGAAAAATTGTTGATGAAATTTACACAAAAATAAAAGTGTGTATAAAAAAATGAAACCGACCTCAAAAAAATGCACTAAAGAGTGAAAAATAATATTTTATTCCCCCTTGAAAATTTTACTCCGTGAAGTCTGCGCTAAACATATTCTTAATTATTTAATCACATAAATATAGTCATGGATTCAGTCAATTCGATGTTTTGATGTCTACCTAATACTACGCGTATAAGGTTTTACTTCTTTATTAGTTTGGAGCCGACTTCACAGAGTAAAATTTTCAAGGTGGAATAAAATATTATTTTTCACTTTTTAGTGCATTTTTTTGAAAGCGCAAAATACAAAATGGCGCCATTCCGCCATTTTTAATATTATTGCTATGGAACCACGCCGGTAATATCCTGAACATCCCCTGAAAATTTCATCTCCTGAAAATTTCAATAGTCGATGCACAAACACAAAAAAAAATGGGTTAAACTGATAACCTCTCCCTTTTTTGAAGTCGGTTAAATATTATAATGAGGGTAGTCGGTTAATTTAGTTTATTTTTCAAAAATGTCAAGTAAAATACTTAATTTTGAGGCTACACATTTTCATAGTCACCATGACTTTCAGTTACATAACGGGGTAGCAAAAGAGACACATTTTAGCAAGTTGGGTTGTATGCCTATTACAGATATCAATGCTTTAGTTTGAAAAGGATATATAAAAATGTAAATTTAACTATAAAACTCGCCTTTATCGCCCTTATACCGATTTTTTTAATATTATTATTACAAAAAAACAGGTGAACGGATTTCATATCCAAATATATGGGACCACCAGACAAACGCCCTCCACAATTTGGCGCTTAACTCATCAAAATCGGACAAGCCGTTTAGACAATATGCCCGAACAAACAAAAAAAAATACATAAAGATCGAATTGAGAACCTCCTCCTTTTTTGAAGTCGGTTAATGAGTACGAAGCAATTATAAAAACACTATATAGAACACCAAGAATTCACGGTAATTGTGACGAGGTTAATGGGGGTCATGCAGAGCATTTAATTCTGGTTAGAAATGATAGGTTTTCTATGTTTCATTGTTTATGATTGATTAAAAGCTTGAATTAGTACCATGCTATTTCCAAATTTAGTAGACATAGACATAGATGGGGAGCCCGACAAGGGTAGCACTTAGGCTCACTGGGGCCCATTGTGCTACCAATTTAGTAAACGGAATTTAAAAGCTATGTCAAATGTTTTTTCTCATTTCATAGAGTATTAGCACAAAATAAAAATGAGTCAAGTAAATCAAACATCAGTCTCATAATATTCGAAAAATAAACCTTTAGCTCCAGGTAGCAGCAAGTATTTAAATAGATAAGCTATTATATCCGAAAAATCGTAGTATTTTGTAATTTTAAAACCTCCCATAATTCGAATACCCATAATTCTTGATACATGGTATATTATACAAAAAATATACAGCATTAAAGCAAAAATATTAAAAAATATGGTACATTATGTTTAAAAAACAAAGTTGATACTTTTCTTGGTTTTTTGAGACACCTTACATACAATAAAATATAAGCATATTAAAAAACAGATGGAATCAAACAACTTTTGTTTCGAATATTTTTTCTAATTTCAAAATTATCCGAGATATTTACATTTAAAAAGTTGTCTGGTTCACCCTGTAAACTATTTATTCTCTCCGAGACATTGAACAAATGCCTTTGTTTCCGAATTTAAAGCACTGTAATCATTACTCACAAAGATACGAGAAACTAACGAGCAAATAACTGATTGCCTCCTTGTGAATGATAATGAGAATTTGTATTATGGTAACGTGTAGGTTTACTATATTCCGAATATCCTAAGGCATCATTCTCTTTCCTTTGTCTGGTCTAGAAAGAAAAACTACCTTTTATTTTTGTGCTTCAATTGCTTATTTAGATGATAAAAACACAATTAGATTTTCTTAACCTTAACCCTAGAAAACTAACCTTAAAATGACTATATGTTAATACTAACTATTCGTATATTTTACGATATATAAAAAAATACAAAAATTAATTTCAATAAACTATGATTTAATGTCAAATAATAAAACAGTACAAACATATTGTTTATTTAGTGCAAAATACAGTAAACTAAAACTAAAAAATTAGGCTTCTTCGGCACAAATATTGCAATTTCGCCCTCTATGTTCCAAAAACAGGTGGTACGTCTGAACTCTTGAAGCCTTGCTACTTCCTGTACTGCATCCACTGTCAGAATATCTCCTATAAGAGAGCAAATCGAGCGTTGTAAAGTTGGTAGTTTTAGCCGATCTTCCATCCAGGTCCTGACAGGTTCTTCCGATAACTTGTATAGAAATTCCTTCCTTGTTATGGCTTTTTTATTTTTTCGGGTCAGATTATGGTTATGTATTATCCAAGAGTTCATAGTTATAATATTGAGCAAGTCATAAAAAATTGCCAATGGCCATCTTCTTGTTTTTCTTGAACAGGACATATTGCTGCACATTTGATCGAAGACATCCACTCCATATTTGGTCTTATTATAAAATTCAATTATCTCGGGCTTTTAAGTATTACTATTGACCGATTCTCCTTCATGCATAGAAGATAAAAGAATTACTCCTTTATTCTTTTTAGTTTTATAAGACACCAAAGTTTTGTCGCTATCGAAACAAAATTTTGAATCGCCAATTTCTCGGTTGGTTAGAGTAACTATTTCAGTAGGTAGTTCCTTCTTGTTTTTTCTAATCGTTCCAACTAAAGTTAAATTATACGGTGCAGCAAGAAGTGTCGTCGCCAAAGGAACTGAAGTGAACCAGTTATCCATGGTTACATTCCGGTTGCTTCCATGAATGGAAGCTGTAAGGCCCTTCACATAGTAGTCCGCTAAAGGTTCTCCATTAGTTTTTGTGTTTTTTCCCAAATACGGCTCAGCATTTATCATGTATTTGGTCCCAACGTCACAAACCATGACAATTTTTATGCCGTATTTCGATGGTTTATTAGGAATATACATTTTGAAGGGACATGGCCCTCTAAATGCAAGCAGCTGTTCGTCGATAGTTATGTAGGATCCTGGTTTGTACAAGCTAATACAATTAGATATAACATCGGTCCACAATTTGCGGATTGGAGCAAATCTGTCAATATTTCTTCTTTCTACTCTCGTTGCTTTATCATCAAAACGTAGGCAGTTTAATAAAAAATTAAACCTTTCCCAGCTCATTGTGGCTTTGTATATTGGTCCTGACTTTTTGACATCAAACATTTCATTTATATCTAAATGGTTATCTTTTTGGGCAGCAGCAAAAATAAGTAATCCTATTAGGGGTTTTCATTTCGGTTCTATTAGTAAGCGAAATTGTACTTTTGCTTTCCTTATATTTTGATGAACTAACAATAATTTGAGTATTTGTATGTTGTTCAATTTCATTAAGTGACTCGTCTGGAAGAAAGCGTGAGAAAACATCTAAGGGAGATTCTGCATCTCTTGATTTACCTTGGGGGGTATTGGAAAATTATTCTTAGTTTTATTTTGCTCATTCTCTAGAAGATTTGTTGTTGCAAAGTTTTCTATTTCAAGATCCAATTCCCTCTCTTGATCTTGATTTGGAGGGTCATTTTGTTCTTTATCGCATATTTCTTCTTGTTGAATATTTTTTATCTTATTGCCTTTATTTTGATTAGGTGTATTTTTAATATTTTCTTTCAAAGTGCTAGTAGCACCTTTGACTTTGGAACAACGGACTGATTATTTGTACATTTTCTTTTCTTTTGGGGTCGAATATTACTTGAGCCATCTCTGTCCGAGTCAAAAAAACTGGATTCTTCCTCATACTCTGAGCCTGATGGACTAAACGGTTCTTCTATATTATCTTCTAACTCACTTCCAGAATCTCCATTATCTTTGTCTTGGGTTTCATCTTCGCCTGGCAAAAGAGCGACTAATTCATGGTGTTTTAGGGGCCTTGTGTCTTCCCACTTTTTAGACATTGCAGTTTCAGTAGAAATACAAAAAAAAGTACAGAAACGTATAAAACAAGTTGTAATAATTTTGTTACGTCACTACTAACCTGTCGCAATTTTAAGGACGCACCGCTTAGTACACCGCACACGTTAATCTTCGCGCGGCGGTTGTGGAATTTAAATACCGCATCGTAAATTTTACGAATGGTTAGTGTTCTAGAGTTAACATCATGACAATATGTCATCTACATATTTGATTCACGATTTTTGCTTTAATGTAGCCAACTTCAAGCCTTTCTCTTCAAAAGCTTACCTTCAAAATATTATATGATCATGTCAGAAATATTGTGCCAAAATAAACCAGATATTATTGACTTGAATCACCAGTCATATTCGCATATAATGATACTATGTTATAGAATATGTTTTTCCTTTTCCTGTAAAACTATTAATAATGTTTGAAATATATTTACGGATTTTGTAGATATGCGAGTTTATTGCACTGACAACATGGTTTTTTTTTCAGAGAGTCCTTAGCAGATAATTGTAGATTTTATTTATTGGATATATATTTACATATACATTGTATTGTGTCCATGACGTCAGTGGCATTTCGCTTAAAAGACCAAAATATCTGGATTTTCATTTAAACGTTTGATCGCTTTTTGGCCATTGGAGTTATACATTTCTTGATGCTACAGATAAAACACCATGTAACATCAAAAAGTGCAAATGATATCTACAACCGAGCTAGAAATCATCATCATCATCAAAATCAGCTTTTATATTCGAACATTATAACTTTAGACCTCTCGACAACATCAACAATGCACGAGCAGAAAAGATACATCAAGAAATTAGATTTTAGCACAATAAAAAGTTTAAAGGGCTCTTAAAAAATTAAAATTCGAACGATAAACCCCATGGATATAGTCCTCTTCATAGGTATTAACTGATCGCACTGACACGGTTTAGTGATGACCGGTCAGGTGTAAAAATTCCACTTAAGTGCCTCCGAAAATGTTTAGTCCTCTGATCTCCTGAAATTAATAATCTTTAAAACGCCTCGTTGATTTGTTGCCAAACGTTAATAAGTGGTTTCATTTCAACACTGCTTAATTCTAAAGACGAGAATATTTTAATTTATCAAAGCCGTAAAAATTGTACGGTCTTTAATAGAAAGGGCCTAGAAATGTAAAAAATTTAATTCATTGGCAATTTGTTTGAGTTTTAGATTACGATAATGTTTTTTAAAAATGAGTGAAGAACATTATTATAAACATATTAGAATGAAAGCAACGCTATAGATAAGATCGGGTAGGTTAGCTTTCTTGATATAGTAGCGGTTTTTACTAATATTTCTTATAAACCAATTCGATTATTGTTTACACAATAAAAAATATTAGGTGGTATCTCTTATTAAAATAATTCCCTTATTTTTCAGGTAATTTTTACCACCATTTTTTTTTATTTCCGTTTGTATAAGTAGTTTGCCCAATAATGTCAACTATAAAAATAATTCGGTGACACTGTTTTTAATTTTTATTTGTTCTTAAAGAATATATTTTATTAAGAAGAACAATAATGAAAATATGTTTATAGCAGGTTATGGAAATTGTGTGATGTTAAATAACCGGTAAATGTAAATTTGCTGTAACTTTCCCCTTTTATCATATATTTGGTGATTATAAATAGTTCACAATCGGCTAATATGCAAGAATATTTTATAAGTGCGGCCAAAATAATAAAGCACATACTGATTTTTAAAAAGAACTTTTTTTCACACTCGTATAATTGAAAGATCCTAATATATTTTTGAATAATACAAAGTAATATAAACTCCTATATAGCTAGACTTTTGATCTAATTTTCTTTGAACTATTAATCGTATTTTAAAGGCTATAGGCTCATGTGCGTAAATATTTCTTACTAAACGCAGAAGTTTTTTTAAGCAGTTTTAAAGAATATTATTAATAGCAAACATTTTTTAAAGTACTTTTTATTAATTGTATATAATAATATATCATTATTTTCATGTTTCAGTTGCTGTTTGGGTGGCCGGACTGATAGCTTCCTTATCTGCAGTGGCTTTGGGGATATTTTGTATATTCAGTGTTATACAGCTGGCAATGATTAGTTCCAAAGAAAAAGTAGTATTGAAATATAGCGCAACAGTACTAACCAAAGTGATGTTAGCATTCGTCTCAGGTAAGATACCTTACGAATTCCTAAATTCTACTACCTAGTAAAAATCTTACTCTTAGACGGTTTAGACTAGACACATTACCAAAGTTTCTTATAACGCCAAATTTATTCCTTTCTATAAAATTAATTTCTGGCAAAATAAAATAATATATTACTCTCTTTAAACAAACTTAAAGTTAAGATTAGAAAAAAGTATATTACTCCATACTTAATGAAAGCATGATGATTTTAATTCCAAGTCTTCCAATCAGTTTAAAAATCAGTACAAAATACTAACACGTTAGCGAACGATCAATGGTGCAGTTCTCATTATGAGTTTTGATTTTAGAAATTCAAACCTTAACCTTAATGCAAACATGTATATAAAAAATGAACTGAAACTATTTTTAGGGGCACCGTTTAAAAGGTTATAACTTTATGCACATTATATACTATAAATATATGTCACTCTTCTTGATGAAAAGAAAATTTGAGTAAGAGGAAAATTCTGTTAAAAGGGCTTTACATATTGTGCACTTTCGTGTTATTACCATTTATACCAGCCATGTCAAATATACGGCCCAGTGAGCATTTTTCTGCGACCCAAATCAGTTTTGAAAACAGCCAGATAATGCGGCCCGCGAACAAGTTGAAAACTGTTTTTGAAAGGGTGCGCCCCTGCAACAACGAATTGTATAATAAAATGTACAATTGTACATAGTGTCATCTATGTTTAGGAGGATGAACTATACATACTCAACCTAAAACCTAAAGCCAAACGTTATCTGGCTTGTTCTATGAAATTCTATAGCGCAAAAACACAGACGACGCTATCTGAACATCCGTATATAAGCCGTGTTCGATTGAGTTCAGTGGTTCAGTGTTTAGTCAGTTATGAGTCAGTTGCGATAGAGTTTCGAGTTGAGTTGCGCACTTATTGTTTCAACACTTAACAGTACTTATTATTATCTATTTCGGATACAGTTTTTAACATGTCTCTTTCACAACCAAGTGGAAGTAAGAGGAAACTTATTTGTTTGATTTGTAATAGTACAGTCGGTGTCCCAAAATTATATAATATTAAACGTCACTATGATATTCATAAAACTATGTTTGACAAGTATGGTCAGAAACGAAAAGTTAAATAAGTTAAAATCACGGTTGAAAGATCAGCAGCTTATGTTTACACGTCCAAAGCAAGAAAATGAATCTGTCCTTCAAGCGAGCTGCGTACTGTCGGAGTTGATCGCGAAACACTCAAAACTATTTGTTGAAGGTGAATTTATAAAAGAGTGCCTTGTAAAGGCCGCGGAAATTGTAAGTCCCGGGAGCGTGAAGGCATTTCAAAATATATCCTTGTCCCGAAGTACTGTCGCTGAAAGAGTTACTGAGTTGGCTGCCAATATAAGTGATCAGATAAAAACAAAATCGGACTCTTTCATTGCATTTTCTATTGCCTGTGACGAAAGTACGGATGTGTGTGGTGTGGCGCAACTCGCTGTTTTTCTTCGTGCGGTTGATACAGATATCAATGTGTATGAAGAATTACTGGAATTAATATCATTGCATGATACAACAACTAGGAAGGATATTTTCAGTGCTGTTTATGGACTTCTGCAAAAGTACAATTTAGATTTGTCAAAACTGTGTTCTTTAGATTTGTCAAAACTGTGTTCCGTTGCAACAGACGAAGCTCATTCAATGACTGGATTAAAAAATGGCTTCGTTAAAATATTACAGACAAAGATCAGAAATACGGGCAGTGACAAACCAGATTTTCATCATCTTCATTATATAATCCACCAAGAAGTTTTATGCTCCAAAGTGATCAAATTGGAAAGTGTTTTAAAGTCAGTGAAAAAAATTATAGACTTCATAAGGTCACGAGGCCTTAAACAGCGACAGTTTTCTGCATTTTTACGTGATTTAGAAAATGAGTACACTATTTGACCATATTATGCAGAGGTGCGATGGCTTTCGTGTTCTATGGTACCCGACCGGTTTGGCAAACTCAAAGAAGAAATACGCGTTTTCGTGGAAACAAAAGGAGAATATGTCAGCTTATTATGCGATGTACCTTTTTTACAAGATCTTTCATTTATGGTAGGTATCACAAAACAGTTGTCGAACTTAGATACGAAATTGCAAGGACCACGTCAAGTTATTACAGATATGCATAATCATGTGAAAGCTTTCAAGTGTAAGATGATGTTGTGGAAAAAACAGTTAGCAGAGGATAATCTGTCACATTTTCTAACTTGTAAGACATATCATGAAAGCACAAGTGTCCCAATATCATACAAAATATATTCACAGAAAATGAGAAGCCTTCTGGTAGAAGCGTTTTCAGGATTTTAAGACCCAAGAAAACAATTTTTCTCTATTTACTGGTCTTTTCACTATCGATATTGATAAAGTTCCCCCTTACTTGCAAATGGAAGTAATTGAGATTCAGTGTCAGGCCCATTTAAAACAAAAATTTGATAGTGTTGGTACATTCGAATTTTGTAAGTACTTGCCTGTTCAATACCAAGAAATGAGAAAATTTACCTGTAAAATCCTGTCAATGTTTGGAGGTACCTATAAGTGTGAACAACTATTTTCTTTGATGAAAGGAAACAAATTTCCCTCAATATCGCGATTGACGGACGCACACTTGGACGCAGTTTTAAAAGTTATTTCCGCCGATAAATTCGCGCCACAAATAGACAACATAATTAAAGATAAAAGATGTCAAATATTTGCAAAAGAATTTAATGTTTGTAGTTTTTTGTAATGTCATTTTTATTGGAAATTTAATAAACAGACTTGTCCTGTAAAAGTACTTTTTATCAAGATTTTCAGTGGTTTGTCTTCTTTAAGATAAGGTTTTGCGGGCGGCCCACCTAGTCGATGGTCTTCATGCTTTTGGCCCACCAGTGACTTTGAGTTTGACATGGCTGATTTATACAATATATTAAAAGTTATCCCCAAATAATTATATGTATAAAACTGTGTTTTATCTGTGTATGGTGGAATTCGTTACGAGGAATGTTCCCGATAAAGACCAATATACGGATTTTTAAAATTTATTTTTCTTCATATTTATTTTGTACATACCTTCGTCAATGCTAAAAATTTATATTGTATTTATCATCACCCATTTCTTGAATACCTCTGTTGCGCATGCACAAATAAGAGTTTATGAAAATACATCTGTTTTGTTTACATATAATTAACAATCATTCAGATTGAAACACATATACATTTTTCATGTCCACTACTTTTTGTCCAGATCTAACATACCTACATACAAACATTCATTCACTTTAAGAAATAATCGTTCTTGAGTTTAGACCGTGTCAATTTGGAATTACTTTCCGACGTTTCGCCTGCGATTAAAGGAGGCATCTTCAAGGATATTCACTGCATAAGATCAAAACACTGAATGAGCTCCGATGAGCAGAGTTCAGATATGTGCCCATCGACACGTGACTCACTGTGATTATTGGTTTCCACGCATGACGTAAAACGTAGCCCGCGTCTCTATTGAAATTTTCAAGGGTGTTTAATAATTTCAATGAATTTTCTAATTTTCGTTTATAATAACCCGAGACTGATCAAGAACCTTGGCATCTTTTTCATTAATCATGTGTCCTGTTGTGTGCTGGTGTTCAGCGACAACGGATTAAACAATTTGTTTCCTACTTATACGTTTTTCATATTCCTTAAGTCTAGTGGACCCAAACCATACAATTTCACCTATATACGTTTTACTGCAAGAACAAAAAAATGTATAAACTCCTTCTGAGTTGTGGGTACTAAAGAGTATGCGAATGTTGGATCTTCGCAGAATTCTTGGAATTTTATGGTACACCGAATAAAAGGAACAGAACACTACTTAATGGTTCAGTATGTAATACTTATTTAGATCTGGGATTATTATAATACCTAATCGAACACCTAATATATTTAGTGTAATATCCGTTTGATTTTAATACTTCCGTTGGTTTTTCTGTTTCTTCCGGAATTGAATTTGCATCACACATTGACCAAGCCTCGATAATGATGTCGGATTGTTTGTGAGATGAATAATGGTGGGAACTAAAATTTAAATATCTATTCGTATGTGTCGGTTTCATGTAAACGGTATGACCTAGGGTACCGTTCTCTTTCTTTTCTACTCTAACACATCAAGGAAGGGAATGGCACCATCTAACTCAATTTCCATGGTCAATTTTATTTTATTTTTTTTTAATTTTATTAATATATTAGAAATATAGTTAAATTTTCTTCCCCATGAGGCCATACTACAAGAGTCATCTACATACCTAAACCAACATTTAGATTGTAAAAGAGCAAAGCTTAACCGTTAATTTCCTCAAACGCCTCCATAAACGTGTTCGCTACCACAGGAGATAGTGGAGATCCCATGGCGATGGCGGCATGAGGTTTGCTCATAAAAAGTCCCTTGAAAATGAAATATATGGACGTTAAGTATTCTCTTATCAATTCAATTAAGATTGGATTAAGGTTTTTATGTTGAAGTATGTCAGAAATTATGGAAATTAAGTCGTCAATAGGTACATTTGTATACAGGGATTCAGCATCAAAACTGACTAAAATATCACCGGGGTCTAAAGTAAAATCTTTAAGCCTTTCTACAAAATGTTTACAGTTTTTGATATAAAAATTAGATCGTCCTGTGAACAGAGGTTTAAGGGATTGGCTAAATATTTACCTATTTCCTAAGATGGCGAACTTAGTGCACTGACGATGGGACGTAACAGTGGATTATGTTTATGTATTTTTGAAAGTCCATAAAATCGAGGAGACTTTGAAATACTTGGCTTTAATTTCTTCTTCTTTAAATCTGGTAAATCCAAGACATTAATAATGCTGCAAATTTTCCATTCAATTTTCTTATTTCATATTGTCCTATAGCTGTCATCTTGAAGTAGGTGTTCTATTCGTAGTTGTTCTTCTCCATGACCACCGATGCATTCCCTTTATGTGCAGGTAGAATTATAACGTCTTCTTTGTCATTAAGCCTCTTTATGGCTGTTTTTTTCTGCGGCTGACAAGTTAGATTATGGTGGTGTAGAGTTGTAAAAAATGTTTACTGTTTCATATCGAACCGCATCTGCCTGTTCTTGTGGTAGTTTTTGGATGCTGTCCTCTACACTTGCTACTATGTTCTCCACTGGAACGGTTCTTGGAGCAATTGAAAAATTATGTCGCTTAGAGAGAACCGACTGTTCTGCTTTTGTTAATTAAATAGAGGATAAATTAATTACCGTATTCTCTAGTGGCTGTACCAGCTGGTGTTTGCTACGCAGAGTTTCGAACTTCTTCTGTTTTCAAGGGCTTTTTATGAGCAAACCTCGGGTGCCGCCATGGGATCCCCGCTAACTCCTGTGGTAGCGAACATCTTTTTGGAAGCTTTTAGTGAAATTGCTTCAAGCTCTGCTTCTTTACAACCTAAACGTTGGTTCAGATATGTATACCAGTATACCATTTTATATTTTGTTTTTATTTGTTGTTAATTTACTTTTATTTTAATATTTATATTATTTTTTATTTTTTAATAATGTATTTATATAATCTATAAAAAAATTAAAACAATTATTTTTCCTCCATAAAAAGGTCTTTAAACAATTAATTAATTAAAGGCCGTCATTTGGATTGAGAAAATGTTACCAGTGCATCCCTGTTTTATACTTGAGTTTTGTGCAAAATTTCAACTTAATTGGATTAGAAGTTTTTGGATACTGATATTTAAAAATTTAATTAGGCCGCCAATTTGTTTCATCACAAAAGTTCCTCATCAAAATTTTATCAGTAGGTTCCTGTTTTATACTTGATTTTTGTGCAAAATTTCAACATATTTGGATTTTTTTGATACTGTATTTTAAACATTTCATTAGGAAGCTATTTTGTTTTGGTTATGATAACATAATGATTCCACACCAAAATTTTACTACTTTGTTCCTATGTTACACTTCATTTTTGTGCAAAATAAGAGGTAACATTTTATTTGGCCGCCTTTTAGTTCCGCTATATTGGATTTATCCAAAAATATTTTTATATTATCACCATATGACACTTAATTTTTGACCAAAATTCAATAGGATAAGTAGTTTTTTAGCTATGCCGCGAACAGAACGGAACAGACAGACCGACGGAACTGAAAAAACATGTTTTTCGGCATCGAAGGACCCTGAAACGTGAAGATCTGAAAAGATTTCAGAGGGCGATTACAATAATGTTCTCTTACGAAGAAAGTAAAACGCAAGTAATAAAATTCGCAAATATTGTCATGTTTTAACCTCGGTTTTAACCTATAGCTTCGGGTTATATAAAATACAGTATTTTCGAAACAATGATCTAAACATTAGCGATGTATTTCAATTTGGTGAAAACAATATGGAGAAGTTGTATCAAATTTGACCTAAATGTGACAGCCTATCTAATAAGTGACAAATTGATTCTGTAGCCAAACAACTTTTAAAAGGTCTCCAGCTCTAATAAATAACTTCAAAACAGGGGAGCTGAAACTAATTACGGATCTTAATTGTTTTAGTAATGAAATTTATGTCGCAGCAGCAACCGAAGAAGTAATTTTAAATTTATGACCCATTTTGTACTACTTGTTTTCTTCGCAAAATGTCACTCTGAGAAACATATATTTACTACAGACTTGACCTTTTGTATAATCGAACAAACATCTATGTTTTTCTTTTTCACAAAGGTAATTAAATTTTACAATTATCACTTTCTAAAATCTACCTGAATGTATAAGTAAGTCGAACTAGCGAAAAACACACACTTTAAGGAGGCAATTTTTTAGGATTATCAAAAATATTATGTTTTGCATTTAATCGGTTTTACTTTGGTCAAACTATTCATTTGTTGTTTTATTTTACTGTTTATTTTATTTTCCTTAACAGCGTAACATTTGTCTTCAATTCCCAAAAACTTCTTATATAATGCACAGGGTGATTCAGACAACTCTTTAACTGGAAATATCACGGTTATTTTTGAAATTAAAAAAAAAGGCCAAAGCAAAATTTTTTTGATTCGATTTGCTTTTTTATATGTTTGTATTTTAATATACAGAGGGTGCCTCAAAAAAAAAGCAAGAAACAAACTTTGTTTTTTTAAATATAATATACCACATTTTTTAATGTTTTTTTTTAAATTTCACATACACATTTTTTGTATAATATGCCATGTATCAAAAATTAATGGTTTTTTGAAATATGGAAGGTTTTAGAATTAAGAAATACCACCATCTCCCGGATATAATTGCTTACCTATTTAGATACCTGCTATTTTTCGAATATCCTGACATCGATATTTAAAGTCTGAAGTAAATCAGACATAACACACAACATTCTACAAAATATTTACGAAATAATATAAAACATTTTACATAGTTTTTGCTGTTTGCTAAATTTGGAAATAATATAGTACTAAATCAAAACTTATAATCAACCATAAACAAGAAAATAAATAAAATCTTTAATTTCTAGCCGAAATGAAATACTCTGCATAGCTCGCTCCCATGTCGTCACATTTATGCTACATTCTTTTTTGGTGCATTTGCTTCGTACTCATTTTCGTTTAAATTTTTTATTTCTTCAACAATTTTTCTATGAATGTCTTCAATATTATTATTTCTTTCTCTGTAAACTATATTTTTCACATAGCCTTAAAGAAAGGTATCCATAGGCATTAGATCTGGGCTGTTCGCGGGCCAGCTGATTGTTCCATATCTCTCCAACCACACTTGATAATTATTTTGAAGAAAGTTTCTTACTGCCACAATACTATAGGGTAATGCCGTCGTGTTGTTTTCGAGATTGAAGTGGTAGTTCATCGATAAAGTGCTTGATTTTTCAAAAGTTCCAGATATTTTCCGTTTTAAGTTGCCACGGATAAAAACTGGACCCATGCCGCAAAAATGACGCACCAAATTTGTATTCAGGATCGTCCTTGAAAAGGAAATGGCTTTCGTATGAGTCAAGCGGTAAAGCAGACTTTGGTTTACTGACAAAGCAAATCGAATGTGGTTTTCCGCGATAAAGCTGTATGATTTTTTAAAAACATTTTCAGTGCTTATTTTAGTAGCTCTTACATAATATGAAAAACTTTATTAATTAAATCGTTTCGTCCCAAATAAAGTTTGTAATTATTTTTTATAACATTCGTCGAGTGTTTCCTTTGGAAAATTTGCAAGTACTATTGTTATACTTGAGGAAGATGTAGTTCGGCTTCAACAAAAATGTTAATATTACTTATGGAGATACAAAAATTTTCTTTGGTCATATGCTTTCTTTTTTTATTTTCTGCAACTTGTGGGAGTTAATCGTGAAATTATTTAGTTGCCCGCCCCCCCCCCCGTTCACCCACCAAGGTTTTGAAAAACCCAAAAAATGTGAGAAAATAAAAACCTTGTTGAATTATAAAATATACTTATAACAGAGGGTGATCAAAAAGAAAAATATTTACTGTCTTTTTATACATTACATTGTTCAGTTCACAAGTTAAGAAACAATATTTTACTAATAAAGAAAGATTCTTAGAAAACATTATTAAAAATTTTATATTGTAAAGGGATTCATTTATATTTTGACATCTACCTACATCTTTGACTGTCGAAAATACAAATATATTTCAAAAACAAAAGTTGTAAAATTACGTTGTTATTAAGTGAAAGACACAGCATATTTTTTAAATGGTTAATTGTTTCATTAAATGGGTCTCTCCTTGCTGATTATAAATGTACTAGATTTGCTAATTTCATCTCTATAGGCAACAGAAAAAAAAACAAAAACGTAAGCTCCTTACACTACAGAGGTGGGGGCTGTTAACCAGCCGAATAATTTGAATGAGTTGGCAAATAACATACTTTGTTGATGCTTCTAGTATCTGGACAACTGAAATTTTGAAAGACATACCTTAGTCATAAGATGCAGATAAGTCAATTTTTAGTTACTATTTTTTAGCCCTTCTTGCCGTTGTCGCTGCTAGCCTTTTTGCCACACAAATTGACGATGAAAGAAATGGATTTAAAGTCTGGAGAGGACCGGGATTTTACATTGAAGTAAGTAATAAAATAATTATAAATTTAGAGCAAAGGTATTCATTTATTTCGGAGTTTAATTAATGTACCTATTGCCGAAAAATTGATGTAATATAATGTAAAATATCACAGTATCATATTCCCTGACAGGATACATGCAGTTTAAAGGTATAAAAAAAAAATTATTGGGATGGATGACCGTAATAATAACAAAAAAGTTAGTCCAACTAGATGCGTATTTCTTTCTACCTAAAAATCCGCATCACATTCCATATACCAAATACCAGTTTAGAAGTCAGTGTAGGAATGCTGAGTTGTATGATTTCGAAAGAATATACAAGAGGGGCAATGTTTTGGTGTTTTGATTTTGCCTATATTTCTCGTTACTTCTACTTAACTCTTAACGTCAAAATCTAAATGTTGTACCGGGTGCTTTAAATGCATGGAATAATATGCAAAACTCTGATCCTTTACATTTTTTTTAAATTAAATTATCTAAGAAAACATGGCATATGTAACGCTGTTGTTAAAAAATGTTTAGGCTTTTAATTTAATATAATAATGGCATTTATATGTTATGGTTGCACAATCACTACTTCTTACCACTCTTATAAATGGAGTCTGAAGTACACAATTGAATGTGGAGGGTCAAAAATGAAGAAAATTTGTATTTGTAAAATTACCGAATTTTATTCGAACTATTTCTTTTTCGCAACTGAATCAAAAAATATCTTACTTTAAATTGATTAAAACAAATATTTAAGAAAATTACAGATTATTATCTTAACATGTGAACCAGTCTGTCCATGAAAGGTTTTTGATATATGATATAAAGAATATTGTTTAAGCAAAAATCAAAATTGTGTCATTTGGTATATTATTTAACTAGCTTATTATTTTTTCAAGGATATGCAGTTTCAGAGACTTCAAGAACTAATTTGTAGTCGTCATTGCATGTTTTATAGTCTCCCTTGAAGCAATAAAATTTCTACATCTATCTTACATCCATTCTTAAGCAATTCTTCTGTTAGTTTTTGGTTTCAATTACCTTATCCTGTATGTCACTCCAAGATTCATTCAGTATATTTACAGGCAAACTAGTGGCTCCAATAGTCAGCAGTCGCGTGCGTGCTCACACTTTGTAGACTTCACTTTCATGATTACCATCTGTAAGTGACCGACTCATGTGCCCTGGGTATTCGGAATGATCCCAAGAAGATCTCTTCCTTCACCTGGCCTGTATTTGCTGACATACCGGTATAAAATTTAAAAGCAGGGAGGGGCCCTCGTTAAAAATAGGCTTTGTTTCACCGAGAGCAATGACGATAAAAAACATCATTATAATGTTTTTTTAGACTTTTTCCTGTATTTTGTTAATGAAAAAATATTGATTGTCGATAAAAATTAGAGTTAGCTTAACAGAGAACGGTTATGATCTACTTCGGATAAATATATAATAGTCGCTCACTAGGTAACTCTGGTCTTTATCCTCGAAATGGTAGTCGATCAAATTAAATTTTACTATAATTGGCTTAGGCTAGTGTGATGTGAATGATGTGATTGTTCATCGGTTTAAAAACTGAGTTCGACAGAAACCTATCGTTTACCCCTCTCACCCATTAATACTGAAAATCTCACATTAAAATAAGCGATAAAATATTTTGTTTTTTAAAGTATAGTTTGAATTGTTGTTGACCTTTTTATACGTCATTGACAATTTCCAAATCCATATTATAGTAGATAAGTCTGATTTCAGAGTTTAAAGTCTGATTTATGAAAAAAAAATGTGTGTCCCCTTTTCTACTAGAATATACATTGGGAAATAGTTTTGTGACGTATATATCCTGGATTGCTTAGTTTTATGTTCATGATAAATGAACAGATTTGTTATTAGTGATATTCTGCATCAATCATTAATAGGTAAGTAAAATACATAATTTAGTTTATTTTAAAACTGTATATAGTATTTTAAATAAAAGGTACCTCATTTTAGAAATATACTATAATTCCTGAAAGCAAGTGGTCCAAAATGTGAATAAATTTTAAAAACTATGAATTCAAACTTTGAATACAGATTTTAAACTTTCAATTCATACTTTTCTATTAGCTTAAAAATGGTAAATATATTGTAATTTTCAAAATGTTTTTCAAAAATATCATAATAAATGTTAAATAAACCGTATTTACGAAATCTGTAAAAATCTTATTATTACAATTTTTAGGGTGATTCACGAAGTCCCTCCGGCACTTACAGTGCACAGGTCTTGAGGTTATTTTAAGAAAAACATTCCCATATATAATAATGTCATATTTATAAAATAATAAGTTTATAAACCTTGTTTTTAATAACTTATTTGCCTAATGCTCCTTATCTCGGCAGTATTTCGTAAATTATAGTGTAAGGGTGTCCCGTAATTGACGCCTTTGACCTATTATGGACAAATGGGCAAATGGGAAGTGCAAATCAAAATATGGATAAAGGGTATCAAATGAGAGTTAGTAAGGTATATTTTTAATATAATTTTTTTTCGAAATGGCGGTTGTGAAGTTTTTTTTCCAGGAGCATATCTATTTTTCTAAATGTTTCAAAAACTTTTATTTTCTAAAGTAACTTTTATTTGAAACAAAATTATCTAACTTTCTTTATTCAAAAGTTCTGACAATTGTTTTTTAAATATACGAAAATATATAAGAAATTTTGCTTAAATAAAAATCAAGTAGTCCATGGAAAACACGGAAATGATGTGCATCTGTGACAGTTAATGAAAGTGAACTTATGTCAGTATTGTTCTTCGTTTGGATATTTGCAAGTTTTAAAAATGACAATTAGCCATTTATTGCCCAATAATAATAGTTGATAAATTAGTAAAAAAAAACAATAACTGCCCTAATTCATAATATTTATAATTACAATGTGTCCCTCTCCGAGTTCCAAACACTTTTCTAGACTTTGCCTAACGTTTATTACTGTAGCCGTTCTGAAGATATCTCTTACATATATATTATTAAACTTTGACACGCATTCCGGATTTTTTGTTTTAAATATTCTATATCTGTAGATCAAGTTTTATAAATCCAATTTTTTAGAATGTCCCATAAAAAATTAAGAAGAAAACGCTTCTGTATTTTGTCGCAAGGTTTTTTCTAGTCTTGCAAATATTTTTTTTTGTCAGGAACGTTACGCCCTGGATATTTTTCATGATATAACAAAACATCTCTTAAAGGATTTTTTGACCCTCGCCATAGATTAACAACACATCCACTTTTTCTGCATGAGTAATCGTTATTAAAAATGCAAATTATCCAAACAAAGAACAAAAAAGTTTGTGACATAAGTCCAGTTTCATTAACTGTCACAATATCACGTCATTTGCATGGTTTCCATGGACTACTCGATTTTTGGTTAACCAAAATTTCTTATATTCTTTCGTATATTTTGTCTTATAACTTTGGAATAAAGAAAGAAAAAGCGTAGAATTTAAAAAAAAAATACTCAAACAAATAAAAGCTTTTCAAATGTGCAGAAAAATAGGTAGGTTCTTGGAAAAAAATATGAACAACGTCACAACTGCTATTTTGAAAACTTTAAAAAATTTTTGTACATTAAAAATATACCTTAGTGACATTTATTTAATTGTCTCTATCCATATTTTGATTTACACTTCCCGTGTTTCCATAATAAGCCAGAGGCGACGAGTTCGGGACACTCTGTACGTATTCTGGTGGCGCTACTATTTTAAATGAATTTCATAGTTTCTCGTTATCTACTATTAGTAGTATTATTTAATTTTTCAATGAACTAATGTCATCATCAATCAGCACAAAAAAAATCGGAAACTCGCCTTTACCCCGGAACTTGCCTCGTAACGAGTTCCACCACATAGAGATCACCCCGCTTGTACATACAAATAGTTATTTCTTAATAACTTTATAAAAATAATATAAATTGTAATATATTTTAATTTTTATTTTTTTATTAAAGTATCCTTTATAATGAAACTTTTCTTTTATCAAGAAAAGTAACATATATTACAATTTATATAAAATGCTTAAAGCTACTATTAAATTTATTAAATTACTGTATGCATATATAAACTGTTTTATCTCTATACTCGTCTCAAGGGAACTTCCGGATAAGGGCGAATTTTATTTACTTCTATTATAATTTTTGTATTGTATTTTTTATATTCATTTTTTCAAGTTAGTTTTATTTCTTTTTCAAACAATTACTTGTTTTTGAAATTTTACCTTTTTTATTATTTTGTGTATTTTTTTATCTTTTGTTCTACACTATATTTATTTTTAACTTTTTTAAAATAGGACAGTGCGAAACTTCTCTATCGTAAATTAATTTTTTTATATTATGAACACAATTTCGTTATTTTTTATCGTTAAGAGCACATTCCATGGTGGTTTCAGTTTAAGTTATAAGGCGCATGCGAAATAATAAAAAATGTGTGGAAAAACGAGAAAACTGACAAATTGTTTAATCACTTGTATGGAATGCCATTTTAAAAAATCAAAAACAATTTACATTAAAAATATTCCTTAGTAACACGAGGCGTCAAGTCGGGGACACCCTGTACACTGTAATTTACGAAATACTCCCGAGAATCAAGGAGCATTAAGCAAATATGTTTCTATAAACAAGGTTCGTAAACATTCGTTTTACAAAATGTCACACACAATTTTTTTTTAATTTCATTTTATAAATATTCCATTAGTATATATATATATATATATATATATATATATATATATATATATATATATATATCATTTTTTTTCTTAAAATAACCTCAAGACCTACAGAATAGAAGAAAATCTAAGAATCACCCTAAGAATTGTAATAATAAAATGTTTACCGATTTCGTAAATACGATTTTAACACTTATTATGATATTCTTAAAAAACAGTTTGAAAATTACAATATATTTCCAATTTTTAATCTAGCAGAAAAGTCTAAATTCAGAGTTTAAAGTCTGAGGTTAGATTTTAAAGTGTGAATTCAGACTTTGACTTTAAAGTCTGCATTGAAAGTTTAAACTCTGAATTCAAAGTTTAAAGTTTAAAATCAAAGTTTAAAGTCCGAAACATGAAAAAGAAAATATGTGTGTCCCTTCTAGGCTTTCGTAGTTTGCACTATAACATTTTTGTTTATTTGTAGTTCAATTAATAAAATGTTCATCAATAAGATTTGTGTAGTGATTTTTACTTACGCTAAAGTGTCGTACTGGTCAGACTTTCTATTAAAGACCACATGAAACAAAACCATCTGAACACTGGTGTTTTATAAAAACAAATTCACCTAATATTTGCCTGGCTTTGACCAATAATTGCGCTTGCCAGTGGTCATAAATTATTTTTTTAATTAAAGGCAGGTATTAAAAAGTTTGTACTATATAATCTAGTTATACTCGAAACCAGTTAAACTTCTGGCTTTTAATAAAACAGCTGCCTATGCCTAAAGTGAGTTTCAAAATAAAATTTCAAAGCAGCAATCGAAAACTGTATAACTAAGAGTGCAAATGAGTGGTCCTCAAAGTTACTAATTAATGGTGGATAATTTTGCTTTGATGTTACAAATTGAAACTTTCCACTACTTTAATTTGTTTGTTAATAATTTTCTACCCGATATATTTAGTAGAAAAAATATTTTGTAGGAAAATGGAATTCGTTATAATATTCGCTAATACAAAAATGAAATACGTAGGTGTTATCAGTTAATACATTTTTAAATATTTACTAGCTGGCTCAGCAGACCTTTTTCTGCCTTTTCCGTTAGATAGCCCGATGAATTTCCAATGAAATTATAAGAATATAGGGCACAATCACCACATCGTCCAGAAATGTTATTGAAGAAAAACATATTGGTTCTATAAAACAAGAAATACGCAATAAATCAATAAAAAAATAGTGTTGAAAAGTCTCAGTAACCAGACGATCATTTCAAAAAAAAATCATGTAAATCTAATATGCCCGAACAAAGTGGCGGTCTCGTAAAACATCAAAACATATTACTAAAAAAACAAATATCCAATTTATCTCAAATTTTGCCCAAAAAGTGTTACATAGGAATGAACTGGTAACATTTTGGTACGAATATAAGATAACAAAACAAAATACGGGCCTAATAAAATATTTAAAAATTTAGCCTGAGAAACTATTTCGTAGATTCAATTTAAATATTGTGCAAGTATTAGGTACTTCACTCAAAAGTATAATATAGAGATAAATTGGTAAAGTAACAAAATGTCAATGTAATAACTACTTATTGAATTTATTTTAAACTAGGTGGCACGGCAGACCTTGTTCTGCTTTTTCCGTTAGATGGCGCGATGAGTTTCCAGTGGAATTATAAGAATATAGGGCGCCTTTACCACATCTTCCAGAAATGTTATTGAAGAAAAACATATTGATTTTATAGAAAACCATACGCAATAAAACAATGTAAAAAATACTTTTCAAAGGTATCGGTAAACAGACGATCATTTCAAATTAAAATCATGTAAATTGATGCAGTACAACTCTCTCATGAACTTGCTGAAAAATCGGGCTGAGTGTTTTAAATATATAGATTACACCTACCTATACGATTTTTAAAAAATGGGAAGCTGAATAGTCCAATTTTGACAGTTTCTCCAAAGCGACTTTTTTAAACCGAGTTTTGACAAAATTTGAAATGGTTTTCGAAAATTCTGTGTTTGTTTCAGAATGTCAGTTGACTACACTGGCATTAATCTAACGTCTGAAAAAATAGCTAACAAATATTTTCAAGAAAAAATTTATTATTCAGATGTTCATTTTTGTAGAAAATTAAATATGCCGGACAATTTTTACATTGGTGGGGCAAAATTCAAATAAGTGTACTAATTTTCAAATAAACATCAGCAGCTAGTTACTTAGGTGATAAAAGCCTTCGAAAAATTGAGAACACTCTTAACAAAAATCGAATTTGATCATGATTTTATAATGAATATGAACTTAGGTGCAATATCTAAATAACATGAAAATTCACGCCATTTTAAAGAATTTGTTAATTGAGGCTTCGGAGCCCAAAATTGTTTTTAAATTTTCCTAACACTTGCCCTCGTTTTAATTGCTGTAATACTAAATAGAATTTCAACATTGTTTATTGATTTTATACAGAGCTGTTTTCCTTAAATTAAGTCATTATTCTTACCTCAGTAATGTAATGAATATTTTATTTCGGTTGGTATTGTGCGTTCTGGTAACGCATTTTTTATTCTATCTTAAAGAAATAACACAGCACACAATAAACATTTTTAAATATTTTGAATTCAGATGTTTAGCAAACTTTTTTGAAACTATAGAAGACTAAAAAAATCCTACTTAATAACGCTTAAACTTCATTATTGTTTTAGTTACTTTCAGAAAATGTATGTTAAATTGCCCCAAAATTATAACTTATTTACAGTAGTACTTAACTCAAAAACTGATATTCTCAATTTTTAAATGTCAAAATTTCAAAATCAATTGAAACTGAGCCATACTACATGAAATATGTTCAAAAAATTTCAACCGTATCTACAATTCTAACACTAATTCAAAAACTACGTGCCAGTTGATTAGAACAAAAAAATCTAAAAATGATATTATCAATATATACCATTCTACAAGCTTTTATTTAACTTGCTTTCTTCGTATGTCTGTCTTTCCGGTTCAAAATTTTTTATCAATTTTTCAAACACTTGCTGGTATTTGTTGAGCTAAAATTTGGCATACCTATGTAACTTCAGTAACAATGCAAATAATATGGTACTATGGAACCATGATCATAAGCCACAATCATTTTTTGAGCACTTTCTGACATCTGATTGAGCTAGAATTTTGTATACCTATGTTATGATACGATGAAGCTGATCTAATGATGAACTCGGAAAGTAGCCATAAGAACTCCTCAACTACACAATATAACCTCTTCGTGTTTGGGTTCGTTGTATTTGTCTTGTACTATGTACTTAGGTAATATTCAGCCGTTAATCAGTTTGGGTGGGGTTCTTCTGTAGCTTTACTAAATAGTAAAGCTTAAATAACTTCATACCCTAAATATTATTTTTTACGTTTACTTTGTTATAATAGTATTTATTTTTATAAGGTATAAGTGAAAATGATTTTTCCATTTATCTCGAAAATGCTGATGCTGGATGGATTATCAAATAATTTGCAAACAAAATGTAAATTGGTTTTGTTTAAAGTATGGATATATCTTATAATTATGTTTGTTGCGTTTGGAACAGTTAAAGTTTGTCTCTGTCGTACCTCTTTATAAAAAGAGGAATACAAGTTATCAGTGATATATTTAGGGTACATCCAGTGAAGAGGTTCTCTCCAAAGGTAGGCTTAACAAAAATACTCTGCCCTTGTTGGTTATAATTTATAATCCTATATCTCAGAATTGTTGAAAAAGAAAACGAAGACTACTTTCTGATTTAATTATCGGACTGTCACTCAAGAGAAAACGAAAATAGCTTCAGGTATAAGATACGATCGCCTAAAATCATCCGGTGATCGATCGACCAGATATCGAGGCAAATTTTGACCGTCTTCTTAAGAACATTCTAGTCTGGTCGTATACTAAAAAATAATTATATCTAAAATTGTCTAAATTTATAGAGGTATTATTAGTGCAGCGGCATTAAACACTGATGCATAAAAGCATGAAACTTGATATAGTAATTTAGTACACCCACAACAGCATTTGAGGATACTGGGCCGCAATCTGAAATTTTGAAAATTTGTTACAAGACGCCCATAAAAACAAAGTGGTACATAATAACAAAATCGTGGCTGAAAAATTTAAACATGTCATAAAAAGGGTAGAGTTTTTAATATATTGTTTCTGATAAAAAAGTGTAAGGACAAGAGATAAGAATTGCAATATTTCTGCTGGGTCTCAGTGACTAATTCCAAAAAAGGTATAGGTATATATATATATATATATATATATATATATATATATATATATACATATACAGCGTGTAACAAAAGTGAGTAAACGGCGAAATATCTCAGGTACCGCTTACCTGAATTTGAATGATGGTGAATAAAGGTAAATAGATATGAAATTATGCCGGATCCGATGGCGACTTTGACATTGCTGCCGTTTACCGTTTTTCGGTTAAAAAAGGATTTTTTTTTAATGGAATAACCTATATTATATTACTTTTTTAAAATCTACTTAAAATTCTTAATACTTTTTATTAAGGGCACTTTTTATGAAAGTTATCAGTTTTTGCGAAAATAAGGGTCTACCAATAATTTAATGTGTTACTATTATTAAAATACTTGCACACAAAAGGTTACCTGATATGTTTGAAAATGTCAGTTTTGTTGATTTACACAAATGGATCGTTTAACTGAAACTCAAAGAATTGACATTTTAATTATACTGGGTTATGGGGATAGAATGCGAAACCTGCAAAATATTTGTAACATTTTTAATGACAAATATACTAACAGAAATCCAATAACTAAATCTACCGTAAGTAAAATTAACAAAACAGAAAGTTAGAAGATAATGTACGTTCTGTCAGACCTAAAAGCGTAGCAACTTTCTACCAGAACATTAGGAAGAGAAAATGACATCTCACATATGTCTGTAGACCGACTTTTAAAAACCGAAAAGTTTCCTCTATACAAAATAATTTTGGTGCAAGAACTCTGTGTGGATAATCACGATAGGCGCTTGGAATTTGTGCAATCATGATGGAACGTTGCAATACCAATGTAAATTTTGTCAATTTTTCTGACGAAGCAACTTTTTTTTGAATGGAGCAGGCATAATTGTCGATATTGGGCCAGGGAAAATCCACACTGGATACGTAAAAATCATAAACAAATTTCTCAAAAGATAAATGTTTGGTGTGGTATAAAGGTGCAATAATGAACGGTCCCTTCTTCATAGAAAGCACATTAGCTGGAGAAAGATATTTGAATCTTTTAAGGACCGAAATTGTCCCAGCTATTGCAGAACTATTTCCGAGTAACCCTGAGTTCCTTACTTTATCTGCTGTAATAAGTATTTTAATTTGATTTGTTTAGGTAATGGTGCACCAAATGATGAAATATGGTTTCAGCAAGATGGTGCTCTACCGCATTTTGCTCGGAATGTTCGAGAATATTTAAATAATGTTTTTTTCTGGAAGAAGGATTGGACGTAGGGGTACAATAGAGTGGCCACCTCGGTGTCTGGACTTGACGCCCCTCGACTAGTTTTTGTGAGGACCTCTTAAAAATGTGGTGTATAAAACTAAATTCAATAATCTCGTGGTTTTAAAGAAGCGAATAGAAATCGAATGAAGACGATTCGAGGAGGCTGATATTCTTTTTATTGTATTAAATATTTTCCCACAGTATTTGATCTACTGTCAGGAAGTAAATGGACAACATTTTAAACACCTTTTAGTTTAAATTAATTTATTATTTGTTGCATTAGGTATTTCTTTTTTGTATTGTATTGTTTCCGTTGTTTTTTACAACCTTCTTTTAAAGTTGAGACGCAGTTTTCTCTTTGATAGTGTTTTGTAAGCAAGATGAGGAATTATTGTGCTTTCCGGTTTGCCAGAACACACAGCATCTTTTACCTTCACAGTTTCACGAATTTTTTTGTTAATCTTACTTACGGTAGATTTAGTTATTGGATTTCTGTAAGGATCTTTTTAATAGAAAATGTTACAAACTTCTTGCAGGTTTCAGTTAAACAATCCATTTTTGTAAATCAACAAACATTGACATTGTCGAACAAATTAGGTAACCTTTTGTGTGCCGGTATTTTAATAAAAGGTAATACATTCAATTATGGATATTACACCGTTATTTTCGCATAAAAAGTGTTCTTCATAAACAGTAGTGAGAATTTTGCGCATATTTTAAAAGAGTAATAGAATATAAGTAACATAAAACAATTTTCCTTTTATAACCGATAAACGGTAAACTTAGCAGCAATGCGGAACTCGCCATTTCATCCGGCATAATTTCATACCTAAGTGTATATATTTTAATTGAATTCAGTTAAGCGGTACCTGAGATTTCGCCGCTTCCTTACTTTTGTTACATGCTGTACAAAGCTGTCTTTTTGAAATCTCCAAGCCCTTTAGATACTCTAAAAAAATACCCATGGAAAAGAACAGCAGATTTCATTAATGAAAAACCATGAGAAACTTCTTCTCGTATCTAAATTGGATCCCAAAAAAGAGGTGCTAATTTTCTTTTGTTAATGTCAATGATAATAAAACCTAGCTCTTTAAAAAAATTTCTCAGCAACTCATGGATGAGCGATTACTATTAGGTGAAGGAAATAAACCACTTACTGTAACATTCGAAGATGATTCTTAGCAATCAGCCTCGAAAAGAGCTCGGCACAATAGTTCCATGTACTCATGAGAAAGCTTATACATGTATGATATTACATGTCGCTCATGGATTTAAACAACACTATCAAATACTGATACGTACTGTGGATACTCACGTGGTAGTACTGGCTATGCCCGTACATCAGAAACGTCTTCAGCCAGTAAAGGTATCGTTTGAGTTCGGCACGCACAAAAAATTTGCAATATTTGGCAGCTTCCAAAATAGCTGAGAGTTTGGGACTGTCAAAAACACTATATTTCATACACTGACTGACTGTGATACGATATCTAGCTTTTCCGACCATTGCAAGAAGAAAGGGGATTCTGCTTGAACTCACTCCTGCTCTTATTGGGATATTTCGGGCACCAAAAAATATGAAATGAAACTTTTCACATTACTGAGAGTTTCGTCATCTTATTGTATGACAGGACCAGTGTCAACGATGATGTAAAATATTATTTATTAGAAAAGCAAATGTTCAGAATGCTCCTCATATAATATGTAGAAAGTGCAACGCAACAGGGCGGTCATGTGTGGGGTCAAATACTCATTGCAAAGCCTGAGTTACCTTCACCATCCAACTTGAGATAGAACAAAACAGCTAATGGATCCTAGGATGCGCATTGGACTAATTTACCAGATACGTTCTCAATGTGCTGAGAACTAGTTTTATGCAAGTGTACCAAGTGTAATCTTGTCGGAAATTGTTAAAAATAAATATTTTATGATTTTTTATTTAGTACGTTCTTAAAGTTGTCTCCTACTGTTCTAGTTTTAAAAACCAATAATTTAGAAATTATCAAAATAGTTTATGACAGTGTTTACAGGTTTAAAACACTACTACTACTATAATTGTCGAAGCCAAATAGCTAATCGGGACACGATAATTAGAAGAGGGGTCGTGCAACGATATTCTAGTAGCGACCGTGTGAAAACTTTCAATTACCTGAGTATGTAGACAAGCTATTATAGCATAGTTTAGAAAATTGAGTTTCTAGTTAACTGAGGTAAACTGTCAGGTAAGGCTTAGTCTAGAAGTGTCATTAAAGAATGGTTAAATTGCAGTGTTACCTGATTTATCAACCTAGGTATATATTTATGTATGTAGATATCTACATATATATATATATATATGGCTTTTTCTTTTTCTTAGGTCTTGGATATTGGATTCATTTTTGAGACAAACACATTAAAAATACTAAAATTTTATTATTTGTCACATATACAGGTGAAAGGTTTGGATGTCGAGTTGTTTATGCCGACTGCCAAAATATGTTAGATTATTTATTATTTATCAGATGAAATTCCTTTCCTACTTCATACGGATGCTACCGGAAGAAGCTATTGGCATTGAAATATAAGAATATTTACTTCCACTGCTAGTTTTTAATTAAGTTATAATATATATTACTTAATTTTTTTGTGTCAGTTTTTGAGTTTACTGAATCTGCATTTCTCTGTATTTCAATTATCTCGAGAAACTCTCTTTTTTTTGTGTTATTTTCTGTTCTTAAAATTTTAGGCACACAATCCAAGAAAAAGAAAAAGCCTTAAAAATATATAGAAGCATGGGTGAAAATATGCTGTCTTACACCAACATCACAAAATAATTTGGAGAAACCGTCTTAATAAAAATGAAAGAATACTCAAAAACTTTTTTAAAAATATGTAAACTTAAAAATAGAAGGATTTTTCTCTTACATTGTAAAAATAAAGACCTTCAACCTGCCTTCTTAAATTTCAAAACTAGTTATATATTGTTTAATTGTAAAGACCTCGAACAAAGGTTCAAAAAATCATTGTTAAAGAACTTTATTCGTAGCACAATAAACTTAATAATTACAGACACAACAAAACACCTAAAAAAATTGGAAAACTTACTTAATAATATCTCCAATTACCTCCAAACAGAACAGAACAGAGGTTCCCCAAAGTGTTTTAGAGCTATTTTTTCGCAAAGAAAATGAAAAATTGGAACGTGAATTTCAGAAAGTCAAGGAAAAAAATATAAATAAAATCCAGCACTAATATAGACGTGGAAGATTCGTACTCCGATTGGATTGAAAACCTCACAAATATTGATATACCAGATTACGCTCGTGAAGTTCTTAGTTTGGGGCCCAATTTTGCGACGTTCTAGAAAGATCAGTTGAAATACCAATTTCTGATATTATAAGTAACGTTGAAAATACTATTACAAGTCTTCATTCGGATACCAAAAATGAAATACGGTCTACTTTTTGTAATGTAGTAACAAATTATAAAAACCATTTTGCTAAAAAGAATTCAAATAAAAAACAAAACGTGTTTCTAAATAAAATAAGAAAAACCAAATTTTTTCTATGCCAAAATAAAAACCTTAAAATTCTGGTACCTGATAAATCAAACAAAACTGTCATCATGTTTGAGAAAGACTATCACCAAAAAATCAACGAACTGCTAAATGATATTAACATTTATAAAGAGTTAAAAAACGACCCAACAAATATCTATCAGAAAAAAAATAATGACTTGATTTCCAAATGGGAAAACAAGTCATACATTTCACCAACAACCGCTAAGGAACTAAAAATCCAAAATTCACAGCCTCCCAGAATTTACGGGTTACCGAAAATCCACAAGGAAGGAATTCCACTAAGACCTATAATTTCCTGTATACAATCACCTTTCGAAAAACTTTCTAAATTTCTTAAAAACATTTTACAAAATATTGTCAATCAAAATTATTATTATATAAAGGATTTCACGGATTTTAAAAACAAAATTAAAAATATAATTATCCTTGATAATTACATGCTGATTTCTTTAGATGTAATATCTTTGTATAGCAACATTTCTATCAATATTGCAAAGGAAATAATAACAAAAAAGTGGAATAAAATAAAAAAATTCACAGATATCCCTTTAAATGAATTTTTAGAAGCGGTTGACCTAACACTTAACTCAACATATTTCATATACGAAAAAAAGTTTTATAAACAAATTAATGGTTGTGCAATGGGTGCCTCTATATCCAGTGTCATCGCACAAATCGTTATGGAAGACCTGGAAGAAAACATAATAAAAAACTTAAATTTTGTGCAATACCTAACGATAAAGCAACAGAGATTTTAAACATGTTCAATAAATATCACAAAAAGCTACAATTCACAATTGAAATAGAAAAAGAAAAGAAAATAAACTTTTTGGATTTAACTCTTTACCGTAGTGGAAACCAAATAAAAACAGAGTGGTACTCTCAACTACAATTCTCAACACCCCATGTCCCAAAAAAAACAGTAATTATTGGCCTTGCAGATCGAGCAATAAAACTTTCCGACCCTGAATATAGGGAACATGCCATAAAGAAAGCAAAAGAGGCACTAAAACTCAATAAATTATCCATTTAAACCATCTATTCTACAATCAAAACCAACAAACCAATTCTAGCGTAAAAAAAACTAATTATCTCTCTTTGCCTCACGTACCCAACCTATCAGAAAACGCATTTATTTAAACCTCACAATATAAAAATTGCAAAGGTCTTGTGACCTTTATGTGCTTTAGTGCTTTTAAAAAGAAATTTTATCCAATTAAAGTCCACTGTTCCTAAAAATAAAAAAACTCTCGTAGAATATCAGATTCCTTGCAACAATTGTAATAAAGTATACATCGGACAAACCAGCCAATACCTTATATAAAAAAAACAAAACGGCTCTTACTAACCACGTTATAGAAAATAACCATAGTTTTGATTTTGAGAACGTAAAAATTTTAAGAACAGAAAATAACACAAAAAAAGAGTTTCTCGAGATGATTGAAATACAGAGAAATGTAGATTCAGTAAATTCAAAAACTGACACAAAAAAATTAAGTAATACATATTATAACTTAATTAAAAACTAGAGTGGAAGTAAATATTCTTATATTTCAATGCCAATAGTTTCTTCCGGCAGCATCCGTAGGCAGTAGGAACAAAATTTCATCTGATAAATAGTAAATAAACAACATAAACAACTCGACATCCAAACCTTTCACCTGTATATGTGACAAATAATAAAATTTTAGTATTTTTAATGTGTTTGTCTCAAAAATGAAAAATGTACTGTGTAATTAATTTTCGTTTTATGTTGTTTCTAAACTGTGAACAATGAATATTCGAGACTTTTGTTTCTGGTAAGTTGTATAAATATCTTTCTGTGTCCATTTACTATTTACTTTGTTACGGTTTTTTTACAGACCATAAAATTTTTTTTCTGAAGAAGGTCGTGCCTGACCGAAACGTCAAAAATGAAATAAAAAAACAACGAAGAAAAACACTTTATTTTAATCCCTGGATCTTACATGCCTAAGAACCAAAACCCTATATATATATATATATATATATATATATATATATATATATATATATATATATATATATATATATATATATAAAATATCTCGTGTTTTCTTGAACCGTTATTGTATATAAAAGTGGAAAATTCTTGGGTTTAGGTTGGAATTAAATACCAAATTTTAATTTTTCATTTATTTGACGTTTCGCCCTGTAATTTAGGGCATCTTCAGAAAAATTTTTTGATGCTAAAAATATAAAAATACAGACATTAACATTTAAGAAACACACTGTATATAAAACAATATTACCACGGTAAAACATATTTATATTCAACACTATAAAAGTACGTACCTTGAAATAAGCAGATATTTATTGACAAATTTGTTTATGCTGCCAGAACTTGTATTAGGGCAGTAATGAAATATTTATCACTTGTATTTTTTTAGTTCTCTCGTAAAAGAAACGGAACGCTTTTTGTTGTTTTATGTTGAATACCGTTTAAGTGTGGAGAGTTAATATAAAATTGAAATTAAGATGTCATATTAATAAATTTATATACATATGGCTTAAATTATTTATGTCGGTTCTGTCATTCATGGAGTTTTTTTCTCGAGTAATTTCTATCATTTCTTTGGTGGCTAATTTATTGTAATTAGAGTCTTTAGCTAGTATTTTGGTGTTTTCATAGTTGATGTTGTGTTTTTCGGTTTGTGTGTTTGTTTAATGCTGTTGTGGCATTCTTTGTGTATTTATGTCCTTTTATTCTATTTTCCAGAAGCTGACTTGTCATTCCGAAGTATTTTTTTGGACAATTGGTGCATGGTATTGAATATACTGTGTTTGATAGTTTTTTTAAGGGAACTTTGCTTTTCAGTTTTGTAAAAATTTTGTTGATTAAGTTGTGTAATTTATCACAGGTAACAATGTTGTGTTTTTTAAGAATGTGTTTGATTTTTTGTGAAAGTCTCTCTGTCTAGGGGAGGGCAACATATTTTGTATCTTCTTCTGGAGTGCGGTTATTCTTATAATGAGACGTGTTATATAACTTGTGTGTGCGTTGTTTAATTATTCTATTAATGTGTTGTTCTGGGAAATGATTTTTTAGTAATACGTTTTTTACTTTTTTTAGAGACTCTTTTCTGTATTCTGGTGATGTTACCTGTAAGGCTCGATCAACTAAACCGGTTATTACACTTAATTTTTGATTTTTTGAATGATTTGAATTATAATTCAGATATCTCTCAAACCAAGTATCTTTTGTGTACCATTTCGTTTGAATTTTGTTCTTGTTCTTTATAAGGGTCATATCTAAAAAGTTTATTTGATTATGTTGCTCTACCTCATACGTGAATTGTAGTTTGTGGTAAAAGCTGTTGAATTCATGTACAGTTTCATTTAGTTTATTATTTGGAATTGCTATTAAACAATCGTCAACATATCTTTTAAAGAATATAGGTTGAAAATTTAGTTTAGCTAAAACTTTTTCTTCCAAGTACTCCATTACTAACTGTGCCATTGTTGAAGAAATTGGAGAACCCATTGCGCAGCCATCAATTTGTTGGTAGAATTTTTCTTTATATTGAAAATAATTTGTTGATAATGCGATTTTAATAATTTCTATAAACTCTTCCAATGATAATTGTGTATAATCTTTTAACAGGTTCCATTTTACATTAATAATAATAGGTATAAGTTCATTAGGTATGTTTGTATACAAGGAAGTCACATTCAGAGATATTAGGATGTGATTATCTGGTATGACTACTGAATCTATAAAATTTTTGAAAGTAAAAGAGTCTTTAATGTAGAAGTCGTTTAGACCGGTAATATTGGAAATGCAATTTGACAGATATTTTAACAAATAATAAAACGGAGATTTAATACTTGAAACGATAGGTCTTATTGGAAGATTTGGTTTATGCAATTTTGGGCAAACCGTAAATTTTTGGAGCTACGGCATTAGTTAATTTTTTTGCTTCAATTTCTGTAAACATTTTTTTATTTAGTAAACGTTTTATGGTTTGGTTCTTTTTATTTTGATAGATGTTAGTGGGATCATTTTTAAGTTCTTTGTATATATTTTGATCATTTAAAAGTCCTTCCATTTTGGTTTCATATTCTATTGTGTTAATTATAAAAGTTTTGTTGCTTTTATCTGATTTTAAAACTGTAATTTGGGGATTGTGTTTTATAAAGTGTTGTGTTTTATTAATTTGCTTATTAATTTTAATTTAAAGATTGTTTCTTTTAATTCTTTTATGTCTGAGTTTCATTTTATGATTAGTTAATGTGTTTGTTATTTCTGCCCTAATTGTGTCTTTTATTACTTCTAGTTTTCCTTGTATTGCTGTTTCAATGCTAGCTATATATTCACTTATTGGTAGGTCTTTTTCATTGGTAATGTCTAGAAAAATTAGGTCCTAGTGCTAAAATTGTTTCAACTTCATTTAATATTTTAGTGTTAGAAATGTTATGTAGCCATTTTGAGGTGTCTATTTTGACATTATTTTTTGGTTTTATTAAATTATTGAGTTTTTTATTTTGTTTGTTTTTATTTTTTAGAAAAACATTATTATATTTTTTATTTTCAAATTCCATAAATTTAGATACAATTTGAACTGGCATTATATTATTTAAAGTTGTTAGACTGTTTTCTCTGATTTTAGTTAGACTATTTATCTGTTTAGTGGTATCATTAATGGATAAATTAAGTAATTTCAATTGGGTATCTTTTAAAAGTCTGTTCAACTTGTGTTCAAGGTACGTACCTGTGAAACTTATGCCTGACACGTTAACGTTTAAAAAGGTAGGAAAGACTTCCATATGTTTGCATTTAAGTAGAAAAATACGACGATTTCTTTGTGATGCCAATTTAATGCTTGTGCTTGAAAACATCTTGAAATTGTCTTTTGCTTCTTTACCATAATTTCTTTCAACTTCCTTGTAGAAACTGACAGATTGTTGTAGCATTTTAACCCTTGCTAATAATAATATCTCGTGTTTTCTTGAAATGTTATTGTATACAAAAGTGGAAAATTCTTGGGTTTAGGTTCGAATTAAATATCAAATTTTAATTTTTCATTTATTTGACGTTTCGCCCTGTACTTTAGGGCATCTTCAGAAAAATTTTTTGATGCTAAAATTATAAAAATACAGACATTAACATTTAAGAGACACACTGTATATAAAACAATATTACCACGTTAAAACATATTTATATTCAACACTATAAAAGTACGTACCTTGAAATAAGCAGATATTTATTGACAAATTTGTTTATGCTGCCAGAACTTGTATTAGAGCAGTAAATTGGATAACTAGTTTTTTTAGTAATCATTTTTTTAACGTTTTACTAGGCCGCCATCTTGTTCCGGCATATTGCATTTTTACCAAAATATTACCAAGTCATTCCCATAATTTTTGACTAAAATTTGACGTCAATCTGATGAGTAGAGACAAATATGGAGACAAACCGACAGACGGACTGAGGAATTGATAAACCATATTTTTTGGCATCTAGAGACGCTAAAACCTGAAGATATGTAAAACCTGTGAAGATGAGTGTTTAGATTACAAAAATTTTATTTGGACGCCATTTTGTTTCGCCATCTTGATTTAGTACCATAGTTTTACTAGTTCATCTCAATACTACAATTAGTTAAAGCGTACATTTGGAAATCAATTCATTAAGTAGTTTTTCAGGCTGAATTTCTAAATATATTGGGCCACCATTTTGTTTCGTCATCTTGGATTCGTACTACAATCTTACTAGTTGATTCCCACATAATACTTGATTTTTGTGCAAAATTTGAGACAAATTGAATAATTAGTTTTTTAGTAATAATTTTTTAGCGTTTCACTAGGCCCTCCATCTAGGCATATTGGATTTTTACCAAAATATTAGCAGGTCATTCCCATATGTGCGTTAATTTTTGACTAAAATTTGAAGTCAATCTGATAAGTAGTTTTGTTAGCTATGCCGCGAACTGACAGACAGACAAACGGGGAAAAAGACGGGCCGACGGACTTGATGAAACATATTTTTTGGCGTCTAGGGACGCAAAAAGGCAAAGATATGTAAACTCTGAGAGGGTGATTTTTTTCAGATTACAATAATTTTATTTGGCCGCCATTTTATTCAGCCATCTTGAATTAGTATCACACTTTTACTAGTTCATCTTTATAATACAATTAGTTATGGCACACCACCAAGCCGCCATTTTATTCCGTATTCTTGTATTCATACCAAAATTAATTCCTACATAATACTTGATCTTTGTGCAAAATTTGAGATAAATTGGATAGTAGTACTTTCTTAGTAATATTTTTTTTAACATCTCACCAAGCCGTCATCTTGTTCCGCCATATTAGATTTTTTCTAAAATGTTATCATGTTATCACCATATGACCCTCAGTTTTGGACCAAAATCAATCAGATGAGTAGTTTGTTGCGACAGACAGACCAACAGACAGACCGACAGATTGACAGACAGACCGACGGAATCGAGAAAACATGTTTTTCGTCATCTAATTCCTTAATTGAAATGTTCTTATAAACAGGGTGTCCTAATTTTAAACAAAATTCATTTTTTTCGCTTTATAAAACACCTTGCAAATAGAAAAGTGCAATACTTAACCCCGTGCTTATAAAAACAATGCAACAAAGGTTCGCGTAAGGAATAAAATACTTGCGTTTGGTACGCTTTCAATAATTTTTACTGTCTATTTTTCTGAGTAACTTAATAACTCCACATTTTTGGAGTGAATTAATGGTAAAAAGGTCTTTGAAACAATTCGCTCCTTCCCCTCTTCTATTTGTTTCGTTTTCTTCAAGATTTTAGTTAGTTTTGCGTAATAATCCATTCTTATTATATATTTTTTTGTATTGTTATGTAGTATGAAAAATCCAGTGTATTATATTGATAACTGATATTACCGATAATACTAAAATTATTAGAATAAAAAAAGAACACTATTTATCAAACCCCTTGTTTATTAATATACTATTATATAACAGTAAACAGTCTGCTTAGAATATTTTGAGTAGTAAAATAGTGGTACTAATTCAAGATGGCCGAACAAAATGGCGACCAAATAAAATGTTTGTATTAGTGAAAAAATCGCCCCCTCAGGTTTTACACATCTCTACGTTTTAGCATCGCTAGATGCCAAAAAATATGTTTTATCAATTCCGTCGATCTGTCTGTCGGTCTGTCTTAAAGAATACTTACCCGATTTACTTCAAATTTTGGTAAAAAACTGCCTATCCAATTTATTTCAAATTTTGCATAAACATCAAGTATTATGTTGGAATCAGCTGGTGAAATTTTGGTACGAATCCAAGATGGCGGAACAAAATGGTGGTATAACAAAATATTTAAAAATTCAGCCCGAAAAAACTACTTAATGGAGTGATTTCAAATTGTGCGTCATAACTAATTGTGGCATAGGACTCAACTAGTAAAACTGTGTTATTAATTCAAGATGGCGGAACAATAAAATTTTTGTAATCATGAAGAAAATCAACCTCTCAGGATTTACATACCTTCACGTTTTAGCGTTCTTAGATGACAAAAAACGTGTTTTATCAATTCCGTCGGTCCGTCTGTCGGTCTGAGTGCCAGTTCGCGACATAAATACTACATACCCGATTAACTTCAAATTTTGACCAAAAATTGACGGTCATATAAGGATGGCCTGATAATATTTTGATAAAAATCCAATATGGCGAAACAATTTTAAAAAATCTTTTACAGTGGCGTATTATTTGGGCTTAAGATCCAGTAAAAAAAGAAGAATGTTTTTAAATTGTCGACATTTCGTTGTTAATTGTTGCATCCTCAGGAAACATATATAGATCTTATATCCTGCATGAAACCCATATTATCAGCACTTTTACTCCATTGTTCTGCATATATTACCCTGATATTAAGTTTCTAAATGGTTTTCGTTAACAATCCTGTCGCTGTTATGTTAGAGTGGTGTATTATTTGGGATTAGGATCCAGTAAAAAAAAACAAAAGACTATTTCTAAATAGTGGACGTTTCGCAACTTTATTGTTGCATCTTCAGGACATATATGTAGATTCTATATCCAGCATGAAAGCCATATTATAGGTTTTTACATATTCCGTTTGTCCGTAGATATTTTCCAGATTTTAAGTTTCTAAATGGTTTTCGTTAAAGATCCTCTTGTTTTCATGTAAAAGTGGTGTATTATTTGGGGTTAGGATCCAGTAAAAAATAAGACTTTTTTTAAATTGTCGACATGCCTAAACTTTCTTGTGGCATCCTCAGGATATATATATATATATATATATATATATATATATATATATATATATATATATATATATATTGTATAACCTGCATTAAACCCATATAATCAGTCTTTACCTACTATGTTAATCCGCAAATATTTCCCAAATATTAGGTTTCTAAATCGTGTTTGTTAACGATCCTCTTGTTTTTATGATAGAGTGTATTAATTGGGGTTAGAATCCAGTAAAAAACCCAAGTTTTTTTTTAAATTATCGACGTTTTGCAACTTTATTGTTGCATCCTCAGGACACAAATTTTATAGCCAGCATGATACCTATATTATCAGTCTTTACCTACTCCGTTGGTTCGCAGATATTTTCCAGATATTAAATTCCTAAATTCTCTTCTTGTTATGTTAGAGTGGTGTATTAGAGTAGGTATAGGCTAATATAGGTTTCATGCAGGATAAAAAATATATGTGTCCTGGGGATGCAACAGTAAATTGGCGAAACGTCGGCAATTTAAAAAAAGGCCTCTGTTTTTTTTTTACTGGACCTAACCTAACCTAACCCCAAATAATACACCACTCTAACTTAACAACAAGAGGATCATTAATGAAAACTTCCTAATATACTTAATATCTGGGATATTTGTGGACTAACGGAGTAGGTAAAGACTGATAATATGGGTTTTAATTTAAGATGACAAAATGACGACTAAATAAAAATTTTTAAAAATCAACGTAAAAAAATCTTGTTCAATTGATTTTAAATTTTGCAGAAAAATTAAATGTGAATATGGGATACTTATTGAATTTATTTTAAATTATGCCCAAAGGTCAAGTGTGGCATAGGTAGAAATGATATGATAAATATATTGGTAGGAATCCAATATGATGGAACAAAATGGCGCCCAATAAAAATGAAGAGACAGTGTATGCAACAGATATTTACTGTGTCTATGTACTGAACTGACTTGGATCACACTTCACTCTTCCCAATAAAAGTAATAATTCATAACGAGGGAAGTTCCGAGTAAAGTAATTTACCGATCTTTTTTAGATATGATCAGTAACGTAAGTGCTGTTGTTAATAAAGTGTCTTCTTAGTTGAAAAGGTAACACTATGAAAGAAAGTAAAAAGATATCATAAAATAATCGGCGACCCCAATGATATTGATAAAAAATATTATTTCACAAAAAAATATAGTACCTATATTTGACATATAGATATTTAACTTAAATTATGTTAATTGATAATAATTTTAAACTAGTTAACTTCGAGGGATTAGATTAAAAGCATTAATTATAAATGTTTTGCAAACTGCCTTAAATTGTTTAGGATGTCGTATCCCCCCTCAAACGTAGGCCCGTTCGAAGGAAATAGAGAAGTGAAATTTATCGGGATTCATTTATAGGCAAAACTAAAAGTATGCTAACCCTCGGAAGTTTTCGAATTGTGTTTAGTTTTTCTTATTATTTTCTATTTAATATCGCATGACATGTAAATGTAAGATATGTTATAGGTCTCTTTTAAGAAATCTCCGTACATCTAACAACTGACAGTAATAATAGCATCAAAATTACAAAGTATTTACCAATCTATTAAATAAATAAAATGCATGAAATACAAAATGTTGAGTATTCATGAAGATTTTTAATGCGTTGATAGATTTTGGCGCCTGTTAACGAATCTAAAGTCAGATGTATTAACCAATTTAATAATTTACAGAAGTATGTGACAATAAAAAAAGGGGGAATTATAAAATAAAAAAAAAATACTTAATTCAATTAAGTAAACTTTATAATTTAAAGAAGTATGTGTCAGTAAAAAAATGGAGAATTATAAAATGTACTTAACTCAATTATACAAAATTTTCGAATTTAAAAATGTGCACAATTAATTGCAGAAGGGGCTCCGTAATCTTGCCAAGTTTTTTGTATAGTTAGGTACACTTTTTTACATCAAACTAAAAAAATTGCTACATGGACTAACCAAGAATGCAGTCCGATATTGAAATACGATTACGTGAAATGATACAGTTTTGGTTATCCCAGGTTAGACGTTTTTTGTTTTGTTTTGTTGTAAAAAATACACTTTTTTACTAGATATCAAAAAAACTGGGCAATATCGCGAAGTCTTTTCTGTAATCAACCGTTCGTTTTAAAAAGTTGCGGCTATTAATTTGATTTCAGTATGCCAAAATAAGAACTAAGAAGATACTAGTTCAAAAAGTGTGAATTATGGTAGTTCCTTCGCATTCAGTTTATTATAGATTTGTTCAAAATAATAGACATAGAGACATTTTTTATATGTCTTCATTATTGTTTATTAGAGGTTCAATCAAGTCAATTTTAATAAAACCGGAGAAAGAAAAAGTACATACTTGGGGTCTGAGCTTTGAGCATAAATAATAAATAACCTGAAAGCGAAAAATGAGCGAATCTACCTATGTAAAAAAGTAAATAATTACAAGATATTGTTAATAATAAAGCAGCAATATTAATAGAAAGCTATCGTTATTATTATTTTGTTTTTAGGTGTTGTCAATTATTCTAAATGCTGCCCTGTTCGTGATGTCTCTTTACGACATGGTTTTTTCCAAAAGAGCAGGAGGTGATCCTACAGAAGTGGAAATGCCTGCTGAGTCTACCACTTACGGTAATCCCGGATTTCGGGAACCAGGCACGAACGGTAAGTCACATTTTTTAAGTTTCAGTATTTCTGAGCTTGTAAAAACAAATACTTTTAAATATTATAATCGTTTACGTTCATTCCAAATGAGGTGAATATAAAAAAATATAATGTGTTAATAAGAAACACATGATGTTATTTTGACAATCTGTGTCTTGGACGACGATATAAAAAAAATTAAGAATTTACCTTTAATTTGGCGTTAATTTCACTCCCTTGAACTCGATGGGTGAAAAGAACCCCACAGAAAGTACCACTCTTTTGATCGACTATGTTTAATTGATTATGCTACTTAAGAGCAATTACATAAACATAACTTTAATTTTTAACTACATGGATATTTAGTGCAGTTTCGGGCAGGGGAGTCAGCCCCCTTACACAAATTACACCAGAACAGGTTTTAAACGACAAAGCTTTCGGGCATCTAGTAATAAGTAGGTGTGGTGCTATAGTTTCGTTAGGTGTTAACTTATGCTAACAGATGGCTGACATGGAATACAGTATCTTGATTTACGGCTGAACAACCGAATCATCACCCACTCATGACCTCTAAGGCTAGCATGACAGTAGAACGCATTTTAAACTTTGGATAAAATATTTGGCAAAATATAAACTTTCTGGCAAATGCACTCTAATTTTGATGGCGCATCTTACCATTTAGATGCATTTATTGTAGAAACCACCAAATCTCATTATATCTTTTTATTTTGCCTCTCTAGTAATACTACAGAAGAGCTCTAAGAGTTTCGAACATTATTGAAACGTGTTATATTGGATTTGTTACAAACATCAACGTATAACCAAAGATTCCGTAAAAAATTTTCAGTCGATGGGACACAGCATTTACACCTCAAAACATAATTTTCGGGTTTTTGGTGACAGGAATACGTCCATTTAAATCCCATGTAATTCCTAAAATAGCCTTTACACCGTGTATGTAAGAAATTAACCAAACAAAAAAAGAAAATCCACAACTACAGGTAACACAACAACAAAATTGAATACCACCACAACCAGAAACCTCTGGATATCAAAACATTACTTACCAAAAATTTCTTAGGCAACAGTCTTCCAGAAATCTTAAAAAATGACACGCAAACGTCAGAGCAAAGAGATCTGAATATCAGGTAATTCTAATGAATTGTCAGTTTATCGAAAACAATTAAACTTTTGCAAATGACATGCTACATGAAATATAATTAGAATCTTGATAAATATAGGAAATCGAAAAAGAAACAGTATCCCGTACTTGGAATATTATTTCTCTATATTGACAGGTCCAACAGTTCTAATAAGCCACTCACCGTGTAAAACCATATATATATATATATATATATATATATATATATATATATATATATATATATATATATATATATATATATATATATATATATATATATATATATATATATATATATATATATATATATATATATATATATATATATATATATATATATATATATATATATATATATATATATATATATATATATATATATATATAATGTAAATATACTGAATATGCCATGATTTTTTTCTATTAAAGCTACTTTTATAAACTTTCGTTTCGTGTTCCGCTATGCTCGACTTTTGAAGTCTCTCCCTTTTGAGTATGATTAAAATGCTCTTATTTTAAGAGTGCGTTTTGTCTCTCAAATGTACGAGTCACCACAGTAACACTGGATTTGGTATATGCATTTTTTTTTTCTTATCGATGTCCATTGGCCTTTACCTCATCAGCGCAGAAAATAATTTCAACACGCGTTGAAATTTATTTCTACACTCTCAGAAACACATAAGAATATACAAAGAATTTTTCTTATAACTCTTTATTGAATAAAATAATATAAATTATATAGAATATAAAAAAATAAAATATTATCGTGCTTTTGGATGTGTATGGCGGCTTGACGAGCTCTAGAAAGAGCGAAATTTAATATTATTTAATATTATTACATTATTGAAGTCAACAGTGTAATTCAAAGCCAGTCGTGGTATTAGCCACCGGAGTAGTTGTTTCTGTGATTCCATTTTGTGATTTTTTTGTTGGACAAAATGGCGCCCTACTTCCGCCATTTAATTATTTAAAAGAAAATATAGCTAAGATTATTCGCGGTATACAGACGAATTTTCTGCTGTCTCATTCATGAAATTCAGTCCAAGCGTGTAACACAATATCCTCATTTGCATGCACAGTCGGGTAAAAACTGACAATAATGATGAAAAATGAAATACAAATTTTTTATTAGCTATTAAATACATTAAATACCGCAGGATATATGTAAAATAAACACACGTCTAAAAGCTTAATGACCAAAATAATGATTTTCAGAAAAAGCAAACTTCAGCAGGGTAGCACCCGAAAAATCCTTTTTGGTAGTCATTAAGCATTTAACTAAAACAAACTTGGGTTATTGTTATTTGGCCTCTTTTTCCTTACGGTTCTGAAACAAAATCGCCGCCTAAATGTCCAGGCAAATGCGGATACGGCACAACCCGTAATTACTTTTTTTGAGGTATTTAATTGTTTTATAACATAAATTTTCTTATTCATGAAAAATGTTTCAGCAATTAGGCAGCAGCGGCCTTTATTGCACTAAGAAGTTGCCTTTTCAGCTAATATAGCGTTGAGTTAGCGAGACATTGTTTCAAGAAGATTGATTGTTTTTATCCGCTTCTACTTTCCGAGGTAATATGAAGCTAAGAATGGCTAAAATAAACCAAACGTATAGGAATATCATATATTTATTTACTTTTATATTTTGATCTTGTATTAAATAAAATGTATAAATCATTTTTTATTTTTCTAATAAGCAGTGTACGATATTTTAAAAATTATAATTATTGTGAAACTCAAAGTTGTAGTATTAACTTTTTAAGGTTGGGTTAAATAATAATGTTAGAATTGACGTCGAAACGTTAACCATTTGATTTTAATTCTTCAGTTATTTTTTATATCTTTACATTTTGTGATGGCCTATTCCCTCAAAGGTGGAAATCCCATAAAATTTTTGCAAGCTAAAAAAGTATATATACTGTTTTAAAGCAAAAATTTAAAATATTAAAATTGGGAAAATAATTCGTAAGGACATAATACGTTCAAAATTTAATGAATAGGAATGTATATATATTTATATACATATATATATATATATATATATATATATATATATATATATATATATATTATATATATTTATATTTTGTTCACATTCACTAGAGGCTGAATACATGAAATCTCATCATTTACGTTATATTGGATGCACGCTTTCCTTTGAATTTGTCTTATCTCTAAGTGAGAGGCACTTGGTATGTACAACTACTATTTTTGTATATATTTCTCGGACTACTTTCTGTTTCCTTCTGCTTTTCATTTCTTCCTTTCATTCTCTTTGTCTTCTTTCTCGACTTCTAGTCCCCGTTGGTATTCAATAAATTTATCTGCAACGGCAACCACTGGTGTTAATTTTCTGGAAATTCTCTTTATTGCCCTGATTTTCTTTGGGAAAAGTAATGTAGTTTTAAAAGATGTCGGTAATTTTATTGGGGTGGATGGAGCAATGCCAATAGCATCGACTAATTCGCTATTTTTTTCAAAGGCGTTGAATGATTATTTGAAGATATCCTGTCAATTTCAAATACAGATAAAAGTAAAATATTATACTCATTGCCGTAGCTTTCTGGTATTTTGATGATGATTGGAAATAGTTTCTGAATTATAAGGATCATGATGAACTTCTGCGCGACTTGTAGACTCTGCTTTGAAATTCTAGATCTGGTCGTTATTTTCATCTGTTTTATTCTTAATTTCACATGGGTTGAAGCTTTCGTCACTTTTGGAACTCGTGAAAATTACTTCAAACTCATTTGGGGTATGTACCCTTTTCTGACTGTCTATATCCTCGTATAACGTTAAAGCAACATTGTCTTGGATTTCAAAGGTACTCCAATTATTTGGGATATTATTGATTAACGTTGTATCACTTAATATTAAATAATTTCCAGTTGAGATATCCTGTAGTTCCGTGTGAGAGTCATTTGGATATGTTGGTTGGTCAATTATCCAAAACTTCTGCGACTGATAAGATTTAAATTCATTTAAGATAGTTGGTAACAGTCTTTTATCGAAATGTGTTTTAAAAGTGTTATTCTCCGGAATATTTTTCAAATAATTATTTGAATTGTCGGAAACTATATTACTTATTATTTTTTATCATGACTTATGAATTTTCCGTAATAAACATTATTTGGTTCAAATGGAAAGATCCACATGATCTGAACCCATTCTCTATGGTTTCAACTTTAAGAGTTTTATCAAAGCATTTTTTATCAAGTCCTGGAAAATCTGATCTTATGATTTTGTTTTGTTCGTTCTTTGTTCTAAATTCATGTACAATATTACGCCATTCTTGTTTGACTGGCTTAAACTTTGCAACGTCAACGGTTTGAAATACATTAACGGAATTGGGAAGTAATGCGGTTTCTAATGGCATTCAGGGCTTGATTTAATCTCTCTGGTTTATACTTGAGGCGTTTTTTGGATTCTAGAACTATTACTTACCTTAAATAACTTTTTTTTACTTAAAGTCATATTCGCTAATAGAATTGCGTTTCATTCCATTACCGATCCCTAACGGTCGCTGATATAATTTAGGTTGATAGATTGATTATAAAATCTAATACCGATCCCAATATATTTTATTTAAAACATTTTTAATTTTGTTTTAAATATTTAGATTTCTCTAAACATTTAGAAAACGACAAAATGTCAGTTTATCACTGTGGTTTGTGATATTTAAGTTAAAAAATTTTGATGTAATAACAATAATTTTGCTTAAAATCAAAAGGCACAAGGAATATTAAAGCGGCACTTTGATATATTTCTAACATCAATATCTAATTGAGCTATGAAATATTTTGGCGAAATTAATCGGACCCTATATTGAAATACCGACCTCTCAATCGTAGAAACGCACTTAAAAAAATATGTCTATTACCGACTGCTTGAATTTTCCAAGTATTTATAATTCGTATAAAATGTTGATTTTTGATTTGATATACGAAAACTAAACATAGATACAAAGATATTCTACTACTCTATATTTCAGGGGGGTCGTTATTAGGCCGTTTTACCTTATATATATATATTTATATATATACATATATATATATAAATATATATATATATATATATATATATATATATATATATATATATATATATATATATATATATATATATATATATATATATTATATGTATATATATATATATATAATAATAATAATAATAATAATAATAATAATAATAATACATTTTATTTTGCACTCATATAACATATAACAAGGTGTACACATATTTATCATGAAAAAATAAATGCAAAATAGGAGCTGAAAGCAATCAAAATTGTTCAAGGTCCAGCCCCTACAGAAATTATTAAATTGACAATATATGTTCGCAAAGTGAACTAAATACTATACTTAAAACAAAGTAGTAATGAGACAAGATAACAGACGAGAAAATGAGAAAACAATTTAATTGCTCATTAAAAAATATTTTATCCTCTTTTTAAACGTTACAGGTTTAAGACTCTTAAGTAAAACCGGTATGCTGTTATACAATTTATAAATATTATAAGAAAAACTTCTCTTAAAAAATTGGGTCTTATGAGGTGGTGGAGAAATATGACCTCTAAATCTTAAATTTAATCTGTGGACATCTGTTCTGTAGCTTATTTTGTTTGTCAAATATGGGGAACAGTTATTAAAGATTATATTATGGAAAAAGACCAAAGAGTGCAACTGACGCCTACTTTCTATATTAAGCCACTTTGCATCTCTTAATTTATAAGACACCGGGTGAAACTTTCGAATGCCATATATAAAACGCAAACAGCTTTTTTGTACTTTTTCTATTCTATTTTTATCAACTTTATCCAAGCAGGGCCCATATAAAACATCACAGTAATTAAAGTGACTTAAGACAAGGGAATCAGTCAACTTAATTTTTAGATTCTCACTTAACAAGTGACGATGGGGATAAAGAATCTTTAGAGAAAAATATGCTTTTTGTAAACAATGACCTATTTGCTGTTTAAACCGTAAATTAGAATCAATTTCGATACCCAAATTTCTGACACATTCAGTATATTGCAGTGTTGTACCAGCCATATTTATATTAATGTTATTTCTCAATTCATCTTTATGTTTACCAAAAACCATAATTGATGATTTATCGGGGTTAATTCTCAATCCGTGACGTTCTGAATATAGAAGTAGATTATTCAGATCATTATTAATAAGTGTTTCTGCCGCAGGTCTACCCTCAGGTGAGAAAGAGTAAAGCACTTGGGTGTCATCTGAATAGAAATATGCAGTAACATGTTTTAGACAGGACATAAAATTTTTGGTATAAATAGTAAACAATAAAGGACCTAGTATGGAACCCTGTGGCACTCCACACTCCACCAATTCTCTCGAAGACTGACCTAAAGAAGTTGCAACATATTGCATTCGATTATTAAGATAGCATTTAATAAATTGAATAGCATTAACTGAAAATCCGACATAATTTAAAATAGCTAACAATATATCATGGCTTATTGTATCGAATGCTTTGGAGTAGTCTAAAAGTACTAAAATTGTTGATTTACCTGAGTCTGAGGCTCTAATAATATCATCTGTTAAGCTCACTAGAGTTGTTGCACAACTGTAGCCAGGCCTAAAGCCTGACTGATTTTCAGATAAAATATTATGTTTGTCTAAAAAAATTCGTATTTGGTTATTCATTATTTTCTCTAACAGTTTTGATAGACAAGGTAAAATACTAATGGGTCGGAGTTCGTTAAAAGATTTTATGTTACTATTCTTTGGTAGTGGAGTTACACGCGCTATTTTCCAGGCGTCTGGAAAAATCCCTTCCAAGAGACAAGAATTAATTATATTTGTCAGAAACGGTAATATTTTTGGACAACACAGCAATAACATCTCAATATTAATAGAATCTGAACCCGACGCTAATGATTTTATATTAACAAGTTGTGATTGTACCTCATCCATGCTTACTGTAACAAATTCGAATTTTTCATCAATATTTGTTTTATTATTATTTGAATAAAAGTTAAGAAGATCATGATCTGGTGGCTGTTTATTTATAGAGAATTGTAAGAAATGATTGTTTATATCGGTGGGTTTATCCAAGAAATTTGGAAGGCTTGTTATAATTGGTTTATTAACAACATTCAAATTTATTAATCTTTTCCATAAAATTTTACTATTCTGATTATTATTAGCACAGTATTCTAAGTAACTTCTTTTTTCATTTTTGATAGCTATATTTGTCTGGTTGCGCAATTGTTTGTATAGATCCCAGTGATATTGTACTTTTGTTTTTTTATATTTTTTAAATGCCTTATCTCTCATGTTTATCATGGTCTGCACTGTGTCAGTAAGCCAAACAGGCTTTTGCTTTTTTAATTTAACTGTTTTTAATGGCGCTAATGTATCAAAAATATTTAGTATTAGAGTGTTAAAATATAAAAGTTTGTCATTGATATTGCTAATATTTATTATGCCTTCGAAAGGTTTATTATCCAGGAACATTTTTAATAAATCTTTATCAATACGTTTTAGATTTCTGAGTGTAAAATACTTATTGTCTTTTGATATTATATTAGTTTCTAAATTAATATTTACCGACATATGGTCAGACACTTGAGGTACGTTTTTATCGGAATATATATAATTTATTTCATCCTTTGGTATAAGTATCAAATCATTTAAGGTCCTTGTTGTTGCAGTGACTCTAGTGGATGTATTAACAATTTGTTTCAATTGAAAGGTGTCTATAAAGGAGATGAAAACTTGAACACTGGTATTATTCAAGTCCAAAAAATTTAGATTAAAGTCGCCCCCACAAATAAGTTTGTCACATTCCATAGAAAATACTGATAAAGAATCCTCGAATTTACATAGAAATTTGCCAAACTGTGCCTTAGGCGGTCTATAAATAGAACCAATAATATATAAAATATTAATAAATTGAAATTTAATCCACAGTTGCTCTAGATGTTCTGTTTGAATTGAATACAAAATTTCATACGAAAAACTTTCCTTAAAATACATACTAATTCCACCACCTCTTGTCTTTCTGTCGGTTCTAACAAATGTATAATTTTCAAGTTGTATTAGATCATTTGAAATGTCTTCAGTTAACCATGTTTCAGAAATACCCAAAATATCATAATTTTCCTGCAACAAAATCTCCTTAACATCTGAAAAATGAGGTAATAACGAACGCACATTTAAGTATGCAATATGTAATCTTTTCATTTCTCGTCTGTCGTAATTTACAATAACAAAAAATCAAGAGAAAAAAAAAATGTAGAATATTTTGTTGTATCACAAATTATTTTAAAATTAATATATCCATATACAAATATTCAAATTAAATTAAAGGAAAAAAAAACACCAAAATTATCGGCATCCGGCTAGCCTATTGTACTGTCTTTCAAAATATCATCTTCTGTTTTTATAAATGTCTTTCTTCCATTGATCATGGCAATTATCTTCCCGTCCATTGTCCACACGTTCTCCTTGCCAATCTTTTCTTTGGCCAACATCAGCAATTGATAGCGTTGTAAAGTAAGTTCTTCCACGATAACCATTTTACTATTTTTCAGCTTCTTTTTGTTTAAAAATACCATATTCCGTTGTTTAATAGATGTAAACTTAACAACAACTGGTCTCGGCCTTCCCGTTTTGCTTTGCCGTTTACCAATTCGATAACAATGCACTAGCTCTGCATTTGGAACTTGTAATATTGTCTGAAAAACTTCACAAACTTTGGATTTTAGAACGCTATTATCTTCCGGGAGTCCATATAATCGCAACTGATTTAATTTTGAATCTTGTTCCAAGTCATCTATTTTCAGTAACAATTGTTCTTTATCATCCTGTATATTTTTTAGCTGTCCTTCCAAGATATTTACTTTATTTTCCAATGCAACTATTTTTTGTGAAACAATATCAGCAACTTTCAGGGCCAAGGAATCCATAAATTGTTTATCTTTTATGATTTCATTTACTATTTTTTGCGGTGCATCCTTAACAATGGTGATCAGTTCTGCTTTTTGCCTTTCAGTAAATACCATTTTAATATTTATTAATGGACAACGACAATAACTTATTTATTTTACTACCTATTTTAACACCAAATAATTATTTCACTTTATAATACCGTAGCTAGAGAGACGATCAACGCTTCCTCCAAAAAATCAAGAAAATATTCGCGTTTTAACCGTATGTTTTTACTGATTTAACCGGAGCCAAATTAACGTGCTACACTATGCGAAACATATTATATATATATATATATATATATATATATATATATATATATATATATATATATATATATATATATATATATATATATATATATATATATATATATATATATATATATATATATATACATGTATATATAATTTAGAACAAAGAACGAACAAAACAAAATCATAAGATCAGATTTTCCAGGACTTGATAAAAAATGCTTTGATAAAACTCTTAGAGTTGAAACCATGAAGAATGGGTTCAGGTCATGTGGTTCTTTTGAACCAAATAATGTTAATTACGGAAAACTCATAAATAGTAATTAGTAATATAGTTCCCGACAATTCAAATAATGCTTAGAAAAATATTGCGGAGAGTAACACTTTTAAAATACATTTCGATAAAAGACTGTCACCAACTATCTTAAATGAATTTAAATCTTATCAGTCGCAGAAGTTTTGGATAATTGACCAACCAACATATCCAAATGACTCTCACACGGAACTACAGGATATCTCAACTGGAAATTATTTAACATTAAGTGATACAACGTTAATCTATAATATCCCAAATAATTGGAGTACTTTTGAAGTCCAAGACAATGTTGTTTTAACGTTATGCGAGGATATAGACAATCAGAAAAGGGTACATACCCCAAATGAGTTTGAAGTAATTTCCACGAGTTCCAAAAGTGACAAAAGCTTGAACCCATGTGAAATTAAGAATAAAACAGATGAAAATAACGACCAGATCTACAGTTTCAAAGCAGAGTCTACAAGACGCGCAGAAGTTAATCATGATCCTTATAATTCAGAAACTATTTCCAATCACCATCAAAATATCAGAAAGCACCGACAATGAGTATAATATTTTACTTTTATCTGAATTTGAAATTGACAGAATATCTTCTAATAATCATTCAACGCCTTTGAAAAAAATAGCGAATTAGTCGATGTTATTGACATTGCTCCATCCTCCCCAATAAAATTACCGACGTCTTTTAAAACTGCATTACTTTTCCCCAAGAAAATCAGCCTATATATATATATATATATATATATATATATATATATATATATATATATATATATATATATATATATATATATATATATATATATATATATATATATATATATATATATATATATGGTGATTCATGAGGAAATGTCAATACTTCAGGTACATATTCAGGACCAAAAAATAAACATAAAAGTCTATATAAATAAGTGTCCGCAAGGGCTTAGTTCTCGAGATACAGGGTGTTAAAGTTTTTATTTAATTTTCCTATTTTTTAAATAAAATCTATGTTAATGTAAATAATGGAGTGAAAATTGATATACGGGGGTTTTTTGGTATGAAAAATTCGAATCTAATTCTAATTAGTATTGCTCTTACTTGTAGGGGGCGCCACCTACATGTCTTTCTACTTCTTCGAACAAACACAACTTTTGGTACAGTCTTGTATTACATTTTTGAGCAAAACAAGTTATTCCCTTGCCATTTCTACATCAAAAAGGTATACCTGTTAAAAGTGGATACGAGCAACCGTTTTCGAGATATTTAGATGTAAAATAGTTTCGGCGCATGTGATTTTTTTTATCAAATTCACATAAAGTATGCATGTATTTTAAAAAAATAGAAGTGTGCCTTGCCTGACAGAACAACCGCTGGTTAGTGTTCTCATCGTTTTTCCTGTTACTTAGCAATAGTAATGTCAGTTAATAATAAGATCAAATTTTGTCACTGTCAATTTCTGTTCATAACTTTTATTATCTGACAATAATCATTTAAGAAACTTTAGATCTAAATACGTCATTATGCCTGTGATATTCTCGCATCGTGACTATGCAGATATGATATTCGTCTATGGCTTCTGCAATGGGGTCGCAATTCAAGCAGTCGCGGAGTACCAGCGTCGTTTTCCAGATAGAAGGGTGCCAGATAGAAGAGTTTTTCAACAAGTTTTCACTACTGATGGAGAATCTGGGATGTTTCCAAGTGCGAAAATTGTATCTGAAAGGGAATCGGGACCCAACGTTGAAGTAGAAGAGGCTATCGAAAATGATCCAAGCATAAGCACTAGGCGGACTGCAGATACTTATCAAATTACACAATCGTCTGCTTGGAGAAATCTTCACATTAATTGTTTATACCCATTTCATTTACAACGGGTTCAACATTTGCAGGAGGGTGATTTTGAGTTGAGAATGCAATTCTGTAACTGGATTAATGAAGATCGAAGGTTGTTTAGGTATGTTTTGTTCACTGATGAAGCACAGTTCACGCGTGATGGTATAAATAATCTTCACAATGAACACCGGTAGTCCTATGAAAATCCTCACGCTACAGTAGAACATAATTTCCAACAAAAATTTAGCATTAATGTGTGGTGTCGAATGTTAAATGGTCATTTAATTGGTCCATTTATAATCGACGGTAGTCTTACAGGAGAAAAATATTTAAACTTTCTTGAAAATCACTCTATTAGAAGATGTTCCTCTTAATGTAAGACAAAACATGTATTTGCAGCATGATGGAGCCCCTGCACACTACAGTTTACTTGTAAGAGATTTTTTAAACCAAAACTTTCCAAACCGATATATTGGTCGGGGAGGTCCGTTTAATTGGCCACCTAGATCGCCAGACCTTAATCCTTTGGATTATTGTCTTTGGGGATGGTTCAAATCACTGGTATATTCCACTAAAGTAAATACAAGAAACGCATTATTGGATCGGATAACAAACGCAGCAGAAACACTAAGAAATGAGCCCGAATCTATCCACAGAGCAACCCGAGCTATACACCGTAGAGCTGACCTGTGCTTAGAAGCAAATGGTGGAATTTTTGAAAATTAAAAAACGTAACCTAGATTTTATTAAAAACAACTTAATAATAACAATTTTAATAAAAATGAAATACCTTTTGTTTAGTTTATGTCTGAGGCACTGAATACACACCTCAAAAAAATGTGTTAGTCGTTCATTTCAAAGCTTTTGTGCCAAGATGCGTTTAAATTTGGACAAAATAATAAACTTTTAAAATTTTGCGATAAAAAATTACATGCGCCGAAATTGTTTTAAATCCAAATATCTCGAAAACGGTTTCTCGTATCCACTTTTAACAGGTATACCTTTTTGACGTAGAAATGGCAAGAGAATAATTTGTTTTACTCAAAAATGTAATACAAGACTGTACCAAAAAGTTGTGATTGTTCGAAGGAGTAGAAAGACATGTAGGTGGCGCCCCCTACAAGTAAGAGCAATACTAATATTAGATTCGAATTTGTCATACCAAAAAACCCCCGTATACCAATTTTCACTCCATTATTTTCATTATCATAGATTTTATTTAAGAAATAGGAAAATTAAATAAAAACTTTAACACCCTGTATCTCGAGAACTAAAGCCTTGCGGACACTTATTTATATAGGTTTTATGTTAATTTTTTGGTCCTGATACCTGAAGTATTGATATTTCCTCATGAATCACCCTATATATATATATATATATATATATATATATATATATATATATATATATATATATATATATATATGTATATATATAAATTTATATACATTGCACCCATTATGTGATCTCCACCTTTGAGGGAATAGGACATCACAAAATGTAAAGATATAAAAAATAACTGAAGAATTAAAATTAAATGGCTAACGTTTCGACGTCAATTCGAACATTATTATCTAACCCAACCTTAAAAAGTTAATACTTCAACTTTGAGTTTTACAATAATTATAATTTTTAAAATATCATACATTGCTTATTAGAAAAATAAAAAATGATTCATACATTTTATTTAATACAAGATCAAAATATAAAAGTAAATAAATATATGATATTCCTATACGTTTGGTTTATTTTAGCCATTCTTAGCTTCATATAACCTCGGAAAGTAGAAGCGGATAAAAACAATCAATCTTCTTGAAACAATGTCTCGCTAACTCAATGCTATATTAGCTGAAAAGGCAACTTTTTAGTGCAATAAAGGCCGCTGCTGCCTAATTGCTGAAACATTTTTCATAAATGAGAAAATTCATGTTATAAAACAATTAAATACCTCAAAAAAAGTAATTACGTGTTGTGCCGTATCCGCATTTGCCGCCTGGACATTTAGGCGGAGATTTTGTTTCAGAACCGTAAGGAAAAAGAGGCCAAATAACAAAAACCCAATTTTGTTTTTAGTTAAATACTTAATGACTACCAAAAAGGACTTTTCGGGTGCTACCCTGCTGAAGTTTTTCTGAAAATCATTATTTTGGTCATTATGCTTTTAGACGTGTGTTTATTTTACATATCATCCTGCGGTATTTAATGTATTCAATAGCTAATAAAAAATCTGTATTTCATTTTTCATCATTATTGTCATTTTTTACCCGACTGTGCGTGCAAATGAGGATATTATATTTAACTGTCATGTATGTTAATATGTATATATGCCTGTATGCATGTATCAATATTTGTTACCATCTAGAGGCTACACGCCTGGACCGAATTTCATGAATAAGACAGCAGAAAATTCATCTGTATACCGCGAATAATCTTAGCTATATTATCTTTTAAAAAATAAAATGGCGGAAGTAGGGCGCCATTTTGTCCAACAAAAAAATCACAAAATGGAATCACAGAAACAACTACTCCGCTGGCTAATACCAGGATTGGCTTTGAATTACACTGTTGACTTCAATAATGTAATAATATTAAATTTCGCTCTTTCTAGAGCTCGTCAGGCCGCCATGCACATCCAAAAGCAATATGATATTTTATTTTTTTATGTTCTATATAATTTATATTATTTTATTCAATAAAGAGTTATAAGAAAAATTCCTTGTATATTCTTATGTGTTTCTGAGAGTGTGGAAATAAATTTCAACGCGTGTTGAAATTATTTTCTGCGCTGATGAGATAAAGGTCAACCTTCAGTTACAATTTTTAAAAATAGAAAAATACTATTGTACTACTAGAGTAGTAATTAATTTCTCGTTCAATGTCAGAAAGACAAAGTTTCACAAACTTAGGTTAAAATTACTTTTTCCTTTTAAAGCAGAATTTTTATTAGATATAGTTCTAAGTATTAATTAAATTACACAGAAAAGTTAAATAAGTCGTAATCAGAAATTGTTAAATAGTCTAATCAAAAATCCGATCTAAAATATGATAATGGTCCTGTAATTGTAATAAAATCAAAGCAAAATCAAAGAAACAAAAATAGAAATACAGAATAAAGTGAAGTCAAAGAATTTGAGAATGATATATTATTTGTTTAAAAGTGGTAGATAATTTAGAATGTTCACTAAACTCGTTCTGTCGAAGGGAAACTACAAAATACTACTGAAGGATCCCACAAGCGCAACTGAGAGTAAGGTATAGAGGACATTAAAGAAATATAGTGCCTACATAGGATAGGATACGCAGCAAGTTAACGCCACATTACAGCAAGCCACCTCATCTTTATGGTTGACAAAGAGGCCTCTAAGTCCAATTACTAGCTTCAGGGAGTCACCAACAAGTGCTTTAGCCAAATTTTTGTTAGTTAGAGATCATTAAACCTTTACTAGGTAAGACAAATTAATTTGTTTAAAGTTCGAACCATTTTGTTAATATTCAGGGCAAGACAGATTTGTTAGTTTTGATGTAGAATGTTTATACACAAATGAGCAGAATGGTTAATCTGAAAGATTAATAAGTAATACAATATCAAAATTACAAAATGGTCATCATAATAAGACACATTCCGATCTACAAGAAACCACATCATTTCTCATAATACCCTATATTAAGAGAATGCTTTTAAATCGAGAAATACGTTAAGAAGCCTTCTCACAAAAACTAAGCCAATAGACATTGATAAGAAAAAAAATAATGCGTATACCAAATCCAGTGTTACTGTGGTGACTCGTACATTGGAGAGACAAAACGCCCTCTTAAAATTAGAGTCAAAGAGCATTTTAATCACACTCAAAAGGGAGAAACTTCAAAAGTCGAGCATAGCGGAACACGAAACGAAACTTTATAAAAGTAGCTTTAACAGAAAAGAATCAAGGCATATTTAGTATGCCTAGTGTTGATATTCCATATGGAAGCCGCTTCTAGTTCAAACTGAACTCCTAAAATTTTGCGATTCAGGTAACCAGGAGACGAGACTTCACGCATCAAGTCACAAAAATTAGTATTCATTGGCAGTTCTAAAATATATACAACTAATGAACTATTGGATAAACTAAAAGCACCAAATTACCTTGACCAAGAAGACAATATTAATATTAAATAATATGGAATCAAAATTATCTAAAAAATATATTATTTATTTTGAAACTCTTGGCTGAACTTTTGCAAAATTGGTTGACCTAGAAATTTCACGTAGCATGAAAAATAAAATGAAAGAGTTGAAAATTCTAAGTAATGAGGACAATGCCGACATTATAATTATATCAGAAACATGAGCTAAAGAAAAAAAGAAAAAGTATTTTAATTTTAAGAATTTTGTTTCAATTTTTCCTACCAAATAAAAAGCTGGGGGAGCATTGTAAGAAATACCACTGGATTTGAGATTATCGAAAAAGTCATCAGTGAATTATCATACATTGCAATTAGTATAAAAATGATAAATATAAATTTAAGCGCAATCTACAGACTACCCTCAATAAAAACAGTATTGGGTATTTGTATAAACTTTGTGGATGAAAAATTGGAACATGTAACTGTTAAAGTTTTGCAACAAAATGGTGTCCTCAAGAGACAGTATAAACGGAAAAACATTAATCGATCATATTTTAAGTACATCGTTAGATATAGTAAACATACAATTTAGAACCAGCTCCTTAAGTCAATATAAAATTCAAGTTTTAAAAAATATAATGAAATTAGTTAAAAATGTTCCGAGGTCTGAAAGCATTACCTTAAAAATGTATAATATTATAAAATAAAAAAATTGTCAATCTTAAAGGAGAATAAGAATATCTTTTATGATCGAAATAATCAATGTACTGTAATTATCCAAGCCTTCCATTCCACTTTTTATAAAGTAAAAGTGAAAAGAAAGTTTAAGCAATGGTTTAGTGAAGTGCTAGCGAAATTTATTAAAGAAAGGAATAAGTATTAGCGCAGAAAAAAAGCAAAATCATGAAAATATTTATTTGACCGAGATGTATGCAAATTAGAATAACCAGCTGGCCCGGCAGACCTTGTTCTGCCTTTTCTGTTAAATGGCGCGATGAATTTCCAGTGGAATTATAAGAACATGTACGCATTCACCACATAGTCCAGAAATATTATTGAAGAAAAACATAATATTGGTTTTATAGACAAAAAACGCAATAAAACAATACAAAAAACGTTTTTGAATAAATCTCGATAACCATCATTTAAAAAATATCATGTAAATTGATGCAGTTAACTCTCAACAAATGATAATTTGAAGTAGAAGGAATTTGGAATAATATCAATAATGTATTAACTGGTAACATAGGAAAAAAACAAGAATAAAATCTTAAATCCTTCAAAAGTTCCAGCAGAGAGAAAATTGAAAAATTCTCAGCTGCAAAAATAAAATTTTGCCTATTTATTACCCAAAACTTCTAAATCTAATAAACCAACAAATATTTCGACATGAAAAAAGTTACTGCTTTCAAATCAGAATTTTTAAATGTCCTGTATATATCTATTGCCTATATATAACATAATAAATGCTTTTATAAATAAAATTCGTATTAAATATTATTACACTCCGTATGTAAAATATATTTCTAGAGCCCTAATAAGATGATCATGTATCTATCTGTACTAGCATAAAAACACGCAAAAACAATTTCCAATAGTGTGGGAAACACGTGCTTCCCGGCCTATCTTAAAAATTACAGAGACCATTGCCCTCATCAAATTTCGACAATGTTATTTGCTGATAATGGTGGAAACATCACAAACTAAATAGGCACCTTAGCTGGAAGTCTAGCAATGTCGCTGAAGGATATATAGACAATTCACTAAGAAACAACATTAAAATTGCCAATTCCATTCAAAAATTATCACGTGAAAGCAGTCAACATGAATCGGATACCTTGCCTTCATGTTCTGACTTTAACAATAAGCATTTAAATATACCAAACATTTCGAGCAAATTGAATTCCTCTTTAATATTGGCATTTGATCGAATTTCAATATTAATATAAACAGGAATTAGAATGTTCCAAATGTTGTTCTACAAATAAGTATTGTAAAGAAACGTGCTTTATTTATTTATTATTCTACACGATTGCCGAAAAATTAAAACAGCGTTTACCACGTTTATTATAAGATATATATAAAAAAAAGCCATCATATAAAAGTTGTAGGGTTTGTTCTGAACCGCCAAGATTCGTTACCAGAAAAACCGAATGAAACCGGAAATTAACGAAATGAGTATCAACTTTGTTATTTTAAATTGGTTTAATATATTTTCGTCAAATGGGTCTATTCTTGCTGATTATAAATATACTAGGTTTGAAATTTTTATCTCTAAAGATACCTAAAAATTTTGAGATAAACCCTGCCATAAGAGGCAATGTATTCCCACCGACTCCACTGATAGAGCGTTTTCCGTCTTTCTCTACCACACTGCCTCTTATGACCAGGTTTTTCTAATTTTCTCGAGAATTTGACGGATATTATAAAGGGTGTTCCATTTTCGGAACAAACCCTACAATTTTTATGCGTAAAGTCTTTGTCTATCTCTTATAGTAAATGCGGTAGATGATTTCTAAATATGCGTAAAAGTCATGGACGTAACACGACCGGAAAATGTTTTTTCTGGACTTGAACACATTCTCGTTCTTTTGTGTTTGTGTATTTTTTTTTAAAAAGAAAATATCGACAACTAAAAACTGATTATATTACAAAAGATCACAGCAACGCCAAGCATTAACAAAACAGCAAAGTTTATAAATGGTTGAATTAAAGCCCATATGTTTAACATCAGAATAGCATTATCAGCTTTAACAGCAACCTCAAGATTAACAATCCAGCCTTGCTTGTTTTTATTATTCCTAGTCTAATAATGTTCGTTTAGTAAACAAAATTTATTATGAAACGTATATTAGAATCATATTAAATGTAAGCCGGATGTGCGGAATTTATTCTATTTTGTATATGTCTATTTTTACCTCCCCTTAAACTCTTTGAGGAGATATTTTCAAATTTCTGAATGCATCTCGTGTTAAAAAATTCATTTTGTCAAAAGCGTGACGAGGACTACGCATAACCTATTATAAGTGACAACATCACTTACAAATTTAAACTTTTGCTTTGTTTTTCCAAGTTAGGTTTTTAGTATTTCGATTCTGGAATTTGGAAATAGAAGATTCCTTTATATTCACTTTCAGAAAAAGAATATTGTGTTAAATTTTCAAAAAATCGTAACTTTTTTAGTTTTTATCCGATAGGATCGTTTTTTTTGGCAGCATCTCGAGGCATAAATGAACTTTTAGAAACAGAACTTTAAATTTAATATTAGTCAGTGCCGGACAAAATGTCCGAACGAAAAAAAAATTCTTTGCACGCAAGCATTTTCAATAAAACTATTTTTTATCGAACGACAGCAAAAATAATTAAAAAATTGTTTTTTGAAACGTGACTGAAACGAAAAGATCTAAAAAATCTCGTTCCCACCGAATTGATGCACGATAACTTTCTGAGAGTTGTTATTAAAGATGAACTAAGCTAGTGTCACTTCGTCGAATCCTTATCTGATCTGAAAGAGATACGTGCTTTGGAAATCTTAAAATATATTATCTTAAAAGTTCCCTTTACCCTTTACTTTGCTACAATCGGTTTTCTGGCTAGCTAATTATGATTCATAGCTTTAGCACAAGTTAATTGATTATTACCCTTCGCAGTATATACATTTTTAAGAAAAGGGCACATCGTAAATAATAAGTAGCTATTAGGTATTATTTTTTTAGTCTATGTCTATAATATTAAGTGTATTGATGATTATAAGAAAGTTTCCATTTAATACCAAAGTGTTTATATTATATTGAAAAAGTGTATATCGACTGATTTGTTTGTAATAGAGCAAATTTATTCAGTTATTAATCAATATTTAATTTTCATATATTTCTCAACTCCTGAAATGGACTAGGATTTACGATGTAACTCTAACTTTTAAAATTTTTTATTTTTGTTTATTTTTAGCATTTTTTAGAAGTCAACGAAGCTCAGTTGTTTACGTAATCTATTGTATTTTTATACATACAAAGTAATAGAATTATTAAAGCTTCCCCCGGTTTAAAACTATATTGGATTTAAAGTTATAAATATGTTTCAGTAACTAAACAGAAACCAACATGTTACAAAAAAAATTAGTGGTTTCAAAAATAAAAAAAGTAAAAAATTAAAAAGAAATGCTTAAAAAGATCATTTTATATTTTAAAGTCTTTTTTTAAGAAAGTGATAAAAACAAGAACGCGTTGACACGTTGCAAATATTTAAATTTAAATTAGAAAAATTTATTTTTAAAATCTAAATTTAAATATAATTATTTTATTTATTTTATATTGGAATCGTACTAAAATTTTACTAGTTTATTCCTCGATTACACTTGACTTTTGTGCAAAACTTTTGATGCAAATAAGAAAAGTAATTTTTTAGCTATGTCGCGAACAGACCGATGGATTTGAGAAAACATAATTTTCGACATGGGACTAAGGACCCTGAACGTTAAAGATCTGAAAAAATCTCGGAGGGTGATTATTTCATGATCGAGGGATGTAAAAATCACCATCTGTCAGCAGATGGGAAATTTATGTTATCTACCATGATATTTACAATATTTGTTACAGCACAAGTTAGTTGATTATTTTCCTTCGCAGTGTATACATTTGTATGAGAAGGGCACACATAAATTATAAGTAGCTATTTAATATTATTTGAATCTATAATATCAAGTGTATTGATCATTATAAAAAAAGTGTTTATATTTTGTATATCGACTATTTTATTTGTAATAATTCAAATTAAAATTTTATCTGATAGTTGTCTATTGCCTACTATTATTTAAACATCATTTCCTTAGTACCTACCTATATTTAAATCTTATATTCAGAGTGAGCAACGAACATTTGTTTAGAAAACTTATTTTTGATTAAGCGGTGAAATTTACGATGTAATTGTAAGTATTAATATTTCTTTTGTTCCATTTTATAGTCCCATGTTTGCTCAATCTTATTTTTTTTGTTTTTGGCAGTCAACGAAGCTACAGTTATTTATGTAATCGCATGTATTTTTATACGCAAAAGGTAATAGAAGTAACCAAAGCTTCCCTCGGTTCAAAAAACTTTTCGGTTCAATGTTATAATTATATGTTTCAGTAATGAAATAGACAAAACCAACATATTACAAAAAAATCTGTACTCGTTTCAAAAATAAAATAAAAAAACAACGCTTAAAAAGTTACGTTTTAAATTTTACAGCTTCTTTTAAAGACGGCCAAGAAAACAAGAACGCGTTGCCACGTTGGATTTGTACCAAAATTGTATCAGTTTATTCTTATATCACACCCGACTTTGGTTCAAAATTTGACGCAAATAAGAAAAGTAGTTTTTTAGCGGTATGCCGCGAACATCGAAAACATTTTCGTTTTTCGACATCTAGGGACCCTGAAACGTGAAGATCTGGAAAAACCTGGGAGGGTGATTTTTTTACTATTACAATACTCTCTTATGAGGGAAGTGAAAATCACAATATATTTCAGAAGATGGGCAATTTACATTATCTACCATTACTTTTACAATATTTATTGCTTTTAGTTGAAGAGTATTTCTGTATTGTATCTAGTATCGCCATTATTTTTTTAAATTACCTAATCCCAAGAAATGCACTTTTTTATACTGTTCATAAACCTGAAAACATCTATTTCCTTTTCCATTTTTTTTAAAAAAAGGTCGCTGGCTTTTTGGACATCAGCACAAAATCTGAATGGCTATGATTTGCATAACCCGAGATATTGGTACTTCTATACAGAGAATAATCTAGTTCCATTATCAGTTCAGTAATTGTTTACATTGTATACATTAACAAAGTTATTAATCAAACGTTTTGAAATTAAATTGTGACCGTGGGCGAATTTATGGAATAAAAAGACAGGGCGCAATAAGTCTTCTAATTTTTGCAGAACATTGTTTTGTTGACGCCACCTTGAGTTCAATTATTCGCCTAGTATTTATTATTAGTCTTTTATCGGGAATATATATATATATATATATATATATATATATATATATATATATATATATATATATATATATATATATATATATATATATATATATATATATATATATATATATATATATATATATATATATATATATATATATATATATATATATATATATATATATATATATATATATATATATATATATATATATATATATATATATATATATATATATATATATATATATATATATATATATATATATATATATATATATATATATATATATATATATATATATATATATATATATATATATATATATATATATATATATATATATATATATATATATATATATATATATATATATATATATATATATATATATATATATATATATATATATATATATATATATATATATATATATATATATATATATATATATATATATATATATATATATATATATATATATATATATATATATATATATATATATATATATATATATATATATATATATATATATATATATATATATATATATATATATATATATATATATATATATATATATATATATATATATATATATATATATATATATATATATATATATATATATATATATATATATATATATATATATATATATATATATATATATATATATATATATATATATAATATCTCCTTCTCCTCCTTTTACTAGTTTATTTTTATATCACTTTAGGTTATTGTGCAAAATGGCCGTATTGGATTTTTACGAAAATGTTACGATGTCATTCCTATATATTTGACCAACAAGTCAATCAGTATAAGTAGTTTTTAGCTATGCCGCGAAGAGACAGACATACCGACGGAATTAAGAAAATATGTTGTTCGGCATCTAGGGACCCTGAAACGTGTGAAGATCTGAAAAAATCTTGACGGGTGATTTTTTTCACAATTATTGTTATGATAATACAAAAAAAAACATGCGATTAATTGTAACAGATATTTATCTGTTAATCATATTCTCAATAATTACTGATTCCAGGTGCAATTTCAATGACTGACAGTAGTGGTAAGCCCTATACCGGGGCATCAAATGGATCAATGGCTTCCATGAACACTACATCTACCACCTTAGGATCTACAAATGGATCTACAGTGGGTTCTTCCATAGGAACGACAAGGTAATAAAAGTTTTATAATACTTAGATAAATCTACCACTTGCATTTTGTACATCACACTTAACAAATTCCTGGATGGCGAGATAGGCTCAATTCCGGGCAAAGAGAAATTTTGTTTGTAATCACCTCTTAAATATTGTCGTTCGTATCCGACCATAAACTGTAGGTCCCATATAAATGTGTAAAAAAACTTAAACCCACTGCACAGGTAGGCCATTCCCAGTAGTGGAGAGAAAGTTATTTTTAAGATTCCCGCTAACACGCTGTTTAAAATTATTACTAAGAATGAAATGCATCACTTGAATTTTAAATTTATTTCAATGTTTGATATCACTTGAAATTAAAATATCTCAAACGTTTTTGGAAAAAAGCCATTGTTCTTAAAAGCTACTGCTTGTTAAAAAAATACGATTGACGTATCTTTTTGATTTGATCGTACAGGATTCACAAAAATATGAAATATTATCAGAAGTATCCTTGTTTTTCATTTTGAGGCAAAATGACACATGAAGAAAGAATTTTAAATACCACACATAGGTTAAATCCAAAATATAAGTTAAGTATTCAAATTTTTTTTAAACATTCCATAATATTTATCATTTTGCATTGATAATGGAAAAAATGAATGGATTTGATTTTAACTTATAAATTGGTTCGGACAATTTTTGAACCGACAAGGTTAACAGAAATATCTGCCACTATATTAGACAATTTCTTTGTTAACTTTGACCCCATGTGCAGTTTTATTGTAGTCTCTGCACTTTCGAATCAACATGCACAGACACTAAGTCTAAATTTTAGCACAGAATTTAAAATAATAAAGAATTACTCGTTCTAGTTGATTTTTTCCTAACGTAAAACGGCAACAGAATCGGCAGGATATCTTCTGGGTGAATCTTTTAAAATGTTATTAAATTGGCTCAAATCTGATACAAACAAAATTCATAGAGCTGTCTGACAATAGAGGAAGGGCACCATGGGCAGTAATCAACAGATTACACAAGCTCAGGATATTTCAGACGCCTATTAAATGATGTAAATACCCCCTTTTTAAATATATGCGCAGATATAAGTATATGTATAACAAATCAGACTACACTACAATTATGCGAAATAATAATTCGAGGCCTACCTCAAGAGGGTTTTGACTGTATCTTCCAAATAAAAAACAAAAAATCTGTGGGTGAGGATGAGTTTCCGATTTCTATTTTAAAAACTATTACCGACATCATTTCAGAACCACTGGCATAAGTAATTAACCTGTGCTTCCAGACTGGACTCTTCCCAAGTCCATTAAAAATTGCTCGTGAAAGCTATACTCAAAAAGAAAACCAACACGAACAATCTGAATAGCTATCGAGGAAAGACTCTTCCGTGACCGACTTATAGGCTTTCTGGATTAGATAACTTTGATTGTTGACTGTCAATTTGGGTTCAGAAAGAGCAGTTCAACGATCAGAGTAATTTACTCTGCTTTAACAAAAATTCTCGGCTCGTTGAATCAGAATAACCACATAGTTACAGATTGCCTGGATTTGTCCAGGGCTTTTGACAGGATCATCTAGAAGCTGGAGTGTTATGGGATTAGGGGGACGGAACCCAAACTTGTAGAGTCCTACCTGACTCATAGATTGTAATGTGTGGTTGAGAAGAACAAAAATGTATTAACGATAAAATCAGACTTGAAAATTGTTGGAAAAGTGGTCCCTCAGGCCTCCATATTAAGTCCCCTGCGGTATATTATTAGGTATATATTGCTGAGGTTGATGTCGGACGACGCCTAGGAAGCTCGCTTGATGTACTTCAGGAATGGTTTATTAGTAACAATCTAATAGAAGTATTTTATCAGTTTATTTTTAAACTGTGAAATATATTTTTAGAAATATTGTTATTACTATTATCAACAGCAAAAGTTATGGTACGAGCGGAGATCGAACCCACACCTCTGGATCACTAGTCCATCGCTCTAACCAATTGCGATTAAGTTATGGTTTGATCCCCGCTCGTATCATAACTTTTGCTCTTGATTATAAATAGTAACAATCTAGCAATGAATGTTGAATAGACACAAATTCTTAAATACTCAGTAAGGGCTGTCGAACCTGTTGTATATGACATAGGTAATGGTATATCGTTTTCAACCAACAACAAGATACTATTTTTGGATATGACTATCCAAAGATTTGATTGGAAAAGCCATATTGAAAATTTGTTGGGTACGCTCTCGGGGTGCTGCTGTGCTATCAGAGTTCTGATGCCACAATGCTGGTGTATCACTCACATATCATGTCGAGGATAGGGTATGGTATCATATTTTGGGGAAACTTTGTGGATGCTGAGAGAGCGCTGATTCTGCAAAAGAGATATCTAAAAGCTATGTTTAAAATGAAACCCCTTGAAACCTGTAGACCTGTATTAAACCGGAATAGGCTTTTCACTGTTACAATATGTTGTATATGTATGTATATTTTCGAGACAATAAGATTTGTTTTATAAAATATGCGTTTATTTAATAATAACAGCAAAACACATACATATAACACAGAAACAAAAAACGATCTGCCGTTAGACAAAAACTGAAAAGAATGGCAATTGCCCCTTTCTAATTCAAGGGTAAACTTCAATCTAGGTTGGTAGGTATTAAAATGTGATAAAATTCTAGCTTTTGGACAAATCAGAAGAGTATCATCAAGATATAGTTTAACGAATGTAAATTTGAATAGAAATTGTTTTTATATCCAAATCATTCTTGCCTAAGTTTGCGAGTACTGAGCTGGCTGGGTTACCCATTTCCGAACTGTCGAGTTGTTGTTACATTTCCCTTCGAAATGAAAGCATATACTTATATAACATATAGGAAATACCCTATTGAAAATTTTTTATTTTTGTATAAGACAGTTCACCAATGAATTTGTTATTTAAACTATTTTTACTATATCATTGAATTTGTTATTTAAAATATTTTTACTAATTAAGTGAGATTTGATAGGTTTTGGTTCTTATTTAAGGGCAAAACAAAATTTGGACAAGCACGAAGAATTCTTTTAATTTCGACTGATATTTTCTATGTCGCTAGAATTATATAAATATTTTTCATGAGTTTGCAAATCAATAGTTGTTTGACAAAAACAAATTTTTGTAATTGTCACAAGTAACAATTACAAAGTTGCTAAAACTACTGAACATGTCGTTTAGAATGTTGCGAATTGGACTTTTCGTTTTTTCCATTTTACATTCAGTTATTTTCCTTTTTAAAAACATTTATTTTTATTTCTATTTTCAGTATTGATTTTTTTAAACATATTATTCACCTTGTTTTTTGAATATGGTCGTTCGTTGGTAAATGTTTACGGTTTTGTGTTTTTTAAAATAGGTATGTCCAAGATTATTTTTTTGGTTTGTTGAGTAAATACCTTTACATCGCTATAAAAAACTCTTCAATAAATTATCGTAATTTATTTATTTTATTTATTAATAAAATGTATTTTAACGGGTATTTAATTAATTAATTTGTCCATAAAGACTAGTTATAAAGAGTGTACGTTATTTTAAAATAAAAAGATATAAAATATTGTTTTCTTTTTTGTTTCTTTTAGCCCTGAAGAAATTTTATCAATTTCGCAACGGCATATTGCTAGTCACTATAATATAACTTTTCAATCGACTTTGAATCTCTCTTATATGAGAGAAATATAATGCTTCTGTTCACCTTCATTTTTACTAAAATACTTCATTATTTAAAAATTATGAATCTATAAAAACATCTAAAATACATAAATGCACAACAATTCTTCTTTCTGTAACAAAAAAACTTGTTTCTTTGACAATAAAATTCAGTTTTTGTTTAATTTTGTCATTCGCGTTCTTTAAAATTTTGATACTTCTAGAACACACCCGGTAATTCTAAAACATCGGCGCCTATGGCTTAACATATCAGATCGATTGCAGCAAATAATCTATTTGCCTAAAATAATACCTACATTTTCAGATCGCCTCTACGTAGCAGCCTCAAAAAGCCCAAGCCAAAGGATGGTTTAGGCATACAGAATCCGGGATTCAGTGGGACATCACCTACGTTAAATCGCAACGGTAGTACAAAGAAAGTAAGAATACAGACTCACAGTACAGAAGTATAATTTATAAATTTGTGTGCCTTAAACATTTATATTTGGATGGTGATATACAAAGCTCTACGCAATTCATTAACCGATGAAACTGTTAGAAGTGATGTGCATCTAATTTCATTACACATTAAAAAATGTTAAGATTTATTTTGCAACTGATATCGTTAGATGCTTTTATTAGCTCTTTTTGCTAATGTAAATAATTTTTTTTTAAGTACTGTAGGTCAGTCATTAATTAATATGTTGGTCTAAAATACTTCCAAAACTGAAAAGTTTAATTAAATACCGAAAACATTGTGTATAATTGTATAATTTTTACACTTTGATAAAACCGTTAATAATAATTATTAGCTGGCTACACTTGTATGAGTTTTTAAAAATAACGCCTTTCTTACCTAAAAAATATTAAATTTTATAATTCGACCCTGTAATATAAACTGAATTCCAAGAAAGTTTTATAAAGAGGAATAAAACTGCAATTTCTGAAAAGATCAATAAAAGGAAAAAAAAATTTTACTGTTACCATTTTATTAGTATTACATTGCTTAGAGATCATGTTTTAATAGGTTTTCTAATCCATTCTTTGCAGAACTAAACATTTTGACACCTAACCAGTGTTTAAATGTTTTTCAAAATTATTTGATATATTTTTAAAAATATATTTTTCCCCTTAACTCACTTCTTCGCTAGAGTGAAAAAAATCTTAGGGCAAACGAAATAATTACGGCGGTAAATGGAGGATATGTTACACGGTTAACTAGATTAATTTTTTTTGTAAAGTTTACTTCATTACATTACCTATAAGGTTTCTAGTACTGGCTACAATTGTTGATTTTGTAAAGAAAGTTTAGTTTCATAAATTATGTGTAATACAATTTTGACTTAACACGTTTTATATTTATATAAATTAATCTAATATTAAATACGCTTGAAATAAAAAATGTATTTTTAACTATTTCTAGTCTATTTTCGAAATTCTCGTTCATACTTCTCTTTTGTATGTATAAGTATTGATTTTTTGTGTAAAACACAACTAATTTATGTGTTATATTCTTTGTTGAATTTCTGTATATTTATTGTAAAGTTTCCGGAATTGGTAAACTATGTGTTGTCTGAAATGATTGGGACATAGTCTCAAGACTCTTAACAATAGTAAGTAAAAGAAAATAAATTTAAATATTTATAGAGAGCGTTCATAAAATAAACAATAACTTTATGTTATATGATCTTTCAAGCCAACAATATTGACTAAAAAAATGGTAAGAAAACATGTGCCTTTCGTTTTCTTTATCAGTTAAAGTAAAAGGGACGATGTCGTTTCTCGATGGAATGACGCCCCCTCAGCCCTCAAAATTCGAAGAAATTTTGATAGACCTTATATCCAACGTGTATGGCCAGTGCTCCATTTAATTATTTTTTTGATTATTTTTTTTAAAACAAAACTTTAACATTGTCCTCTTGCATGTTATCTACATAGAAGACTAGACTAGAGATCTTTAAATTGAATTAAGTGAAGTTTTCATCATGATCATATCTTTACTGAAAAAAAAAATAAATTTTCTGGAATGCTTTAATGTAACTGAGCGCTAAAGAATGCCAAATTTACTCATTAGGTAAAATGAACTATTACAGAATGATAGTACATCGTATGGATAGGTGGACAAAAATGGCGTTTAGATAATTAAAATGCTTCACTAAACAAATGTTAATTTTAATTGCAATAATAATTTTTATTTAACATTACAAACAACAAGGATATGTTGTATGTATGTCAATTACTTTGGTATTATTTTGGTATTGTTTTGTATAATGACAATAATTCCAGTTGCTCACAAGGACGGATTATTTCAAAACTAAGCTTGAATCTAAGTGATAATGCGGGGCTCTCCGCCCCCTTCTTCTCCTCATCCTATGTAATTTTCAATTTTCTTTGTTGTATATAGAAAATGCAGATATGTTGCAAGATATTTTAAAAATGCATAGGCAAATATTACGCAAAAATAAGCCTAAGTTGATTTGAAAGTAAAAACATATCGCAAAAAAACCAAAACACTTTAGAAATATGTTGTTGATATCCAAGCTAAAGAGTTTACAACAAAACAGTAAATCGACTTAATTGGTGGAATACGTTAACCACGTTCTTGTACACCAATCTCAACCTCAAGTTGTGCAGCATTATTTTGGAAACAAAATAGACCTTCATTCAAATATTCCTTTCTAATAAAATCTGTTATTTCTGTAGATCGTAAAGCAAGACCTCTTGAATGTGAACTGCAAAATAAAAATAAGGCATAAGTTCTACTTGCGTTCGGATTAGGAGGTCGTGACTATCCTAGACACGGTTTAAAGTACTGGTACAAAACTAGGTTTACTCGAAGATAAGTCAGCGTCAACTTGAGAAATTAATGATCAGAGTCACGTTCAATTTTGAAGAAAAAGAAAATTTTCTTTCCATATCTTTAATAACCAAGAAGAATAGATAAGGTGACAAAAGTCGTGATATGTCGCAATAGGAAAATTTTGTATACAAAATATCAAAATTTCCCAACGAAATAGTGTAAATGTTGCATAGTATACCAAAACTTTCACTAACTTTTTAATAATGTTATGCAGCTGATAATATCTAATTAGGCTTTTTCTTAAGATAATTGCGTTACTGGTCTGATTATTCATCCTTATGAGCCCCATTATCGTTTAGACAACTATTTTTAATGCAAAATGTTTCAATAACAATATTTAGTTTATGTTTATTTTATAATCTTTGTGTAGCAATTGTAGGTTAGATATGTTGCGTCTCCCTTTAAAAAGTTAACGGGTACAATAGCAGATAATTCTAAAGTAAAGAAAAGGAAGCCCAAACAAAAGGTAGTGGTAAGCCGCCTATATTGGACCAGTTATGATATTTTCTTTTTCTGTCGTTGTTAACCTGCTCATGTACATCTAATGGCAGTAACAATGACAAACGTTTTTAAAAATAGAGGAAGAAAAAGGAAGGGCTGCAATCCGTCCAAAAAAGGCGACAAGTGAACCACTGGGGTTCCTAAGTTGGACCGGCTGTTTAAAATATATTATTTATGTTATATGTTATTGGCAGATACTTAGTGAAATATTTTTATTTTTAACATAAGCTAAAGGAATTTAACATTTACTTTACTTATTTTGAAACAAAGTGGAAACTCTATACCGAAAGAATTATAAGAGTGCTGACGTTTTGTTGATCCATGTTCTTCAGGTTTTAATTTCATTTTTATGTCAGTTTTATCTACAATTGAAACATCTGGTACCGCCGGATAGTTAAAAGCATTTCTAAGTTTGCCCGACTTTCTTATAAAAGTAACCTCAAATACACCCGCCGTATTTTTATCTTGTATTATTTTTTCTACGTAATAAAACTCATTATTTTTTTCGTCTTTGAATCTTACTAAAACGTAATCATTAACTTTTAAGTCAGTACGATCAAAATCAGCAAAATCGTTTTCACATAAATCTCTAAATAAAGATGATCCGCTTTCTTCACTGTCCGGCTCATTTTTCCTCTTTCTACTGCTTTGTTACTTTTGCGATTAGTTTGGTGTTAACTTTAATTTTCTTCTGTTCTAACTCTTCCTTATAAGGAGTGCTCATGATAACGTCAGCATATTGTGTCCTTTTCGAGTTATTGTCGACTTACATAGTCGAAGTTGATGGATTATGATTACACGGTGGGTTTAATAGGCCATATACCAGCAACCAACTGTGGCTGCTCTTCCGTACGCTTCTCCAAGTAAAGCAACAACATCGTATTGTGAGACTGGTTTTCCTCTATTCTGTTTTGAAAACGTTTCTTGCCCTTGTGTGTAGTACACTCCAAGAGGTCGAAAAAAAGCAACATCCGATGGATGTATACGGTGCGTCGCACAGTGGGGCAATTAAGCCAAAAAACGGAAAAAACCATATAGCTTGAGACTGGATAGTGGTATTAATTTCGAGTTGGTCTTATTTGTCTCAGAATGAAAAATTACATCGGATATTTACAAGAAAATAAACACAGCATGGTTCAAATGTACAGAGTGGTCATTTTATTAGGGGCCTATAACTTTTTTTAGAAACCACTGACTTCAGAAAAAAAAGTTAATACAAGAGTTTTATGGTTTGAAATAAATTGTTTAAGTACTTGAGTTTTATTAATACAGGGTGTCCAAAAAGTGTTGCACAGACTTTTAAATGAGACATCCTGTATATTATTATACATTTCTTGATTTCTCGAAAAATTAAAGAATCACGTTTCGTGTATAGTATCTTTACATATTTTCACCTGTTTTTAAAATATTGACAGTTAAAAATCGGCCAATATCACTGGCTGTAAAACATGAACGGTTTAATATAGAGCGAAACAGGTTGCACGTTTCTATCTTAACTTATATCATATTTTTATACTATAGGTACTACACTACTCAAAACAATTATCGCATATTTTCAAATCGGTACAAAGTTAGAAATCGCGTTATTTTGTAAATTTTGTTTAAATTCTGTGACACACCGTAAAATTCTTTGAAACATGATTCCTTATTCTATAAAAAATATTTAAATTCAAGATATTTATATCTGAAAATGAAATTTGGCAATTTGGGAAATATGCGATAATTGTTTTGAGTTTTATATTATGTCCTATACTTAAGTTCAAAAAACAATTGAAAATCGGTACTTTACTGACTTCATCTAATTAGAGTGATAAAACGATTAGGTCAAATAATAAAACGAATTTCACTTTCCTGTCTTGACTTTTTAAAAACTATCGAAATGAAGCAGTGATGTTGCCAAATTTGGTATTGTTAACTATACCACCTTATTTCGATAGGTCTTAAAAAGTTCGGATAGGACTCTTAAAACTATTAAACTAATAACTCTAAAATTTCACTATTTACAGGGTAATGTTTTTTTTTTGGTTCGGGTCTTAAACTTGAAATAAAAGGGTCGGATGTTTCTAAAATTTTATGAAAAATGTCCTCATTTGTCTTTAGTCGGGAGTGTTTTCTTAAATGGTTTAATCTAAATATTTTATAGTCCTTATTGCGGCTTTCTTGGGCTTCTTCGGAAAGCATACCGATGGGAAGAGCTGCAGAGGCTATAATTTCTGCACCGTGGATTAAAATTTTATGTAACGTCGAAGGCATGTAATACCAAGGGTAGAGACTAACTGCTAACTCGGCGGTCTCATTTGCGTAAGTTCCAAACTTATTTGGGTCAATATCATAGGTGCTGTTGATTACGTCAAGAATAACACCAAGACGCTGAATCAATGTTCTATCAATTTTTGTAATTTCAGATGTTAAATCTGGATTAGCAAAAAACCGGCGAGAAGTATTACCTGTAAACAAAATAATATAGGTAATTATAGGCAAATTAAACTATATAAATTATGTATTAACAACCTGTATTTGATGAACCGTACCCCTGCTTCACAAAATCTACCCGGATTCCTAGTCTATTAAGAAATTCTTGTTGTATCCGCTTCTTCTCTGCCTCCTTAATAAGTGCTGTTGTTTTTGATGTTCTCCATTTTCCAAAACTTTGATTATAGGCGAGGTGGAGTATGTATTCCATGCATTTTATCCGAGCATGTAAAGGGGATAAACCTATTTTCAGAGCTTGTTCACTTGTCGGCTTCTGTCGAATTTTTATTAGGTCGTTCATTTCTGAAGGACGAGCTTGGCAAATGAAACAATTGCTTGATGAGGAAGTTCCCGTTATAGCTTGGGCTACCTTTCCATCAAGCATAGAAAAAATCAAAACATGTTTGACCCTAATTACGATTCCGTCTAATTCTACTCTTGATGGTTGGAGGTTTGCATATTCCCTATCAACACTTTCCTTTTCAGCACGTGTCATTTCAAGGGTTTCTTTTTCGTAACTAAATCGTATTGCTCTGCAATATCTGGTCGATGACGGTCGAGGGTTTTGCCAAATAACATTGTTTTGATCTTCAGTTGATAACATTTCCAAAGGCACCATGGAAGTCATAAATAAATTAGAGTCAGACTTATTTTCATCTTCGGTTAAATAATTTTGGGAAAACTCATTCTGCCCAGAAGCTCCATCACAGCCCCACTTTGAAGTCAATACCAATTCTTGGCCATTCAATGTATCCAATTCTGTTTGATTTTTTGTTCTTAGTATTCTTTTTGCCGTATGATCTAATAAGTTTTGAAGTGGAACTTCAGCAGATGTGTCCGTAATATTAATGTTGTCAGGATAACATTCCTTCTTCGCCGTAGTAATTTTTTTATAACTAGGAAAAATATTACATCCTATATTTTTAACAGCCTTCCTAATAACCTCGTATTGGTATTTACTTAATTTAGCTTGAATAAATAAAGACAATGCTGTATCGTTACTAAAAGCTTGACCCGAGGCTTGACCTGTATTATTTACACTTGATAAGGTACTTGCTGCATTAATTAGATTCTGCGGATGTGTTGAGCGAAGATTTTGAATTTTTTGTCTCTTACTTCTTTTACCGCAATCATCGAAACTTTTTTTTGGCCTCCCTCCTTGATTAAAAAAAACCCCAGCATCTCCATCATCAGAAAAATTAATTGAAAACTCACCCTCCATCCAATTACTGAACTTTTTTCGGAACCTAGTTTTGTTTCGAGAGACCTCCTTAAACTTTTTGTAGAAATGTGGCAAGAAACGTTTTTGAAGTTGCTCGGACAGAATAGAAAAATGTGTGTCACTCAAGTGCCGAATGTTATCGCGAACATACCCTTGAATGTCTCCATTATCAAGAAGCACTTCACATAAGGTGCGATATGATATGGTAAGGGACTCCATAATGTCACTAAATCAATGTCACAAAGTATTGGCGGCGTTTTTATGACTCTCAACACTTTTATTACTCTAAACACTACTAGAATAAATATAATTAAATAACGAAGTAGATTTACCTGAATTTGACGTTTCTCAAAATATTTACACGTGAGCAGTCAACGAACGCCTACTTCGATTAAGACATTTACAGAGTCTACTTATGCAGAAAGTTCCTCATCAAGTTTAAATAATAAAGTCAAGCTTTAAGTAGCGTGTCTTTATTTATCCAAGCTAAATTAAGTAAATATACCAATCCTATAAACCTAGATCTGGATACACTGAATGGCCACCAATTAGTAATAATGATTTTAAGGTGTTACTTAAGAGTGGAGAATCTGAAATCTCAAAATTATTTGACTTGATTATTAAAATAAATAATCTGACTTCTAATTATTAATTAATAACTTCCATGATGCCTTTACAAATATCATCAAGCCAAAGATCAAGGCAAAGTAATTTGGAAAAATCCTCGGACCTCATCTAGATACTTTAGAGCAGTAGAGACATGTTTTATTTTTTTCCATGCTTAATGAAAAATTAAGACAGAAACAGACAAAAATAATGAAGCGCTTAAAATAACAGGTTTATCCCCTATACACGTCCGTATAAAATGCATGGAATACAAACTCACGGCAACAATCAGATTTTTGAAAATGGAGAACATCAAAAACCGGCACTATTTTTTCGAAACGGGTTACATTTTTAAAATAATAGGGGTGGGAGGTTTTTAAATTGACATCCTGTATAGTTAATTTGTCGGTGATTACCTATATTATTTTATTTATGCTGGACGTAATCAGTAGCATCTATGATATTGACCCAAATAAGTTTGGGACTCACGCAAATGAGAATATAGTTTAGTTCTACCCATGATATGTTTTAAATTTAACAGTTTTCTAAATAAAAAAAGGTTACAGAGGTCGCGGTTGCACATGGTTGCAGCTGAAATTAATAGGACTGTTTCTGGAATGTATGTAGGTGAAAATTACTACCAAATTGTGTTGGAGGCTAACGGAGCTTTTTTTGAATCGCCGACTTTAAAAACTATTTACCGAAGTAGTAGAGCGCTCGCAATTAAATTGCCCATCGGTATATTTTTTTGTCCAAACTATGTTGTCATAAACTTTTTGGGTTAATCTATGTAGGAAAAATGGGAGAATATCTTATAAAAGTGCCTAACTGAAGACTGACGAATTTTATTTAAAAAAATAAATTTTACATAATTTAACCAAATGCCAACTTTGGGCATCGTTTATTAAGGTAACCTAATTTGTTTTGTTAAAAGTCAATTATAACTTAGTTTTACAGCAAATTTGTTATAAAAAATTAGTTTCAAATTAATTAAAATTTACAGTTTCAGTAACATAGTTTTTTCCACATTTGCCCCAGTGTGCGTCGTGTGGCTGGGAAGTTGAAGCATAGTGATTCCATTATCTCTGACAAGTAAAAGCGCATCTAGATTTTTACTATGGATGACGTGTCCATCCAATAAAAGGCATATTAGTGCTTCTATCGTGCAACCAACATTTTCCTTAAAGTAGTACAGCCATTGCAAAAAGAGTTCGGATGTAATATATCCTGTATCAGATATAACTGCTTGCTTCCTATTGGAGCTCCCTTTGACAATTCTGGCATGTAACGCTTTCTTTTAAAAATGAACATCGGTGAAATATAAAAACCAGCTGCATTTACGCAGCATACCACAGTCATGTTCACACCCCTTCCACCACTGCTTGCTGCACCCACTTGGTGCTTTCCTCTAAGACCAACTTCTTTTTGTAGCTTTTTTTGGACGGTTGTAAATCCGCTTTCGTCTAAATTGTAGATCTTGATACCGCTTAAGTTATGTTTCTCGACGAGTTCTTCCAACAGATCAAAAAATTTTGAAACAAACTCCCTGCTGAATCATTTCCTTCTGAGTAAAGATATTGTCTCAGGTTGCCTGAGAAATAATTTTGGATGAATTCCCATAAATTTATAAAACCATTTGTTTTCCGCCCTTCCTTTCTCTTCGTTAAAGCAGTGATTGAGTCCATACATTTTAGCTACATCAAAAGCAAGCTTCTATATGTCTTTTAAGGTCAGGCCAAACATTATTTGTTCGAATTTTAAAATATGAGACTCTAGTTCGTCTTCCATGTCTTTAGAAAAAAACTGGTTTTCGACCTAAGGATTTAGTCAATGCTGAACCTTTATTTTTTTCATCGAGATGTCGTTTTAATGTAACTTTCGGAATTCCATACCTTCTTGCTGTCTCTTTCAGTCCTACATTGACAGAACGAAATGCGTTTATAGCCAGAACAAGGTTCGATCATCTACCATATTTGCTTCTTTTAGACATATCTCTGTGAAAAAAAGTTTATATTAGTTGCTAAAAATGTGCCAAATTAAAGGGTCTCCTAAATTGGACGGGACAATTTAGGGAAGTCCGCCATTTTGAAAATAGATAATATTTTGAGAAAAAACCTTTTTAAAGAAAAAGTGGATGCCATGAAAAAACAGAGCTAGGTAAACATAAAGTAGTGGAAAAATAAATTCGTAATACTTACTTGCCTTTTAAATGGGTAATTCCTTATGAAACACGGTACAAATATTAGACCACGCGAACATTTTGAACTTCACTTCTCGTCGACCGCACAAGCAAACTAAACAAAATATTTCGTGGCAAATATATTTTCTGTTCTTAGTTCTACAACTAACGCTAGATCCCACCATTCTAATGATTCCTTAAGGTTTGGTCCGGACTGGTCCAAATTAGGAGCCGGTCCAATATAGGCTACATTCCTCTAGTATTCGAATAACTACCGTTAGGAATGTCAATATATAGGAAAAATCCCAGATATTATGAATGCTCTCTATAAAACCGTAGTAAGACTTTGCTATTGCTGGTATTAAGAATAGAGGAATACAGCAAAATTCTAGTAATATCATCACTAAAATGAATTATTGGAACATAAGTTACTTGCAAGATATTCCATTTACACTAATATAATCTTCATTTTTACACTATTTGAGAAATTTAGTTTTGCTTAAAAAACTAATCTGTCGCGAATTCATCATTTCATTATTTAGAGGTTATATTATAGTTCAAATTCAACCACTTTCTGCCTATCTGAACTGTAATCGTCATTTTTATAAAAATTTCATCATTTGTATTCTAGTAAATAAATTTGGTACCACGCCAGATTATGCTAATTTTGCGCAGCCTCAATTATCGCCTATAAAATAGTTTGAAGGGCTATAATATGAAATCACTAAAAATGCACTGACAGTGGTAAAAAATGTGTTCAAAATATTGTCAAGAATAATGATTTGTGGGAAGCTTCTAATTTATTCTACATTAGAGTTGTTTTAGTGAGAACTTTTATTTTTTTAGTAATACCAACTTATCATTTTGTGACAACATTTGAAAGATATTATTTTAAATGTTTTAATGTATTTTTAGTGGTTCTAAAAAGTATCCTAAGTAAAAGAATACAAAAAAAAATAAAAAAATATTAAACATAAGAATGGTGGATTGTAGTTAAATTTTAGAAATAATATTCCTCTTAAATTAAAATTATTACTTGTTGTCATATAGTTTAGGCAAAGTAGGTTCAGATTTATTAGAAAGAGAAAGTTTGAAATGTATGAACTTTGGCTCACAGTACTTTGTGTTCTAACCTTAGGTTTAGTTCCATAAGTGGTTTCCCAAATGTTAATGTATCTCAAAAATTCTATATTTAGGAGCATTGTACTTTTCACAAACATTTATACTTAGGTACTATTGTGTTAATTTTTAATAGCTTTTTATGTTAAGACTCGTTAATTATTAAACTGAAAAGTTTAAAGCAAAATTTGACGTGCAGGAAAAATATTGCATGAACAAGCTTTTTCAATTTAAAAATCTACTTTACCTACACTAATACGTATTAACATTTTAAAAAATACTTAATATGTTGGCATTTCAAAATAATTATACATCTGCAAGTTTTTATCCAATTCTTTATTATTTATCCCTGTAACCCAATTGTACAAAATGCTTTACGTTTTTTAACATTCCTTATTGTACTCCGTCCAGATTTTATGGTATAGTTTAGGATAATTATTTTCTTAGATATTAAGTGTTTTGTCTCATGTTGGTTTTTATGTGTTCGACACATTTATATATTTTATATTTTCGTTCTAAGAACGGTAAAATGCTATTATGTCCTTTGTTGTATTTTTTCTATTAATGACTTGTAAAATAATTGGGATTATATATGTTAACAGTCGTTAACTCACAAGTCAGTTTACAAGATAAAATTGTTAAACACTTTGAAATAAATAAACAAGTGAAATTTTGCTTTTCAAAGTTATTTTTTGAGTACGCACAGGCATTCAAGATACTTTAAATAATCCACTGAAACAAAATAAAGTACAATTGTAACTTGTTAAAGGAATCAAAACTGAGTTGAAATGGTTTATTTAACACAGCATTTGCTCAAAAATGTTAATTTTTTTTTAAACATGTGCGAAAGGGTGCCCGTCTGCGTTTGCCTCTCATAGTTAGACAAACATTTCTTAATTTCAGAGCAATTTTAAGGTCTATTAATAATCTACCTGATCACATTCGCCTATGATTGTTTTTAAAGAGCACTATCCCTACCTAAAAAAAACTACCTCGTATTCGCAAAAACGTTATCTATTTCACATATCAGTATTACGGTTTAAAGCAAGGTTCTCTAACATTAGAGAGTTGGGAAATTAGACGAACATTTAAGGCGTAATAAAAAATTTTCTGTGCATTAGTTCTTTATAAATTAGATATACTGATTCACGTCCTGGCTATCAGATCATACACTCTGTCTTATTAGTAAAGCAGCTAGTGAAATCGATAAGTTAGCATTCAGCTGGATCAGGCTGAACAACGTTCAATAAATTCTATCGGTGATCACTGTAGGTGTACTTCCCCATACACAATATAAATAATTTTCTTAATTTCTTAAATTTAATTTTGTGTTTTGTCGTTTTCTAAAAATTTTAATAGAATTGATCTAAAGAACACTTTAAACACAAAAGGCACACTCTTTCCACAGACAAACAAGCGCGAGACTTACTGTAATAAAAAGTGTGGAAAGCTGTGGAATTGGTAGACCAATATCCAGCACCGGTTTTAAAACTTTCCACAAGATGAAAGTGTAAGCTTCGCTGAAACAAAAAAATATTTTTGCTTTTAAAAAGCTGTTTTACCTCGTAGAGTCCGTATTTACCGTAAAAAGATCAGATTATAATTTTGTTTTTAGGGCTGTTTCACCCCCTTAGAGTAACTTCTATTACGGAAAAAAAATGCTTTTATACCTGTTATGGAAATAAAAAATATTTGTATTTTGTTCCCGAGGGCAGTGTGTTTCGTACTTTTATTTTAACTAACAGCGTTAAAACATGAAATATTTTTGCGTTTGGAAAACTGTTTCACCCCCTAGGACTACGGTCTATATTAAAAAAAGTTATATCTACAAAATATAAGAGAACTTTAACATGTTTCCCCGACTTTTAAATGTGTTTTTTACATTTTCAGGAAGCTGCCTGAATAAAAATAACTATGTTATTTTTTTTTAACAAACAGGACGTTAGGTGGATCGATAAAGATATTTTAAGCCATGATCAAAGATATTTTGTGGAATGACCTCATATACAACAAAGCAAAGTGGCATTTTTTATATTTTTTCTTAAAATAGGACTTCAGATTAAGTATAATGAAACATCATTATAACTTTTATCACATATGATATTTGATTAAGATAACACAGTTAATCAATACAAGATCCCAAAAAGTGGAATATAATAAAACAAAGCTAAAAAATAGGTCGTCGGATAGCTTTTTCGTAACGGCAAATTGCGACTTTCTGTAGCATTTGAAAAGGAATGGCAAGTATCAATATCAGTCAACTATGCTTAAAAACTTCTTTATTCTATACTATTTACAAGGATTTATGGTGATGAACTAAGTAACAATGAAATTTAAAACATTTTTTTTTCCATATGATATCCTTTATCACCCTCTAAAATATCTACATTGTCCCACCAAACACCCTATATATAATGGAAACTACACGCAGTTATATACGCCAATTCCACAATTTTTCGAACTCAAAACATTTACATCAACTATTTCAGTTTTCAATTTGACCAATACATTTTTGCCCGTTCTTTTTACGGTTTTATTCAAGATATTAGCCTAGATTATTTTTAATGTTTTGAAAAGTATCGATTTTGCCATTCTCAATATATCGTGCGTGCAAATGTTCTTTACATTCTCACACATCCGTACATACATCATATATTCTGTGTTCTGGGGACTCCAAACATAGTTTTTCGAATTTTTTTGCGAAAATATGTTTGTCCTATATTACTATACTTATAGTAAAATAATAATGCAATATATGCTGCTATAAGAGAAAGTAAAAATTAATGGTTGCACTGCATACGCTGTAGGGTGCATAACGAACATGGCGAAAATATCAATTATAGAGCTTTGTGTAGCCGCGGCTTAAGGCGAGCCGTAGAAAAATATCAACACGAGCCTCATGCCGCCTGAAGGCTGTTGTGGAACATCTCTGGTTTAAAGTGGAAGTATGTAAGGCATTAACAAATCTACGTGAGGTATTTAAAAAATAAAATATATATTTTGATAAACATTAATGCATTAGAAAGGAAACAAAGGAGTCAAAAAGTTAAAACAATGCTCAAACTTTTTTTTATTTATTTTTTCAAATCCACATATTTCACATTATGCAATATAGAAACAGGTTGCACATAAGTTATATTAAGCATCATTGACAATACAATAACCCTAATCATTCCTATTATTTCAAATGCTTTTAGTACTAGCTATCATCAGTGTCATTTGGGAGCAAATAGTGGACATTACAAGATTTTCTGAAAGAAATATAAAAAGTGCTCCATAAAGGATGTTTCTTAAATACATCTAGACATTTTAGGGGGTTAATTCCTAGAAAAAAAATATTGTTACGCGTATGTCAAACTGTTGTACACCAAAATTGTAACTCTTAATTTTTTTATAAAGCTATCATTTCTTCTCCTTTTCTACTTACGTAGTATTCAACTTGTAAATATTTGTCTCTATTCTTTGCCTCTTTATTAACAACTGTACAATGTTTATAGATGTAATTTTTTTACACGAAATACTAAATTTTATTAAGCGGAAAATACCTCAACAAATTCCAATTCAATTAATTAAAATTTATAATGGTCCCATACTTTTGAAGGATATACATGTACTCTAGGCATTTTTTTAAGACAAAGTGAGCAAAAAACTTCCGACCGTTACATGTTAAACTAAAAAAAAAAAAGAAAACATTAATATTTTTCAATTTTTCAAACTATTTATACTAATTTTTAAAAACTAAGTATACTAATTTTTAAAAACTAAATTCAAAATTTCAAAAAAAAAACTAAATACAAAAATTAAAAGATACCTAACCTAACTGAATAAATATATAATAACCCCTTAATTTTTCGCGTAAGAACTCGAGTTTCTTGAAATTTTGTACTTAACAATTTTTTAAGGTACTAATTAGGAATATCTATTTCTAAGAAGAATAATACAAGTTTTGGAAAAATCCACGAAGGGAACGGTCATGAGTTTTCTTATAAAACATTAATGTAAAATCTTTATAAAATATAAAATAGGATAAGTGAGGTTAGGTGTATGTTTTGTTGTAACTATATTCCAATAAAAATTATAAGAAAGATCAAATTTGTTAAATACACATTATTAGCTGCTCTGGACGATTGTGAGGGATACAGATTAACCAAATATTTCACTTTTGTTCTAAAGAATAAGATATGTTAATTAAGTCTTTAACAACTCGAGAGGTGCAACTTTTTTTTCTGTTGTTTAAATATGCAAAATAAAATGATTGTGCAAGACATATAAAAGCTATAAGTTGTATACTTCTGACGTTATTAACGGATCATTAACCACACTTCTCCCAAATTCCACAAAAATAAGCTGGTACAAATATATCACTGGCTCCCAGTGTAGATTCAGCCTGTAAAATAAAAGTTGTAGAGAAAAAAGTGAAGATTTCTCAACAGATTCAAAAGACCCAACCTCTCTTATGTTTCATTTTTATCAGAACTTTAATTAATTTACGTTAATATATTGATTATCGTTAATAAGGTGTTAAATAAACTTTTTTATACTTACGTTTTACTCATCGATTTTTGATTAATTGCCCAATAAATAAAATAAACAGAGTCTATAGGTAATAGTAGAGTGTATTTATATTTATATGTATTTTATTACATACGTAAGAGGATTTTATTGATATTGTGATACAAAGCGAAATAAATATCTTGATATGTCACACGCTGTTTTTTTTCAGTTGGAGAGCTCCATTAAATAAAATATTGTTAGTCAAACAACAAAAAATTTTTACTAATTTGCACTAAAGACATTGATTTAGTAGTTTTTAAAAAATGTCACCAAAACTTTCCTGTTAAAAGATCAAAAAAATGTTCCTTTCCACGAGGTTTAAAACATTTCTAAAATACCATGGAATAAACAAGTTTTTTTAATCGGATAGGAAATGACTTTAAGGCCTTTTTTTAATTATTAGATATGCTAACAAAAAGTAAATATTTTTGTTAAGACTACTAGTTATTGATATAGAATATTTATATTCACATTTTTTTAATGATATATTTTTAATTTAATTTTAATATCTGATATCAAAATTTTGAAAGTTCTAGCATTCTTGAAAATTGTGTAAACTAAATATTCGAGAGTCATTTAATTGGTGCCAATAATTTAAAAAAACTAATGAATAAACTTGTCTACAGACGTCGTCCTAAAAATACACAGTTCATTTTATTCTCTTTAATATTTTTCAAAAGATATTTGTAAAGAAAGCGTTATAAAATTTGTTTGAAAAATACAACAAGGAGTTGCTCACTCAATGGAAGTTCAAAACAAGCACCTGACCGCTGCACATTAGTCCAAATGACTCGGCTTTTTCCAAAAACGACTGCAATATCATAAGCTTTCTATTTTCTTTTTGAGAAGTATTTTCATGAAAACAGAAGACCAATAATTTTTGGTAAGCTTTGTGATTATCCCGCGAGAGTCCCTAAAAAGTTGTTTTTACCTGCCTTTAAGAAGTTATTGAGATTTTGGAAAAAAAATGGAAATACCTACAGTCATTGTACAATAGAAGCGGCACTAATAAGAAATTAGTGCGCTGTCTATACAATACAGGTGCGTAGAACCACGAATATTTTTAACTTTGTTAGCCCCGGACTTTGGTAAAAATTTGACAAATTTTTTGAACAACTTGATTCCAACGGATTGAACAAAAAAATTATACAGCGTACAACTACAATATACACGCTCCTAAAAGTTCGTGCAATTTTTTTGCAAAAACTAAAGTGACTGAATAAGATTTTTTTCTCTATATCACACTTAATACTTGCACAACGTTTAAAATTAATCTAATAATTAATTTTTTCAGACTGATTTTTTAAATATTTTATTAGGCCGCCATTTTGTTTTGCTATCTTATATTCATACCAAAAGTTCATACCTATGTAAAACATTTTAACTAAATTGGATAATTAATTTTTTTTAACGTAAAACATTTTAACATAATCAAAATATTACCAGGATAATTTAATTTTTTTTTGAACGTTTCATAATTTTTAGGCCGCTGACATCTTGTTCTTTTTTTAGCATCTAGGATTTTTATATTGCACAAATATTACCGCCCATTAAGTAGTTTTTCAGGCAATGTTTAACCTTAATTTTTGACTACCAAAATTTCACCAGTTGATTCATACATAATACTAGATTTTTGTGCAAAATTTGAGATAAATTGGATAAGTAATTTCCTAGTAATATATTTTTTTAACATTTCACTAGGCTGTCATTTTGTTTTGCCATATTGCAATGTTACCATCCCCATGACCCTTAATTTTTGACCAAAATTTAAAATCAATCGGGTAAGTAGTTTTTTAGCTATGCCGCGAACAAACAGGCAGACAGACAAACAGACGGAACTGAGAAAACATGCTTTTGGGTATCTAGGGACCCTGAAACGAGAAAATCTGAAAAAATCTCGGACCCGCTTTACGAATATTCATACATTATTACACTTAATACCTAAAAATCAGGAGTATCCCTATACCGAAAAGGGATAAAGAAGAAAACATTTCAAATTGAATAAAAAACAATTTTTTATTTGAATATTGTTTGTGTATCGCTGCTGGTAACATTAAACTCCAATATCAACTATCGTCAGCCGATTGGTTGAATTTACCTGAAGGGTAGTAGAAGGGGTGTGTACAATTAGTGCTTTTGTATCTCGGAATCAGAAAACCTGTCGCAGAAAAAGAAAAAAAATCAAAATCTGGGCATCAAAAACGAAGAGAAGCTGTATCATCATTGTTTTACGCCGGCATGAGCAAAAATCGAAATATAATAAAGCAGAAAACAGATCAGACAAAGCATGAAATTAAACAGTGCTTGTTGGTTATTTTATAACTTGTGTTCGAAATTTCCCTTATAATCTAAATATTTTTACTTAGACTTTTACCTTTGGTAAGCGGATTCTTCATATTATTACTGCTTGTTGTAATTTAGTTTTGCGGTTTGTCTCTGGTGTTCTCACATTAATAATAAACAATATTGCATTTTTAAGTAATTTATTAGTATAATGTTTCGATAATGGATCGTTGGTTAGAAAGTGGCCTCTCAAAAGATTACGTAATTAATGAATGGCCAAAGTGTGAAACGTGACTTCCAGACCAACAGGCAAGTACATGAAATTCTTACATTATTAAACGGGTAAATATTCCTTCATCAAAAAACACTGTTAAATTTTGTGTGGCAAACTTAAGTATTATGAGAATTATTTTCAGTGTGGGTTTAGTTAAACTAGAGACGATAACAAGCAAATGCCACAGTGTGTTTTATGTTTCGATTTCTTTTCAATGGAAGCATGAAACCAGCAAAACTTCCATGTCACACACAAAGCACCCGGAATGAGTAATCCAACTGAAGAAAAGTTAGAAATTGATTACTTAAGTTTCTCTTGGAACTAAAATTGCAACACTGGCTTTGTTTTAAATAGAGAAACTAACAGCTACTGGATATTTATTCAAGTTTAAGACATAAAATCACTACTTATGCCAGATTTAGAAAATATTGTGAGATAGAAAAAATGTTTTGGGGTTGTGTATTTTTGTCCTAGGGTTAGGATATAAACAATTATTGGAAGCGTATGGTTAGGTAATACACTCAATATTGTTAAAACGGCAATACTTAATACATACATATTCTTTTATTATAAAAAACCTTTTATACGTAAAAATAAGAATTATGACATATTTGTCAATACTTTTACGTCTAGTTAATACATAATATATTTAAATGTTTGTAATTTTCACATACTTCCGCTCAATATTTGTTAGTTTCATTAACTCAGTTTGGATAACAAGTAGCAAATAGTTTTTTTATAAATAAATAAAAAAATCAGAAGCTGAAGAAAAAATATTATTTTCATAACTTACATTTGATAAAATATTCTACTTTCAAAAAGTTACAAATTCCAATTTTTCTTTGTATATAGAGCGCAGCCTCAGTGCATTATTTAGAAAATTGTTCAAAAAGGTCAGCATATTACTTCCGACTTGGGGATCCGCAATTATGATGAATTTGAAAACAACTGAGTTAAAGGACATAAATCAACCAGCCACAGAAAAGCCAACCAATGCAATTCAAATGTTGAGCCATCGTACATAAAGTTGATAACAAATTGGTTGAATCTAGAATCACTCCATCATTACCAAGGAATGTGAAAGGCTGTCTTCACACACTCGCCACGAAATGACATCTTGTTTTTTTAAAGTAGGTAATTTGCATCTCATTCAGGCATCTGACGCTTTATTGAAAGCATTGCAAATATGGACTACTGGGTAGTTTTTTATATTTTGACACCGTGACACGTATTTCTATTCTTTATTTTTTGAGTAGGATATTTTTAGATAAATATGATAAAAAATAAAAGAGCACAGACAAGAAAACTAAACGACTTGTATTTTTTAAATACGACGCACACCTGGAAACCCACTTTTTCCTCACTTTAAAAATATATGCAATATGATGTCATCTGCTTTAACCGTTTTTGAAATATTTAGCTATAATATTGCTGAAAAGTGATTCAATAAAAATCTAAATTAGCCATGCATAAAGTTAAGAGAATCACAACAGGTCTGTTTTGCCAGGGTATAAAATTTGTGTATTAAAACTGTAATAAATACAGATTTTTTCATTTTTACATTATCCATGGCTACTTCGATTTGTACTAATTCGATTTTTACCAGTTGAAGGCCACAGATTCTCGGTATATAAACGCCTCTGTTGCACCAATTTTGTGTAAGTACCCGGTCCGTTAGACGGTTTACTAACACTGTCCCTCCATAAAAAAAACATTATGTGTCCTGCCTACTGGAGAGAAGATTATGGATTTTTGCAGAAATGTTTGTATTATATCATGAGGATAAACATTCAAAATTATTTATTTACAATAATTAAAAAACTAAGCCTTAAATATTATTGACTCAATAGAGGTTCAAAAATTTTTAAAAAATCTTTAGTTATAAAAAGTCGTCTACCATGACCATGCCTCGTTTTTTTATTAAACTAAACTTTTATTAAAGATCAATTCGCATTCAAAATCGGTTAAATAAGTATTTTTGGGCACCAATACAAAATACAATAATACTTATTTTTCTTTCAACGGGCAAATGTATAAAACATGTGTTGAAAATGTGTGGTGTTTATTTCTACTAGCCGATTTTAACAAATTTCGAAATTACTTCCGAATTAATTAAAACAAATACGTGAGTAGCAATTAAATATAAAATCGGCAGTATCGACCAAGGCGACAGGTCTTCAATTTTTCTGTCTTTGAATACGAGTATATATATATATATATATATATATATATATATATATATATATATATATATATATATATATATATATATAAAAACTATAGCACAACAACAGCACCATCCGGAAAACATTTTTTTATAAAAGGAAGCGTCGCAGTCACCAACACTTCAGTCTCTATTCCCTAGTGTTATTTTGGCGAAACGTAAAACTGTTCTTTTCAGAAAAACACATTGTAATGAAAACCATATATATATATATATATATATATATATATACACAGCTTTTTTTCGGAATGACCCTAGTGTTATATCCAAAATGAAAACCTATCATTGTATATTTCAAGCACTAATTTAAAATGCCCCATCAAATCTCTTAAATAACAGCAATAATGAAGATATGGGTTTTTCGATGATCAACCAAATCAGCAAGTAATATTATTAGAGCTATTATAGCTATATCGATTATTAGAACTAAAATAATAAAAAAATCGCATTTTATCTAAATTTATACATAATTTATTTTTGACGTCAACAAAAAAGCGCTATACATTTCTTACAAAATAATATTATATAAATTTAGTCTAATAACAACTAATCATAATCTTCACTAGAGTTCTGAAATATGTATTTATCCTTAAAATTTATATATAATGCATCCTAGAAGAATCAATTTAAGAGACGTAAACATATCCACTGAACACATCAATTTGTTCTCATATTTCTACACTTATATGTTCTACTATAAATTAAAAAAATATATTTTATCTAACTACACAACCAGAAACTTAAATTCTATTTACAAAATTTATTTATTTTAAATGTATACTTTTAAATTTATATATACCCATCCATACATGGATAATCCAATTTGTTTAAACCTTATCACTGTATTAAAATCTGTTTTCTGAAAATTTCTAAGTGCTACTTAGAAATATAATTATTCCTTTAACTTAATGTAGATGGCCTTTGTATGTAATATTATAATATGTTAGCACCATTTTACTCCCCTTACTAACTTAATTATTCTTGAATTTTAAGATTTAAATATTATTTATTTTCACTTAGTAAAATGTAAAAAATGGGTTATTCATAGTGGTATGTTATAATATCTCTCTCAAAAAACATACCTATTTTCAAAATTTGGTACTAGACATTGAACTCTAAAATTAAAATATTTTGCGCTTGTGACACATTCCCTTTCCATGCCAAAAAACTACAAGTGTGTTATTTTAAATGAAGCACCCTATACAGTTTTTTCTATATTTCTATTTATAGAAGACTCGTCGAAAGATAAGCACATTTTATTAATAGTTACTTATACCCGTTTTTGAGATAAAATGTACTTCGTTCAGATTTAACGATAGGTATAAAATATGTTTAGATTTTTACGAGACAACTAAAAGGTAACAAATACACAGGGTGATCCATTATAAATAACAAACCACTCACCGTGACTAACCTTGTATAATAACGATATACAAAATATATACGTTTAAAGGAAATTGTTCATTTCTTTGGTATTCTTAAAATCAATACAAAAAACTATAATATGTCATGGGATATAACATTTTTAGGAGTATTTGGACACTTTGTCAATAGTGCTTTTTACCATTTTGAACCATTTTATTGGCTAGTCATCACCTAATATTCTTTAGTTTCAACTTTGAATTTTAAATACAGTAACTTTTGTAGGAATTTCAGAGAGGAACATTACTGATTTTATATAATATTTTCTAAATAATAATCTCGATAATTTTTAGAGATACAAAAACACAAAACTTTTCAGATTTTTTTTGTAGTCAATGGAACATCAAGTTTAAAAAATATGAAAAAATTGGAAAATTTCTTTGTTTTAAATAAAACACCTTACCTTTAAATTCGATTCGTATAAAATGTATAAAACGTTTTGTAACTATTTTTAACTGTTTTCGAGTCACATAAAAATAGAAAATTTAAAAATTTTTAGATCCTATAAAATCTAAATGGCTTCACTTAGGGCAAAACAAATGAATTGAACAATTCTATCTTAGTTTTAAGATTTTTTTATCACGGCATTTTTTCCGATTTTTTAAAGAAGAAACAAATTTATATCTTTTTATAGTACATTTGATAATGTAATTAAAGCATTAAAAACTAAGAGAAAATTAATTCGTTTTGCTCTAAGTCAAGCCGATTAGATTTTTTTAGGCCTATCATATTCTTAAGCTTAGTTCTCCACGAGATTTTATAGAAAAACCATGATTGGCTCTTGTAGTTTAAATAAAAATAAATAGACTAAGGAGTGATTTTAGATACCCCCATCTGCAAAGACATGTCGAAAGAAATCAAAAATAACGTAATTAAAAAACCTTTTTACAAATAAATTGAAACTTTAAAATTAAATCAGAATCTTGATATACTAAGTTTAATTTAAATTTTATTAATAACTATGTTTCATATTTGAATTTTGCGTAAACCCCAAAAGTAAATACTGATTTACTTGAGCAGTACTTAAAAAATGAATTTGGTTTTATGACAATATAAGTGTATTGTCATTAATAGTTCTGGCCGTCGAACTTTTGATGCGACTGTTGATCAACGAACTTGCATTTCATTCGCTAGAAACTGTGACAATGAGGATGACGAATAAACCTTAAAGTTGAATAATAGGACTTTTGAGCGGCAGAATGGCCCAGCATTAACTAAACGTTGGTACAGAACATCTTAGACCAGCTAAACCCAGTTGCTTAACTTTTCCAAACAGCAAAGACCGAAAAATTATTATATCGACATGCTTACTGACAACAACATTAGGTATAAACAGTGCAGCTACAAAAAAAAGTAAAGTCTGACTATTTTAAGCTATCGCATCGATTTAACGATTTTAAAACTGCTAATACTCCATTATCTACTATACCCGCTCTCAGTAAAAAATATTATAACCCTGTCAATAACTGAACCACTCACTATGAGAATCGTCAGGTAACTCATAGAAATGCAACCATAATAAGTCCTTGAAATTTAAAGATTATTTTAGGTTCCAATGTAAAACGCAGAAGTCCAACTTGAAAGAAAGAAGAAAATTTTGTAAAAAAATAGGGAAATCAGTTGGAAGACATTTTTAAATAAGGGAACCACCACTCATTACATTGAAAAACAGCTTCACTTAAACTTTCTGATGTTTTTTTATATGATGGAAATTATTTTTGATAAATAATGGAGGGGGTCGATTTTGCAATTTTCGAGCTATAGCGGAACAAAGGAATAATTTTTGGTGTACCGAGATATATTACAACTATAAATTTGTTCATTTACTGTAAGTACACTGTAAAAAATATTAATTTCTAAATAATAATAAACAATTATTATGCATATTTTAAGTTTATAGTGTTGAATTGCGGACTTATTTGTGTACAAAGTATTATAATTTATTTATTTTAGACTAAATTCAAAATGTTCATAGTTAATTAGCCAAAACAAGAACAGAGTTTCATATAGGGGAAATAAATCCAAAGCTGTCGCACACCACTATATATATATATATATATATATATATATATATATATATATATATATATATATATATATATATATATATATATATATATATATATATATATATATATATATATATATATATATATATATATATATATATATATATATATATATATATATATATATATATATATATATATATATATATATATATATATATATATATATATATATATATATATATATATATATATATATATATATATATATATATATATATATATATATATATATATATATATATATATATATATATATATATATATATATATATATATATATATATATATATATATATATATATATATATATATATATATATATATATATATATATATATATATATATATATATATATATATATATATATATATATATATATATATATATATATATATATATATATATATATATATATATATATATATATATATATATATATATATATATATATATATATATATATATATATATATATATATATATATATATATATATATATATATATATATATATATATATATATATATATATATATATATATATATATATATATATATATATATATATATATACAGGGTGTTGAAATATTAGTTCTATTTTATTTTTTATTAAATATTTGTTGCAAATAATAACATTTTCTTACGAAATTAAACATTCGGGGTATTTTTTGGGTGAAGAATCATAATTTGGTATTAGATTTCATGTGACAGTTAGAGGGCGCTAGGTACGCTACTATTATCTATGTAAATTTGCCCCAACTTTTGGCGATGCACTTCTGGGTTTTTTTTTACGAATAAATATTATTCTTGTACCTTTTCTAATCAAATAAGCTATACTTACTCAACAACGTTAGAGGTAACCGTTCTCGAGCAATTTGCAAGTTTATGCGTCGATGCAAGGAAAACATTTTTTATTAATAATAAACTAAGGTGTATCTATTTCAAGACAATACAAAATTGAAGGTAAGTATGAATTATTCTAAACTATAATAAATGCTCCACGTGATGACCGTTAGTTTGAAGGCAAAATGTAATTATTTTTTTTTAGAGAACGTAGTATACTTTTTTTTGCTTAGGAAAGTGTAAGTATTTATTCCTAAAAAAAAGTATACTTACTCAACAATGCTAGGTAACCGTTCTTAACAATAATAAACGCAAGTGTCATTTTTACAAAATTGTTATTGTCATATTAACAATTTGATTTAATTGAAAGTAAGGTTTTAATTTACATTTTTTTTTAAATGGTTTCGCTTAGTAATGAAGAATTTAATTTTGTATTGTCTTGAAATAAATACACCTTAGTTTATTATTATTAAACAATTTTCCTTGCAACGACGCATAAACTTGCAAATTGCTCGAGAACGGTTAACTCTAGCATGGTTGAGTAAGTATAGCTTTTTTGCTTAGAAAAGGTACAAGAATAATATTTATTCGTAAAAAAACCCAGAAGTGCATCGCCAAAAAAGTTAGGGCAAATTTACATAAAATAATAGTAGCCTACGTAGCGCCCTCTAAGTGTCACATGAAATCTAATACTAAATTATGATTCCTCACCCAAAAAATACCCCAATTTCGTGAGAAAATTTTATTATTTGCAACAGATATTTAATAAGAAATAAAACAAAATTTATATTTCAACACCCTGTATCTCCGTAATGTAGCATTTCCGGACCTTGGTTAATATGAGAATTTTTTCATGTTTTCTTATGTAGAATCACTCCTTTCATTTTGTAGGGGTTGTTCGAGAACACCCTGTATATTTTTATATATATATATATATATATATATATATATATATATATATATATAATATTTTGTTTATATAGAATTTTGGTTATGTGTATAAAAGAATCCTCAACGGTTAACGAAGTCACTTAATAAACAACCTGTATTAAACTCTGTCTTTCAGGCAGAAGTTGTACATTAAAATATTATAACACATTTATTCATAAAATTAGGAAAAAGCAGTAATAATGTAAAACTTGAAATTAAAAACCAAAAAACAAACAGGGAAATATTTATAGCATGTCGCCGTATGATGAAAAATATGTTTTGACGATATACACGTTTTTAATTTATTTGTTATTAATTTTTGGGAGCAATGAAGTCCTTTATCAAGTATTTAATAATAGTTAATAGTAATTGTATTATCATGTACCTTCTTAACATATATAAATTGTGACATTTGCGTTTATTATTTTGGTTCTGTAATAAACTAATGAATTAAGAAGAAAGCAAATTAATAAATCCACAATAATTTGTAATTTTTATTTGTATAACACATCAACATTCTATATATGAACTTAAAATATGCATGCATAATAATTTCACCCAGATACAGATAGCGTTATTATTTAGAAACTATTATATAGTATAGTGTGTTGACAGTAAAGCAACCCATTTATTTGTAATATTTCTCGATAGGGAGACCGGAGGATCGGTATAAATTTAGAAATCAGTTTTTTCGAAAACGTTTTGTTGGAAGGCTAATAATTTCGAAATACATACAGTTCGACAAAAACACAATGTTCATATGACTTCGATTAACTATTAAAACAACGATCGAATGACAATAAGTTCTATGATAATCGAAAAAATGTAATCAAAAATATTTGGCAATTTAAACCCCTTCATCTGTCGGCTAGTTGTCAGTAAACATAGAGATTTTAGTCAATTATTGTTGCTTTGTGTTAAATTTGATTCTTCACTGCTTTTGGTTTTTCTCTAGGAAAACGATAACTTACATTTTTTCAAAATATGTTTAAGTGTATCCTTGGATGATTTTTAGACTATTTTCTGGAGTCTTAACTTTTTCATAGCGACAAATCAAAAAACCGTTTTTCAATGTAATATGTCATTAGTGCCCATTATTTTTTAACAAACACAACCCCTAACAATATTATCTTTGGTTTCTGATATAACCTAGATCTTAACTAACTCAGTTTAGTATATAACATTATTTATTGTGAACGCTAGATATTATTTCCCTTCTTTTATATACAGGACCAGCTGCAGGTATCGGCGTCGCGGTTTGTTCTATTTTATTAGACGACGATTCTAAACTCTCAGAATCAGGTATATGCCGAGTAGGGTGCCTTGAATCCGTATACCTTCGCTTAGTGTACTTCTTTTTTTCTTTATCTGCTACGCTTGTAGTTGTAACAGCTGCGGATACTATTGGACCAACTTGAATTTGTGTAGTTGGCTGAACCACCTTTGGTTTTGACTCCACTTTAATTATACGTTCAAAATCAGCTGTTTTTGACTTAAGAACGGCATTACCTATACTAGTGATACTTGGAGTAAATCTGGGTTCTCTTTCCAATCTCGACTCTGCAAAAGATATGGCGCTAGCGCTTTTAGTAATTTCGGAACTGGTACCGTACATAGCTTTAAGATCTCTAACTTTCTGAATGGTCTGAGGACTAGGTCCTTGAGCAAAAGAAACCTTTTGAATTATTGGTCCGTCCCTTAACATGCTTCTGTCTTTGGGAGCGGCTTTGAGAATGTTAGCTTCCTCGGGGATGTAATTGACGGATGTATGTACGCTATCTGGCGATGTTGGTGGACTACTGGTCCAACTTGGTGGGGAGGAGAAGTGACCTTGATCGGCTATACTGGAAGACACTGAAGTTGGGGTATTTTGTAGAGGGGAAGAGTAGGTAGTTGGTGCTGAGGAACCTACGGCTGAGTCATACCCCTGACCTAAAAAGAAAATATAATTTTGAAATTGGCGTCAATAAATTTTTAGACTGTGTTCTGACATATAATATTTAAGATTATGCTTATTGCATAAAACTGCAGCTACTTAAGGTTCTTAAAAATTGTTTTTTTTTTGTAGAGAACTCTTTATGAAACAGAAAGAATAAATTATACAGATTCATAACACTATTTTATAGTATAGGTCTTCAAACAGTGTCAGCTTAAATCCGATGAATGCTTTTGGAGTGAAACCTCTGTTGCCATTTAGCAAAAATTTAATTAAAATAAATGAAATTGTTAAACAAGTATGCGGTAAAATCGAAAAAATGCAAACATATTTTTCGATCCATAAAACTTTAAAAATTTTAATTGTCAAATGAATATTTCTATTTTTTTGAATGTATTATTTGATAAGGAACATCTTTTGGATTTTCTTCCGAATACTTGTCTTTCAATGTTTTTTATTTTAATTACATTTTTGCTAATTGGTACTAGGATATATAGAAGGTATATGATATACAATATTCATCTTAAATTTTAGGAGGAATCGAATTCCTTAATTATATATAGGGTACCCATTTAAAATAATTGTTACATGCCCAAGAAAAAATAAAACACCCTGTACACACGTAAATAGCATAAATTAAAAAATCTAGGTGGCAATAGACAACTTTTGTATTTTAGTTATTTTACTTTTTTCTCGACCTTTTACAGTTTTCTAGATAGGGAGTAGTTAATCTTATATGCGATACCCCGTACAGAAACCAATGTAACGCAAATAACAGATTTTTTTTTAAACGGACTTTCGTTTTGTTAGAATAATTTCTACAACAAAATTTAAAAACTTGTATTAAGTATTTGTAAGTATTTAAAATTATTATTTTGACATACCCAGTGATAGTGAACCAGTAACTGGTTGTATATTTGAAGCAATTGAGGAATCACTACCAACTGATGTGTTTCGTCGCCTTGGAGGTACTATTGGTGTTTTCACTACTCCTATCGTCATATGATGTCTACCGTTTTCTACATCTTCTATATAAGGAATGTCATCATCTAAAATATAACAGACTGACGTTGAACTTTTATATCCAAATATTTACTTTTAGCAACATTATTTGTATTCATGTTTATAAGAAAATACATATAAATTGCTAAAAATTTGGTTTGGTAGTTGGTTTATTTAAGTATGTAGTTGGTTTATTTAAGAAAAATTGTGCAGCATTGGCGCAAAGGGCAAACATTTCATTGGTAGTTGGTCAAATTATTAAAAATTAATAGAACAAAATTTTGCAGGGTTGCCGGATTAGGCACAAATGACGTAAATATATATTTTTTTAATTGTACCTGTGCATGTTTATAGTAGAATTTGGTACATCTTGCTATTCTAAACAATAAATAGGGAGTTAAATGTTTTTATTCATTAATTTTCAACAGATTAGTATCTTATTGGTTTTCTTTGCTAAAAGAGATAAACCTTTGATTTCAACATCAGATTTATAGTGGGTGTTCCAATTAAAAAAAATTGATGTAAAAAGAATTAGGAACAAATTATAAAAATGTTGTTTTTTTAAAACTGAATGTTCGTGGCTTTGGTAAATCAATCAAACGTTATACGACCGGCAATTTTGACATTAATTCCCAATGGCAAAGGAGAAGTTATTTTGATGAGACAATTGATCTATGCTCTCTGTTTGCTAAAAATTTTACAAAAAGTGATTATATAATAATTCTTTGGGATCACAGAATGCTGTTAAAGGAAGAACAATAAAAACAGAAAATGTTGAAGCACTTCTCGATGCCTATATACCAATTTAATTCTTGTTGGTCCTCTACTTTACCTAGACAGGCCTGTTTTAAATGAAATCATAGAAAAGCACAACGGTATTATGGATATTGTTGAAAGAAGCAACGACAAGGTTTATTTTTTACCACTTCTCTACCACCCTTCCCATGGAATCTTAAGCTTTTTAGACAAGACTAACTTAGTTAATCACCTATGTACCAAATTAAAAAAGGCACCACATCATGTTATCTCTAACACCGGCGCTACAGATCAATCCGAGCATAGTATGGACAACACCAGCACTGATAAAACAACTCAAATTTTTAACTGTCAACGAACCAAACAAGCTTGCTATATATATTATCAGAATGTCAGGGTCTCAGAACGAAGATAGATAGCATTTTAAGAGGTACCTCTCTCTTTTAATTTTGATATTATAATCTTATCTGAAATATAGCTGAATAGTAATTTTTCTGGTTCTGAATTATTTGGTACACATTTTACCATATTGCGTAGAGACAGAAACTATGAGGAAATGAACTGTCAGCATGATGGAGGAGTTTTAATTGAGACTTCTAATAATTGTCAAGCCTGTCTTATTTGCACACCAACCAATGCTTCTTACGAAGATATCTGGTTTCAGTTAAATGTCAATCAGACAAACCTAATAATTTGTTGTGTATACACTCGTCCTTAGAGAGTAACCTTTCTGTAATACCTACGAATCCTTAAGGAACAAGTATGATAATCATAGATTTGTTCTGTATGGAGATTTTAACATTCCTCTAATTGATTGGTCAACGGAAGATAATACCTTAATACCAACGAAATTGCATTCACCAGCTGCAGAAATACTAATTGAGTCCATGTCTTTCCTCGAGTAACAGCAGATCAATCCACACTCAAACTGTCTTGGCCGAACCTTCGACTTAGTATTTGTTGATGAGTTTATTGAAATCACGGTCTCAATTTGTTCCAATCCTCTGGTTAAAGTCGATCCCTATCATACTGCCATAGAATGCTACTTTAATATGAAATAAGTAATAAAATCAAGCATTTAGATATTTCAAACAAAGCTTGACCTGATGGCATACTACCTGTTTTGCTGAGAAATTGTTGTGGATCACTTGTTAATCCACTTAAGATTATTTTTCAAAAGTCAATGGACACGAGCTATTTTCCTTTAACATGGAAACATTCTAATCTTTTTCCTATATTTAAAAATGGCGATAGAATGGATATCAACAATTATCGAAGCATATCACTACTCTCCGTCATACCTAAACCCTTCGAGGCTATTCTCACTGATGAGATTTTTGACACTTTCAGAAATTACATCGTACTTGAACAGCAAGGATTTTTTCAGAGGTCGTTCAACTGCTAACTTTGCAGAGTATTAAAATTTTCTTATTTCCTCAGTCGAGACTCGACATCAGATTGACTGCATATATACAAATCTGTCTAAAGCTTTTGACAGAGTCTGTCGTCCTTTATTGTTAGATAAACTATCTGAAATTGGTATTTCTGGTAACTATTTCAGGTGGTCAAATCTTATTTGAACATTGTCAGCTGGTAGTGGTATCTGTTCTGTTTCGTATGAAGTGTTTGTGAAATCAGGTGTTCCACAGGGTTCTCATCTCGGGCCTGTACTCTTCTTATTGTTTATGAACGACGTTATTTCATGTTGTAAATCGTCTCATTGCCTTTTAGAAGTCGATGACCTTAATTTTTTTACTATTGCGAAGCCTGATTCCGGTTGCTTGCAGTCTGATCTTAATATATTTAATGAATGATGTAATTCAAACTACTTGACAATTTACATATCAAAATGTAAATCTATAAGCTTTTATAAGCGTCGAGATCCAATTAGAACCGTATATTCTATTAATAACTCAAATATGGAAAATGTTTTATCCATTATTGATTTAAGAGTAATTTTTGACACCGACTTGACATTTAACCTTCATACTGTAAGCATTATTCTAAAAGGGTTTAGAATGCTTGGATTTATCATGAGAAACACTAAACATATTTTTGAATATTGTTCTGTGATATGGTCACCATTTTATGCTGATCATGTAAATAGACTAGAAAAAAATCAAAATAAAATTTGTCAAATACTTGCTGTATAAACACCATTTTCCATATCTTAACATACCATATGATACCAGGTTTTTGCTTTGTGGTTTCAAAAGTCTGGAGCATCGACGCAGAAATACTTATCTGTTATTTCTTTACAAACTTGTTAACAGTTTTATTGATTGCAGTAATTTATAAAGTTTTACTTTTAGTTCCAATAAGACGTACGAGGCAAGCTCAATTATTTTACGAATAACATCATAGAACGAACTATAACCAAACAGCCTTTATTTATCTTTTAGTATGTAACTACAACAGTTTGTTTCCTAACTATGACATTTTCTCTCTCAACCTAGACTGTTCTAAAGAAATGCTTAACGACTCATAAATCTATATCAATTTCCTTCTAATCAATATACGGATTTATAATTTTGCTTGTCTTAATATGCATTATGTAAGCAGGCTTAAGTATTTGTACCAATTAGAATTTCTTTATTCTGTAGTGTATTTCAATTAAATAAAATGAAATAAAGTAAATTAAAACAGAAACAGGAGACATTTTTTAGGGGAATTCCATGTTGCGGGTTATCAGTAAACGTCAAATCAGTTATTTGAAAACATGACATCAATTCTTCGCCCAAAACCAAATTCAATCGACCATTTTTTAAATTGACGAGGTGTCTTTCGTAAATTTCCGTACACGTATTTCTGTATGTAATCTTGTTTTATAATTACCCGCCCTTTTGGTTAGCTTTTTTAATTTGGGATGTCCTAAAATGAGTCTGTCGAAACATTTTGTGTCTTCGTCGCATGCACAAATCAAAACATACAAAATTACATGTACGGAAATTCAGGAAAGCACGATCTATAAAAATTGGTGCCGCGAGCAATATTGTAAGCAGGTATTCTATAAAATGTTTGTAACGTATGGTAAAAGAAAGTCCAAACACTATCCAATAGTCTAATTCACAAACTCAAAATGGTATTAACTCTTGCTAGTGCTAATAAAAATATGCATGAAGGCAAGAAACGTTATTTTTTTTTTACGAGTTTGAGAAGATCATCAATCCTTACCTATATTATAAGATATTCCAGTCTGAACTGGTATAGTTAGGCTTGCCGTAAGCACTCCACTGTTATCAAGAACATACGGACTGGACTTTCGTCGTTGATGCAGATCAGCATCAGACATGCGAAGCACCCTAGTAACGTCTTCAGTATGTGTCGAACTGCTGCTTTCTAGTGACGAGGATCTCGTCTTATAGAAGTCTTCGTCTTTTTGAGAACCTCTTATTCTAGAAAAAAGACCATCTTCGGTTTTTTCACGCTTTCGTCGAAGACTGCGTTCCCGGATTTTATCTTTGTGCCTAAAAAAATTATATATTGTCTTTATAAATACAGAGTAACATTATCTGTTGTAAATATTTTTCAGTTTTAAGAACAAAATATATATGCCATATTTGTATAGGAAGCCTCTACAATAAAAACAAAAAAGATTTTTATATATAAATTATCAAGACAATTCATACTTATTACATGTCGTTTCAGAAGAATAACAATTCTTGTATAAAATAAAGTTTTAGGTTTAATTCTGAGGGTAAGATTTGAGCAAGTTCAAAGTTGCCAACCATACGAGAGATTAAATCAATTTTGCCCCGAAATTGGGACACCACTTTTTGCACTTTCGAAGTATGTAACATTAGAAAATAAAAGTTTCAACAGTTTGAGACGTTCCCTGTAAAGTTCTAAGTTACAATATCGTTTTTAGTAATTAGCACTTAAGACGTTCTCTGTAAAGTCACTAATAAAACTACTGTAAAATGTAAGCTTCATGTGTAGAAAAATTTGGTTCAGCATTAATTGCGTCAAAAAAAACATTTTTTACAACATAATGTCCGTTAAAATATGATTTTCCAGAAATGCAATTAGAATGGCAGAAAAATTAAATGTATTAAGACATACTATAACAAATATCCCGTTATCTTGCATATTTAAAAAGTCTTGAGAAGAATTTTTGTATAAGAAGGCTGTCCGAGAGAAAAACGCCAACAATAAAAATTTCAATGTTTCATAAAATATAAGAAAAATAATTCCTTTTAAGGTTTTTCTTCCTTAGTATAATGCTATAACGATTAAAATATTTATATTTGCGTAATATAACTACATGTATCACCTAAATCTGTATATCAAATGTACTTTTTAGAAGTTAAAAACATAATTATTACCTTACTCTCATTCCAATATTTGGACCACCGGTTGCTGCAGTTTCATGCAAAAATTCTTCTCTTGAATATGTTTTCTTTGGTTCACTAGAATGCAGTTTTACATCAAATGCATATTCAGTAGAAATTTCAGAAGACGGTTGTGTAGGAGTCCAAGGTGCTGAATTTGACTCTGAGTCCAATTCGTCAACAGACCTGAAATAAATTACCTATATATAAGTAAATTCAAACATTAAAAATTTAATTTTTTAAACGATATCGAATAAACGAGACTCTAGCAACAGAGTTAACAGGGGTATAAATGTTAGAGCCAGAATTAAGGAAATCACCCTGTATGAATCATATACTCGCTACAAACGACAAAGTGATAGAACTAGACGAAGAACTTGATTTAAGTCGTAAAGCTAAACAAGGGATACAACAATAAAACATTTAGATATATGAGTCGACATCGAGGCACACAAACGAGGAAATGGGAAATGTGGAAACTGTGTCAATCCACTTTGAAAATAGGAGATTTTATTTAATGCCAAATTGGGGACTAAAACCTACGAAATAGACACACCACATTGGATAGGATGGAGAAATGCAACTAAATTACATGCCACAAAATAAACTGTGATGACATTCAAGGGACCGTCCGTAGAAGAATAGGCGGAACCTAAAGGTACTTAAAAGAACGAAATATATTTTTGAGAACCGATAGAATACATATAAAGAAGTAACAGTATGAAGCAGATTAACGATAATACTCTTCTCTTAGCTCATAGGGCTGCTTCTATTATGTCGAACCCCTTGCAGCCTGTTCCCCGCAATTACGCTCCCGATAAGTTTACCTTGCTCAATAAGGCACGTCAATAATTCTAGTTGAAGTTTTATTGAAGGCCTAGGACCTGTTATGTTGATAGTATAGCTTACCAATAAATACATTTGCCTGCATGTTACGATGGCACTTATTCGGTAAATAATTTAATATATATATATATATATATATATATATATATATATATATATATATATATATATATCATATGTGTCACACATATGTCTTATATGTGTTACACAATCTGTTATATATATGTATATATATTATATATATTATATATATTGATATATATATATATATATATATATATATATATATATATATATATATGTATATATATATATATATATATATATATATATATATATATATATATATATATATATATATATATATATATATATATATATATATATATATATATATATATATATATATATATACTATATATATATATACATTCAAAATATATATATATATATATATATATATATATATATATATATATATATATATACGATTTCAAATTCATTATTCACCACGGAATAAAATGGGGTCTAAATAAAATGTGTGTAATCGTAAAAAATCACCAATTTTTACATATCTTCACGTTCAAAAAAAATGTTTAATCAATTCCGTCGGTCTGTCTGTCTGTGTGTCAGTTTGCGGCATAACTTACAAACTACTTACCCCAATCACTTCAAATTTAGGGCAAATATAAAGGGTCGTATGGGGATGAACTAGTAATATATTGATAAAAAATTTAGTATGGCGGCCTAATGAAACGTTAACTAATTATTACTAAAAATCTAATTATTCAGTTTACTTCCAATTTTGCACAAAAATCAAGTGTTACATAGGAATGAACGGCTAATATTTTGGTAAGAATCCAAGATAGCAAAGCAAAATGACAACCTAACAAAATTTAAAAAAAATCAGCCTGAAAAAACTACTTATTAGATTAATTTCAAATTTTGTGCAAGCATTAAATGTGATAGAGAAATGAACTAGTAAAGTTGTGGTACAAATTCAAGATGGCGAAGCAAAATGGCGGTCAAATAAAAGTTTAAAAAATCAACGTAAAAAATCTTCTTATTCAATTGACTTTAAATTTTGCAGGCAAATGAAATATGACATAGGGATAGTGGTAAGAACTCAAATTGACGGAACAAAATGGCGGCGTGTGTCGTTGTAAAAACAACTGATTCAATTTATTTTAATTTTTGACCAAAAATCAAGTGTGTCATAGGTAGAAACTGGTCAAATATTGGTAGGAACTCAGTATGGCCGAACAAATGCCGGTGTCCAATACGAATGTTTGAAAAGACGGTATATATATATATATATATATATATATATATATATATATATATATATATAATCTCATCACACTTCACTATTCCTAATAAAGAGAAAGATTCACAACGAGGAAAGTTCCGAGTAAAGGAAATTTAACGATTATTCTTTCTTTTTCAAAAGATCAATTCGAAATTTAGTATCCTTATATAGGATACAAAGCTTGACAGTTTTGCCTACTATGCATTTTTTAATTAACACCCCAAAAATCTTAATTACATTACGATAAACCTTTAAATTCTATAAATGGCAGCTTTTAGATTTTTGAAATCGGACAAGAAATGAGGTTGCTATAGAGATTTGTTTTATTTTGCTTAGTTGGTCATGTCACAAATATTAATGAATTTTAGGCTCCTAATTTAGGCTTAGTAAGTAGTGTAACTAAGTAAAATTGCGTTTAAAACAAAAGGTTCGTACATTTTCTTAATATTAAAATAACTTTTTAAAAGGACGGGCAGACACGAATCGAGTGCAGAAAATGGTTCAGATAGAGAGTGGGCAACGATGAACGCCTTTTAGGTTTAACCGCCGATCTTCAGCCCCACTACCCTAATGCTCTTCGATAAAGTGATTTCAAATTGACTTTTTTATTAATAAAGAACCACGCACGAATCTTATAGAAAAGTGGTTTCGGTCCAATCCCATCTGAGCAAAAGTTACCATTGTCACGATAAACTCGTACGAGCAGTTGTCGAGATACAAAGTATTAAACATTGTACAAATTCAATATAAAATGCATGAGAAAAACAAATACAAAATGAGCATTTTAACATATTTAACATATAGTACATTCCAAAATAAGAAAAAGGTTTAATATGAACAAAGGTCCGTAAATGCTTGTTCTAGATATACAGAAAATTTCTTCGCCCCCTATCTTCGAAACAAAGGTATTTCGAACCTATGTTCATAACAAACTTTTTTCTTATTTTTGGGAAGTATGCGTTGTATATGTTAAAAAAACCTTATTTTGTGTTATCATGTTTTCCCTACAAATGTTTTATGGGATTTGCACAAAGTTAACACCATGTATCTAGTCCAGTCACCAGAGATAATTTTGGGGTCTATCACAGAAATAAAACCATTGTGTACTTTTCTTTTTCATAATGATACATACCTTTCGAGGAATTGTTTGAAAGTGTTTGGCCCATATCTGTCCGAATTTTGCAGATAAAGCAAAATTGTTTAATTAAAAAATGAAGGGCAGATCATTACCTACACAACTGGTGTGTTTGTTTTTGTACAGGCCTCATAGTTTTTACAAAAATTAAGTCTAAAAGAAAATAGTTTTTTTGAGCGATGTCATTTTTATCATAAATATTGCGTGGTATATCTTGCAATCGTAAGCTTTTGTTAGTTTGCACTTAAATGAAACTTTTCTGAGGAATATCTGAGACGTTGGCTATATTTGCAAAAATTTCGCAGGTCAATATTGAAATAAAATTTTAAAGATATCTGTAGATGGATAAATGCTGATTTTTTTGCGTATCAAGTGGCAGCCGTGATATAGAATTCATAAAATGCAAAAAGTGACCAAGAGAATCGGGTTTTGGCCAGGGTCTTCCAAGATATTACAGATAGAGCAAAATTGTTCAATTCAAATATGTACGCCAGATCATTTGATAGATATTATTGATAATTTTTTTGAAACTAAAAAAAATATGAAATTTTTGGAAAATACTAAAACACTCATTATAAATTACACATTTTGAGTTTTTTATTCTGGATAAATAAAATATATTTTTTAATTTTCCAGTACTCGAGAAAATCCGAAAAATGCGACAAAAAGAAAGATCTTTTTTTTTCGCAGAGGCACACATAGGTCATTTTCGCTAATTTAGGCGGTAATAAATAATACATGTAAAAACTTTGACTATTTTTTTTGCAAATTTCGTTCAGTTTTTCATACAAAGATTTATTTCTATAAATTATTGTGTTTTAATTAATTTTATGCATGTACAGGGTGTTTTACCAAAATTTCTTATTACTATTTTTTCTCAAAAATTATAATATTTTGATGGACTGTAGTTGTTTTCTTTTTTGACATATTAGACTCAAACAAACAGCATTTTCTTGTTTTTTTTTATTTATTTAAGATTTAGGTATCCTGATTTAAAAATAAACCGGAACACTAACAATTCAATAACGATCACATAGGTCATTATTCAAATGTTTAGTAAATCGAAATACTCTAAAAACATTATTTTACTTAAAAATATCTTTGAAATACCAAATTAAAAAAAAAACAATTTTTTTATCAAACTACACTAGACAAGAAAAAGAAACTAAATCCCTTATAACAAAAAAAATATTGTGAGAAAAGCATCGACCATTTTTGTTTCTATTATCTAGAAAAGTTTATTGTATATGTAAAAGTTTATGTAACAAATAAAGTACTGAAATAACTAAACATCACTGTCAGAGTCATCATCGTCACTACTAAGAGACATATGCTGATGATCTTCATTATTTTGTCCTAGTTCTGATGCCTGTAAATTAGGTTCTCGAAGCAAATTAATAACTTCTTCGATAAGTGGTTCCTTATTTGACCGTGCTCCCACACATTTGAACAAAGAGGAAATATATGGATCAGATGATATTAATAGTCTGCACAATACATGTTTCATAGTTTCTTCCCGTGAAAACTTCCTTGAGAAACACTCCCTATATTTTCTGAAGTCTTTATTGCGAGACTCTAGTGCTTCCTCCGAAAACATTCCAATAGGTAGAGATGCTGCTTTTATTATTTGCGGACCATGTATAAGCAATCTATGAAGACTCGCTGGCATATAATACCATGAATAAAGTCTAACAAAAAGCATTGCTGTTGTTTTACAATACTCAGCAAATATTTCCAAATTAATTTCATATCCCGAACACATGGTTGTTAAAATAACATATAGACGTTTCAGAAAATCTTTGTCTAGACCTAAAAATAATTTTTTGGAAAAAGAAAACCAATGAAAGAAAAACGGACTTACCTGTAATATTGGATGTGACAGAATAATTTCTAAAAAATCTCCGGGCAGTATTCCCGTCATTGGTGGTGCCATAACCCTGTTTGGGAGTATCAACTAGCTAATTTAGATTTTGTCTTAATTCTTTTATTATGTAGTCTTTTCTCTCTTTCAGAATATTTTTTTCATTTGCATCCCGAACCTGCCATTTTTTTAGTGGAATTCTTTAAGAAATGTGCAAACAACATTCTAGACTTCTTATCCACGCATGTAATGTGGAGATACCATATTCGTAGAGGTTTTCATTTACAGGAAGGCTCATGACTTTATCCAGATTGTTCATCTGTCTCGGGGTTGCACCGCATATCCCGCAAGTTTGAGTTGACGAATTACTAATTACGCTAAACATTTTACCATCTATCATTGTCAATTTAAAAGAATGATGGATGTGAATATTTTGTTGGTCGATTATAGTGTCTTCAATATTTTATATTTGCTGTTTTATGTATGAGATTTCACGTTTTGCTATTTCCGGTGTTTCTTTTCAAATATTAATTTAATTGGTCGACAATATCGCGTAGAAGAGGTACGGGGATTTTGCCATACTATGTTTCCATTTTCTGCAGTCCTCTGGAGTGGAACAATGCAAACAGAGAATAAATAAAAATCTGATTTTGATTGGGTATTATTGTCATCAGTAAACTGCTGTTTATACATGGAATGACCAGCGCTTCCATCGCAACCCCACTTATACATTATTGTAAATTTTGTAGGAAGATCATGTTTGAATATTGATATAATGTCATTCTGTGTTAGTACTAGTCTTTGCGCGGTTTGGTTAACAAGAGCCTGTAGATTTACCTCAGCAAATACGTCCTTGATTGTAATGTTATTTTCAGTTGGATAACATTCCTTTTTAGCCTTAAGGAGAATGTTGTAGTTAGGATAAATATTACAGTTTCGCGACTTTGCTCCCTTTTGCATTAAAATATAAGAATTTTTTGTCAGTCGTGCATCAATAAACAAAGCAAGAGCTTCTTCAGGGGTGTACTTTATAGGCTTCACATCTGAGGGGCCGCTTATTGCCTTTTTGATTTTTGTAGCTCTTTCGGGAGAATTTTCAGAGACTTCTTGGATAATTTTTGAGGCATTTCTTTGGCCTTAAAATTCTAGACTTTTTCTAGCAGCGAATGTAATTTCTGCGGTGGAATAGTTCTGTAGTAATGGCATTATTCTTTGCTTTTTCCGTTGATTGCCAAGATTTGTGAAAGGCTTGCAAGGTCTACCTTTGCTTAATCCGGGCTCTTTTTCCTGTTGATTTTGGTCAATAAATTTAATTGAGCCATTTAACCACTCTCGGTGCCTTGTTTCAAAAACCGAACGTGTACGTTTACATTGCCGCCACATATTTGCCACAGAAGAAGTAAAATTTTTTATCATTTTCATAATTTTAAAATGTTGACCCTTGTCAACTTGTTGTCCTAAATTTAGTGTTTCTACAACAAATCGCAAAACAGATGTATTTTTCTCCTCCAAAGAACTGCCTTCACACCAAGCAGAAAACATTAAGGTTTTTTCTATTGACATGGTTCCTAAAAAATATTATACCTTTATGCTCTTGGCACTTCTTGGCAGCTAAATTTATGATAAATTAATTGATAAGAAGATTATAATTATGAAAAAAATGTTTTTGAAATAAATCTATATAAATCTTGAATTAGCAAGCCTTTTAAATGCAGGATTACAGAAAAAAAAGTTAATTTTTCACTATTCAAACATTGTATATTCTTTTCAACACGAATTCTTTTTACAGGAATATTATTATATATTAATAGTAAATCTTACCTTAGATTATAAGAAAATACAACACAACTTCTTAAAATCACTTTGTATTCGTAGCAAAAAAATGTTAAAGTTTATAAATCAACAACCGATTCTTAGCAACGCGAAACAATTGAACAACACTTCGCAGTTGTGGATCTCGCCATGGCCGCCTGTGTTTATTAAAATTTATAACATTCCACAAATAATATCTATGAAATCTTAGCTTCAAAATAAAATACAAAAAAAAATATATACGACATTCATTTTTTCGATTTATTACCGCCTAAATTAGCGAAAATGACCTATGTGAGGCAGTGCAATGTTTTCACCATTCTAACTTCATTTGATAGACTCTAAAGATAATAGCAAACAAACAAGGCAAATAAAAATTATTTATTGAGTAATAAATAAAGATAATATGAACCAACAAAAATTTGACCACAATAAATTGTAGGCAGTTGCAAGTGTTTTTTTTAGGGAAAATCAGATACAGCATGTTGTAGCAGATGCCTTCTTCTAAACACATTTCGAATGAAGAAAAAAAATTACTCGAGTTATGGCATCATTTGTCCCCTCGCTTGTTAATAAAGAAGGAAGAGGAAAATCGATGACGATTTTAAGTTCCGAAAACTATTAAAAACTATTATAATTTCAAAAAAAGAATCATTATGACCTTTTGTGTAGGTAATGATCTGCCCATCAGTTTCTAGTTAAACAGTGAAAACGTTTTTTGCCACTTTTTACTTCCCTCCTAAAAATATTAGTTATAATCGTGAAAAAACCACCCTCCCATATTTTTTCAGATCTTTACGTTTCAGGGTCCCTAGAAGCCGAAATACGTGTGTTCTCAATTCCCTCGGTCTGTCTGTCGTGGCATAGCTAAAAAACTACTTACCCGATTGACTTCAAATGTTGGTCAAAAATTAATAAGAGTCATGTGGGGAATGGTAACATGTTGGTAAAAATCCAATATGTCAAAACAATATGGCGGCCTAGTGAAATGTTAAAAAATTATTACTAAAAAACTAGCTGTATTTCAAATTTCGCACAAAAATGTATTTCAAATTTCGCACAAAAATCAATTATTATGTAGGAATCAACTGGTGAATTATTGGTACGAATCCAAGATCGCGGGACAAAATGGCCGCTCAATAAAAATGTTTGTAATCGTGAAAGAAACCTCTTCTGAAAGTTTACATATCTTCAAGTTTTAGCGTCTCTAGATGCAAAAAATATGTTTTATCGATTCCGTCGCTTTGTCTGTCTGTCTATCAGTTGCCAGCATAGCTTGAAAACTACTTATCAGATTGACTGTCATTTGGAGATGACCTGGTAATATTTTGGTAAAAATCCAATATGCCGGAACAAGTTGACGACTTAGTGAAACGTTAAAAATTATTACTAAAAAACAAATTTCCAATTTACCTCAAATTTTGCACAAAAAGTGTTACATAGGAATGAACTGGTAACATTTTGACGTGAATATAAGATAGCAAGTTAAAATGGGGGCCTAATAAAATATTTAAAAAATTAGCCTGAAAAACTACTTATTAGTTTAAATTCAAATTTTGAGCTAGCATTAAGTGTGATATAAAGATAAACTGGTAAACTTGTGGTACGAATTCAAGATGGCGAGACAAAATGGCACCCAATTTTCTTTTTAAATTAAAGTAAAAAAAATCTTATTCAATTGACTTTAAGTGTTGCAGAAAAATTAAATGTGATGTAGGGATAAACTGATACGAATTCAACATGACGTACCAAAATGGTGGTGTGTGTCAATGTAACTACTAGAATTTATTTTAAATAATCCTCAGAAATCAAGTCTAGCCTAGGTAGAAACTGGTAAATTATTGGTTAGAATATGTGTTACTAAATGACTATCTACGGGACTGAATTGGGACACACTTCACTATTCGTAATAAAAGGAAAGATTTATAAGTGGAATATTCCGAAAGAAAGTTTATCGATATTTTAACATTTGTTTTGCAAACCAGAAGGCCTACGTTTGAGGACTGCACAATTTTAAACAGCCCCTCAGAAGGTAACATTTGAAAAAAAGGTCCACTTTGGCAATTGCCCCTTCCCCAACCTCCCTGTGGCTCCCAAAACCTGTGGAACGATTTTATGTAGCGACAATGGTAACTTTTGCTCAGACGGTTGTTTTTATATTAAATTTTTAAAGGATTTGACCAAAGCCACTTTACCATAAGATTCGTGCGAGGTTCTTTCTGAAATATATTAGGGTATACAACTTGCAACGATATTGTGGGGATATTTTAGTTATCCCCCATTTTCATCGAAATTGAAATATTTGCCTAGAGTTAAAAAAAATAATTACAACACGTATTGTATGTATTGAACAGTACGTTAGGCGTTTGTTAATGAAAGCTACACAAATTCTTGCTAGTGGTATTTGATTGTAGGGTCCAATTAATTGCTCGAAAGGCCCAAAACGCGTTACCAAACTTTCAATGCCAATATTTCTGGTGCAACATTCCTTATCATTAAATTAAAAATTTATGTGATATTAAAATATTAAAAACTTACTCATCGGCACCAGCGATAGCGTCTTTTTTATGCAGAAGTTCCTCTAATGCTTCTGGTTGTGAGTCCACCATATGAATATAGATTTCATCCAGTAATTCAGCGGGAACTGTAAAAATTTGTTTATAGTGATCAATCAGTGTTCTCACAACATTGATGATATCTATTCTATCTTCTGAGCGATCCTGAATTTCTTTCGAACCAGGTTTTATACAATGAAGGATATTGGGAGCAAAAACAGTGGCCAGATTGTTAGAATCCATTTTATTGCCAGTCAATTCTTCTCCTAAAAGAAAAGTATTCCTTTGCTTTATTGATATTTTATCTCTACTATACCTACGGGCATTTATTAGACATTTTTAATATATAAATATGTTGTTCAAATATCAATGTCTGCTTAATAACTGTCAGTAACATGACTAAAATTAACATTGTGAATGTTTTATTGCATTAGTTATCTATTTTAGGTTTCGAAACCATGGATAATAACAATTTAAAAATAAATTTAAAATTTAAGATAATAGTAATAATAATTATACAAAATTATTGTTCAACTAAATTCAAAATACAGTAAGAATGGCATTTTAGAATTAAAAAACTCAAAGGGCATCATCGAAATAATGGAAAGCTTTATGGTTTATAGAAAAAGAAAAGTCTTTCTGCTACAAGATTTAGTTTTTAAGGGAGAACTGCACGCAAAAAGTGAGAAACTAGCGACAAAGTCTAGTCAAGTTCAAAGTAAGATGAAAAGGTACCTACGTATTAGAAAAAACTTCCTGCAGGTCCGACCTCAAAAAAATGTGTTATGTATAGGCAATTTAAATTACATTACGTTTAAAAATAGGTTCAAAAGGGTTCACGCGCTACAGAAATACAAAGACATGAGTACGATTTACCATTTCAAATTTTCAGTTACGTAGACAAAGGATCAATGCAAGGCGGTAAAAAGCCATTTTGTGGAAAAAAAATTATATGCGACGGCATTTGCGTCAAAAAGTGGTCCAAAAAAGGTCGAAAATGGACAAATCTACTTCTATTTTATAATTCTAGATTAGATTTTTTCATAAAAAATCGCATTTAGCGCACAACTATACATATTTCCCTATTGAAATCACATTGAAGCTAATATATATCTCTTACAGTTTTAACATAATATTGCAGCGGCGGAAGGCTTGCAAATGATCCATCATACTGCGTGCAGTTCCCCCTTAACAATTTCTAGAAATCCTGAACAAATTCTTTAACAGCATAAACATAATTTTTACCTCTCTTATATGTACAAACTTTTTATAAAGTGTTTGTTCAATTAGTTTTTAAGAAAAGTGGTTCAGTAGGTAAATGTTTATATTCTTTAGGAACATTGAAGTGAAGATAATTTATGCTTATATGCCGTATTTTGAAGATTTTTTTTTAGTTCTGTCAATCAATTTGTGTCATCCTTATTTATGTAAAAACTATTGGAGATAAGAACTGTTTATTTCGATCTGTCACCAAATTTGTGTATGGTAATGAAAATCATCATCAGAATTTTAATCATATAGATACTAATTAAAAATTCAATGGAGATAGCCATTACTTGATGGAAATTCATTATACACAAGTACAAATAAATAAATGTTTAAAAAATGTGCACTATATTACAAATATTGACAGCTGTTTCGACAACACTGTGTCTTCGTCAAAACATTATTTCAAACTTTTCAAACTGAACTGAGTTTGAAATAATGTTCTGACGAGGACACAGCGTTGTCGAAACAGCTGTCAATATTTGTAATATAGTCGAAATTTTCTAAAAATTTGTTTGTTTGTACTTGTGTAGATACTAATTGATTAGAAATACAAGAGATTTAAATAAAAAAGAGTATTGCAAGCATATGCTAGAAAACTGTACATATGAGGTATCCGTGGAGTAATTGGCTTTATGAGAGAATTTAAAACTAAATTTTGAGATTTATTATTAGGACGTCTCATAACCAACAGAAGATTTTTTAAAATCCTCCTACTATAATTTTAAAAAGAAAACATGACAAACCCATTTTTCTATTTTATTCACGCCATTCAAATTTATTGAAAAAGGTTTCAAGTATTTAGACGTTTGTTACATTTTCAGTAGACAATTTAATAATTCTAAAGGGCTAAATATTCATTGCTCCATAAAAATACCTCTTTTCTACAGTCTTTTCTGTGTCAATCTAAATGCAATAACCCAAAAAATACAGAAATACCAAAAGAATCAAGCTATTTTAAAAGCTTTTATTAACTTCACTTGTATGTTAGTTATTTAGTATATTAGGTAGAATTTTGCAAGTAACTTTTGAAGCAGTTCCCATTCTCAAAACTCTTGAAGACCAAATAGAGTAGAATGGGGTAAAAGTACGCGGGGGCCAAAAGTCTCGAATGTAAATTTTGCAGAAAAAAAAAGCGAAATCTGGCAGCACCACCACAATATGTGCTAGAAAATACCAAACTGCATCCGCCAAAGTCTTCTTGGTATCCAAGGAGTTGTGTCTTGCAGCCATGAGGTAATTTATATGTTTGTACAGTTTGCATGTAATTTTAGCAAATGAGTTAGTAAGTTATTGTAGCGTTGGTTATAATTGTCTTTTAAAAACCATTTAGTAGCATGTTCTATGTTATGTGAAGGTATGTAAGAAACAGTGAATTTGCATACATTTCGTTAGGTTAAAAATGGCGGTAGATTTAAAAATATTTTCATCTTGTGATTTTTACCCCACACCCCATATTTATTTACAACATTGTTTTTACTTTACAGGAATTACAAAAGGACCTCCAACAGAAAATTATGCACTGAAGAAATATTAAGTGCAGCAAGAACTTTAATAGCAGATGGTTACTCAATTCGAGGAGCTGCTGAAAGGCTAAGTATATACGAGTCGACGTTGCGTAAAAGGTTGCAATCTGGGTATAGAGTAGAGCGAAGTATTACCAATATTTTATTGGCGAAACCAAAAAAGATGGATGTAGTTCAAAAGGAGACACCTGACAATAAGCAAACGTGTTTGGGAAAAAAAAAACGGAAAATAGATGTCGAATGGACTTCAAAATTAAAATATAGAGATAACCTGGTAAAATTTGTGTATAAATCCTTGACGGCCAAACAAAATGGCGGCTTAATAAAATGTTAAAAGATTCAGTACCAAAAACTACTTATACAATTGGATTAAAACTTTGCACAAAAATCAAGTGTTAAACATGGATAGACTGATACATTTTTGGTGCAAATCCTATATGACAAAACAAAATGCCGGCCTAACAAAATGTTTTTTTTATGGAGGAAAATAATAAAGGACATCATTTATTTTTTGTAAACTACGTAAATAATAAGTAAATTAAAAATTAGAAAAATAAAAACTTTTAATGTTTCAATTTAGCAGAAAAGAAACATAATACTGCCCAGAGTCAAAGAATATTTACCACATTTTTTTTCATATATAAGTCAATGCTATACAGAGCCTAGTTTTGTATCTTTCGGAGATGAAATTATTTTATCCTCCATGGGTGTTACAAGGAGATTTTTTAAAGTCTCCTTTATTTTATCTCACAATACACCCTATTGTAAAAAGTTCAAGATCTAAAATTAATTTGTGGTACCTAGATGATGGAGCAATTGCGCTGACCCAACTATAGTTCTAGTTGATTTTCAAAAAAATTATTAATTTATCTTCTGAAATTGGATTAACAAAAAAACACAAAAATGAAAAATTACAGTTCTAAATAATAATAATATTACTTTATATTCTAATATACATTCTGATTTTAAATATGTAAATTTAGAAATGATAAAATTTTTATTCAGATTCCTTGAGTTTACTTATGTAGGTGTCCTTTCTCAAATTAAAACATAAACGTTTGGTAGACTCAAAGATTAATTTTTTAAAACAATTATCACAAAATATAAGTATTTGAAGTTCACGTACCCCCTGTTTTTTATTAAAACATTCTTTTGCAATTCCAGTAATTTGCTTTTTACTTTATAAATATTAAAAATACGTAAGAGAAAATTTCTAATTATACCTTTAACGATAATACTAATAAAAGGCCTTGGAATTAGGGATACCATTAATCTATGTTCATCTTTATAGTATATAACAAAAATGTTTTTGATTTAGTTAAACGAACTCGTCCAAATTGTGTTTTAAATTCATTTGACAGTTCTGATGATAAAGCCCTAAATTCTTGGTCAAAACTATGTGACTTTAATATTTCAAATACACAGTTACCTAACAGTCTAAGACAATTTGACTTAATTATGTGCCAAACAAAACTAAAGAACCTTCTTTGTAATTGCCACAGGTCCGAGGATAAGGCTCATCTTGTTCTTCAGGAACCATAAATTAATGAGCCTGGCTTCATGCGTTATCATCTGCAAATCATCAGAACTGTCGACAGTTTGGGCTAAGCTGCAATAAATTGCAAGGCGTTTGTTTATACATAGGCTTATTAATAATATTATCAAGAGAGCTGTTGTTTCAGCTGAAGTTCCAGTAGCTCTTGAGCCTCTTGATTTATGTAGAAGTGATAGAATGCATGTAGATGGAATGTCTTTGATTCCTTGAAAGTCAGGCAAGGCTTTACTTTGGGATGCTACATGTAAAGAAACCTCAATCAAAGCAGGTATGGCTGCATGTCTACGTGAATCTCAGGAAGGTATAAATATAAAGCACCTGAGGACCGCTTGTTTATTATTTACTACGGAGGAGAGGCTTTTGGTCCTTTGTGGAGAGAAACGAAATATTTTTTTCTTAAACTAAGTGGGCGAATTCAAGGCAAACATGTTAAAAGCTTCAGTTAAAAGGATCAGTTTGGCAATACAAAGAAGGAATGCCGCCTCGGTTTTGTGAATTATTCTTACTGATTTTATTTGATTGATTTGATTTTTTTACATTTAGTTTTAGTTATATTTGTTTATTCATTTATACTTAAATGTAAGTACTAAATGATAGTTAACGTTAATATTTTATGCTGTTTTTTCCTTTTTGTTGTGGCCTGCAAAAGTTCTAATATTTCTAAATATTTAACTTAATATTACTAAAAGACGAGACCATACATATTTGTTTATATTAAAATAATAAACTTATTTCATCAATTTCGGTGCTCAAATGACGAAGGTAATACCCTAATTAAGCTATATGACGACAGCAAGCGTGGTCACTGCGCCGCTGCTCTAAAAGCGGTGACACCACTCGCGAACAAATCGCACGTAGCAAATCAGTCCTGGGTAAATGTGCAATTAACCGTACCCAGGACACTAAGTGGATCAGTAGCAGTTAGCAATAGGTTAGACGTCAGAGCGCTACAATACGAAGGTATCATCGTTAAAGCTGTATCACTAGAATGATTGTGTTATAGCTTTAATAATAGTCCCTTTGCGCTTCCAGCGCCTAAATTGGTGCTAACTTGGTATCTATTCACTTAGTGCTTCCGCGCCTTGGCGCCAAATTTTGAGCTAATCTGGACTCGACCCATTTATGTAAATAAATATCACTAATAAATAGTATTGAAATGACGATAATTGCCAACATCAGACAAAGAACAAGAAAAATCTGCCCGCTACTAAAAATAGCAAATTGCAGATACATTTTCTTGAAATAATTCTTGAGTGAAATTACACTATATTTACTATTATATTTAGTAATTTCTATTACTAAATTATGTATTTTGTCGATATGCTATAAAAATTACTAAAGAAACGAAAAAAGAAGGTAAATAACATGTGTATAAGATTGAGAACTTTTGATGGTGGATATATCGAGAACGAAACGTCATCGAAAAATATAACTTCAGATTCGTAATTACCGCCTCAAAATCTACTGGCGTGATAAAAATCGTTAAAATTAGTAAGGGTACGCTTAATTGCATATTTACCCAGCGCTGTAAAAAAAGAGCACTTGCAAATTTCTTATACTTACCTGAAGCATTTTTACTATCATTGGCATTTTTAGCAACATCAGCTAAGAAACTAAGTAGTGAATGCAGGGTGTCTCGGTTTGCAGGAGGCAATAATTGAACTAGGTGTTGGAGGGCTTCTAACTGCAGTCTTCTATTGCGTATCCCTGGAGAAATAAAAATGTGATTTATTAAAATTCGATATTCGATATTTGAATGAAAAATATATTTTAAATAAAGATGTCTGAAGGTCTTCTGTAATTTTGTGATTACATAAAATGACAAATGCATATTTTCTAAGTGCCAATTTTTGTATGTTTTTCTTTCTAAATTTGAAGATAATATTTTTCGGATACTAGTTATATCTTTCTTCTTTTTCATTGTCATTGGCATATCACAAAATATGTAGTATTATTGATTTGCTATAAAACAGTATGTCTTTCTCCCTGGTGTTTTACTAAGATACAGAGAGCTTACACAACAATATACGTTAATGGGATTATAAAAAGGCGACTAGATTATAACAAAGTACCTACTAGAAATCAAATTATATAATTTGATGTTGTATAGGATGAAAATTAAACAGTGCTACTAGACCATGTTAGAAAATAGGTTTTAGGAATGAAGATAAATGGCTGCTTTCTCGAAAAACAAAATTAGCGCTGAAAGATCTGAAGAATCATAAAGGAGTCGATTTTAGTAAAGATAAATATATCATGGGTAGTTGACACAAGACATAAAACTATAAACTATTTATCAAAGAGCTCTCTGCATTCTGTCGAGAAGAACTCTTTGAAACATGACAATGCGGAAAGCCATTATCTGTAGGTTGCCTTGCAGTATGTGGTAGGAGCTACTTCACACAGAGCCTTACGAATAGAGGCAGTATTACACAGTTTATTTAAAGGGAATAATTTTATATGAAAGAGCTAAAGTATAACCAAATGTGTTTATACGTTCTGCATAAAAGTGAGCGTTTTAATTCACTTGCCACAAAAGAACAAATCGCCCTTGGTATGTGCGGCCGTAGATATTAAAGATTAATAAAGGGCTTCATTCAGCAATCGTCCTCGGATTAGTGCCGTTAATTTCTTTTGGTATATTGAGTATTTACTATAGTTTTTAATATAATCTAAAAATAGTTAGATATATTATTTTTTCTATTTAAAAGCTATTTTAGTTTCTTTCATTTGTTTTGTTTATACATTCATTTTTCATCTGAATTGAATGAAAAGGGGAAAAAGTGGAAATTGTTCCGCCGCTAGATGCTTATAGCACGGATGTACACGTTTAGTTACAGATTCATTTTTATATTTAGGTTAGTCAATTCGTCATTTTCAATGGTTCATTCAAGAGAAAGACCAAAAGTAAAGAGTGTAATATCGCCTTAATCGACAAGTGATGTAGAGATCACGCTAATTCATCAAACCCCAAGAAGACAGGAATGAACATTTTTTAAGGAAAATCTAACATGCTACCGTTGTTAAAATTGAGGCGGCTGATATAATTATAGAAATATTGCCCGTAAAGACAAAATAAAAAAAAATATCAGAATTAAAGATTTACAAGACAGCCAACACATAAACCGTATCTCAATTTATTTTCCGTTGCAGCAATGATACCAATCATTAAAGAAAAGGTCAATAAAGCAAATTAAGAATTTGCGAGATAAACCTAATAGTTGCGAATTTGTCAGGTAGTTTCCAAGATACTCCAGCAAGGAGTTGGCAATGACCTATCTGGAATTCTGACTAGACACCTCTAATTAGAATATGATCTCACAGTACTAAGTGGATTTTTTGGAGGGGTTTCAAGTAAGAACATGGGAGAGTATTTCATTTACTTTGTGATTGCCTGCTAAGTCTTCAATCAGTTTATTATAGCTACCAAGCTCAGCTGAAGAACTACCTTTGTTCTTCAAGACCATGCACAGAATCCCCTCAATTTTTGAAAATATTTTTATTTTTTAAAATAATTTTGTGAAAATGTGCAGGTTTTTGGCCTAAAACAAGTAATACTTCGGGAAAGATGTACGAGAGGCCCAATGTGGCCTAGCTGCTTTGAACTTATTAAGTAATTTTTAACCCATTACAAAATACAGCAAGATTAATTTTTAATTGTATTTTTTATAACTTGAATATGGGACTGCAATTATGTGAAACCACTATTTTCAATTGCAACGTTTTTTGTGTTACATTAACACTTTTTCAAGCTCTTGAGTTAGTGGAAAACCTAATGAAAAAGTGTTAATGTAACACGAAACGTTGCAATTGAAAATAGTGGTTTCACTTTACTTATTGCAGTCCCATAACCCACGAATTCAAGTTACACTTATTCATTAGGGACACGAAATGCCTATTCAATGTATTTTTTATAGTAGAAATTATGTGTATTTTACACATTTTTTGTACTTACTTTGTGTTTGGATAAAAGCGTGATACAACTCCCTTTTGGTAGTCTCTCAGGTACTCTTTTAGTAAACTTGCTACGTCGTGAGGACATTGTTTGTCGTCTATAGAAGTCTCTTTCCCACAATCAAAGTCCTCTCGTAACTGAAAAATTATAATTATTAAAAGTAATAGCATTTCATCCATCGAAATATTCATGTTAATTTTACATAACTAGTCCAGAGCACTTGGGAAATGTTTTTGTTTGTGTGTGTATGTGCCCGTATGTATATATGCCTGCTCCTCTGACTCGTGTATCACGATGAATTTGAGTGTATGAGCACTAACATAAACTAAACAATTCTCATCTCCAGTTTCCGCTAGTGTTACAGGTTATATATACAGACCGGTACGAAAAACGGGTCATTTAAAATTTGAGCCAAATTGAAAGTTCTATAACTTTATTCGCTATGAACCGATTTGAATATTATGCTCAGTAAAATGTAGGTAAATTAGTTTTTTTATACTCATTTGCAACGCGCGATGAAAGATCATTTTGTATCATGTTATACCATGAGAAACAAAAGTTTGTTAGATCTTAGAATCATCCTGTGGAGTTGTTAAATAAGGCAGAAATGATAAAATGTTATTTGTCATCAAGCCATATTTATTCTAAGCATTTTGTTTTTTTATTTATCTCAATAGTTTTTTTCCTCTGGTAGATAAAAAGGATAAAAAAGCTTTTCTTTGCATCTTTGTGTAGACTATGATCAGAACAGCAATGGAATTTTGTTTTTTGAAAGTGTCACTCAAATACCCTAGTTCTTGTTGGTTGTCAGTAATATTGGTACACAAACGTCTGTAAGTCCAGAAACTGTCTCGGCAATTATCGCTTTAATTGAAGGTGGTTGAAGTCAAAGCTATATTTACGATAGACTTAGGATTCCGCAAAACACAGTGCAACGTGTTTATGTCCACTTCAGAGAGAAAGGTTCATATTCCAGACGACCCGGAACAGGTCCCCGAAGGAAAACTTTTAATCGAGACGATTGTTTCATGGCGACCTTATTGTTTAGAAATCGCCGTGTACCTGTAGTACAAATTAGGAACCAATTAAGGGATGTAAGAAATGTAAACGTAAGTAAACGCTCTGTTCGTAGAAGTTTAAATGAAGTAACTTTTGAACTTTGGAACTAACCAGAGAACATCGGTTAACCCGGCTTCAATTCGCCAGAGATCATGAAAATTGGATGAAAAATGACTAGAGACGAGAATTGTTTACCGATGAATCAAGAGTTTGTTTAAGATCTCCAGACGATACAGAAAGAGTATGGCGAAGAATAGGAGAATGTTATGCTGAATGCACCTTTAGACCTAGGGCTAGTTTTCAAGGAGCTTCAGTAATGGTGTAGGCAGTTTCATTAGATGCACGTACCGACTTGTATATTGACCTCAGGCGATCAATAACTGGTAAGAGTAGTAGTAGTAAGAGAACACCTAATTGACGTTAATACCCCACGACTGGCCCCTGCACAGCCCGAAATTAAATTCTATTAAGCATGTGTGGAACATTTTTAGAACAATGGACAGGTAAACCTCAAGAAGAAATAATACATTTAATCAACGCATGGCAAGAAGAATTAATGCTGTAATTCAAGCTAGAGGAGGCAATATCCGTTATTAGTTTGCATTCAGAATTTTTTTTTCTTGAGAAATATTTGTTTGTTATCAATTCAATTCATAATTTTGATTTTATATTACTTATTAATCTTCCAGAGTAACCATTCTGCAATAGATATTTTTTATATATTAGTTTCTGCCGCAAGGTCCATCGTATTATTACAAGCTGGTACAGCTCTGTTGTAAAGCATTCTCATAATGCCTTCTTTTGTTGCTGCAGAATGGTTAAAACTCTGGTTGAGATATTGTCCAGGGTGTGTGGGTTTTCGTTACACCGTAGTTTTGATGCCTTGTGGAGATCGTTTAACAAGAACGTCAAGAAAAGGCAAAGAAGAATTTTCCTCATTAAACTCTTTCTGTCGGACTTGCATTGTCTTTATTGTTTCGGTTTAACAAGGTTTTGAATTGTAACTATCTCGAATTATCTCGAATTGTTTTTAAGTGTTTCAGTTTACACTTCAAACAAGGATTTTCCTCTTTCTAAACTGTAAACATAACATGTTCTTATGCTATTTAAGTGAATGAAAAATTCCACTACTACTGGAGAGAGTGATGACCCCATCAAAAGAGCACCAATTTGAGAGCAAAACCTATATTTCACTTGAAAGTAGAAGTTACGGAGACAGCATTCCAATAGTTTCATCACATCATCCAGAGGCAACGTCGTTCGTTCAAAGAATGTTTCGTCTTCCCTCAACTTTTGCCTAATTCCTAATGATGTCTAATGATTCACATATCGGGACATTTGTACAAAAGCTTTATTTATCAAAACTTATAAATCTGTCTTCTTGTCACAGTATAATATCCTTGAGAATATTAACAAGATGGTTCGAATTTTGAACAGCTTGGAAGGTAGATTGCTGTAAAGTGGCGCTAATTTGCTGTGCACCTCTCAGGGATATGGGCACTCTATTTATATAGTGCCTACATCCCAAACAGAATCAACAACTGAGTCAACAGTATAATTCAATTCCGATTGTGGTATTAGCCAATGGAGTAGTTGTTTCTATAACTTCAAATTCGTGGCTTTGCCCTACACGGAGCTCGCTAGTCTATGGCAGCCTAATGGGCTCTAAAAAGGGACGATATTGCGATCGTCTTTTGACTAAAATGGATCATGATGCCCACTGTGATGCAGGGCATATTCAGGACAGGGATCACAGTATCCTTATTAAGATGTTGGCGTAAATTGAGTAAAGTTATTAAAATATATAAAAAATATTTACCTGTCGTAATCGTTTCTTAGACGCACTAACCCTGAAGATGCCAAACGTATGCAATCCATGATGCTCTAAATGCCTAATACATTCAGTTAAGATATTTGGAACTGCTCCCGTATCATCATCAATCATTACACCTGGTATATCCGCCGTAGAAGAACAAGAAAGCGCATCCAAAAGACCTGGCACAGAACCTACTATACGTTCTCGACCCATGAGACTTTCGCATGACCCAGTCTGCAAAAAAAATAATAAATTATCAATGTTCTAGTTTCAAAAGACAAAATTTTGGTACACGAGTTATGCTTAATGTGCGAGGCCTTCTGCACAATTTTATTTGCTTGATGCAAGTAATAATTATTCATGACGAAATATTTGCTTCATTATCTCCTCTAACAGCCTTTCAGATTCGAAAGTATACCTACTACCACATGGAGGAAATTACTCTGCACAATTTAATTTAAAAGTATATTGGAGTGACTCTAAAATGCATCGACTTTTCACCGTCTTATTAACCGACAATGAAAAAAATGGGCCGAGTAATATTATATGTTGGTTTTTTTTCCTTAAGATTATCGCAAAGTTAAAAAAAATTGTCTTTTTGTTTAGTGAATAATTGCAGGCTTTCAAATACTCTGATATAAAATTTAGATACATTTTTTTTTCAAAAAATGCAACTGAACGACGAGACGACGCGTTTTTCAAGGTTTTTCTTTTTTTCACATTTTTTATTTGGCCGAACATCTGGCTTCTTTGCTAGACTAATAGTTTTTGTCGATGACCCACATCGACCTGTTACAGTGCAGTTCTCATGTGATTTTTGTGCAGCACCAAAATCGACAATTTAAATTCACTCTGATATCCGATAAGTTATACATGGATTTTTGATTAATTCTATCGGTCTATAGTAAAACTATTTCATAATAGTTACATACGTTAAGAGCATATATTTTTGCCTGGATTTTAAACCACGAAAAAAGTTCCAGCTGACTTTAAAATGCTATTTATATTTATTTAATGTCCAACTCACGAGGTTTTGTAATACGAGCCCCTTAAAATTTGTGTTTGACGTCAAAACTATTGCATTCTTGGGTAAAATATTATACTGTTATTACCCAAAATTACAAAAACCAGGTTTGAATGAAAGCCAAATTCAAAAGTACTGAATGAAATATTTCGTATGTTGGAATGCACAATTGAAATTCTAGACAATATTAGATTCTAAACAAATTAACAATCATCAAAATAGAGAGCAGTTAGTTACTCAGAAGTATTCCTTATGACTTTTTTTGTTTCATTTAAGACGAGTTTGTGGAACAAAACTCCGAACAAATCATCATTGGCTCTGCTTAACAATATTTTTTTAAACTTAGCATAGGAAAGTCGCAACTCTAAGAGGAAAACTACAGCCATACAACCTACCAGACTATCTTAAAATTAACATGCCCAAAGAATAGACCGTCAAACTATAAACATTGAATTAATTTTTTAATTATAAAGAAAGTAAAACAGCTTTTAAAGTCCAGCTTTAACAGTAAAAAATATATGCCATAACACGGAAAATTTTATTATTAGCTGTGTATATTATAGGGTATATTTAATTGAATATGAAAGGATATAATCAATATAGCTTCGTTAACATAGAACGAAAGCTTTCACGGCTGTTGTTAATTAAGAAATCATGGTTCTTGGGATTAGACCGTGTCAAAATGGAATCACTTTCCGACGTTTCGCCTTCGATTGCACGAGGCATTTTTAGGGATCTGAATTCAGTGTTCCGATCTCGTGAAGGGAAGATTTCTGAAGATGCCTCGTGCAATCGAAGGCAAAACGTCGGAAAGTGATTCCATTTTGACACGGTCTAATCCCAAGAACCATGATTTCTTAATATAGCTTCGTTGTTTTGCACTCGATCTACTTACTCCTGAATATAATTGTTAATAAAGCCCTCTAACACAACCAAGCCAATACAATTACAATAAAAATATAGTATAAATCTTGTTCCTCAACTTGAAAACGTGCACAACCATATAAAGGGTTTCATTACCCATAAATACCTTCCCGTAAATTTATTTGCCCATATTATACAATTATGTTTTTTCTGCCTTGTTGTCCTTCTAACACAGAGTAGAGGGTGCTCAAGAAACAAATATGCGGATATTATTATAGACGATTAAAAAGTCATGATAATGGTTAATTTGTTGAAGGTAATTTTAATTTTGACTATGACAATAATTTTAAATTAAAAAATTAAAATATTTATGTAGAAATGATAGTTTTGTCTTTTATGTCGAACCACAAATCTTCCTCAGCATTCATACAGAGTGCTATAAAGTCGAAGGAAAGTATCAAAAACCGTAAGAAAAAAAAGGCGATTAAGACAAAGTTTTGTAATTTAGTGCCGAGTTTGAGACAATTCTAGATATTTTCGGAAATATTCCTGAAAATCCAAACTTACTCGATTTCCTATTTATTTTTCCTAACTTCATTAAAAGAGGTATTGGAAAATAAATATCACATTCTTATACTCTCTGCAAGGCAGTATATTCAAATTTTAATTCCAACGTTTCATCTTTGTGGGCTTGCCTTATTTTTTAAATACGAGCCTTTTGTCTTTCTAAAACCAATGTATCACACTTCTAAATTTACTAGCAAAATTGGTACTTCCTTATAAAACTGTTTTAAAGAGAGATGGTTGGATCGAATTCCTTATAAATAGTTTAATTTCAAATAAATGTATGACTATGATACATTATAGATTTTCGGGTAGTTAGAGGCATCAAAAGTTTAAATGAAAATCTAGGTCTGTATTTCTAATCTAAAGTTGATATTAGACCCGCGAAGCTGAAACATTGTATTTGCAATTTAAGTGCACCATCTTGTAGAGCATAGAATGTTGAAAAACAAAAGTGAAAATAAAAACCATTTGAAAATTCAAAATTTTATCGGTTTCCTGAAAGTATATTACTCATCACTAAATTACATAACTTTGTCTCCATTTTACCGACTTCAGATCTCTCCTTATTTGAGGCTAATTTCACATTTCCTTCACTTTAATTTTTTACTGATGTGCCTCATTATTTGAAATGTATTAATCTTTAAAAACATATAGAACACATAAATGCACAACATTCTTCTTTTTGTTAAGGAAATTACATTTCTATAAAATATTCAAGTGTTATTCACGGTATTTTTTTGGCTCCTCCCGTTTGAGTCCGAACTGCCAACTGGGGTGTGGGACCCCAGAAAAACAAAATTGTGTCCTGTACAAAATACTCTAAACAATTCTGAAAAGTCGGTGTCTGAAGCTGTGTCTCAATAGAATACATTGAGTTCGAAGCAGTTAAATGGAGAAAATTTTAGTCAGTTTTGTCACATAGCATCAGTGAATGGCCTTTTTTTGGCCTCGGTTTTTAAAATATTAAGAAAAAAAATCGAATGAATAATTTTTGAAAATACAAGTTTATCCTTTTTGTTTCTCAAAGTTTTTTAAATCTGTAAATAAATTTCCACAACAACTTTTGTGCGAAATTTTCGTGTAATAAGATTTCAACCAGAACGTTTCGCAAACGGAAGCTCATCATAAACTTTTCTTTAATTAAGGCCCTCGATTTTTTAATTTTTAGCAAGCACTTGACCTTCCAAAAACAACTATTTGATACACTTAATATTTGAGAGGCTTGTAAAACAGAATATAAATAATGAACCCCCATGTACTAAATCTCACATTAAAAACCCGACTGCACCTCAAAAAGCTGGTTTCTAAATGTTTCTAGATATCTAAAAAATTCTGAGAGATAAAAAACTATTGCTTATAATAATAATAATAATAAAAGTAATTCGGAGGCGGCATTAAGCTTGTAATAAAAACTTTTCCAGCTTTTATAAACTATGTCCCCAAATAGAGTTTTCGTGACAAAATGTATTGGTCTAAATTACAACTATCATTCATGGTTCATGTTAATACTAATAATTGCAAACCATATATATATATATATATATATATATATATATATATATATATATATATATATATATATATATATATATATATATATAATTATGGGATATAAAAGTGTGATAATCTCGAAGAACTTCACCTTGCTACGTACATAAAACATAAAATAAAATTAAAAACCGAACAAAAATTTAACGTCGATGAAAGTATTCTTTCAAATTGTAATAATAATAGTATACTAGTAATATAGGTCGAGTTGTTGTTGCTTTTTTAAAAACGAAACATATAATGTTCATAAATTGTAAGGATGTCGCTTAGCTGCTGCCACATAAATGTACGTTCACTAGTAGCAAATTTTCAAGGATTTAAAAGAGCAGTGTTTAATAAATATGACATTATATCCATCTCAGAGACATTCTGGATAACGTTATTAATTAAAATGAATATAAACTTTATCGTCGTGATAGGACTAGCGGTTTGAGAGGTAGTGGGGTCGCTGAGTATGTACGTACTTCATGTAAATCATCTTCACTAAATATTTCTGAAGTACGCGCCACGAGCCGTTATGATTTTCGGTTAAGAATTTTACACGTCAATTCAGCATTGGTAGTTTATACCGGCCTGCCTCCTGCTCCGCTGCCGAAATTCTCAGTGAACTCGAAAACTATCATTCATGGTTCATGTTAATACTAATAATTGCAAACCATATATATATATATATATATATATATATATATATATATATATATATATATATATATATATATATATATATATATATATTATGGGATATAAAAGTGTGATAATCTCGAAGAACTTCACCTTGCTACGTACATAAAACATAAAATAAAATTAAAAACCGAACAAAAATTTAACGTCGATGAAAGTATTCTTTCAAATTGTAATAATAATAGTATTCTAGTAATATAGGTTGAGTTGCTTTTTTAAAAACGAAACATATAATGTTCATTTTGAAATGGTCGACTGCGCTAAAATATGTTATGAAACGAGTTCTTTATACAATTTTATTTATTTGGAGCCTATATAATAAATATAAGAGAATATACATTTTGCCCAAAAAAAAGTTTTAAATTTTTAGGTTGATAATAACTTTAATGTCCAAAAATAACGAAAATTGCACCATTTAACGTTCATAATTCATTATAGATTTTAAATAGATGAAAATAATTAAGTGATGATAACCTGATCACCCAAAATTGTTACTTAACACTGACTAAACTTATACAAAATTGTTTAAACTAGAGCCTTGTTATACACATTTTATACCTTATTACTTCTTAAAAATATTTTATTTTCATAATTATAATTTGCTTTAAAATGATAATGTTAAAAAAAGCCATTAAAAAATATTTTAATTTAAAAGACTATGCTAAAAAATTTAATCAAAGTGCAAATGCTTGTTATATTTTCTTAACCCCATTAAATGAAATTAATTTTAGAAACATGATATCCTAAGAACAATTGCTGTCAAAGCGTTGATTGTTTTAGTATTTCTCTATTTGAGCTTATCGAATTAACTTTAGTAACGAAAATCTATAGAATGTTGCAGGTCTTGTTAATAAAATTATTTTTGATAGATGGCTAGACATTAGTTTAACAAATTTGAATGCTCCGATTTTTTCCTCAAGTCATTCTGCTATTTTTCATACCATTAAATTGTAGCAGGTTTTGATGAAGACGATTTGTCTGTCTCGTTTAAGGTGTCTAAAAATAAGAAAGACATAACAATTATAACCGAGGTTAATACCTTGACGATATTTTTATCTACCGTGTCAAATCTTTCGTTTTGGTTTGATCGAACGTCATCGATTTAAACATGATGGAACACTTGGCAACGGCAATTATATTAACCCACCTTTATCAAACTATTTTAAAGATATATGCTTTGATTTTTTTTTTAGAACAATATATATATATATATATATATATATATATATATATACATATTTTTATAACGTTTTTTTTTCTTGAATATAGTTTTTTTTGTGAAATGTAACTATGCTATTTTCTTGACGTTTCAACGGTCGGGATAAGTTTTTTCAAAAGATATTATTAAATTTCTTCAAAAGGTATTACACAATACTTGAAATAATAATATCCTAACATAACATATCCTTGTTGTAATATGCCCTGAGGACAGGGAAAGCCATAAAATATCTAAAGGAAGCCAAAACCCGTAATGTAAAGGCTAAAATAAGAGGTAACAAACTGATAATTGGCGACAAAGAATTTTCTGCTGAAGATCTTGAAAGCAACACTGAGAGTGCTGGTTTTATATCCGAACCCGAAGTAGGGGACAATATCGATCAAGGTAATTTAGAAGCCGACAATCTTCCTGCGTCGAAGAATAGTCCAGAGCCACCTGCTAAGAAGAGAAAACATGTTAAGATCCAGCCCAACATGACTGACATAAAAACTGCATTCGACAAAATTCTCACGCGTAATGCGGCCAAAAAACAGTTACTTTTTTAGTTTTAAGGTAAGTAACTGATCGAATTAAATGTTTGTAGTTTTATTTTTTTCCTTAATTATTACATACTCTACTTACCGTATCTCCTATACTAAATTAAATAATATTATCATTTTATTAGTGTTACTTCTATTATTATTTTTTATGTGCATGTTAGGTGTAAATTGTAAGGATGTCGCTTAGCTGCTGCCACATAAATGTACGTTCACTAGTAGCAAATTTTCAAGGATTTAAAAGAGCAGTGTTTAATAAATATAACATTATATCCATCTCAGAGACATTCTGGATAACGTTATTAATTAAAATGAATATAAACTTTATCGTCGTGATAGGACTAGCGGTTTGAGAGGTAGTGGGGTCGCTGAGTATGTACGTACTTCATGTAAATCATATTCACTAAATATTTCTGAGGTACGCGCCACGAGCCGTTATGATTTTCGGTTAAGAATTTTACACGTCAATTCAGCATTGGTAGTTTATACCGGCCTGCCTCCTGCTCCGCTGCCGAAATTCTCAGTGAACTCGAAAAAGTTCTCACTGTTTTGGATCCGTTACGCAATTATATTATAATGCTTGGCGATCTCATTATTGATCTACTTGACTATGATAATAATAATTCTAAAAATTTACGAAATTTATTTGTACTCTTTTAACGTATACTAAATTATTACTGGATATTATTGTCCACTCCGATAACATTGACAAGATTCATTCTAAAGTCCTAAACATATTTGACATTGCAGACCACTGCCTCGTAGAATGTCCGATATTTAAAAGTAAAGAAAAAATAAGGCCCTTTTTGTATAAATACCGAGACTTTAAAAATCTAAATGTAAATAACTTTAATTAAGATTAAAGCGTCGGATATTGAAACTAAAACAAATATTTTTCATACTTCTTTTAAAACTGTCAGAATTTTGAAAAGTTCTGCTCCTTGGCTAAACCAATCTATAAAAGCACTTACAGAAAGAGATAATGCATAAAAAAAGTTGAAGCGTACTAATAACCAGGTCGATTGGAATTTTTATAAAAATCTCCGCAATCTACGCTATTAAATGTGAAAAGAAAGCTTATTTTCAATATAAATATCGTAATGCGAACAAAAAAACACTGTGGAAAGAATTAAAAAATTTAAATCTGAATTCTAACAAATCTAATAATCACATATATGATAAACTTTCTAATCCCACTTTACTTAATACGTTCTTTCTAAGCAAACCTGTTCAAAATACTGTGGATCAAGCATCTATTGACTTTTTTAATAGAAATAAATCTAACGAACAATTAAATTTTAGGTTTCACCATACGAATGAAATTGATATCTATAAAACACTTCTTTCAGTTAAATTAAAATCCAATAGCGCAGATGGTGTTAGCGTGAACATGCTATTATTATGTTGTGCTATAATACTGCCTGTAATTAAAAATCTTATTAATTTCATTATTGTTAGCAACACCTATCCTCCAATTTGGAAAATGTCTCACGTTATACCGATTCCTAAGATTAATTCTCCAGAAGAGCTACAGATTTCAGACCAATTAGCATATGTGTGTTATCAAAAATATTTGAAAAAATTATCGAACGCCAAATTAGGAAGTTTATTGACAAGAATAATATTTTACCAGAAAATCAATCAGGTTTTCGAAAAAATCATAGTTGTATGACTGCATAAGTCGCTCTTCTTATCGCACTTTAGGCCATCTGGGCTTTTCAAAAGATTCTACAGACCTTTGTAGACAGTGAAACTACGTTAGGTGATGTGGAATTTTGATTTGGTGAACAGCAGAGTGCCTCAGGTATCCGTTTTAGGACCTCTTCTATTTACTATTTATACGTGTCAGTTCTCCAATAGCATTCAGCACTGTGCATCGCACTTTTACGCCGACGACTCAAAATATATTTATCTTTTATTCCAGTAGAAGCTGACTTCGCGTGTTTAAAAATGAATGATGACCTGAAACATCTCCTTGACATCTCTAACAAATAGGGTCTAAATATAAATGCAAATACGTCGAAAGTAATGTTGTTTGGTAGAAAATAGGCACGTAATGCTACAATTAACCACAATATTCTCAATGTGGGTACAGACACATTAATCCTAACTGATGACGCAAAAAACTGTAGGCTCCTTGTAGATTAGCTGAGATTCGACAAGCATGTCAGTACTCTTATGAAGAAAGCTTTTAGCACCTTTACAGTTGTTTATACAAACAGACATTATTTTAACAAAAGTACGCGTCATTTTTAATGCGAGTCCCCTGTTCTATCACGTCTCAACTATGGGAATGTAATACTTACTTAAATTTCTGCCAATAAAAGCATAATTTATTATTATACATTTGACATATCTAAGCTATATCTTTCAATACTTGCTAGCAAAACAATTATTTTTAAATTATTTATTTCTGGTCAAATAATGTCAAAATTATAGTAGATTAAATTTGGCTTTTTTTTTCATTGTTTATAAATATGAAAATTTATTCAACATTATCGATATATTTTATTTATACATTGTATTTAGTGTAAGTACCTTTTGGTTGTAAAAAACTATAAATACAATTATGTAATTTATAGGGCCCTGAGGAAGAAATTGTTGAAAACTGAAGATGCTTATTATAAGGACTTAGCTATCTTTGCAGTATTGTAGTATATTTATATTAGTATTTACTAATATTTTTACTTTGTGATTATCAATAATCGTCAAGTTTCAGTCCCTGTTTTATTAAATTATATTAGTTTATGGGTCTAGGAGGACATTGAATAATAAGTGAGAAATAACTGCTCAATCTATCTTCTGCAGAGAAGCTGGAAGTACGCTATGCTGCTTAATAAGGAGGAGTTTGGGACACAAATGAACCTAAGGAGGGAACAAACCTTGATATTGACACAGATCCACAAGCACTTGCAGCAATAGTGTTAAATATACATCCAAGTATTTATGTTCGCACAAAAACTGCAAAAACAGCAAAATAAGCATGGAGAAATTACAAAAAGCTTCTGATAGTGACGGATAACGAACCAAATTATTTTGAACACACCGAATATTTTTGTAGTAAAATCTATACAAATCAATAAGTTAGTGTACGGTGAATTGTAGCTAACTGTTGTCTTATCCTGTATCCAAACTTCCTAATACTAATGATGATAACGGTATAACTACTAATCATAAATTAGGTGATAAAGATTTTGTCAAAAATCATTTTGGTCAGAAGCAAAAAAAAGAAATTTTTTGAAAATTTTAGGCTTTAACAAACTTCTGCAACAATGCAGGGGTTTTACTTCACGCCCTTTTACGCATTTTATTTTTATGCACATATGCAGCCATGCAAATAAAAGCACATGCCCAACGAACACCAAAAACCGCATCTCGATATTGCATTTCATAATTTAAACTTTGATAAAAAATCTTTATGCGCTATTTATGGCCAACAGTTTAGTTTTCTCGCAAATCTCATTTACTATATTTTGGAGGAACATAAAAAAAATATTTATAAAAAGCCAAACAGAAGAAATATTTGTTTTCTCTGTGACTGAGGAGGTGATAATGATGTTAGAAAATCTCATGCTGGTTATGCTTTGAGACTAGGAGTGTCATTAATATTTGTCCTTGGTGCCGTAACCTGCAACGACCTACGGTAGCGCTATGCACTTCCGAAGCAGATTACATAGTCCTTATTCAGGCAACTAAAGAAGAGTTGGGTTAAAAAGATTATTTGAGGAGTTAAAAACAAGAGATATCAAGTATCAACCAATTAAACTTTTCTAGCGTCAAACAACAATACTCTGTAAGGTGGAACAAAGCATAATGTAATAAAAGAAGCAGTTGATCACAAACAAGTAATTGTTAGTACTTTATCTTTTAAAGATATGGTGGCCGATGTAGCAAACCTCTAACACAGAAGACATGATTGTTGTTGTAAGAGTCTCATTCTTTAAAATTCAAGGTAAAGACGCCAAGTAGTGGAAATGTTGAAGACTTAAGGTGCTTATCATATGGACTTAGTTATATTTACTGTATTGTTTTGTTGTACCAGCAGTTTATTTTTTTACCTATATAGTTGTCAATATTTGTGTTACTTAAAATATATCCTAAAGTGTTTATCTCTGTTTTAATAAAATATATCAGAAATGAAACATTTATATATATATATATATATATATATATATATATATATATATATATATATATATATATATATATATATATATATATATATATATATATATATATATATATATATATATATATATATATATATATATATATATATATATATATATATATATATATATATATATATATATATATATATATATATATATATATATATATATATATATATATATATATATATATATATATATATATATATATATATATATATATATATATATATATATATATATATATATATATATATATATATATATATATATATATATATATATATATATATATATATATATATATATATATATATATATATATATATATATATATATATATATATATATATATATATATATATATATATATAATTGTAGCTTCAAAATATGATCCTACATTTTAGGTCTGTTGAACTGCATGACAACTTAAAATGTAGAATCGTATGTATATATGTATATATATATATATATATATATATATATATATATATATATATATATATATATATATATATATATATATGTATATATATATATATATATATATATATATATATATATATTTATATATATATATATATATATATATATATATATATATATATATATATATATATATATATATATATATATATATATATATATATATATAGCTTTAAAATATGATCCTACATTTTAGGTCTGTTGAACTGCATGACAACTTAAAATGTAGAATCGTATGCTACAATTACAATCCTTAAAGGTAAAAGCGAAACGTCAAATCATTGGAAAAGAAATCTATTATGAACCTAAATCCCAAGAAACCACATACAAAACTGCAAATAAAACATATCGTCCTTATTATTTGTCTGCTTGTATTATTTGTAATGACTAGTCTTTCTTTAATAATTTCTCTTAAATTATTTAGTAACTTCACATGTATATACGTTATACCTGCAGGACAAGATTTTCTTTCATCATCGATATTATTTTCTTAATTCTGAACTTGTTTTCATCATGCTCACCAGATGAGGTTATAGCAAAAACTCATAAAACTAAAAACGCAATATAATTTAATCGTTAAAGTTTCATGCAACATTTTTAATAGTACAAAAAATGTTTAAAGGAAATAAATCAAGCTCTGATTAGCTTAATTGATATACATGTTTTAAAAGTATCTAATATAAATAACAACATAATCTGCATATCCTTATTCAAAATGAAAAGGAGCGTTCTAGTTTCGCCTTGCATAACCACAAGTCTTAAATTAACCCACAATTTTTATATTCAGTTTCATTTGGGATCTGACAAGTCGTTTCAAGAATGACGTCAAATCTAGGGAATGAAGCAACGACGGTTAACTGATGACGTCAAGATACACACAAGATTAAGTAAGAGGAGTTTTCATAATACAAATGTTAACGTTATTAAAACACGCAGAAAATTTTCTGCAATTCTAAGGTTATCAAATACAACGAAAATTTAAAAAATGCAAAACAAAATTTGAAGTTTGTTATTTTGTTGCTTTTTTTCTTACAATACGAATTTGTATTCGGCTTGGTCTTAAGGGCTCCTCGCCGTTGAGGAGATTATTGATCCGCCCCTGTAGTGAACAGAGCTCTATCTTAAAAAATTGATCTGTATATATTTGTCAAAAAATAAAAAAAATTTGATTTTAACAAAAATTGAGTTTGCTAAAACAAATATTTGTTTTCTATAAGCGAAACAAATACTTGTTCAAAAAATGCAAAAAAACTTATGCCGTTCATTTAAATTAATATACTGTTAACCAAATAAATGTGTTACTTGACCCAGATAAAGTTGTTTTTCGTTTAACTAATAAATTATAAAAAATTGTTTGCGTTAAATACATATTTTTGTCAGTCAAATACATTAATATTTAATTAAAAAACTTAAAAACGTTCTGCCTAATATTCTTGTAAGAACGAAATATGCAATTATTTAGAGTGTTGCTGTCTAGTTTTCAAGAGTTATGGAAGTGCAAAAGTGGCTGAATAAATAAAATATCGGTCGTTTATAACATTTATTTGAAAGAAAAAAAGGGTTTATCGACAATGTTTTAAAGAGATTAACTATTTTAACTAATACAGCGACTCATACATTTTCGATTTTATGGGAGAAACAATGACCAACCCTAGCGATTATCAATCGAAAAACTGAAAATAAAATAGCTATTAATAAGTGACAGTTACCAAAGTAAAACTTATGTTTACATTTATTTGTTAAAATGTACTGTCACAAATTAACGGAGGACTCCATTAGATCTTTAAAATATATTATACATAATTTTTTTTGATAATCTTTAGAACCTGAACAGCTTTATTTAAATTGATCTAAAAGTTATCTTACACTATCTAAGACATGCATGTAAAAAAGACGTCACATTGGCTTTTACAAACGACGCAAGCTGTGAATACAATAAAATATTATATATAAGGGCACTTTTTTAGAGCTTTCTTCATATGTAATATGCTAAAAAAACTAATATATAGACAAGAAAAATAACCCCAATTTTTTATTTGTTTAAAACAAATATGTATTGCTTATTTATGCATCGTTTGTGAAAGCCAATGTGACACAATTTGTATATACATGTTTTAGATAGTGTTAGGGAACTTTTAGAACAATTTAAACAAAGCTGTTCAGACCTTAAAAGTTAGCAAAGGTATTTATATAGCTCATCATTTCACTTTTCGATTGACAATGGTTTGAGTTTTCTACCATAAAACCAAAAATGAATGAACCCCTATATTAGTTTAAACAATTATTTACTGCAAATCTATTATATACTAATGTAGACAAATATCTTTCTTACATGGCGGAACATAATGGCGGCCTACTGAAATGTTAAAAAATTGTTACTATAAAACTACTTATACAATTTACCTGAAGTTTTGCACAAAAATCAAGTAGAACTCCACTGGTAAAATTTTAGTACGAATCCAGGATGGCGAAACAAAATGGTGACTAAGTAAAATTTTTAAAAAATTATTACTGAAAAACTACTTATCCAATTTACCTGAAATGTTACACAAAAGTCAAAAATTACGTAGAAATTAACTGACAAAATTGTGATTTGTTAAATTTTGTGCAAGAACTAAGTATAATATAGAGATGAATTGGTAAAATTATGGTACCAATTCAACATGGCGGAACAAAATGGTGGCCAAATATATTTTTTGTAAATCCCGCTTCTTAGGTTTTAAATCGCTTCAAGTTTTTAGATTTTCAATTCCGTTGATCTGTCTGTCAGTTTGTTTTATAATAAATTATTTTAAAATGAGAGGTAAAATAGGTATGTTCTTTTGCATTCAGAACAAAAATAAACGAATATAGATATACGTTTTTATACATAATGTAAAAAAATAGATTAGGTTTGTTATTAAATATGTTCGCTGTGATAATAGATTTCAATCTTGAATGGCAGTTAAACGGTAGTTATAGAAATGGGTTCAGAAATATTACTAATATTAGGCTGATGGTCATTGACATATTACGTCAACGGCGGGAAGAAATGAAGTCTATCATTATAAATTTACAGCATAGCCTAAAATTAGGTGCGACAACAAGGAGATTAGATATTTTTTCTTTATCTCACTTTTTCTTACTTCTGCAGTATTTCATTAAAGAGCGTTGCAAGGATAACCTTGTAGCTTTCCAATTCAAGGTCTATTTCACATATAATTTAATGTCGCTAACTAAAACTTGTATATCTAGCATGTCGGGTAGCTCACTGGTACTTTCTTGAAGTCTATTAAGCCACAGTGCTTGTTGATTGAAATTAGAGGAGCTAGACCATATTTCTTGCCAATATTCTCCGAATCTTTGCTTATTGACTAGATATTCATTCGGACTTAGCTTATTGTTTAATTCAAGGCTACAATAAAATATTTTTTGGCTGGATTGGAATTGCAGGTTCGGTTGTTTGCGTTTCATTGTGTCATTGAAGCTCCTTTAGCTTGGAATTTTTGCCTTAATAGTTCATTCATATTGGTCGGAATTCAGGATCTCTCTATCTAGCTTTGCTTTATATAAAATAGATTAGATCTTTTTTACTTTTGTTATTTCTAAGATATTCAAAAATTAAATTTGCTTGCGTCCTTAAGGGTCTATCGCTTTCAAGGCGCTTTTGCCAAGATGGTTTTCAATTATTCCTTATTGCTCGAGTTGCTGCCCTTCCATACATTTTTTGCCCATTGAGCTCCACAACAGTGACAACATCTGCATATGTAGCCGAGTGTGCGCCTGATAGATTTTCTACTCTGTGTATGACTTGTTGCAGGGTCCAATTCACATTTTTGACCTGAATGGCTATGGATTTATTGAAATTGAGTCTGCTTAGCGTATCGGAACATCGAAATCGAAGTTACTTAAAACCCTATGTGTGGTTTCCTCATTTTTTATTAAATCTTAAGTGTTGTGCTGTACTGCGTCTTGTTGTATTACTTCCTGTTGTATTACCGCTTGTTGTTGTAGAACATCATCGATTACATGTAGTTCATTGCCCACTTCTCTTCGTATTTGATCTATATAAATTTCTGTCACAAATATTTATTTTTGATGATTTTTTTTTTCGGTCTACAAGGTTTTGATCAGTTATCTTAACACTGAGGTACCTCTTTATAAATTCGCCATGCAACTTTTGTCTCCAACCTGGTAGAGGGTCATCTCTACATTCATTGATGAGCAGGTATGTTCCTATAACGTTTGCGTTCATTTATCTACTCCATTTCATTCTTATTGATGTTTTATCCGTTCTGGAAGCCTTCCTGTTTACTTGTGAGTTGGTTGGTGGTCCAGTTTGGGTAGAAGCTCGGTCTTGTCCATTGTCATTGCGTGTGCCGGCCGTCGTCGTTGTGCCGATGGTGCGCGTCAGGTATAGCCCTATTCCCTGCCGTATCCGAGGTTTTCTTTCTGCTTCGTGTCTCCCCAATAAAATGGGTTTGCATTTTAGACCTACTGCCAGGTTACAGAGCGTTTTATGATATGAGCATAGCCCTATCGTATCACTACTCAATTCTTGGTAGTATTAAAGCATCGTATAGTGCTCAGGTAATCGTGGGGTTGCAATTTCTCATAGTGCGCTTAGTCTTAGCACTCCGCCTGGATGATATTATTATTATTATTATTATTATTATTATTATTATTTTATCAAAATTAAAAATCAATTTCTCAACAAATGTTTGGTTCCAAGCCCATCCCGGATGCATGAATCAAAAGGAGTGGGTTGGTCTCTATTAGTTCTGTTGTCCTGTAAGAATGTTCTCACTATGTGGCAAGTACTGAGCAGGACTACCTTCTGGATGGCGATGAAGGTGTTAGTATGCAGTCCTATGATTTTTAGGATCTGTTCTAATGTTTTTGGAACTAGTCCAGTTGATGATACGATGATCGGTATCACATGAACGTTATTCAGTCGCCAGATCTGCTGATCTCGATATTCTCTTGATATTTATCCAGAACGTTGTTACTGTTGGGTATAGCGACATCTACCAAATAAGCTGTCTTATTTTCAAGCACTGAACTTGGTTGGTACTTATAATAGAGCACAAAGGTGTTAAGGAGCCCGTATTTATTGGCAAGCTTCTGGGGTATGATGTTACACACCTGCTAATGTCGCTGGAGGTCGTCCGTGTTTGCTAGGTATGTGCAGCCAGATGTTATATGCTGTATAGTCTCTGATCTCTCACTACATTTTCCACACTTATCGGATTTAAAGGACCTTGATGTGTGTTAATACCTTGGTCCTGTATTGCCATCACAAATCCCTCTGTCTCTGAAAATAGTTGTCCATCCTTCAACCATCTGTTGAATGCTTCCTTATCAATGTGTGGCTGATTCAAGTCATTATGATGTCGGCCGTACAGTACCATGTGAGCCCACTGTTCTTGTTTGTCGGGGTCTGAAAGTGACTTTAGGATGATATTGTCACTTGCGAGATTGAGTGGAGAGTACCAGTTGTCACCTAAGGTTACTATGCGGTGGAGGCTTGATGTTTGTGCCTTGTTGGTGAAAAAATCTCTCAATTTTTGCAGCTGTCGGGAGTGGGAATTGGTCAACAAGAGATCTTCCACCTTCTTTTCGTGGTCGGAGAGTTGATGACCTTGAGTAGTGTGACTTGTACGTGATCATCATTAGGCGAGTAGTTTTAGTTGGTTATGGTTTCCACCATAGAGCTTAATATCATCCATATACGAAAGGTGGGATATGGTTCGGGAATTGTCTCTATTGTCTATGTCCTGTATTTTGTTGAGCAACGTGGATAGGGGGTTCATCGCTAAGCAGAACCAAAGTGGACTTAACGAGCCCTTGGTAAATTCCCCTATCGATGTGAATGGTCTCGAATCCATCCCTTCTGTTCTACGGCTAATAGGTTATGACTGTCAATATGGTGATAGATACGATGTGCAATGCATCCTGCCAGGATCTTGTACATGGTGGGCAATTTCAGTATTTCTGAAGGAAAGCACTATGAAGGGTGGTCCGGTATGTGGTTAAGTTGGTCTCAAATCTGGTGATCTTATAATGGGAGCGCATTATGAAACAATTCATTTCCTGTTTATTATTATTATTTACATTTAACTCAACACTAATATATAAATTCTATTTTCTGCGTTTTGTAAATTAGCAATATTAAATGTTTTTGTTATTAATTTCTGCTGTTAATGCACATGTTGATTCCGAAATAGTTAAAAAGAATTAAATTTCAATTAGGTAAGAATATTTTTCAATTAGGCAAAAAGCATTTTTGTGTCTGTAATAAGGAAGCAATAGAAATTAAAACGTGTTCTTTGCACACGTAAAATAAATCATCGCGATACTTTCATCTACAATGTTCTTGATTCATGACCGTTCAACATTACAGCTTAAGTCAATCACGGGGTTCATTTTAATTTTGTATAAAAGAAACCAAATTTTAAAATCAATCATTCACAGAATCTATTAGGTTTATATATATATATATATATATATATATATATATATATATATATATATATATATATATATATATATATATATATATATATATATATATATATATATATATATATATATATATATATATATATATATATATATATATATATATATATATATATATATATATATATATATATATATATATATATATATATATATATATATATATATATATATATATATATATATATATATATATATATATATATATATATATATATATATATATATATATATATATATATATATATATATATATATATATATATATATATATATATATATATATATATATATATATATATATATATATATATATATATTTGTATCTTTAACGTAAAAAGTTGTTGACAAAACTCCTCATATCTCAACGATTTCAAAATCCGCGCCGACTTTGCCAGAGAACATTTGGACCACTATAAAATACTAATTAAATTTTTAAATGGGCCACTAAAATTTCGACTCACGATTTTACCCAAAATAAATAAAATATCCGATAATAGAACTTGAATTATTTTAGAACTGTTGGAAATTTTTTCAATTTTGGATAGAAAGAGAAAATAAACAAGCTTTTTCACGAAAATAACTCAGCTCAGTCAGTTTCGCGATTAAAGAAATTTAATAAAAATAGGAGTGGTCACAGATGCTAAAATAATAAACATTTCTATAGATTTAAATCAGTAATCCATCACTGCATAATAGCAACTACCGTACAATTTTTGTTTCTGTGATAATTTAATTTTTTTCTGTATCTTTGCATTGCAAATATTTACTTTACTCTAGTTTTTCGAAAAAGATGCAAATTTATGATTTTATGATGTTTTAACTTAAAAAAGCACAAGTTTACGCAAGTGCCTTTTCATTTTCAATTTAATTTTCTTCTATATTAAATTATAACTACCATTATATTCATAAAAATAGTAACAATAATTACACATTTATTATTTCCAGTCGAGATTTAAAATTTTATAATACAATCTGAAATAAACTAAAAGTACTAACTAAATCTTGACAGAAACTAAAGGTTAACTCAGTATCCCACTACACAGCAGGCACTGCTGAAACCTGACAATTTAATTAATATATTATATAATATATAATATGAAATGAACTTTAACATAGTGTTTAGAAGAATAGTTTCACAATAAAGTTAGAACTATCCTAATTAATCTTGTTTATAATTAAGCTAATGAAGTCTAGAGCATAAGAAGGGGAAGAATTCTAGAGAAAAAATTAGGAAAATAATGAAAGTAGGAAAGAGAACGAGGAAGTAAAGATATACTTAATAAATACACTATCACACTGGTTGTTTGTAATAAATATTTTTTATTAACTTTGAAATTATTGTTTTTTTACCATTTTTTTTTAAGTATTAACTGATAAGGAGAAGTGTGACTTTAAATTTATTTATTAAACATGACATATTATATGAGACTGACTTTTTTAAACAGTTCTTTGTTATGTACAGGAAGTATTAAAATGTGTTTGTTTGCGAATATTAATACTTTACTTATTTTATAAAAAAAAACGAAGTAAATGTAAAATACGCCTGCTATACATGTTAAGCCATGTAAGCTCAGAAAGTTTATAAGATACTCTGTGATTTCGTTTAATACAACAGATGAAGCGAATACACGAGTTTCGCATTTTTTTACTTCTTCGAGTCAATTGAGTCTAGAAATGACCCATAAATATTGTCGCAGAAATTAAAATGGGACAAAATAACGAGTCGCATTAAGTTTTTTTGGTATTTTGACCAAAGTAATGCCTGTGAGGGTACAGCATTTTTAAAGAAGAGTATGCTCTTTTGAGACGCTCTGCAATATGCTGCTTAAATTTTAGTTTCATATCCAATACAAGACACAAGCTTTTTGGATATGTTTGAAAGTTTATAAGTTCTGAACCAATTGATACTTGAATATGTTCCTCTAAGTTATCACGCAAATTATCGGTACAGTTAAGTAGTTTTGTTTGCTATAGATTTGTTTGGGTTATCGTCTGTGTTCAAGTTATTTACAGAAATTTAGTAAGTTGACAAAATTTGAAGTGTGTATGGTGTATAAAAGTGGCCCCAAAATACTTCCTTGTGGTATCCCTGAAATGATGTATAGCAAATGCGATTTTTTTCCATCAAGAACGATTCTTTGAATTCTGTCTGAGAGAAATGACCGAAGAAGTGATGACCACATATCATCAAAACCTATGTATTTTAAAATGTACAAGTAGATCATGATAAAGTATATCGAAAGCTTTCGTGTAATCGAGGAGAATCAGCGCTGTGGCCTGACTTTTGTCTGGCGCTCTCACTACATCATCCGTTACATCGGACAGTGCTGCTGAGTAATTGAAGTCTTCTCTAAAATCATAATAAGTTCATACTGTACAATATATGTATTAATTTTACCCTGCATTACCTTTTCAAGGACTTTTAATAGTGTAGGCACGGTCTATATAGACCTTAAATGTGAAAATTCAGTAGGCTTGCTAATTTTTGTTAAGGGAAGTACGAATGCTGACTTCCATGATTTTGGAAATATCTGACTGTGATAAACAACAATTTATAACATGAGTAATGTATGCAATAATAAATGAACAACATAAAATTATTAGCTTTAAATGTATATTGTCAGAACCACAAGCTTTAGATTTTAATCTCAGAATAATTTCTGAGACTAAATTTTCCTCAACTCTCTTATACAAAAACGTTCAGCCAAATGAACACTATTATTTGTATAGAAATCAAGTTAGTTTTGGTTTATAATTCTATTACCAGAAGTTTGAGTAAAGAAATCTTTAAAATCATTTATTTATTTTTTAGATTATTGGGAATTACATTTCTTTTTTTTTTCTTTAATATTATCAAGGGCTATAAGGCCTATTTTTTAGTGGGGGTTATTCAGGTGAAGTAGGTAAAGTGCTAATTCACCAGGAAAAATAAACAAGCAAACATCTAACTACATTTATTATATATCTCTTAAAATTTTAGCTTTTACATTCATTTATTCACCTAATTGGCAAAAAATAAACTGTACATCTCGAATAAATATTTTACCTGGCCGTTGGCGGCATGTCTTTTTAAAACTTTCAATCGAACTTTATTATAACAACTATAACAGTGTCGCAAACCGCTTCGACTTTGCTGGAGGTGCTATGTTTAGTTTACGATTTTCCTGCTATGTTGCCATGACAACGCGTACACGATGACGTCGAGGGCATGTCTTTGAATTTATTACAAACTATGACAAATCTGATGAAAAATCAATCCGGCTTGTGAAACGATTTTTAGGTGAGATGAACGATTTTGAATTCACGTTTCTGGCTAGTGTTTAATGACATTTTCTCAATCAAGGACATACTGTTTGACGTTCTTCAAAAAAAATCACTTGACATTCATTTTTGTATATTCAATATAAAACGCTGTCGTGAGGCGCTCTGTAAAAAAAGAAATGAACATTTTTTTTATATCATGTTTGATAAAGCAAATTCTATTACAGAAATAAATCATTACAAACGTGAGATAGCTAAGCTTTCAACTGAAGAAATTAGGGCTAAGTATAGAACCCTTTTTTATGAAATATTGGACCATATTTTAATGGAAATGACACTAAGATTTCAAGACTATGAAAAACTTACATTTTTATGTTTGGCAGATTCTGCTACATTTTCCGAATATAGTTTAAATTTTCCGACTGGCCCGTTTGAAAATTTGTTACAGTTATATGGGGAAATATTTTCAAAAAGTCAACGACTTAAAAATGAGCTTGGTCTTATTTTTGCCAATGAGAGTAATTGGAATATATTACTGCAAGAGCAAGTGAAAAAGATTAATGAAAATAAAGATATTTTTACCGAAGCATATAAACTGTTTTCCCTTATTTTGACAATACCGTCGGCAAGTGCTTCAGTGAAAAGAAGTTTTTCTTGCCTCAAACGCGCCTGTACAAACTATTTAAGAAATAAATTATCTCAGGAAAGTCTTACTTCTCTAGGCAATATTTCAATTCAAAAGGAATTTCTGAAGGAGATTATCAATTTTATGAGGATGTTAAAAGAAATTTGCTGCTATGAAGGATAGGAGAAATGATTTAGTATACAAAATTTAGGTAAATCGTAAAAAAATATTTTACCCCCTCCACATATAACAAAACTCTAGAAAAAAAATATTGCGATATTTTCTTGCTTTTTTTGCACTTTAGATTTTGATACTTTACCCTTTTAAATTAAATCAAGAAGTAAGGTAAAATATGGATAATTTGGTCTAATGCATAATTATCGGAATTTCTGTTTATATTTTGATCGTGGCCTAATAACGTTAATTTAAAAGAGAGGAAAATATGGTAAATTAAATAGTTATAGTAGTATTATTTTATTTGAAAAACTAGTGTTTGTAAAAAATATGGACAAGGTAAAAAAAATTAATATGAAATTAATTATTTTAAATCGAACATCCTGTTTTTTTATATCTTTGAAAATATAATTTTTTTGTAACTCGAAAAAATATATAAATATTTTATTTAAATTCAATCTAATATTAAATCTAAAATATTGAAAAGCTAATCGCTCCTTTAACATAGACGGTTTTGAATTTATTTGTTTTACTTTAACACAGCCGTTTTAGCATACCGTCTACTTAGGAAAATAATAGTATAATCTCGTTGAATCAACTGACAAGCCTGCTATCTTCGTTTTTAATAATGCAATAAAAAAAGATAATAGGTAACTCAACGATAAATAAATGGTTTCTTAAAATTGTTGTAAGGGTTAGATACAGGAAAAATCACAAAATTTTTGTAAAAATTGTATAGTTCTGAAGAAGAATAGCTATACCTCTTTTCAATCAATATTAATTTATTTCCTTTAACCTCTTTCATTAATTATCGTACATTTTTGTAAATGTCTAAAAAAGTGGTTATACCTATACATGTAAAATCTTTATTATTTTCATGTATTCTATTTATTCCTGTTTAGTTTATGTTTTAGCAACATATTGTTAAATCTTGTATCTAAGAGTTACAAAAGTAAGGGTAGCCAGAAGCCAGAGTGGCCAATTATTGCCGCGTCCACATAACACCAAGACCCATCCATCGGTCAATTTTTAATCCATTTTGAGTTTGCTCTAAACTATAAACGTTTGGAAAAATATTAACAAAGAAATGATATAGGGAAATATAATAAAAATTTTTATAATAAAATTAAAAAAAAAACAAAAATTATTTTAGAATTAGATCTTGGAAACTTGACGTAATGAAATTGACATCCAATTAAGACCTAATTACTTAGTATACATCACAAAAAAGACATTTGTGAGTTGACTGATATTTGAAAAGTGAAATGTTTATTTACTATTTTTAACGGTTTAATGCTGACTTCATAAAGTGAAATTTTCAACATGAAATAACAAATAATGTTTTGTTGTTTAGTTTCTTTTACATTTTTTTGTATTTTACCCATTTAACTGCATTTAATATTTTGTTATAATCACGATTACTAATATTAAAAGAAAAGCGCCATCTATGCATATCTATACATATTTATAGAGAGTTAACAAAGAAATTGTTAAAAATTGATAGTATTAGTAGAACTGAATTCCGTGCCTCTAAAAACCACAAAAACCATATGAAACAAGACATTTTCAAACATCTTTTCATTTTCAACACCTCCATACACACAGCTCAGTTACTGACGTACAAGGAATGTTTTGTATCCGGAATAAATTCATTTATTATTATCAACACGACAAGAAAAGATTGCCTTCCTCCTTTAGTTCGAGTGTGTATCTCCAGATGTGTGCACTTTCCTTTTCGTTAATTACAATTCAAGCGTCAAATTTTAAGATAATAGAAGAGTGAGAAAAATATTCAAAATGGCGACATTATGCCTTTTATTATTTTTTAATAGGCTTGCTATGAGATGAGCTCCGCACTGCCCTAAGTACTTCCTATTAGTCAAATCTTTCGGAGGTCACAGGTCTTCATAAAACCATGGAAGTAAATAGTAGATAATATAAGTATCTATATATAGGCATATGCATAGGAAATCAGCAATAAAAATGATCAAAAATTATAATAATTAGCAAAATTGAACTTCATGATCCCATAACCCCAAACCCCTCTACCCCCTTCACTCTCAGATCCCACCAAATATTTAGCACAAAAACACAAAAGGTTTTTCCAAGAATAAAGTTATTTAATATTATCAACATCTATTAATATTTTCTTATAGCCGAAATAACCTTACAAGGTAATGGATCCTTCTTAGGGATACAGGCTCAGAATAGTTGTTTTGGTTAATTATACTTCATATATCAAATTTTACGGCAATATGTTTAAGCATTTCAAAGTTATCGCGGAAACTTCCTCGCAGAAAAATATCGAAGATGGCATTATTCTATTTTTTATAAATATGCTTATACGAGAATTGAGAATCTTCTCCTTTTTTTGAAGTCGATTAAAAACACACGTAGCATTGCTTAGAGTTTAAATGTTTTTTATATACCTTTTGATTTTTAAATTCACAATAGAATAAATTATGCAATTCAGTTTCCTTCGTAAAATAATCATAAAAAAAAAGTTTGGCGTTAAACTATTTACATATTTTTTAATCATTTTATTAACTCACCAAATTGAATTCCTACTAAAATCCGTATCAGTTCCTTTATGTATTACATTTATTTGTCGTGCAGATTTATATTTATATGGAGCCTCGCTGTAAGTAGGCCGTCTATGCGCAGCATATACTCATAGAAAAACAGATAGAAAGACCAACAAAAACAAGTCTTCAAAGATCTAAAACATAAAGATGTTTTCGGCAACTCAATGAATATTTTTTCTTCAATCGCAAAACTTCCTCTTAGAAGAAAAATACAAATAATACCAAAATCTGCATTACTTAAAAGAGCAACAGAGAAAGAATTATACATACCTTCAGAAATCCATAAAAAATGTTAGATTATTCAATCAACTATATATGATTCAACTTGTAGAGACTGTTTTTGCAGGTTGACTGTTAATTAATGTCATGCAACTTTTTTACTTACCTCATCCCCTCTGGGTGAATCTATAAGTGAACTAAAGCTGGCTCTTGAGCCATGTCTAATCATGTTACTTCTATCTTCGGGGGAACTCACCAAATCTGACCGGCCACTCCCCCGTAATCTGTCGTTTTCAACACACTGTGTCAACGGAATACCGAAAACTAGGCCGCCGCTTGAACCACCTTCTGAAAAAAAAAGAAACCTAATACAGATTTGAATTTTGGGCTAATTACTCGTTAATTTTTTGTATGAAAAAGTAAATGCACCTTACAAATTACAAAATGCTAAACCTCCATTAAGATGACACTTTTATTGTTTGGCCTCATGGATCACCTCAATCAACAGCACCATAATTTTAAATTCACAATGGAAATTTAATCTATTGATATGATTCCCTTTCTAAATGTATTTGTTCAAAGGAAGGAAAATAGTACATTAGAACATTCTGTGTATAGAAAACCAGCACATGAAAATTTATACTTAATAAATGCAAATTCTCACACCCATCCAGCACAAAAGAAATAGGTTATTAACTCACAAGTATTTTAATTTCTAATCAAGATTCTTCAACATCGGAAACAGCGAAAGTGACCGAAGCTCTGAGAGGGAATGGCTATTGCACTTAAGATATTACGCGTTCATTTGAAAGATATAGTAATTCAACTCCGCGAAAGGAGAATGATAAGGAACCACCCTTAGGTTGTGTTGTTCTTTTCTATAGACATGGTACTACAGACAAAATAGGACTTACTTACTTCGGTGGTCCGATATTTGTACAATCTTCAAAGCACATAAGAAGTTTGGATAATTCTTGCAATCCCCGAAAGATGTACCTTTTCAAACAGACAAGTATGTAAAACTCCTTGCTCCAGTAGAAAAGGTTATGTGGAAGAAACAGGACTCTCAATATCCATTGGATATAGAACGATGTATTAAAAAAAAAAGAAATTGTTCAATGTTCTGTAGCTGAACATCAATATACCAGTGACCATATTATATAAATATAGAAGAAACCAAGGTTCTAGCGTCGGTTTCAGAATTTTATAAATGAAAAATTAGAGACAATCTAATGAAATTTTTAAATATACAAAAAACTTCAATGGATATACATGGAACACGTGGAACCCGATCTTAAGACAGGGTTACGGTTCAACGAGCACAAATCGCACCTGAATCCCTCCGAACTCATTCAGTATTCAGGTCTCGTGGGGTAAAGTTACCTGAAAATGCCCCGCGCAATCAAAGACAAAACGTCAGATAGTAATTCCAATTTAACACTGTCTAATCCTAAGAACCATAATTTCTTAATAAACATTCTCCTAAAATTTCTAAATAGAAAACAACATCTATCACAAAAAAACTGAAAGATGAATAAAAGGATTCGTGAATTGAACATTTGTGAAAAGTAATAGTTTTTAAAAGAGTTTAAAGCTCGTATTTCTTATGAATGTTGTATTTTCCATTTTCAATATGTTCAAATTCCTAACTATTTTGAGCTTTAAAACTGGACAAAAAAAATATCTTCGTATAGAATAATAGTACATCAGGGAGTTTCAAAAATTCGTCGAAACAAACACGCATGTTGCAGTTTAGTCATAATATGCAGCCTGCCTGCGGAAATATTTGGCGCGGTGTTTCCAATAGCGCGATTTAGGTCGACGACCGAACCAAGGTCGATCGTGCGGCACGTAGGAGGCCTGAGGTTGGCAACACTGACAATCGATACCTCGATTGATCCCAAGCCTACTGGTAAAAAGCAAAGTATAGATCCTTTTAGGGGGTCTTTTACTTTCTATTTGTTGGATTGTCTATTCGGAGTATAATCGGTCGTTGGTAGACCGGTGCACTGTAGACTAGAGATGGAATGAAAAAAAATCATCTACACTGCTGGACAGAACAAACGAACAAAGGTAAACTTTAAATTCGAATATTTTTAAAACAAGGAGAGATTTTCCAGTTTTGAGTTATTGCATATTATCGATTTTAAGCGTGAAACTTACTTAAGCTAAAAATTATTTATACAAGGGGTTCCACCAAACTTTAGCAAATTTCTTAATATTTAATTAGTTCTGAAAATTTCCAAAAACGATTTTTGGGTTCTAATTGCGAGATCAGATCATCATTGGAGAAATTTCAAAAAACAAGTTAAAAAATTTTAAATATATTTTGTAACAAAACATTATGAATAGCACGCAGTCTTGGGTCCAACGTTTCTAAGAGGCTATAAAGCTATTGGGCTATCACATTCCGCCAATTCTCAAAAAAAAATTTTTATGCATCGTTTGCATAAACCGTCGAATTTTATAGTACAACTGAAGGAGGACAACGATGTAATTGCATTGAATTGTGTATCAATACAGGATAACATGTGGTTTGTGTATTTAAACCGCGGAAACCGTGGTTCTAGCCGCGAAATCGCGAAAAATCATAAACCTATTTTTTTTTTAAATTGATTTAAGCAGTTAGCATTCAACATTTTTTTTTCACGAAAGTAACATTTGAAGATCATAAAAATGGCTTTCAGAGCCCAAAAAAGGCCCGAAAAGAATGGTTTTAGCGTACGCGGTTTTTCTTGTTACGCGTGATTTTCTACGCGAATTAAATAATTTGTCCGCGGATTAAATTAAGTCGCGTAGAAAATCTAACATCTAAATGCTACAAATTATTTAAAAAACTAAAATTCAAGGGTTCTATAACAGGAAAAATTTACATCAAACAGCTTATAAAAAGTTACAGGTTAATATGTAAGACAAATCTAATATTTTCAATAAAAAAACATGTCAAAAAATATTAAACCTTTTATAAACCGTTTCAAATAGTTTTTGACAATTTCACAACGGATTAAAATTTGCAGAGTCTTGTTTAACACCCTGTATAAATAACTTTTTAGCTTAGGTAAGTTTTCCTCTTAAAATGGGTAATATGCAATAAAACTTGCAAGACATAGCTAAAACCCGCATCTCACTTATCATTTTAAAAATAATCGAAATTACATTTCACCTAAAAATTCTCTTGTCCTGTTTGTTCTGTCCAGCGGTTTATTTTAATTTTACAAGGAAATTCCGAAGCGTAAAACTTCGCTCTAAGTTATTATGTTAAACTGCTTACGAGCGAGTCATATTTTATGGCAACATTTGATTTTCGGTAATTCATAAAAGTGTCGGAGATATTCAATAGATCACTTAATTAACCGATGTTCCCGTTAAAACATAAAATATTTTCATTTCCGTTGCAATGGAACCGCCAAAAATATTTTATTTGTCAATGCATGAGCAAGGTTAAAAATACAATACGTACATACATACATACGTGGCGAATGCCAATAAAGAATGGGAAATAACACTTTATTAGAGAGCTATTTTATTACACGGTATATTTAGATCTGTCATCAAATGAAATTCCTTGGCTCGATAAATAACACAACTTTTAAAGATTTCGGCGAATGGAAATAAAAAAGAAACTTTTAGTATTTATAGCTCTATATTTCAATTTTGTTAATTTTGAGTAATAGAAAATATATATTGTGTTTTGCAGCGTTCCGTGATAAACCAAACTACTTTTAATAAAAATTTCTGTTTTATTTATCTATTTATTTACTCACAAATTTATTTGGATTTTGATAAGGTCATAACCTAAATTTTGTGGAAAACTTTGTCTATGAGCTTTCATCAAAATATCGTGTTTGAATTCCTTGTTTTTTTAGTGGCAATATTTATAACGTGATTAATGATCTGTTATTTGTCTCCCACAAAAGCAAAATTAACAAAATCAAAGAAATATTTGGTAGGGCTCAATTCTAGATGTAAATAATCTGCTCTCGTAAAATAGCAATCATATACATGCTTAAGGTTTACTCAAACCAACTCAAAACCTTGGCACCAACAGTTGCGGTGCGGAAAAGTTGCTCTGCATTTATTCATGTTTAGTGGGCGCGACATGTTGATGTCAATTGTTTGAATCATGTATACTTTTTATTCACCTTTGTCATATGAGAAGGAAGTTCTTTTGTTATTAGCAGAATTAGTTCCCGCACTGCAACCGCTCTCATTCCAGCCGTCCCGCATTGGTTTGAGTAAACCTTTATGCTGGCATAGCATCGTCCAGTGGAGTCGGCTTCATATAAAAGTAAATGTATTAACAAATCTTGATAACAGACGCAAAGTAATGAGAGGCTGAAGAGCATGTTAATGAAAATTCAGAAAAAACTTTTTATGATAGGGTGTGTCATGTTATTTTTCACCCATTACATATTTTTTTGTGTAAATACAATTCGCATTTTTTAATGGAACACGCTGTATATTATAAGTTTATCAAATGGGTTTCTCTTTACCGGTTATAAGTAATTTAGGTTTTGATACCTTTATCTTCGAAGACACCTGAGGATTTTGACAAAATCTTTGCCATATGAGAGAAGGAGAGAACGAGAGAGAGAGAACATTAATAGCCTCTATATAATTACGTATTCTATTTGTTGTCAACTTAGGTGAACTGTATCTTTTGAAAATAGGATATTTTGTATATATAAAACATATTAAAAATGTAAGCCAACCAGTCCCACATATTTATAGTTTCATATCACTTACACATATTATATTTCTTTTTTATTTCGTTCAGATAAACTTATTTTTTCAAAATATAATTTATAATTTATATCTTTCAAATATCAAAAGATAAGCTAGTGTCTTTCAAAATGTGGTGTATAAAATATTTTTTAATAAATCAGTTTGCACATTCTAAAGATAAATATGTTTCTTTTATGTATACCTCTAAATATATCATGTCGTATCTATGCCATTACTTAAACAATTTTACGGTTTCAAGACCTACCTATCTACACTATTTCCCTCCTTACTTTTATTTCAGTCGAATTCTCTCATATGATATTTTTTTAAATATAACTTTAAAAGGGTATCAAATATCTGCACAAATCACCTCGACATTTCTCTATTGTTAAAATATTTACCTAAACTGTTAATATTTTTTATTTGATATAAATCAGTTGCTCACGATATGATAAAAAATATATTATTTTAAAATAACGAAGATACACGACCATGACACAAAAACAGACAAAAATCTTTTTTGGCTTTTTTGCTACTGAATAAAAATATTTAACTTTAAATTAATTGAAGCAATTAAATATTTACTTCAATTAATTTAAATTTAGATATATTTAGTCAGTTGCGAAAAAGCCAAAAAAATTTTTGTCTGTCAATCTAAACCAGTGACGGCTCGTACTCTAAAATTTAGGTTCGGTCGAGGCTCAAGGCCAATCAAAAGCGGTTTTACTGTGAAGGGGTAGAGGTAATTAATAAACCAGAAAAAAATTTTAGTAAAGCGCTCTAGTCAGTTAATTTAATATTTTAATATATCTTGCCTCAAGAGGCAAATAAAATAGATGCCAAACATAGTAAAAGCAACCATCGCGACCAGAAAAGCACATTGTCCAGAAAGAATCACGATACGGCCGGCCGATTTCTAAAACAAATTTCAAATAATATTTTAAAATATTCACTTGCACTTATTTCGTCACCACATGTAAACATGTAACGTGAATTAAAAATTGCTAATATAATATATTAACTATGATTAGTCATGACTAAAGCAAAAAACTAACTGAAATTAGTTTAAAAATAAGTAGCCTTATTTTATAATAATAACAATTAATACCTGTAAAATGGTAGTATCCAATTCGGAAAAATTTCGGGGATACGGCCACACGGGCCGGTGTTGGGTGATATAACGTACGACGAACGTTATTGCCGAGGTAATAGCATGGGATGTAATCGCACGTGCTACGTACCGCGTGAACTAGTAAATGAAGTATTGCATGTGAGATGATGCCATCGGCTGGCCGAGCCACCGTCTGTAATAAATATATTAGAATATCTGTGGGCGTTGGCCCGCGGTCTGCTGTTAATGGCGTTATTTGTATGTTAGTCAAGCAATTATAATAAGGATACCTACTTATTTGCTATGTGCCCAGGAAATAATAAACTATATTTTTGTTTTGTGCGTTTTTAGGATGTTTGCAAAGCCATTTTTGAAAAATATTTACTTTTTCAAAAAGAGAATTTTCCCTGTATATTTTCTCCAACTCTGCCGCCCCTGACCAGCCGTCACTGAACTAAAGGTAACAAATAATCTAGACACATTAAAGAATATAATAAAACAGTTTATGAAAATATGTTTTTTTTTTAATTTTAAGAACTCTAACACGTCAAAAAACCAAATTCTCTACTCTACGAAAATAATACCTGCCTTATATATTATCCCGAATGTATATTTTATTATATTATATAATATTTAGACTGCTATACTTCTTCTTCTTATATCAAGATGTCTTTTTAGGGCACTGCACTAAACCATTATACCAACCCACCCTGCGTAGTGGTTTCTCGTTGCATTCTACGCAGTTGAGTACTGTAGTGAATGTGTAGAGATGAGCGTAATTACTTTTAAAAGTAATCATTAAATTACATAAAAAATTAATTCAACTCCAAATCACTTGTAATTTGGAATTATTATGCTTTGAACGTTGAACAAGTTTTATTGTTCCTCACCCCCACCTGGAGTAGAATTGATTTTATTACACCTGCTAATTTTAATTTTTCTATTATAAGAGTGTACTAAAATATGATTACTATAATTAATAATAAGAGTAACTGCCTAAATTGTTTAATGCAATGGCAAGGGGCTGTCCATATTAATTCACGCATTTTTTACTCCATCCTTTCTCTTTTGTCATGCTGCATCACATTTTTTAAATCTCCCTACACGTCACATACGTCACAAAACTTGGAACTTATTTTGTTGAAACATTTCTTAAATACAAATGGATTTTAAATTTTAATTTATAATATCACTTTGTTATCAATTAATTTCTTGAAATCGCAAATCGTGCTTGTATAACATTCTACCTATGGCATTTAAGTACCTACTTAAATGCTATATTTTCCCACTCGACAATTTATTAACCAAACATCAGACGTAACGATATTTTTTGGAAAATAGCAATTCTCTATAAGAATAATAGTGTTCCCGATAAGTTTGCCAAAAATATTAAAACAGTTGTCAGTTTCGTGGCTCTAGTCGTAGGCAATACATTTTTCGGGAGACTATTCAGTTTGTTTTCGAAATTAAAAATTATTTTTGATATAGATGAAGACCCGATATTTGTTTCTAAAATACCGGCATTTGGCAAAAGATATGAGTTTTCATACATATAGTAAATTAGTTAATTAATAATTGAAACCATAATTAACAATGTAAAATCGGATAGTTATACACCGTAGACGTGATATGAACTATGCATATTATCCTTGCAAATTATTTATTAATGTCGAATATTAGAATTCCCAGAAACGTAAAACAAAATCAGATCTATATAGGGTGTACAAATTTCGTTTTAAATCGGTTATCAGTAAAAATAATCCCATTTCTACATCCCTCTTCTTTTTTTTTGTAAAAAGCAAAATACCGTTTTTTGATAACATCCTAACTTTACATATCTAATTTGTTTTTATTTGATGATGGCCGACTACATAACCACAGCACAATACAAAAATATGAAAAATATTCAATCAATAAAAATCACAATTTTATTCTGTAAAAATATACAAGGTGTTCAATTAAAAATTTATATCTGAAAAATGGAAGTAACTTACATTTTTGATATTATTCTAAGTCATTCAAACTCTTCAGTTTCACCCTATATATTCAAAACTAAGGTGGCTATGGAATTTTTGTTAACGGTGTCTTCTTTTGCTTTACATAAAAATAGCACAGCTGTTTTTATCTTTACAGATAACCGAGATACTCTGGATTTACAACTAAATTTGGACACCCTGTACATTTAGTGTAATCCCTGTGCACTAAATGCACTAACGTATATCTACTTGCATCACTAGGTCAAGCCACAACTTTTTTCTGCAATGATCACATATTTGAAATTTGGAGGGTACAGAGGGTCTGGTTATTTCTAAAACCAGCCTAACTTCTACAGATATTAAAAAGATTTTATATGCAAGAGTCTTGTAGCCGTCAGGATTTGCTAAAAACATAAACAGATGACAATTAGAATGAAAAAAAAATGAGCATAGACTTTGTTATTTTAAAAGGAACACCTTGTATGATATAACTTCAATAAACTGGTATCTTCTTGCTGATTATAAAAATACCAGGTCTGACTATTCTATCTTTAAAGACAGCCGAGAAAATTGTTAAAAGTCTGTCTGTCACTGAATTTCTAGTATTCCTCCACACAATATTATTTTTTGTTCTTTAAGTAAGGAGGTAACAGCACCCCTCACAATGTGGTCGTTATATAATACATAGAGCTTTAAATAAATTTAGCAACACAGATCTTAGGTATAAACTGCCTTAACTGAGAAAATTTATTATATATTTTTAGTTTAGAAGCAACATATTCAGAGTGATGAGTCCACATATGAGATAGTCAAAAACTTCTGCTAAATACTTTGCTTTTGAACAAGCAGGTATTTTGATGTGCAATTTTTGAGAGTCTGACAATTAGAACAATGTACAACTAAGCTATTTCTTTCTAAAAGTTCGATTTTTGTGTAATAAAATATATCTTGACCAAGAATTATTGCCTACGGCACACCGCGCTCCACCATAGATCCATCGCTAAAAACAATTAACATATGCGTTGTTTTATAATATTAGAATAGAGTACATTAAATGTATTATTAAATATTAAGTTTATTTTTATTAGTTTTTCCAACTAGAATACACAGCAACCAAACTAATTGCAACCTTTATGAAGAATTAAGTGTTGCTCAAAATTTTCTGTTAAGACTACATTATTATGTTTATGCAAGGAAAAACTTCTTTTCATACCAGCTGATAGGATCCGTTTTTTAACCAGTTGATGCTCCAGAATTCAAATCAGTAAATGTCACATTTGCCAATAATATTTAGTTCACATCAGAAAAAAGTCGGTATACGGTATATATTATGTCAAAGTTAATTAAATAAGAAATAAAACCCTAGGGCATTATTACAGAAAAATAAAGCCCTAGAGCATTAAATATAATAATTTGGTTTAATATTATTAAAACTAGATTTTTCGTAAAAAAAGAAAATATTTTACTTACTCGGACATTAAACGTTGAAGGCATCAGGGGTATTATAAGGGATATAAGCTTTTTAATATTCTTGATACCTTAATAACTATTATGCTTTCTAAAAGTAGCAAGTTAAACGTTTCTAGCTGATACATCTTTTATAAACTAAATTTCTTTAGTTTCCATTAATTCTTTGGTTTCTAAAAAAAGACTTTTACGATTCGGAGATTAAATTTTTTATTTTAGAAACATTATGGGCACAAACATATAATGTTCCCACCTAGTTGTTACAAGTTCAAGTTGCAAAGGGATGTTTGGTAATCTTTTTTTATATATATTTATATTTAAACGCTATTTAGACCACGTGCTTTACATGTAATATGCGTTAACTCAGAAACAGCTACTCCGCTGGCTAACAATACCAAGACCAGCACTGAATTACACTATTGACTCCTGACTTTCGTTGGGAGCAATAATGTTAATATATTTTTATTCCACGTTACATCAGCGTCATATCAAGGCTACTATAATCCCAGTCTGGAACATGTTTTGCGTCGCAGAAGCCTCGATGATCTATTTTAGTCAAACGAGGATCGCACTTTTCCTCTTTTTAGAGCTCATAGACTAGTGGCCACATGTACGGCAAAGGCACAAAATGACATCACAGAAACAACCACTCCGCTAACTAGTACCACGACCGGCATTAAATTACACTGGTGACTCCTGACTTTCGTTCAGAGCAATAATGGTAATCCACGTTATACCAACGCCGTAACAAGGAATCTATAAGTCCTGTCTCAAACATGTCCTTTATCGCAGCAGGCACAATTATCCAGTTTTGACAAACGGAGATCGCGATTTCGCTCTTTCTAGAGTTCATCAGTTCCGTGATTCTATTTCATAGACTTGAAATACTTTAAATAAATATCTCTCTAAATCTAAATCATAAACGTCATAACAAGGATACTATGATCCCTATCTAAAACATGTTCTGCATCACAGCAAGCACAATGACCCACTTGTCAAACGACGATCGCAATTTCGCTCTTTTTAGAGCTCATCATCTCAATGATTTCATTTGGTGGACTTAAAATACTTTAAATAAATCATGAATAGGGTATAGTTTTGAAATTTCTCATTGTTAATGTTAATGGTATTTTATAGAAGTAACTCCCGGTATTGCTTGAGAATCTGCAATAAACCTAGCATGATTGAGCCAGCTAGAACAAAAAGATATAATAAAAGCACACTAGCATGAATAAAAGTTTCATTCTAAAATGGAGTTTTTGTATGTTCTATGCATTTTTTAAAAGAATTATGCCGATAATTAAAAAATTCCTTTCCTTAATCCTCACTGAAATAGACTGTTAAACTCCTAATCCCGATGCTATAAAATCTGACGAGTGGAGTGAGTACAGGTTTAACTGTATATATGTAAAAACCGAGTTATCTCTCTGTGTGGTGAAAAAAGCAAGTTCCGGATAAAGGTTAACTTTTATCAGGATATTTTTCTTTAAATTTATTTCATCTACAGGGTGTTCGAAAATTACTCGTTCGACGTTTAATGACAGATTACTGACGTCAAAAAAGGTTGATTTAAGCCAACTTACCTATATACAAAATTGCTTCGTTGAGGCTGCAGAGGGCCTCGAAATTAATTAATATAACAGTTACGACCCATCTAACGATACGTTCTGATTTTTTACGTCGTTCTCTTTATGACAAATCAATTATTTTTATCGAGTAGACTAATATTTATAATATAATATTTTTTCAAACTTTTTTCCTTCTTGAAAATTTTTCGAAGGATGAGCGGATTTTTTCGATTGCTTGCATACACTATATTATACTCTAAAAGTAATGGGCAAATGTGGTATAAAAGATATATTTTAAAAATTGGAAAAAATTATATAAGAAAACATAACAAATAATCAGATGTGCAAAATAATCTTTATTTTGCTTAATACAGTTAGTAACCATCTTTAAAAAATGAAATTGAAGTTTATCTAATGTCTGAAGATTATTGAAACTGGAGCGAGCATTTAAAATTCGTGCCAATAAATTTTCACCAGTATATACAGTAGTCTTATAAATGTTTGCTTTAAAAGCACCCCACAAAAGGAATTGCACATATTTAACTCGTGCATCATTACTTGCACTAATAATAATTATGTTATTATTAATTATTGCACTAGTTTTCATTACCATGACATTTAATAATTTGACATACGTTGACAAATTGTGGTTGTTTAAGAATATTATTTTTGATTTCGAATCTCAACGATGATATGCTTCTGGTGTAAAGGTTTTACCTAGGTAACGGGCGTCAAAGCGTTGACATGGAGAAATATCCAAACCGTCGAGTGCCAAATCACCTAACATTTGGAAATGTTGAACACCATCTTCGAAAAACAGGCAGCATTGCGAACAACTCAAACTGTCGAAAATGAAGAAACCGTTTTGGAAATGGTTGATGAAGAACCGAGTGTCACTATCCGTCGCATATAACATGAGTTGGGAATTCCTAAAACTAGTGTACACGATATTTTAAAAGAGCAATTATTACATCCGTATCATGTCCAAAAAGTTCAGGAACTCTTACCGATTGTTCCTCCCACACGCCTCACATTTTGTCAATTTATTCATAACAAAACAACTCGTGATCCACATTTTAGAAGACGAATTTTTACCCACGAGGCATGATTTACAAGATCTGGAGTCACTAACTTTCTCGACGAACACGATTATGCGGATGCAAATCCACATGCCATTAATGTTGCCCACCATCAGCATGAGTTTAGAATAAATGTATGGCCAGGTAAATATTATTAATCGCTATCTTATCGGTCCTGTGGAGAGTTCAAAGAGATTAAATGGAAATACATATTAAATTTTCTTACAAGATACTCTGCAAAATTCTAGTAGAAAATGTACCCCCTTTGGTTCGGCAAGAATTATGGTATATTTATGATGATGCCCCACCTAATTTTTCCGCTGTTGTTGGACAATATTTGCATAATCAATATCCCAATAGGTGGATTGAAAGAGGCATTGATGGACCAGTAAGATGGTCACCACGTTCCCCGGAGTTAAATATGTACCATTTCTTTTTGTGGGGCGCTTTTAAAACAGAAATTTATAACACTCCTGTACATACTCGTGTTGATTTATTGGCACGAATTTTATATAATGGCGCCATTTTCAATAATCCTCAGATATTAGTTAGAGTCCAATTTCATTATTTAAAGAGTGTTACTAAGTGTGTTGTATTGTAAGTATATTAGTTACTTAGTTTTTTTCCATTTTTTTAAATACATCTTTATACCACATTTACTCATTACTGTATTACAGTATTTAGTCTATGTAAGTAGTTAAAAAAAATTGCCGAAACCTCTCATCGTTCAAAAGTTTTTCAAGAGAAAAAAAAAGTTTCAAAAAACTTTTCTCTACCCCAAAAAAAGGTTTGTCATAGAGTTTATGATGTAAAAAATCAGAAAGTATCTTTAGATGGGTCGTAACTCGTATAACACTTCCATTATTATTGCCGGCCACTATAGCATTAGAAAATGTCTTTTTACAGTATTAGAACATACACCAAAAATCGTTAAAATCAATTAGCACGTTTCCAAGAAATTTAAGAAAAACCAATTTTTTTGGCTTGAATTGGCCTATTTTGACGTCAGGTTGTTCACGTATTTTCCGGATACTCTGTATAAATCTTACCATTTGTGCCGAAGTTTATTTATTTACTCAGTTGACAAAAAACTTAAAAATGTGGGATATAACTCACAAAGCCTAAATTTTGAAACTGAAATGGGCTCATATAAGTCTAAAAACTTAGTTCCTTTCAGTGCAATAAAATGCTTACCTTATTAACGAATTAAGCAGAAACGTAACAAAGTATTCGCGGCTATTTTAAACTTCGCAAAAATATTTTTCTCATGTCTACCTATGAAAAGTCACATGTTTGGTTTCTCTCGTTCACGTTTGACGAACTAATTATTTGACAGCAGGAATTTCAACGTAAAAATAAAAATATATGGACTAAATTTACTTGGTTAGCGAAATATTATTTACTTCAGTCATTGAATTTACAGTGAGATTTTAGTGACATGTCAAACCGATCCGCAGTTCTAGTGCCTGACATAATTTTCTAAGATAAAATGCAAACGTAAAATTAAACTTTTATAACAAAACATGATTTAAAGACACTAATAAATAATATACCACATTATTAAATGTTTTAACAAAATATAATTAATAAATGCATATCCACGAACAACCCCTAGAAAATGAAAGAGGTAATTCTACATAAAAAAAAAACATGAAAAAAATTTCATATTAACCAAGGTCCGGAAATGCTTCATTACAGAGATACAGGGTGTTGAAATATAAATTTTATTTTATTTTTTATTAAATATCTGTTGCAAATAATAAAATTTTCTCACGAAATTGGGGCATTCGGGCAATTTTTTGGGTGAGAAATCATAATTTGGTATTAGATTTCAAGTGACACTTAGAGATCGCTACGTACGCTATTATTATTTATGTAAATTTGCCCTAACTTTTTTGGCGATGCACTTCTGGCTTTTGTTACGAATAAGTATTATTCTTGTACCTTTTCTAAGCAAAAAAGCTACACTTAGTCAACAACGCTAGAGGTAACCGTTCTCGAGCAATTTGCAAGTTTATGCGTCGATGCAAGGAAAACAATTTTTTTAATAATAATAAACTAAGGTGTATTTATTTCAAGACAATACAAAATTAAAGGTAAGTATGAATTATTCTAAACTATAATAAATGCTCCACGTGATCACCGTTAGTTTGAAGGCATAATGGTGTTTCTTTTTTTAGAGAACGTATTTTTTTTTCTTAGAAAAGTGTAAGTATTTATTCATAAAAAAAGGTATACTTACTCAACAAGGACTAGGTAACCGTTCTTAACAATAATAAACGCAAGTTTCATTTTTGTCAAAATTTGTATTGTCGTATTACTAATTTGATTTAATTGAACGTAAGATTTTAATTTACATTTTTTTAAAAAATGGTTTCGTATAATAAAGAAGAATATGCAAATATACATTTATTCTACGGGGAATTTAGTGTAACGCTCGAACGGCACAACGTTGATATGCTGAAACGTTTCTAGAGGGCGCTATGTGCGGTAACTTTTATATGTTAAGAACTTCTTTGTTGCGTACCTGTAAGAGTCGTTAAAGTTTTTGAAATATTTGCTGTCTAAAGTTTTTATTTATGTTATTTTGTATTCCTTATTATCAGCTATTGCCTAACTTCTAAAGCATTGTTAGACAAAATACAGTCTACAATACATTTGGAATGCCCTATATTCCACACTCGTGAGCCGTAGACCTCGCCTTCGCTGTCTAAATTTTTGATTCGTGTTATTTTTTATTCCATATTATTTGTTTCCTATTAAAATTATTTTGTTGCATAATTTCTAAATTACTGTTAAAGAAAGTACAATCTACATTGCGTTTGGAATGCCTTTTATTCTACACTTGTGTGGAATATAGGCCATTCCATAACTTGATATAAAATATACTATTTCTCAATTCAGTCGGGCTGATTGTCTCTCTGTCTACCTGTTCGCGACATAGCTAAAAAATGTTGGTCAATATTTGGGTGAGAACCCAATATGGGACAGTAGTCAAATCTTAAAAACATTATTAATTAAAATCTATTTACCCACCTTACCTCAAATTCTACACCAAAATCAAGTATTACGTAGGAATGAACTGGTAAAATTTTGGTAAGAATTCAAGATGGCAAAAACTTATTAGATTAATTGCAAATTTTGTGCAACAATCAAGTGTGATATACAGTGATAAAATTGTGGTACGAATTTAAGATGACGCAACAAAATGGCAACGAAATAAAATGTTTATACCCGTGAAAAAATTACCCTTACATGTTTTTACAGATTTTGACGTTTTAGGAGGCCTAGGTGCCAAAAACATGTTTCCGCAATCTGTCTGTAGGTCTGTCAGTCTGTTAGAGGTATAGCTATAATCCTCTTACCCGGTTGTATTTAAATTAAGGTTCATATAGGGATGACCTGTTAACATTTTGGTAAAAATCCAATATGGTTGAACAAAATGGCGGCCTAGTGACAAGTTAAAAAAAACTAAAAAAAGTAATTATACAATTTACTTCAAGTTTTGCACACAAATCAAGTGATTCGTAGGAACGCACTGATAACATTTTGGTATGAATCCAATATGGCAAAACAAAATAGAGACATAATAAAATACTTAAAAAAATCAGCCTGAAAGGCTACTTATTAGATTAATCTGAAATGTTTAAGTGTGATATGAGATAAACTGGTAAAATTGTTTTAGGAATTCAAGGTGGCAGAACAATTTGTATTAGTTAGTAGCCCAATAAAGTTCCTAACTAAAGATAAGTGCACCTAAAGCAAGGCACGGTGTAACATGTTTTGTGATCTTAATATTCAGCACTTAAAAAAAGAACTAATGTTACCTCGGAAACAAGGAAGTGGTAGTTTGCCATAATTTCTGATAACAATTTTTAGAACACTGACCTTATATAACAAATTCTTTTATTTCTTATTTTTTGTTGCTTTAATTTTAGTGGCGAAATGATTTATCGATTTAATACCATGTTTTACCAAAGATGGCATGGAATTTCACTATATAAATATCGGGTCGGCCCTAATAAGATATACAATTTCTCCGAAACAATACTAAGCAATGAAAATTCTATTTATGGTCGCTGGAAGTGTCCGGGTATATTTAAAAATGGCGGACCAATATTTATTATCCAATAATTTTCTCAAGTCGAATATCGATTTCGAGTTAGAGTGGGGCGCTCGATTTAATTTTGTAATTCTAAATATCTAGTTTTGCAAATGTGATTATAAAGGATATCAAAAAAGTTTGAAATATTTTAAATTTCTTATTTGTATGCCGAAACAGTTTTACAATTTTAATCTAATAGGCGTCACTTCATATTTGTAGTTATACAGGGCAACTCAACACGTTTTGTTTCTACTGATCAAGAAAATCATGACTAGATTATACATCTCTTAGGCATACAGCTTACTAAAAAATACTTGCGAAGCATGTTCCATTCTTTTTGAATAGCTGCTAGTTCTTCGAAAAAAATACAAAGGTTTCTTAGGGTGCCATATTCTCCACTTACATACTTTCATATGAGCCATCTAAACGGACAAATTTTTAATCAAGTTTCATGTGTTCATGTCGGATGATATGGGTAAATAGTTGGATGATATGGTAAAAAGTTGCCTGTTCGTAGACGAAACTTAAAAATTAAAAATTTGTACAATTAGATGACTCATACGAAAGAATGTTGAAGTGGAGAATACCAAATGAACGATTTGTAGAGAATATGGTACCCTAAGATACCTTTACACTTACAGTCTAAGGAAGAGTTATGCAGAATGATATATATATATATATATATATATATATATATATATATATATATATATATATGTATATATATATATATATATATATATATATATATATATATATAACCAATGAACGATTAATACAGAGATTTGTTTCAATGAGTATCTTCGGGAAACTAATATTAAGAATGCCATGGAAATGGAAACGTATACTGTGTTTTATTTCAAAATTCAATTCAAACCAAATTTGTAATATTTTAGAGTTTTTTTGACCTTGATTAGTAGAAACAAACTATATTGACTGTACTCTATATAACTACAGAGATGGGATGATGCCCATTAGATCAGCTGAAATGGCACACAATTTTTGGTAAAAAAAATAACAAAATTTAAATAGTTTAAAAGATATTTCCAATCATTCTGATTTTTTTATCTTGGTCAGTAGAATCAAAACAAAAATGGAGTGATGCCCATTGGAATAGTACAGTCAAACTGTATTGGCATACACATTTACGTAAAAACAAATATGCAGATTTAAACAATTCAAATAAATTTCTAATATTTCAGATTTGTTTGCAAAATTAAAAATTGTATTAAATAGCAAATTACAAAGCTAAACTGGGCGCCATAATATACCTCGAAATCGATATCCGACTTAAGAAAGTTCTTAGACGATACAGTTTTAAATAAGGGGGAAATTTTGAAATGACAATAAATAAAAATGCTATTGCTTAGTAGTGGTATTTCGGAGAAATTGTATAACTTATTTGGTCCTGCTACACTATATTTCTGTAATGAATTTCCATTGCAAACATTTGATCTAGCACAGTAAAACATAGTAAAATCAAAATAAAAAAAGCAATTTTGGTATTATAAGGTCCATGATCCAAAATTGTTATCAGAAATTATAACAAACTACCATTTCCTTGATACCGAGGTAACATTACTTCTTTTTTTTAAAGTGCAGAATAATAAGTTTCCGAAATATGTTACCCGATGCCTTACTTTAGGCGCTTTAGAAACTTTATATTAGGTTACTAGCTAATACAAATTTGATGTATACTACTCGTTTCAGGTAGAAAGTCTTAAGTTATAATATCGGAAGTCACGTTGAATTATTTCCAAAATTTGACCCATTACTGTATTACAGTATTTAGTGTATGCAAGTAGTTAAAAAAAATCCTTCAAACATTTTTCAAGAGAAAAAAAAGTTTCAAAAAACTTCTATCTTCCCAATAAAAATAACTGATTTGTCATAGAGTTATTGATATATATATATATATATATATATATATATATATATATATATATATATATATATATAAAATCAGAACGTATCTTTAGATGGGCTGTAACTCTTATAACACTTCCACTTTATTATTGCCGGCCAATATAGCATTATAAAATGTCTTTTTACAATATTAGAACATACACCAAAAATAATTAAAATCAATTAGCACGATTCCAAGAAATTTAAGAAAAACCATTTTTTTTATAAAATATTGACTGCCCTTATATCACATCTAATTTTTGTACTTTTCAATTGAAAAAGAAGGTTTTTTTACGTTAATTTTTTTAAGATTTTATTTGACCGCCATTTTGTTCTGCCATCTTCAATTTTTCCAGTTTATCTTATGTCACACTTAATTCTTGCACAAAATTTTAAATCAATCTCATAAGTAGTTTTTTTGTTTTATCATATTGGATTCGTACCAAAATTTGACTAGTGCGTTCTTATGAATCACTCGATTTTTGTGCAAAACTTGAAGTAAATTGTGTAATTAATTTATACATATATTTATATATATATATATATATATATATATATATATATATATATATATATATAATATATATATATATATATATATATATATATATATATATATATATATATATATATATATATATATATATAACAATTTTCCTTTTTATATAAAACTAGCATAAACCTGAGTGAAAAGGGTTAATTTTACGAATATTATAATTATGTTAAGAAAAGATCTTTTGCATATTGTGATGTCTCGCAAATATATTCAATATGCTATGGTTACAAGACATGCATTTGCCCTGTATTTTAACTGACTTTATTACATTTTATCATCACGGTCTTATAGACAAGTACAAATGTTAGAACTATGATCAGAAAGTGTCTAGACGGGAGCTGCAATGAAGGTTTGGTATAGTTACTACAATTGCTTCTAAACTTATTTTTATTTGTTAATTTAATATCGCATTCATTATTAACATAATCTAAACACGTTTTTTGCTGCAAATTTTCTTCTACTAATGTATTTTTAATAATGTTGAAAGTGGAATTCCCCTTTGTACTGCTTAATACTTAATCACATTACTTATACAATACCAAAGACTGATTATACTCCATCTAACAAATGGAAAATAAAAGAACCCCTTAATAGATCCCAATTTTGTCATTTTTGGCCATCAAAAGATTTCTGTGGAGCTCAACCCATCTCACGCCAGGTATTGCCAGACCACGCGACGGTGTCCAACTTACTGATTAGATTCGTTTAAATTTCGTTTTTCGAAAATACTTGGGAGTTCCCTTATAATAAACCTTTCTTTTATGCATTAAAATCAAAAATAACAGATGTTTATGGGCATTAATACCTATCAACGTGCATCTAATTACTTGTCCAAATTACTGTTTTACCGTTACAACTTAAAAAATACTTGGCAATTGTATATGCCTTTTTAAAACATAATTTTGTATGGTCTAGACCTAAACTGAGCTAGTACCAACACCGAACCAAATCTTGCTACATGCCAGCTAGTATTAGGTTTAACCCACAATACAAACGATCGGTGTGGTGAATTTTTGAAACTGCCTAATGGACCGTCTATTCGAGGTTTACTGGCAACTAGATGAACTATCCAAATTTATTTTGAAAATGGTGTAGCGATATCAACCGAGTTTAGAATAAAAATAGAATGGATAAATGTCTTGAGGCTATTAAATCATGAAAGTTAATGGCGCATGGTACAGATCTTTATTTTTTATGGGGGATATTAAATCATAGAATTAGATAAACTTGAAAAACGAAGGTCTCGAATATATTTGGTGCATTATGTGTCATAAGATAATAAGTAAGTTCCCATGTTTGCCAAAATATATGCGGGATTAATCTTTATATCCAGCTTCAATCTATCGCTTATCTTACGTGAACTTTACATATTTTTAAATACTTTTCTGTTTTTTGAACATAGAAAAATAATAAAGAATACAAAACCCGCTCTAACCCTAAATAGGAGTTTATGGAAAAAAAGAAAAATTTATTTGTTGAAAATTCCATTAATAAAAAGATGCAATTTAAAAATTACCTTTATCACTGTCCTTTCTATTAGCATCGAAGATTCCAGTTGTTAAAGCTTTTCTTTTAAGAAGATACGGTCTTCGTTTCTTTGTAGGAACTGCACCAATGTTTTCTAAAAACAAAAATGAATAAATTAGAGGAATACTAAAAATATAAGTGGAATTAGGTTTACTACATATCAAAGTTGCAGAGAATTAACATTTTGATATAACATAAATTAGATGTGAAATTGTCTTAAAACAAAGGTTCGTAGGCGGATCATTAGGTGAGTCAATTCGATGTCTTAACCACGGCTAATTTCTAACCGTGGATAATTGTTTAATACCTAAATTCTCATTACATGTTATTTGAAATGATTTTCGATACAACAAAAAATTACATGTACCTTTCTTTTTGTATCACACAGAAATGTACGACTGTAGGCCAGTTATGTACCAAACTCCCTGTTTTTGACTATGATGTCTCATTTATTTGGTGCTAAATGTAGCACATAGTGGTAGTTTAATAGAACATAATTTTATAGCACGAACCCTAGGTTAGAGTTGCGGCTCGCTTTCTAAAATACGGGTGGGACTAAATGTCTTATGAAACGAGTATTTTACTCTATTTTTTGTATTTTGTGCACCATATGTTAATAAACGTTATCTTTATAAAATATATTTCCTGTTGAAGATGCGCGCCATTTTTGTTTTTCAATTTTAAGACGTGATCAGTTTTAAATTCGAGTAGTTTCAATGTTCTAGAAAGAAAAAAAGTCTCGAAAAGAGGACAAGTACGATACTACTTTGCGTATAGAAAAGTATGACTGCAAAATAGAAACTGCTTCTGACGTTTCACTATTACGTTTCAATACTAAAAAATTCACATCTGCGTAGCTCATTTTTTAAAACAGAGCGGGTGCGCGAAAGCCACCTTACGAACCAAGTAATTCAATAAAAAAACTGATAAATTACTAAAATTATAAATTTGAATTGATTTGTATAGCGTGGCCAAAGAACATTCGAAAAATCGAAAAAGGATATAAAATTAGACAAAGACAGGTAAAAGTAATCAGTTTAAATGACAACTTCGCAAACATTCGTATCGCCGAGGATTTTGACATGCTGACAAAAATCAAAGGCGTTTCTCCGCACAGTGGTTTGAAGTATTTATATTGGTGAATAGTTGTTAAAATTCGCAAACTGAAAGGTTCGATATAAAACGATTTTTTATGTACACATTAAGAATTCTAAAATATAAGAGATTGTTAAAATACGTATAGTGTGCGTTACAAACAATATCGTTAATCGTAAAAAAAAACTAATAGACATGGTAAATTTAAAAATGATAATTTTTTAGATTTTAATGAGTTATCAACCTATGAGAGAGATATAACTCTAAAGAATAATGAACGTTAAATTAATAAGTTGTTTTTATTTCTTTTTATCGCTCAAAATAACAAAATAGTATTTTTTATTTCTAGATTGGTGTTATTATGCAAGGTAAACGAAAAACTGGTCAATTATTTTGTACAGTGAGATATTTAAAGAATATGTACGTTAAACTAAATAAATCATTTCTATTTCTATTTAATCACACAAAATAAACGAAAAACTAGTTAACTATCGATTACTTTTTACCATTGCAGAAAAATCTATCGCAAGACAGTATAATAGTAAACATTTTCTGAACTCAAGACGTGGAACTGTTCCGTGTTTGGACCGAAAGGAAATTTCGAAAAATTGTCGTTGGTTTAAATATTAATGCCACAAGTTAAAGGTAAATACCACCAGTTCATGTTTATAGTTTTATCTAACATCAAGTAAAAACTAATTTTAAATTAAATGCTTCTAGTTACATGTAATATAAATATTACTTGCAGAAAGAGGTTTTCATATTAATAAACCTTTAAAATTTATAGATTTTATAATAATATTTCAATTTAAAACAGCGTATTATTTTAGTTCCTTTTTTAGTTTTCTATTGTATCACAAGCGAAGGTCGCAGTCTTGAAAGTTCGTTTGGACCCGCAAATCTAGCCGAGGCACCACTATATGTACTATACTAAAACCATGATGGGAAAGTAATCCACTATGGCAGAACCAAATGGAGGCCGCACAAAATGTTAATATATTTAAAACTACTTACCGAATGGTCCTCACATTTTGCACAGTAATCAAGTCTGATATAGGGATAAACTGATAAAATTTTGGTGCGAAGAGACTACGGCGAAACAAAATGGCCGCCTAATGAAATGTTCAAAAATTTAGTCCCAAAAAGTTGTATCCATATTTAAAATATTGTACAAAAATCAAATGTGAATGTGATATAGTGGTAAAATTTAAGGGCGAATAATATATTGCAGAATAAAATATTTAAATAGTCGGTGAAATTTCATTTCCAGGAATAAAACCTTCTTTTAATAAAAGAAATTAATAAATGGCATAATTTATTTTTTATAGACTATATAAACATATTGCGAAAAGTAAATAATAATATAAAAATAAATTAAGTTCAAATTAAAAATCAGTAAATTTTCTTTTCCCGGAACTTATTTCGTTATGAATCAGTCCTTTTATTAGGAACAATGAAATGTGACCCAATGTAGTTTCGCACGTAGTTATTTAGTGTCTTTTTATCAAACTTTTATTGGGTGCCATTTTGTTCTACTATGTTGGATTCGTACTAATATTTTACCAGTTTCTATCTATACCACACTTGATTTTTGGACACAATTTAAAATAAATTGAATAATATAATCAGTTTACACTAATTTTTTAAAGAACGCCATTTTATTCAGTCATTTTGAATTCGCGCCAGTTTATCTTTATGTCACATTTAATTTTTCTCCAGTTGATTAAAAGATTTTTTTTGTTGATTTTTTAAACAATTTATTTGGCCACCATTTTGTTTCGCCATCTTGGATTCATACCAAAGTTTTCACACTTAATGTATGCACAAAATTTGAAATTAATCTAATAAGTAATTTATTCACACTGATTTTTTAAATATTTTGTTAGGCCGCGCGAGTTACGTTTTGCATAACCGCTGACTTCATATATTCTACCACCACGTATTTAAGATAACGAAATGTTATAAATATAAGTGACATTTATTTAGAGGACACTTCTGTAGTAATCCCGACTGTAAACGTTTAACTGTTAAACTCGTAATTCAAATCGATTCAAAATTGTTAAATTCGGTGTGTTTTTAAGAATAAAATTGATTTTTAAAAACGTCTTTCCTTCGGCCCGACATTTAACTGGCGCAGTCGGTAGGATAATTCTGAAACGTAGGGCAACTGTATATTGAACTACGGTTTCTTTCAAGAATTAATTCGGAAAAAAACCTACGAAAATTTCAATAAGCCCTTTTCAACCCAAAGCAAATAGTGCCGATCCTAGGTAGCAGTTGGAGAAAAACAGCCAATTGGAAAAGAATCAGGAAGACGAGAAAACAGAACAAACAGCTCAGAACTACAGAACATCCCAGGAAGGTCTGGTGACTGCATATCAAAGGTTTCCTGGCCACTACATTTTGGAAGACCCGGTGACTGAACATCAACGGTATTCTCTCCAAAACTACGAGGGAACTGGTGAGGAGAAACACCGCCGATCCAGCTAGAATAGGGACCAACGAAGATTCTCACAATTCCGGCATTGTAAGTGATAATTTTGGTTTTTCAAGTGAATTTTTCAGTTTCAGCATTTGCTAGCATTTAGGGCTTTTCTTTGAGAGACAAAATTTAGGTACAAGTAACCAAATCTGACTATTACCTAGAGCGAAATATCAAGGATGTGTTATGAATAATCAGGGTTTCATGGAGAGGTATTAAGGATGTATGGGGATATATTGAGGATGTATGAGGAAATATTGGGGATGTTAGGGGAAGTATTGGGGATGTAGAAGAAATATTAATAGTGTACAAGGAAGTAATATGGATGTACGGGAAGTATCAGGGATGTATGAGGAATTATTTGCACAACGAGGAAGTAAGTGTACAAAATTTAGGCAGTGGTTTGCCCCTCGACCATAGCTTTTAATTTTGTCACTGATAAAAGCTTGTAAACCACTCGTAAACTTTTTTTTTAACTTTGTCCCAGTAATACCAATACGCAAAGTTTTTGTTTTTCAAGTGAGTTTTTCCAAATCCAAAAACTGTATTTATATTATTTAATTGTAAAAAATATTACTATTTTTCTTTTAATGCGATAGACAGACAACTTTTTCTAGAAAATAACAGTTACGCAGTAACAAAGTCATTTTCTAAATATTATATCGCTCCATATACATACATATATAAAAAAAAAAACCGTTACGTAGTAACAAAGAGGTAATTTGCAAAAAGTTACGCAGTAACTAAAATTTTCACTGGTATCCAGTAAATTAAAAAAAATATATCAAAATAGATCTAATATAACTTAGATAATTTAATTGATTCGCTAAGTTCATTGTCAATTGGTTCAACTGCCAACAAAAACAAAATGTCAGTGAATTATCAATTATTCCACTTTTTGACGGAAATATAAAACTCTTAAATAGATTCATTTCGGCAAAGGAAAACTTGTTGAAAGCTTTTCAAGATAAAAATAATCCAACCCCTACCATAAATGTTTGCTTATTTGATACTATTCTCAGTAAACTAACAGGTAGAGCAGCAGAACTAATAGTTTCTAGATCAGAACTAAATTCTTGGACTTTAAAGATGTGTTAATAAACAGTTTTTCCGATCAATGATCGATAGATTGTTTAATTCAAGATTTAATAAATTTAAAACCATTCAAAAACGAAAATCCTATTCAATTTGGCATGAGAGTGCAAGATTCTCGTAGCTTATTATTTTCAAAACTAAATACAGGTCCTGACGATCCTGAAACTAAACTAATTAAAATACAACACTATGACGAATTTGCTTTAAAGACATTTATAAACGGACTCCCATATAACTTACAGTTAGTCACCAGGTTAAAATCGATAAATTCACTAGAACAAGCATTATAAGAGAAGAAGAAAACTTTATATATTTTAAAAATGCTCAAAGCCCTAAGGGTACACCATCACCTTTACAGCAATTCAATAAAATACAAAACCAGTATATAGACCTACTTATGTCCCTAATCAAACATCACATTTCGTACCAAACTATATACCACACAAACCGACATATAATACATTCGCAAATAATATGCCACAAAATAATTTTCCTAGATCTTTTTCAAATTATCCAAATTATTCTCAACAGAACACTAATTTTAACTATCAGAGACCAAATTTTCCAAATAACCAACAAAACTTTGTAAGACCTCAAACTTTAGTCCAACATAGACCGTTTAATAATCAAAACTTTGGACAGATGTCCAGAAGGACAAATTTAAATAAAGTAGAGCCAATGGACACTAGTTCAGGCAATACAGTTTTACACAATAATATGCAAAAGAGGAATTTTAGTTCCCAAGAATTGTATAATCAAGAAATTTTGCAGCAAACTCCTGAAATTAACTCAGAAAATTCTTTACTTCTAATAGTTTGCATAATTATTATGATAATTTTGACATTAATCAACAAACTGATAGCCAAAATGAATATGAATATGACATACCTCTATATAACGAAACATATGATTACGATGCAGATTTGAGTTATTCCGCTAATTCAAATAATAATCAGTTATATGATAGCACTGAACAAGAACCATAAAATTTTCCGATTACGACTTCGAAAACGGATATGACATAATATTTTTAAACAATTATAATATACAATTACCTTATATTAATATTCCAGAAATTAATGCTAAATTTTTATTAGATACAGGTAGTACAAGAAGTTTTATTAATACCGGAATTGCTTATATACATTTTCCATATTTAATTCAAAAAGAATTATTTCAAGTACAAACAGCTCACGCAATATCGTTTCACGATGAAATAGCAACCCTACCAATTTTTCCTACCTTCAATACTACAGGATTACATAAATCTTACTTATTTAATTTTTCTGACAAATTCGATGGATTAATAGGTTTAGACCTTATAAAACAATTAAATGCTAATTTAGACTTCAACAAGTGCGTGTTAAAATTACCTAATGTAGATATACTCATACGTTATGAAAATAAAAATACTAATATGAATAATATTAGTAAAGTTATGACTTATATAATAGAGCCCAGAAGTATTCAAAAAATTCAGATTCCTGTTAATGCTTCAAATGGTTATGGTATTCTTTCTTATAAAAAACTAGGACACATTGAAATTCCTGAATGTCTAGTACAAATTAAAAACAATTTAGCTTTAACAACAGCCTCAAATCCTAGAGAAAATCCTATAAAAATTGAATTCCTCGAACCTTTCGACATAGAACCCTTAAACCTTAATGAAATAAATTTCATTGATCACCCTTCACAACAATATTTACCATCAAAAGACTTAGATAATAAACTTAAGGCTAATTTAAAAAATATTAATCTTGACCTTTGCAATAGTGAAGAAAAAGAACAAATACGGAAATTGTGTTATGAATTTAGGGATATTTTTCATGGCGAAGAAATACCTTTAACCTTTTCAAATACCATTAAACATGAAATTAAAGTGAAAGATGATACCCCAATATTCACAGAAACCTATAGATACCCCGAAATACATCGCGGAGAAGTAAGAGATCAATTGTCTAAGCTTTTACAACAAAATATAATACGAGATTCGAACTCTCCATGGTCTTCCTGTTCCTAAAAAACTTGACAAATCAAGGAAACAATGCTGGCGAATTTGTGTAGACTACCGTAAGTTTGATGACGTCACGATAGCTCAAAAATTTCCTATTTCCCAAATAACAGAGATTCTAGACAAGCTAGGTAAAGCCCAATACTTTACAACTCTAGATCTTGCTAATGGATTTCATCAAATTCAAATGAACGAAGAGGACATTTCCAAAACAGCATTTAGCACTGACACAGGAGATTATGAATTCCTACGTATGCCATTTGGACTTAAAAATGCCCCTGCGACTTTTCAACGCATCATGAATAACGTTTTACGTGGCTTACAAAATGAAATATGTTTTGTTTATCTAGACGATATAATTATTTTTAGTACAAGTCTTCAAGAACACGTAGATAAATTATAAAAAGTTTTTATCAGGTTGCGAGATTCTAATCTTAAGGTACAACTTGATAAATCCGAATTTTTAAGCAAAGAAGTACAATATTTAGGACACCTTGTAAGTAATAACGGAGTAAAGCCTAATCCTGATAAGATCTCAGTTATAAAAAAATTTCCAATTCCCATAACTACTAAAGAAATTAAATCTTTTTTAGGCTTAATAGGTTATTATAGACGATTTATAAAAGACTTTGCCAAAATAACAAAATCCCTAACCCGCTGTTTAAAGAAAGACATAAAAATAATACATAATCATGAATTTATAAATGCATTTGAACACTGCAAAAATCTTTTAATAAATGCCCCAATTTTACAATATCCCGATTTCTCTAAACCATTCCTTCGAACTACAGATGCAAGCAATTTTGCATTAGGCGCGGTATTATCCCAAGGAACTATCCCTAATGATAAACCTATAGCATATGCATCTAGAACCTTGAACGAGACTGAAACGAAATATTCAACAATCGAAAAAGAGTTATTAGCTATAGTATGGGCATGCAAATATTTTCGTCCATATTTATACGGTCGCAAATTTTACATTTACACAGATCATAAACCTTCAGTTTGACTTTTTAATTTGAAAGAACCCAATTCAAAATTAGTGAGATGGCGTTTACGATTAGAAGAATATGATTATGAAATCATTTATAAAAAAGGCCTTCAAAATTCTAATGCAGGTGCTTTATCTAGAATACAATTAAATGTCTATGAGAATGAATCAACAATTAATAACCCGAGCGACACTGATAAAAATATCGTAGACTGCCTGCGAAATCTTGCTAAAAACCCGATAAATGATGATGCAATCGAAGAACAAAGACCCAGTTGTAGTAAGGAAAAGATAAACATTATTGCTGACATTCAGCTCAAGCTACCTTCGACATCTGATGCAACCGTGCATATTGATCAAGCTGATATGGAACCTAATGGCATTAGCAATCTTGATGAAATGATAAATAATAAGTCCTTACAAAATATATAAAAAAATCCCCGCATCACGAAATTAAACTTAACTCAGAGAAATTTGAGAAAAACTTAATTAATAATGTGGAATTACCTGAAAACCCAGATGTAATAAAAAAGTTTATTCGAGAATATTTAAGCCCTGAAAAAACGTGTTATCTATATTTTCATAGTAAAGAATTAATTCCAATTTTTACTAACCTTTATTAACAAAATTTTAATAAACCAAAAATAGCAATACGCTCGAAATTGTTAAATAATATTTTGGATAAAGAAGAAAAAATTTTGATAATAACACACCAACATCAAGGTAAATCAAATCATAGAGTCATAAATGAAACGTATGAACGCCTAAAACAAATTTACTTTTGGTCCAAAATGAAAACTGACATAACCCAATACATTAATGATTGTAATATTTGCCAAACATCCAAATATAGTAGGCTTAAATCTTATATACCTCTCACAAAAACAGAAACTCCTAGTAAACCTTTTCAAATGATATATATTGACACATTTGTTTTTGAAACCCAAAACTTCTTAACTATATTTGACAAATTCTCAAAATACGGGCAAGTTTACCCTTGTGACAGGAATGCAAAAGCCGTTTGTGACAGGTTGGTTAATTTCTTTTCATTTTTTGGATGCCCTGAAATAATAACTTGTGATAATGGAGGAGAATTTAATAATGAACTTTTAAAAGAACTCTTAAAATCTCAAAAAATAAATATACATTTTACTACACCTAGACATCATGAATCTAACTCCCCCGTCGAGTGTCTTCACTCTACCCTTATTGAACATCTTCGAATTTTAAAACAGAAAGATAAAAACAAATCCTTCTCTGAACTCATGCTTTATGCAATTATAGCTTACAATGGAACCATAAACAGTGTAACAAAGTTTATACCTCATGAGATTATCCTAGGTCATACAAATTCCAGGGATCCCCTCGACTTGATTTCTACTACGTTTTATTCTAATTACGTTTCGTCGCATAAAGATAAAATCGGCGCTATGTATAAGAAAGTAACTGATAAAACGAATGAAAGCAAAGAGAGAGTTTTAACAAAAACTAACGCAAAAGGTAATGAAAGTACAGATTTTAAAGTAAACCAAAAAGTTTATAAAAAGAAATGTTAGAACCGGGTTAAAATAAAAAATGTAAAATATCCCGATAAGTTCGAAACTATACATATAAAGGAATTAAAAAGGCCACTTGTTACAGATGGTCCTACGTCCAAGGAGATACCTCCAAATACCACAACTTAAATAATAACCCAAGAATCCTTCCTTATCGAATAGGAAATGCACAAAAGGTCACTAATCATTGGACTTTTATTCAAATTTTTGACATGACAAACTTAATACAAGAATTTGATAACATAAACCATAAATATAACTTACTTCGTGAAAATATAAATAATCTCATGCAATATAAGTTAGAATTTTATAATTCATATGTTATAGCAGATAATTTAAAACAGAAAATTAATAATCAGATAAGTCAAATATTTCCAACAAAATTACGTCAAAAACGAGCTTTAGTAAATATACTAGGTACTGTAATTAAAAGTATAACTGGCAACATGGATCAAGATGACGCTGAACGTATTGACCAAAATATAGACTCATTAATAAAAAATCGACATGATTTAAAATTTGCCTTGACTAAACAAACAACTTTATTTACTAAATCAATACAAAATTTTGAAAATATTATTAAAAATGTTTCACATAATCAAATTATTTTAGAATCACACGTAAAGCAAATAATAACAACTATAAATAGAATCGAACTTGACAAAACTCATCTTGTTCAACTATTCCGAATTCAAATGACATTTACTCAAAAAACTACCCTCTATCAAAATTCTTATGATATTCTAGAAAAAATAGAATTAAAGTTAAATACCTTTCATAATGCTATAATAAACACTAAAGAGTTCATATATGAATTACAAGAGATAAATTCCAAATTAGGAGTTGAAAAGTTGCTATTTGAACCATTTATAGATAATATCCTAAAGATAGAAAACACGCTAGAAATAAAGAGTTATATCAAAGATAAGGAAGTTATATTTATTGTAGAAATTCCTTTGGTAGAGAAATATAGCTATGATTTATATCAATTGTTTCCTTTACCCACTAGGAATGATATAAAATACTATAAAATAATTGTACCAAATTTCGAGTATTTACTAATAAATAAAATAAATTTTGGATACTCGAATCAACCATATAAATATATTTCTAATAATGAATATCTATGTACACATATTCATTCAGAAAACTTCTATAAAAATACTCCTTGCGAAATTCAACTAATAAGATATCAACATAATAGTTCTAATTGCAAAATCCAATACCCATAGATATTGATTATATGCAACTTCAAAATATTGACGAAAATAAATGGATACTAGTTACCGTTAGTGATCTGATAGGAATAGAGTCGTGCGAAAATTCGCAAAATAAAGTACTATTTAATGGACCTTATTTATTAGAATTAAGCTTTCCTTGCAGTTTAAAATTCGGTGATATCACCATACAAGCTTATAAAAATAATAAACGCTTATTTCAGAATATTCCATTACCAAAAGTAATTTTTAATTATACAAATAAAATTCCTAATAAGGAAGTAAAACTGTTCAATTTAAATAATGTAAATTTTAATAAAATAGACTCTTTACAAGAAGAACTTAACTTTCAAAAAATTGAAAATTGTAAATTTTTAAATAACCCTATATATTATAATAAAACAAGTTTTTAGACAGTTTTACTATACAGTATAGTTTGTATTTTAATTTAAATCTTACTATGGAAGTATTTATGGCCTATTTATATGAAATATAAACAAAATAAGAATAATAATATTAATAATGAAAATGATATAATAATTTAGGTCATAGAAACTTCTAAAAGTTTATATGCCCTTCTAGGGGTGGAGAAGTTACGTTTTGCATAACCGCTGACTTCATATATTCTACCACCACGCATGTAAGATAACGAATAGTTATAAATATAAGTGACATTCATTTAGAGGACACTTCTGTAGTAATCCTGACTGTAAACGTTTAACTGTTAAACTCGTAATTCAAATCGATTCAAAATTGTTAAATTCGGTGTGTTTTTAAGAATAAAATTGATTTTTAAAAACATCTTTCCTTCAGCCCGATATTTAACTCGGGCGCCGTAAATTTGATTGTTGTGCAAAATTTGAGACAAATTGGTTAATTAACTTTTTATTAATAATTTTTCTTAATATTTCACTAGGCCGCCATTTTGTCCCACCACATTGGATTTTTACCAAACTGTTTGAAACTATTAAAACAAGTTAGTTTAGAACTAAGTGAAACGTTCTTTTATTTCTCGACAAATGTAAAATTATCTGATTTTTTGAAATAATTTCTCAGTTATTAAACCAAGCCAACATATTATTTGTTATTATTATATAAACTTACTTGGATCTCAACATACATAGTTATGTGTAACAATATTTTCTCAAGTTTAATAACTACAAAACAAAATTATAACAGTCAAACCTTTACCATATATACATATTTATTAAATATATATGAATTTGTTTGTGTCCTAGATTTGTGTTTCGAACCACAGGGCGCTAAGTTACGTCATCTGCAAGGTAGGTTATGATTGGCCAATACGTCAGGTGAGTCAGTTGAGTATTTTGATTGCCGGGCCACTTTCAAAATTACATCTAGTTTTCCAGAAGGCAACAGAGAAACAAATTTTTGTATTATAACATATTGCGACTGGATACTTCGCGGCTAAGAATTTAGATTATTGCTTTTGATACGATATTATCTAGTGTTTATTATTGCATTATTATTTTAGTGCATGTCATGTACGTAAACATATCAAAAAATATCAAAGTTGTGTGATATCCTGTTATAACTTCACATTGTAAGTGTGTATAGCAAGCTTGATTATTTACCAAAATAATTTCTTTTTGATCACTCTAATCTGCTAAATAGTAAAAATATATTATATTTATGAGTAAAATACAATACATTAGGAGAATGCTGAAATGGCGTAACAACTGGCAATAGTGCAACTCCAAGTTAAAAGTTCAAGGTTAATGAGAGCCAAGGGAAAAATCGTTTGATGTTTTGCCGGCTGTCACTTCTCTATAATACCTACCCTTTGGCGAGACCATCTTTTGAAATAATTTCTATTTCTTTTTATATGCATTTTTATGTTATGGCTGCCCACTGACGCGCCTAACCCTTATGGAACCTGATCTAACCGATCTACCGAACAAAATGTCAATAATAAATTATAATTTTATTAATAGGTATAAAAATATTGTATCCATATCTTATAAAATTATTTTAAGATTGTGTAAATAGTGCCAAAAAGCATTAAATTGTTTTAATAAGGAACCCAAATATAAAAAGTATGACAAAAGAAGAGATGCAGTGTACCCAAACATGGAGATCGTTGATGGAAACTACAACATCGCGCCTTTTAATATAGCGCATGGAGTCATTAAGGCAACATTATAATGTAAGGGTGCATTATGTTTAAGCCTTTCGTGGTTTGACCAAACAGAAAAACACATTATATTTTTTGGTGCCTATGAAAACCATACTAAAATTTATATCCTTAAACATACTTTAGAGACATACTAACTTGTTCTGTAGGACATGAATAAGCATACGACACAGTGGAAATTTGCGAAGACTCGCTATTATTCTTTTAACTTGTCTCAAAACTACCTATTTGCATCTATATACAACTATATTTGCCTGTAAATAAGTGGAAAAAAATACTAGGGGTCACTCAACAACGGAAAAAGAGCTGTAGATTCTCAAATGTTTTCCTTGCACAGAACTCTGAGCAAGACAAAAATAAGAGAAATATTAAAAACGCAAAAGGGACTTCTTAGCAAAATTCCAAAACTTGACGTTGGTAATAAAAATAATTAGAATCGGCTAGACCATTTCTTCGACCACCGTTTTCTTTCTATAACTTGAATTGACAAGAACTTAATAGCTGGCTTTTTTGTAATTTTAAAAACAACTTCATGTGGTCTGTATTTCGGAAAAAAAAAGCTGCCGCAAGAATTCAAAGAGCATATATATAATTTTAGTTATTGATAATTGATATTTAATGATATTTAACTGAAACAACTGCTCTTCTAATTATTATGCTTTTATAAAAAGCTTTTGAGTTTAGAAATAAAGGTGTTAAAGAATATTTATAAAATACTATGGCTTTGTAAAAAATATCCACTATTTTAGATCTTTTACTTAAAAAGCGGCTTTTGATTCCTTCGATTATGAAATACAGAAATTGTAATGGATTTTTTAAATTGGTCCATGCTTTCTTAAGCAAAATGGTCAAGTAAACTTTAGCCCAAACATGAAAAAATATTTTCCTATTCAAAAAATGCAATTGTTTTTTCTTAGAACGCCCTGTATAAACAAAAATAGTTTTAGATGGTGTTTTTATATTTGGTTTATTTAGAAAATTCTTGAAAAGGCGTTAATACCTTCTTCTACTTCAAGTGCCTTTTTCGGGTGTTATCGATGGCCTCTGACTAGTGATGACCTTGATATTTTATATGAAGATTTGGCATATTTTTTCTCTAAAATAAAACCAACGTTTTGAGTAATAAAGTGAGAGAGAAAATAAAAAAATCGATAAATTTCCTTTACCCGGGACTTCCCTCGTTATGAATTACTCCTTTTATTAGTAATAGTGAAATAGTGACCCATTTTAATTCCGCCAATAGTCATTTAGTAACACGTATATACTGTCTTTTTATTTTTATTGGGCGCCAATTTATTCCACCACTTTTGATTGATATCAATATTTTAGCCATTTCTACCTATGCCACACTTGATTTTTAGTACCAGTTTATCCCAGTACCACATTTAATTCTTCTGCACAACCGAAGTCAATTGAATAAGATTTTTTTAGTAATATTTTTTTAACATTTTTTAGTAAAATGTTACCGGCCATATGAACGACAGACTAACGGAATTGAGAAAACATGTTTTTCGGCATGAAGGGCTCTTGAAACGTAATGATCTGAAAAAATCTCGGAGGGAGATTTTTTCACGATTACAATACTTCCCTTTCATGAGGGAAGCACAAACCCTTTGGGGAAAACGTTCAGAAAAATCGAAGTTCTGAAAAATGCGTAAATAATCTTTAGCATCGCGATATTTTTCACTAATCTTAAATGTTTGCATTTCCTGTAAGTACATTTTTTTTCGTACTGCAAACTCTACAGACTATAACAAAATAAAAGCTAAGGGCTCTGTGGCAAGAAAACTTTGCGTTGATGGTTAATAAAATGCTACATCTTAATATGCAAAAAAATATATTTTTATTAAAGTAAAATTCATATATCAAAAATTTTATGAATTTTAAAAAGTTTTCAATTTTTTTTACAATTTTAACAAGGATTAAGTCAATCCAGCAATTACAAAGTAAACATCGTTCTTGTAAATTTTGGGAACAAATAAAATATTGGAAAATTTGCAGAGTTAAGTTTAACACTCTGTATAAATTACTTTTTAGCTTTGGTAAGTTTTACGATTAAAATCGTTTACATGCAAAAATATTTGCAAGAATGCGCTGAAAATAGCAACTCAATATCTCTCTCTAAAAATATTGGAATTTAAATTTGACCAAAAAATTCGCTTATCCCGTCTGCTCTGTCCAGCAGTTTAGATACAGCAGAATGCGTAATCCAATATTTCTTTATTAAGAAGCGAAGAGATTAACAAACACGCCAGAATTCGTACTTAATATTAGTCAAAGAATTGTATACTGAATTATTAAGAGTCATTTATAAAACAATTGTTTAAGTAGTTTAGTAGAAAAGGAAACCTTGCTAGGTTCGTGCACACAAATTATTTATTTATCCCAGTACTTTTGTTGGAGTTTCCAGGGCTTCCAACTACGTAATAAATATATTTAATCAACTTAACTACGTAATAAATTATCTAATTAACTTTATACTTATTATAAGCGAAATTTAATTAAATGTGGAACATAGTGAGGGGAACATTCCCGAAGGTTTAACGAATAGTATCAAAAAACGTTAGAGAGTAAAATATAAATTTATTGCACCCACATAAGTCTGGCTAAATTAGTCTTGCTAAAGGTCTTATTACTGGATTTACTGGTTAATCGAATATCACAAACCGACAAAACTTTTAAGTTATTAAAACTAAATGAGTTTTATTAGAAGTTAAAATTAAATAAAGTAGCTTTTAGCTAAACTTTGCTTTTTTTTATATCAAAGTTCCTAAAATTTAAATGTAACATCCATTTTCAATGCTAAATTAAAGACATTTATTGTTATTATTTAGTATTATATTATTTTTATTATTATTATCATTAATCGAAATCATTAAATGCAGTGTGTCCCCGTTCTAATTATATACGAAATATCTTCGCTCCGGACGAAATAAAAAAAAAACGTTTATTTAAACATAATTTTTTAAAGTGTGGCACGATATTTTTTATCAACGTTCGAATACTCATTTAGTTTTTTTTTTAGATATATACTATTTGGTTTGATTTTTAGATTAGACAGTACATTTTTCCAATTTTTTAATCAATTACAATAATTTAAAATGGCATTATATTAAAAACTAATTATTTTTTACATGTTATGTATGTATTAAAGTTTTCCGTAGTTCAGGCAAACTTGATAATGTTTGCAGAATTTGCTGTACAACCACAAGCAAGAGAATTTTATTTCTAAATCAACCAAATTATTTGACTTTTGAATTAAAACTGTTTGTTTTAAACATACTCGAAACTTAAAGTCCAATGGTTTTAATTCTGGTTATCAGACTGTCCATTATTTACTACTCAAAAAATATTATTCAATGTGAATGGTGAAGCACCATTTTGTGATGACACATATGAAGGTGTTTATTAAAATGTTTTTAGGAGCCTCATTAAAACCTCACTTAAAGACTCCAATCAAATTTCCTCCATATTTATCTATAGATATAAAGACTAATATCGGTTTAATTGTCCGAGAAAATAGCTTCTAAAATATTGCCATTTGTGCCCCTGTTCAGCTAATTAACATAAACAGGTTTTACCGTATGTAAAACTATTATATTGTTAATGCACAGTAAGCTGTTCCTTTAATAAACCATCTTATAAAAGGGAGGTAGGTAAAAGTACAGGGTCAGTCTGGCCCAGGGGCTAGGAGTGCAGAGACTCCAGGACCAAATCTGTAATCATAGGCAAATATGTATCTGAAGCGAAAATCGCAAATATGAATGTCAATGATTCATGTTGAAAACGCATTTTTGAAGAAGATTGATAGAGATCGAATTATAAATAAACTGGCAGAAACTAGCACGTTAGTGTAAATTTACTAACAATTCCAAAGAGATGGAATTATAAATAAACTGGTAAAACTAGCACGTTAGTTTCAGTTTAATAACAATCAAGCGATATAGGTGCAAGCTAATTGTTTTAAACCGAGAACGGTTTATACTAAATAAAACAAATATTATCCCAAAATTCAATAGTCTTTGTGAATTATTTGAAATTGAAATTTTAATCATTTTATATACTGTAAAATCTAAACTGCCTGAGCAAAACGAATTCCCCATTTCTATTTTAATTTTCTGTATGATTTTTCTTCTGGTAATAAATTTCAGTTTGACCAAAAGTTACATGCATACAAAGGAAATAATATATGCTTCTATAAGATGGATTACTAATACTATACTCGACAGACCATAAAAATTAAGGTAAAATGTGCTTTGTGTTCATGTTTTTTTCTCTCAGAGAAACTATTGCGTTTCTAAATTTTCAATCTCAAAAAGAGTTAAATTTTGGTAACTGATATGATTAATGTCATATAAAAAATTCTTAAAAACGCGTATTTTGGGACATCCTATATAAATATAAAATTTTTACCAATTGCACTTTAAGTAACCAAGTATCTTTCTTATTTAAGGCTTTATTCATTGCATAATAGGTAATGAGATATTCAACGATTACACACTAAATGGACCTGTACTTAAAACAACTTTTCTATGTAACATAGAATACGGCTATGGTCAATTAAGAAATCATGATGCTTAGGATTAGCACGTGTCCAAAGAGAATTACTTTCTGATGTTTCGCCATCTGTTGCACAAGGGGATTCAAGGATCTTTATTTCACGAGATCGGAACACTGAATGAACCTGGAGAGATTTAGGCCAGCTATTTATACAATTCACCGAACTTTGACCGGGTGTAACGATAGGTTTCCACGTAAGATGTAGATTATTGCCCGTATTCCCACTAAAATTGTTGAGATGCATATAAATTTCAATAGATTCTCTAATTTTCCGGTTATAGAATCCCGAGACCGACGCAAGAACTTTGGCTTCTTTTACATTTATGACATGTCTAGTGGAATGTTAATGTTCAACCACAGCAGATTATACAATTTGTTTTTATCTAGTATATCGTTCATGGTCCTTACGCCTAGTGGATATAGATCCTCCAGTTTCCCCAATATAGGCATCACCACAGGAACAAAGATGTTCCCTTTGGAAAGAAGTAATGTCATTGCCCAATTTCCTTGTGTGTGTTGAAAATTGTAAGTATGTTAGACCGGCGAAGTAAGCTTGCAATTTTGTCTGTGGTTCCGTGCAGGGACGGACATATGGGGAGGAGCGCCCTCCCCACCAAATATTTTATTCTGTTGGCAAAATTTTATGATTTATTGGAATTTTTTCTTATGTTAATTTTTTTTAAAGCCGTAGGCTCCAGATTTATACTACCCACCCGTAGGCTCCAGATTTATACTACCCACACAAAAGTAAGGTAAGGACCTTTTTCTTTAGTTCTCAGTTAGATGTTTGTCACTTCTCCCCCCCCCCCCCAATTCCCTCTTCGGTGCGTCCCTGGTTCCGTGTATAAATAGAAGAACTACACTTTCTATCGGCAACTTTTTATTAGTTTTGTGTTGTAGATTAGAATTATTATATTTTGTAATTGACCGTCTAATATTCTCAGTGCAGTATCTATTCCCTCTTAAAGCTTGAGAATTTTGGTCACAAACCGCGAAGTCTCTATACGCCAAACAATTAATAATAACTGATTGCTTCTGGGTCGTATATTGATGTGAATTTGAAATTAGGTATCAATTCGTAATAACGGGGATATTATTCATTTGCAAGGTCCAGAGTCCAGACTAGAGAGAAAACAAGAGAAAATGTTTTGGATTTCCTCAAAGTAGCAGTGTGTCAGTTTGATTCACTTTCTTTGACTATGCAGAAATTAAGTATTAATTTACATTTTAGATAGGACCAACTTGCACAAGTCAAGATAGATGTCTGTATTTCAACTACACTATTGTACAATTAAAATGCAATTTTTTAAAATTTAACCCAAATTTAAATGGCTATAACTTGTAAACAAAATGATTTGTTTGCGAATGGTTTTTTTTACATTTTGTAAGCTTATGTTTTCTTAATATTTGTGTGGTATGTGTGTTTTAAGGGTTGCTTTGATCTGGTATATACGAGGGATAAGACAAAGGTAGTTTTTTAACAGGAACTTTGTCAAGAGCGAGAATTATTAAGGAAATTATTTTGATTTTATATGTATGTATTCAGTAAATTGGTTTTTAGGAAAAAAACTGATTTCTCAAAATGTTGATATCTGATTTGTTTCTTTTTTTAAATTTTTTTCTTATAAAATGCATTTTTTCCAACATTTTTCTCTGTAAATTAAAAACTCTTATTAAAAAGAGTATTTTTTTTATTCTTTTGGCTTCTATAAGGACGTTTAGAAAAAAAAGTAAAAACAATTTTGTCTTTCCGAATGTTAATTTTACGTCAGGGGCGTACTAATTAATTTTTTAGACCGTTATATATCTTTCTTATTTTCTTAAATTAGACTTTGTCTCCTAAATTCCGTAAAATATATTTTTACTTTTTCTTATTATTTTTGATAAAAGTGACTTAAAACTGGGGGGCGGTTTTTTAATTTCGTAGAATTATTACCCGTAGCCTGAGTAATTTTGACTATTTTTTAAACTTAATTTGTTTTAACATAAAAACTACTTTTTGGTAAATTACCAATTCTAGGCACTTTTTATTTAAAGTTATACCTAACAGAGTATGTGTTCTTCTTTATTAGTAAGTCTTCGTATACCGAGAGTCTAAATAATTATTAAAACCTTTATACAGGGTGGCGCACAACTTACTCGTCCGTCTCTAACTGTTGAACGGTACTTTCTCTATATATATGCAGATCAGATAGAGCTACATTATAAGTTATGTTCATGTATACAGGGTGCGTCAAAAATACGTGGCATAATAAAGTTACATTTACATGGATTACACTGTATTTTATTATATATTTGAATTCCCCAATAAAAGTAAGGTTAAATTTAAATTAATTAAAGGAAAACTACACTTACTAAAAAATTCGAAAATTATTAAAAAACTATTGGATTTAGATATAACTACAGAACCCTAAATTGCAATGAAAGTGTAATTTCTTAAAATGCATCTTTAATTTAAATGGTTTGCTTGCAAACGCTTTTTTACATTTTGTAAGCTTATGTTTTATTAAATTTTTTTTGGGATCTAATGTTTCGAACAAATTTTTACGTAATACAGTACTTACTGCATTGGTATCTTCAGTTTTTAGTTCAGTGCCATTTATTTAAGTCGAATAAATTATTGGTTTAGAAAATAGAAGGTTAAAAATGCCATTTTGTAATGGACAAAATTTGCAATGAAAATGTTAATTACGCAACGCCTTAAATATAGTGAATAAAAAATTAAAATCATTTAAAATATTTCAGTTTTATGTTTTCGACAGTCTTAAAATAGTAAATTTTACAATGCGTAATTTTGTCGCTATTAAAACTTCTTTTACTTTTCTGCGAGATTTCAATGAGCATAAGGATCGAGTTTGCAAAAACCTGTATAAAGTGTATGTTATTTATATATTTTGTATACAACCGATATCGAAAAACTAGGGATAAATAACAAACATAATTAAAAAATTCACTAAAAGTTTAAATTTAAAAAAATATATGCATTAACATAACTGAGTTTAATATTTGAATGAAATTTAAAAAGTTATTAACCACTGTTTTCCAATATACAAAGAATAATAAAAATGCAATTTGCAAAATTTGGGATAAAAGTGTAATTTCAGAGAATTAATTAAGGTTCATTTAAAAAGAAAGTATCGTTCAGTAGTTAGAGACCGTGTAACCACCCTTTATAAAGGTTTTAATAATAATTATATATTTTTTGGCCTCTCGGTATACGAACACTTACTAAAAAAGAAGAGAATACACTCAATTAGGCATAACTTTATCTAAAAAGTGCTTAAAATTGGTAATTTAAAAGAAAATAGTTTTTATGTTAAAAAAATTAAGTTTAAAAAATAATCAAAATTACTCAGAGTACGGGTAATAATAATTCTATGAAATTAAACCGTCCCGAGGTATGAGGTCACTTTTGTCAAAAATAATAAGAAAAAGTAGTAAAAACACCCTTTACGGAATTCAGGAGACAAAGTCCAATTTAAGAAAATTAGAAAAATATATAACGGGCGGAAAAAAATAATTAGTACGCTTCTGAAGTAAAATTAACATTTGGAAAGACAAAGTTTTATTTACTTTTTTTTAAACCTCCTTGGAGAAGCCCAAACGAATAAAGGAATAGTTATTTTAATAAACGTGTTTAATTTAGAGTAAAAAATGCGTATTATAAGAAAAAAATAATTAAAAAAGATACAAACCACATATTAAAATTTTGAGAAATTAATTTTTTCCTTAGAACCCGTTTATTAAGTACATACATGTAAAATCAAAAATAATTTCAGATTTGCACATTTTCGCTCTAGACAAAGATCATAAAAAAACTACTTTTGTCTCATCCCTCGTATATACCAGACCAAAGCAACCTTTAAAACACGCATATCACAAAAATGTCAACCATTTTGTTAAATTTTATAAAATTGCACTTCAATCGCACAATAGCGTACGTTAGACGTGTTTAAAGTTCACACGAAACTGCGGTTTTCATACAGAATATTAATTTTTTATTATGGTTAGTTTCTTTTACACTATTTTTCTTTTTACCCAATGTTTCGCCACCTGTTGTGTTTCTTGTTTACCTTATTTATTAATATGTTATGAAAAAAAGATTTTTTAAAATTTGCAATCTGTAATTTTTCCATTAGAAAAAAATCTTAACTTATCTTATCTTAAACTTTTAAGGAATCCTATGTAATACTATATTTTGGCGTCCTTAAAAAGAAAAGCTGTTGGTAACCAGTATCCAGTTTCCGTCAAATTTTTATATAAATATAATTTGTAATGCGTTGCATGTCATTATTTCAAAAAATTGGTTGTATACGAGTATATGTTGAAAAACGATATGTAAACATTTATCTATTATGACACATAGAGAGGCATTAGTTTACTTAAAATGTTAAAACGTTTTGACATTTTAGGACTGTACGCAAAATAGCACACTTATTTTTTTCTAATTTGTAGAGTTGTTTACCAATTCGCGGCTTTGTGTTTTTTAAGAAAGTTATTAAACTTTGATTTTGCAATTCAATTTTCGATATCCTAAACTTTTTGCTTTGTTACAACACTAAAAGATGGCAGGTCGGCATTCATGAAAATATGTTTAGAAAATCTTAGAATTTATAAAAGAGTTTCACTTAAATAGAATAATGATTTTGCTATCTTGTTTTCTTCGTTTTACTTAGCAAGTGAATATATTTCCTACAGTCAGTTCTAAGTGGTCGTGTTTTGTGTTTTTTTTAATTATTTTTATGATATCTCCAATATATTATGATAAAGAAGAAAAAAGGAAAAAGAAGAATATAGAATTAAGAGTACCAGTTATTCGTTAAATTTACCTGTAGGAGCTTTAACGGAGACCCCCAGGTTTAAAGCTTGAAGTTTCGCAATGGCAACCTTTTGCAAAACTTTTCTTTCGACTTCGGTTAAATGCAATAAATTTGTATCCTGAAGTATGACTTGTCGTCCAGTCACATTGTTCCAGACACAACTGCCCTAGAACAAACCAAAATTAGAACAGTTATTCAAATATTCAGGTATCACTAAAATAGTTATAAACATGATAGAAACAATAAACTAATATATATATATATATATATATATATATATATATATATATATATATATATATATGAACCGAAATGAGAGGCACCTATGACCCATTTGAAATCAATCGGAAAAGTAGTGGAAATGGGAAAACAGGTTTTTCGGGATCTTAGGACCCTAAAATGCAAAGAGTTGCAAACATTTACAAGGTCATATTTTCATTATTACAACACGATGGAAATAAAAACGTGTTTTAAAGGTTATTTGCCGGTAGAAGCATGTTTATTGCGAAATATTTTAACTCATCATAACTCATTATATTAGAGATAATAATTTTGATATTTTGGGATTAAGCGAGACATGGGTAACTGCTGATAATGATAGTTTGGGACATCAAATTGAGGGTTATAATTTCATTAGAAGGGACCGACTGGGAAGGAAGGTGGAGTAGGCTTCTAAGCTATTTATCATTTAAACAATATTAATGATAAGGTTGATATTTTTAACAAAAATATTTTATATCTAGTTAATAAACATGCGCTAATAAAAACTAAAACTGTTAAAACCAGGGACAATTTATTTAGAAAAGATTAAAAAAATAAAACGCAAGTCAACCTAAATTATTATAGACAGTTAAAAAACTATATAAAACCTGCCATTCTGTGAGAAAAAATTTCATATTTTAATACTCTGTCAAGATAAAATATAAATTTTTGGAAAATTACTAATAAAATGCATCTAACTAAAATTAAAAACCGAGATTTGCCAGTCACCTTTAACGACCCTGAAATTTTAAATAATCATTTTTTGAAGGAGTCAATCAAACTAACAATATATCGCAAACTAATTAATTTTTATTTGGAAAACAAATGGAATAATACTAACGCTGTTCTAAACTTAACTTTTCTTAATGGAGAAGAAATATATCCCCTTATTAATAGTATCCAAACAAATGCGATAGGAGCAGACGAAGCTTCTATTAAGGACGTTAACCTTTGTCTATCGTTCTGCATAAAGCCTTTGGTTAATATTTTAAATTCGTGCGTCCTAACTAGTTCATACTTTGACGTTTGGGAAATGGCTATTATCAGACACAATGTTGTTCAGAGCGCACAATTTCATTTTTTAGATCTTACCTTAAAAATAGATTTCACTCTTATTAAAAACAATAACATTTCCAAACAATCCATATATCTTGAATTAAAAACCGGTGTACTGGAGGGCTCTATATTGGGCCCTCTCCTATTTACAATTTATATAGCAGATATGCACACCTCTATTAAGCATTCGGAATTGCAACAATACGCTGATGATTCCCAAATTTATACGCCTTTAAAATTTTCAAATAATAATAATTTAAGCAAAAAAATAGGTTATAGTTGAATATGCCAATTAACATAATTAAAAAGTTAATCATGCTACGTCAAACATAACTTTTTATGGTGGCTATTCGAATACTTTAAGATATATGTCTGAGAATATTAATACTGAAATTAATGGGAAATAATTCCGGTTGTAAATGGGATCAAAATATTGGGGTTAATCTTTGATTCTAGCCTTTGCATTGAGGCCCTTACCAAAAATAAATTAAGTATTGCCTACATGCGCTTAAGAAATGTATATAAATACAAAAATATCCTTAGTAGTAAAACAAGATATTATCTTTGCGATAGTCTTATTCTTTCGTTGCTCGACTACGGAGATATTGTGTATTCCGATTCCTTAACTTTGGAGCTTTCTAGGTCTGTACAGAAGTTACAAAATAGTTATATAAGATTTTCATTTAATGTTGCATATCGGAACCACATTACGACTTATTTAAATCTATGTTCCATTTTGAACATGAAGAGACGTATAAAATTGCATATGTACGTTTGTTTAAAAAATTATTCAAACAGGTATGCCTTCCTATTTAAGTAAATTATTCGCAACTTTTGCGCATCCTCACAATACTTGTAACGCCAGCAATTTTAGAGTACCTCAGCACAGAACAAGTCACTTCCATAAATCTTTTGCTGTTATCGGAGTACAGTTGTGAAAAGGTTTGCCAAACAATATTAAAGCTCTTACGGTAAAAAAGTTTTATTCCCCCCTGCACCTGACCCACCGCTGAAACACGAGATTATGTTGTTTTCTCAATAATCTTGGGGCAAGTTTTGTTTACCTGAAATGGGTTATTTGGAAAAAAATATTTGATTGCCTTCTAGAAGCCCTTCTTAACAACGGAAATGAAAAATTTTCCTGCGGAAATGCGTCATTTCCATTGTACACCCCTTTTTTTTTTTTTTTAATTTAGAAGCTTGCGGGATCTTGGAGCGAATAGGGGTGCTGGGTGGGGTAAAAATACTTTAAAGGGAAAAGAAATCTTTTCTAGAAGTGTTTCTTAACAACGGAAATGAAAAAATTTATTGCAGAAACGCGTTATTTTCATTTTCATACACAGTTTAGTATACCTGAAATCAGTTACATGAAAACTTTGCTTGGCATCTCATCCCAAATGCTTTCCCAAGCACCAAAATGCCAAAATGTTACTGCAGAAATTTGTCGTTTTAATTTTCCGACAAAATTTTGTATAGTTTAGTTTACCTGAAATCAGTTACATAAAAAAGAAGCTTTAATTTATATTCTAAACTTTTTCCTCAAGATAAAAATGTAAAAATTTGTCTGCGGAAATTTGTCATTTACATTTTTCACGGAAATTTTGTGCGCTTTTCCAGGGCGCGGCACGATTGCGGACGAAACATTAGTATTCAGTTTTTCACAAAATGAAGTGAGGGTACGATTGCGGAATGTAAAAATAACGGCTGAACGCATCGTATTGTCAGCGACATTTTATACCCGTATACGTGACAGCCCGAAATTTTTTTTAGGTAATCTCAATAATTTGTCTGTGTCACGAAGTTTCATATAAGTATCTGTCTGCATATCTTTGAGAACTTCAAGGAATATAAACAAAGAAGGATGATCCTTTCTTGAGTCAGGCAATCGAACAAATATATACGAGCATTCCGCAATAATGCCATCGATTATTTTGCCTCCATCCGCAATCATGCCTTCGTTTTCGTTACTTAAAAAATGTAGAAGAATTTAGAATGTAAATCAAAGTTTTTTTTTTGTGTAACTGATTTTAGATATTCTAAACTATACAATATTTCCGCAGAAAATGAAAATGACAAATTTCCGCAGACACATTTTAACATTTTCGTGCTTGGGAAAGAGTTTGGGATGAGATGCAATGCAAAGTTTTCATGTAACTGATTTCAGGTATACTAAACTATGCAGAACGGAAATGACGCATTTCCGCAGCAAAATTCTTATTTTCCGTTATTTAGAAAAGCTCCTAGAATATGTAAAACTAGATACTTTCCTTATAACCAATTTCAGGTAAACGAAACTTGAGCCATAATCTTTTTGGGTGAAACAAATAATTAATTTGAACTACGTTTATTAAATATTGATATTAGGTATATAGCGGATGTGAAGGTATATTAAAACCTAATATCATAAAATACTGTGGCTAAGTACTATATCTTTATATGAGCCATGCTTCCTCAAAGCAGCAATAAGCTTCCGTTTTATAGATACTATCACTGTCTGCGCCTCTCTAGATAATTGAAGATCAACTTTTAAAATAGTACTTTCTGCAAGTGTGACTATTTGATATCCGAAAAAAAAAATTACCCGGCTTTAGAAAAAACACTGTGGTAAAAATTTGCTAAAATAACGGGAATTGGTATTATATAAAAAGCATCATGCACACATATTTATAAAGAATCACCAATATGAATTGCCAAAGATACAAATAGATGCAAAATTGAAACTCATGCTCCTAAAACCCTGAAAACAATTTAAAACACGAGATCCACCCTAGGGGTACTCTAAAATTACTATTTTGTCTAATTACACTTCATACACCAAATTTTAAGGCAATATGTTAAAGCATTTCAAAGTTATCGCGGACGTCGCCGAAGATGTTTTAAAATGGCGCCATTCCACCTTTTTGAATTGTTTTGCAATATACTCGCTATGCGACTAGCCCGTTACTACTTGAATACTTCCTGAAATATTTATTTAAATTGGTGACACCATCGGTGTGCATAGTTGAAAAGAATACATAAGGTCCACATAGTGAGGAACTATGTGCCCGAAACTCTAAAAATATTTTGTTATAAGTATGCTTGTCCTAATTTTTTTGTGACTTGACTGTTTGGACTCCCCCCTCCCCCCCCCCGAATTGAATTTCTAGTTTGAACTCTCCCCAACCCAATTTCTGGCTATGTGCCTAAGATCCTTCTTTCTTAAAAAACATACTGTTAAGGACGTCGCTGTCGGAACCATAAGAGAAGTGCTTAAGCAAAAAAAAAACATTGAAGCCATTTCTAAAATCTAGAAACTGGTTTATTTTCATAAAGCAAAATTAAAAAAAAAACCTTTTAACACTCTTAGCCGTAGTAGCGACTATTGGAGGAAGCTGTTACAGGCGACGAAAACTAAAAACTTATATGTCATCATGTATACATATTCACCGTGAGGGGAACGTGGAGATATTAAATAGGTTTTGAAAAGATAAAGGTGAATTAATCTTATTATTTAAATTGTAATAAAACTTACTTCAAACTGAAAAAAAATATATTTCCTAAACTATTCCGCCTTTGGATAGAATCATCCCCATCTCACCAGATAAGCATGACAATTTGATTTTGTTCTTATTCATTTATTTATTCGCATCATCAGCAGTAAATTAGTACAAACAAGTCTTAAAAATGTCCATTTAATTAAATACCAATTCTAAAGTTTCTTAATAACCTTCTTTGGTAAAACAAATAATTACTTTGAACTTCTGCGTTCATTAAATATTGATATTAGGTGTATAGATATAGATTTAACAGTTTCTAATTTTCTAAACATACTAAGCTTATTCCCTGTCCATAAACTTTTGCTATAGATTCAGGCCAAATACCAATTCTAAAGTTTCTTAATAACCTTCTTTGGTAAAACAAATAATTACTTTGAACTTCTGGGTTCATTAAATATTGATATTAGGTGTATAGATATAGATTTAACAGTTTCTAATTTTCTAAACATACTAGGCTTATTCCCTGTCCATAAATTTTTGCTATAGATTCAGGCAACAGGTCTAGATTTCCTGTTTACACTTGCTGCGACTAAGCACTATATTTTTATATGAGCATTACTTCCTCAAAGCAACAATAAGCTTCCTATTTAATACTCGTTTATTCGCCACACACAAAATTCAATAGTCACACCATGTGATCTAAAAATAGTTACCAACAGTTGATGTTCAGGATTCTCAGTAATAATCGATTTATTTTTAATGTATTATATTTAGGTGTCATCACTGTCTTCGCCTTTATAGATTGCGTGATTTTTTCCCAGATAGTAGAAGATAAACTTTTAAAATAGTACTTTCTGCAACCGTGGCTATTTGATATCCAAAAAATAATCGATATGTACACTCGCATTTACAAGAAGGGGCCAAGAGGCGAACTTCACATAGTCGAATAATAAAAATGTTCATAAACAAATTAAACCATTTTCGAAAAATACTGGGGTAAAATTTTGGTAGAAACACTTGAATTGGTATTCCCAAGTAGCACATTTAGTCATGAATACGTCATTTTTAACACAAGTATTTTCATTAAAGTAACTAGAACTACGTAGTCATTACCAAAATGGGGAGCAATTTTAGGGTAACTATTTCGCGAATTACATGTAACTGTAATTTTCACTATTACGGAGATAGTACGGAATTGTGTAGTTCTATTTAAGTTGCCGAATAGTAATAATTCATATATATGTTTCGTTTTAATACAAACAAATCAGTTATGGCGACTACAAACACTCAAATTGGGAATATGGTGTAGAGCGTATAGAATACGTTATTGGTATTTGTGAAGCGTTTCACTTAGTTTTCTGGCTATGCTAAGGACCTAAAATTAAAACGCAGGCAATTTCCCTGGTGAATATGCTGATGATAGTTGTAAAAAAATTACGCGTCTTTAAAATTCCTTAATTTTCAATACATTTTGGTCAAATATATTGGCCAATTTAAATCTCAAAAATGTAATTTTGGACTTTGGTTTAAATAGTAATTATCATTAAATATCTTATTATAAAGAGTGATTATTTTTTTACCGTAATGTTTATTTTGTATGCATTTTTAATCTTTATACTCACAAAAACAAACATCATAACTAAATATGTATAGGGGAGTGAAAATAAACAATTGCCTTCTGGTTGGCTGCATTTCTTTACTGAGAAAATTACTTAACATCAAGGGTCTACGACTGCTCCCATACGCTTTTATAGCTTTGGATTCTTTAAATACGCAACTGTCACTTGTACCCAATTACACTGAAGTCTTGAACACTAAGGTGGTACGAAGAAAGTTATCTACAAAGTTCCCATTAAACCTATACTGTATATTATTACCAAGCGAACATTCCGCCGGTTCTTTAAAATTTAATGCGTTGTGTCGTAGCATGCGGAGAGTTGCGGTTGTTAAGTCACTACTATAATTCTGCCATCTATCATAACTATAACACTTTGTTTCGTTTTTATTTTTTGTTTCCTTAAAATACCTCTTTAGGTTGTTTTGTTCAGGTATGACATAACCAAGTTGTGATATTTTTAATTTTCTATAAAATGTGACCGAGTGATGAAAACTACTTTTTTTTCTTAATAGCTGTAGCCGAAATACAATAACTTTATAAAGACAGTGGCGACAATAGAAGCCCACCCGCCAAATTGATGCAAAATTTCTAAAGGTTTAAATGAGGTTACCCATATTATCGTTAGTTTCTCACAAAATATGACTAAATTAATCTACTTTTATATTAACAACTTCTGTCAGCGTCAGTTGTAAATGTCGGGTTATTTTAATGTCTTACTTTAGTAATATATTTTAACTATCTAGTACAAACTTACTTTCTCATTTAGCTTTTTAACAAATAACATTGTTTGTGCAAGCTATTAATGAGAGTTGTCTGCCAAGTAAATTTAGTAATGTAATATCTACTGAAGAAGACCTTAGAGAGCCTCTACCTCAAATTGAGATGCTGAATGAAGTAAAACATACACTAAGACATGAAACAATATTGTCTTTTACAGCAAAATAAAACCAAAACATAATAATGTGCAATATTTAATAACTTTTCGTGGAGTAAACTTAAACCTAAGACATTTACGGTCATAGTCATTTACACATTCATCACAAACACCTTATAATTACAAGCAAAAAAACAGGTGAACCACGCTTAAATACATTTCTCCATATGGCCAATGGCTCAGAACTTCTTGTTTGAATCAATATTTATTTTAATAATCACAAAAACTAATAAAATGAGACACTAAAACAACAAACCTCATAAGAAACCCACGTAGGCGAGAAGCAAACAAAACGATTTTAGCAGCAATATGGCCGAACCAATAAAAAATTAGTTACTCTATTGTTGCCACTGTCCTTATAAAATCACCGACCGAATCTCGTACCAGCGCCCCCCATCTCCGGAACCTCAAGTACAAGAGGTAATAGTTTACTTGTAGTAAATAATTACTGTAATTCTTACTTCTAAGTTGCAACAGATGAATAACGACTGGTAATAGTGAGTTTAAAGTAGCAGTAGACGATAACTTTTTCTACTCTGCAACGACTCGTTTTACTTTATAATTATACGTTATAGGAGTACATTTGAACATAATGGAGTAGTCTCTACCAAGTTCGAGAAGGTACTGATACTTAAAAGTTGTAATTTAGTAAACAGATTAGAAACAGTAACTTTGAATAATTGCTATTATGTCTCGGAAAAGAAATGACGACCTTGGAGTCAATTCCTTGTATTAGTTGCTTGGCAGTAGTTATTATATAATTGCTTTATATGGAAAATTACTATAAAGTATTATTCGCAGTAACAAATACATATCTAATTCTTAAAAACGTGTAACCCAAAGTGTTTGTTGATATATAGTAGGATTATCAGTAATAAATACGTAAAAACTCTTAAAGAGTAGTAGTAGAGACAGTTGTAGCTACTTTAGTGGTAGCTGGGTTATATAAAAAGCATTATGTAATATATATATATATATATATATATATATATATATATATATATATATATATATATATATATATATATATATATATATATATATATATATATATATATATATATATATATATATATATATATATATATATATATATATATATATATATATATATATATATATATATATATATATATATATATATATATATATATATATATATATATATATATATATATATATATATATAGATATATATATATATATATATATATATATATATATATATATATATATATATATATAAATATATATACAGTGTGTCGCATATAAGATAAAGACAAGTCCATATTTTCTTTCGTTTTATAGTTAATAATTTGAAATTTTGCGCAGTGGTAGAACTTGACAAGATACATTTTTCAAGATATTACTGTTTAATTTCGCTTAAAACTCCGCCTACTACGACCTTGCAGGTAGTCCCAATTTTCCGTATTTTGCTTCGCGATAAAGACATCAATAAAAGTCATTAGAAAAAGTTGTTCGGAATGTAATTCTAACCTACTATACAAAGTTTCAGCAATAAATTAGCATGTTTACTTTTTCAGAAAATTTGGATAAGTACGTATCAGATCCGGTAAATTCTGATTTTTATCTTTCCATAGGAAAAACCTAGGGGGTTTAATTTAACAAGATTATCCTAAAAACAAAATCTGACGTTTAAATTTATCATATTATATCATATATAAAAATGTACTTAATAATTACTAATCTTGTTTTTAGATTATTTATTTAAGTTTAACAGAAAAAATTGAAATTATAAAACTTTTTAGTACTAGCTTGCTATTTAAAATTTTAGAGCTTCACAAGATCTATCTTTCAATCGAACGTAAAAACCCGGTCTTCAACGGACCTATTAGTTACTCCAATTTTTCATATTTTGCTTCACGATAGAGATATAAAAAAAAGTCATTATAAAAAGTTGTTCAAGACCTAATTCCTACCCAATGTATCGAATTGCATTACCAAATTTTTGATAATTTTGGATCAGGCCCCGGTATAGTATGAGTTTTAATTTTTACTGTTTTACCTAGAGCATTAGATTTAACAATATTGTCACTAAAACAAAATGTAACGTTTAGATTTGTCAGATTTAATGAAAATTAAATTTAATTAATTTTGGACTGGCATTTTTACTATTATGCAATAATAAATTTCATAACAATATCAATAAGTACGCTCATTAGCTCCGGCGAATATAGAAGTGAGCTTTTGTCTTCATGGCTATCTTGATAAATTTAAATCAAAGCCGATGCAGTTCCGTGATGAATAGGATCTTGCAGTCGATGTCTTCCGTTAAATTCTTGTGTTACTTTTCCGCAACTTCATTATCATTTTATTTTTATTAGCGCCAAATGGTTTACTTTCAACTTGTTTTAAATGTTGAAATAGCATTTTTATTATTATGAAATATTAAATTTAAAACAAGGCCTTAAATTTAATTTTCATTAAATCTGACAAATCTACAGTTAAATTTTGTTTTAGTGACAATATTGTTAAATCTAATGCTCTAGGTAATATGATAATTTAACTAATAACTTTTTTTGATGTCTTTATCGCGAAGCAAAATACGGAAAATTGGGAATACTTGCAAGGTCCTAGTAGGCGGAATTTTTAAACGAAATTGGACCGTACTATGTTGAAAGATGTATCTTGTCAAGTTCTACCACTATGCAAAATTTCAAACCATTAGGTAGAAAACGAAAGAAAATATGGACTTGTCTTCATCTTATATGCGACACCCTATATATATATATATATATATATATATATATATATATATATATATATATATATATATGTATATATATATATATATATATATATATATATATATATATATATATATATATATATATATATATATATATATATATATATATATATATATATATATTCGTATAGTAGGTTAGAATTACATTTCGAACAACTTTTTCTAATAACTTTTTTTGATGTCTTTATCGCGACGCAAAATACGGAAAATTGGGAATACCTGCAAGGTCCTAGTAGGCGGGATTTTTAAACGAAATTGGACCGTAATATGTTGAAAGATGTATCTTGTCAAGTTCTACCACTGTGCAAAATTTTAAACCATTAGCTATAAAACGAAAGAAAATATGGACTTTTCTTCATCTTATATCCGACACTGTATATATATATATATATATATATATATATATATATATATATATATATATATATATATATATATATATATATATATATATATATATATATATATATATATATATATATATATATATATATATATATATATATATATATATATATATATATATATATATATATATATATATATATATATATATATATATATATATATATATATATATATATATATATATAAATTATATATATATATATATATATATATATATATATATATATATAAACATTTATTCAAATTGGTGAAACCATCAGTGTACACAGAAAAAAAAATACATCAGGTCCTTCTTTTTTGAAGTCGGTCAAAAATATATTGCGAAGGATGCCGCTATCAAATCCATACTGTTTTATCTCCATACAAAATTTTTAACACTGCCAGCCGTAGTAGCGACTATTGGAGGAAGCTGTTCCAGACGAACAATTTAAATTGTAATAAAACTTACTTCAAACTGAAAAAAAAAAACAATAACACTTTTCTATATTTCCTAAATTGTTTTGTCCTTGGATATCATTCCCACCACCAGACAAGCATGCCAATTTGATTTTGTTCTATTTATTTATTTATTCGCTTCATCCAACAGTAAATCAGTACAAACAAGCCTAAAAAATGTATAAAGGCAATTATCCTAAACTAAGGCCATAATTCTTTTTTTTATTAAATTTACTTATTTAGTAGCGAATACTAAATAAATCTTAACATTTTTACAAATCATTTGACAACGAATATGATTGTCTTCAAAGCAGATCGATATTGATGTGTGTTTTCAAATGACTAAGAAGGCTAATTTATATATATATATATATATATATATATATATATATATATATATATATATATATATATATATATATATATATATATATATATATATATATATATATATATATATATATATATATATATATATATATATATATATATATATATATATATATATATATATATATATATATATATATATATATATATATATATACATATATATATATATATATATATATATATATATATATATTCGTATAGTAGGTTAGAATTACATTTCGAACAACTTTTTCTAATAACTTTTTTTGATGTCTTTATCGCGACGCAAAATACGGAAAATTGGGAATACCTGCAAGGTCCTAGTAGGCGGGATTTTTAAACGAAATTGGACCGTAATATGTTGAAAGATGTATCTTGTCAAGTTCTACCACTGTGCAAAATTTTAAACCATTAGCTATAAAACGAAAGAAAATATGGACTTGTCTTCATCTTATATCCGACACTGTATATATATATATATATATATATATATATATATATATATATATATATATATATATATATATATATATATATATATATATATATATATATATATATATATATATATATATATATATATATATATATATATATATATATATATATATATATATATATATATATATATATATATATATATATATATATATATATATATATATATATATATATATATATATATATATATATATATATATATATATATTTTATACGCGTTTTACGCGGAATCCGTCTCTACCCTAGCACTAATTGACATCCTGAAACATTTATTCAAATTGGTGAAACCATCAGTGTACACAGAAAAAAAAATACATAAGGTCCTTCTTTTTTGAAGTCGGTCAAAAATATATTGCGAAGGATGCCGCTATCAAATCCATACTGTTTTATCTCCATACAAAATTTTTAACACTGCCAGCCGTAGTAGCGACTATTGGAGGAAGCTGTTCCAGACGAACAATTTAAATTGTAATAAAACTTACTTCAAACTGAAAAAAAAAAACAATAACACTTTTCTATATTTCCTAAATTGTTTTGTCCTTGGATAGGATCATTCCCACCACCAGACAAGCATGCCAATTTGATTTTGTTCTTATTTATTTATTTATTCGCTTCATCCAACAGTAAATCAGTACAAACAAGCCTAAAAAATGTATAAAGGCAATTATCCTAAACTAAGGCCATAATTCTTTTTTTTATTAAATTTACTTATTTAGTAGGGAATACTAAATAAATCTTAACATTTTTACAAATCATTCGACAACGAATATGATTGTCTTCAAAGCAGATCGATATTGATGTGTGTTTTCAAATGACTAAGAAGGCTAATTTATATATTTATATATATATGTATATATATATATATATATATATATATATATATATATATATATATATATATATATATATATATATATATATATATATATATATATATATATATATATATATATATATATATATATATATATATATATATATATATATATATATATATATATATATGTATATATATATATATATATATATATATATATATATATATATATATATATATATATTCGTATAGTAGGTTAGAATTACATTTCGAACAACTTTTTCTAATAACTTTTTTTGATGTCTTTATCGCGACGCAAAATACGGAAAATTGGGAATACCTGCAAGGTCCTAGTAGGCGGGATTTTTAAACGAAATTGGACCGTAATATGTTGAAAGATGTATCTTGTCAAGTTCTACCACTGTGCAAAATTTTAAACCATTAGCTATAAAACGAAAGAAAATATGGACTTGTCTTCATCTTATATCCGACACTGTATATATATATATATATATATATATATATATATATATATATATATATATATATATATATATATATATATATATATATATATATATATATATATATATATATATATATATATATATATATATATATATATATATATATATATATATATATATATATATATATATATATATATATATATATATATATATATATATATATATATATATATATATATATATATATATATATATATATATATATATATATATATGTTATACTTAGCATGTAGTATATTTCAGTACGATAGACGTTTCGTTTTCGATTTTGTCATATCGAGCAATCTGTTATTTCAGATCTCCCTGGGTACAAGCCTGCCTGATGAGGGTAAAGGCCCAGAAATCATTACACATAATCGAAAGCAATTCTTCTTGTAGGCCGTTTTGCACCTGCAGAAATTATATATTTCTGCTATTCTACATATATATATATATATATATATATATATATATATATATATACCTCGAGGTATTCTGAAATTACTGTTTTGGGTAATTACACTTCATACACCAAATTTTAACGCGTTTTACGCGGAATCCGTCTCTACCCTAGCACTAATTGACATCCTGAAACATTTATTCAAATTGGTGAAACCATCAGTGTACACAGAAAAAAAAATACATAAGGTCCTTCTTTTTTGAAGTCGGTCAAAAATATATTGCGAAGGATGCCGCTATCAAATCCATACTGTTTTATCTCCATACAAAATTTTTAACACTGCCAGCCGTAGTAGCGACTATTGGAGGAAGCTGTTCCAGACGAACAATTTAAATTGTAATAAAACTTACTTCAAACTGAAAAAAAAAAACAATAACACTTTTCTATATTTCCTAAATTGTTTTGTCCTTGGATAGGATCATTCCCACCACCAGACAAGCATGCCAATTTGATTTTGTTCTTATTTATTTATTTATTCGCTTCATCCAACAGTAAATCAGTACAAACAAGCCTAAAAAATGTATAAAGGCAATTATCCTAAACTAAGGCCATAATTCTTTTTTTTATTAAATTTACTTATTTAGTAGGGAATACTAAATAAATCTTAACATTTTTACAAATCATTCGACAACGAATATGATTGTCTTCAAAGCAGATCGATATTGATGTGTGTTTTCAAATGACTAAGAAGGCTAATTTATGGTAGGTATTGTTTACTCTGTGAATTCGCCTTGAGTAGCATTTTGGTCTTTTTCTAGATGTTAAGGTGTCGCATCCAAATATTGGAATTAGTACAGCTCGATATAGTGCAAAGATGCATGGTCGCCTGAATGTTGATTTCATGATTGTTAGTGATCCTTTGCTTGATACGACCAAAAGCTGTGCTCGTGCATGCTGGATATTTTTATTAATATCTGAATAAATAAAATGCTAGGTTTCTGCGTTAATTTGTATGGAAAGTGCCACCATGTTCCAGTCAAATGCCAGTTGATACAGTATTCGAATTTTTTAGTTTTTTACCCTTTAGCTAGCCTTCATACGCTTGGTTTATATCGGCATCTAATGATTTAAAGATCTGAATTTATTTTAGGGAAAATCTGTGGCCATGATCCTTTATGGAATCTTTTTGCTAATGAAGGCACACATCTATAAAGTAAGTGTTTTAGATCGCTACATTTTTATATTGCAAAATGATTAAATTTGGTTTAAACCTGTACTGCGTCTCCTGCAACATTTCGTCGACAAAAAGCAGTAAGCGATCAGACTGGTGCAAGAAATGTTCCTGATATAGGGCATTCCAGGCTAGCTGCTGTAGTGAGCCCTATCCCTTCATGACAAGGACTTAATCCTAGTGGAGGGTTGTATGAGAAATTAATCGCACTGAACACAACCATATTATTATTGGATTTTACCCACAATTCGACAATGCAAATTGTGGACAATCTGTCTCTGTTTTATAGATACTACCAGAGATTCTTTTCTGATGAGTTATCATCTATTATACTCTTCTGCATCCCTTCACCGTCCAACTGCAAGAACCAAAGACTTCCCACTTTGTTGGACCTTTATATGGTATTATTGGCAGTGGCGTCGCTAAGTGGGACGACACCTGGGCCAGTATGTTCCCCTCAAAATAAAATCATCCATGTTTTGTTAAAAAGTAAAATATTAAAAAATAACGTTCGATAAATTTATTAATTAAACTTCCAGATATAAAAAAAAATCAATGAAGAAATGAGGAATGTCAAAATGTGTTTGTATTTTGCATACCTCTTATTACCTGTCAGTGCAACATGCCAAAATACAAAATTCAAACTTACTACTAATTAGAAATGCAAGAAACAAGCTTATAAAAGTTCATCAAAATTCGTAAACTTGTTTTCCTAATATAAACATGTAAAAAATGTTTTTTTTTAGGGAGTAGTTAAGAAAATTTTCTTACCTATTTATTAATAGTGAGCAAATAATTGTTTATTAAAATTAGTAACATTTAGTTAGCTGATTTATAATCCTGAATCTTAGAGCTCAAAAGATTTAAAAATTTATATATATAAAAAAAGTTATCTTTTTCTAGTTTTGATTTGATTATTCTTGGGTAATGAGTTTCGCCACAGGTGGATTTATGCGGATCTGTGGTAATAGTAATAATCTCTTGATAACCACAAATGTAAGTTTTGCTCTTGTTGGTGACTCTAGTGTGGTTTTGTTGTGAAATTTGGGGGTAGTTACACTCGTCTCTCAATTAGTTCTAGTATATATAATACAAAACATTTATACCGGTATTTACAAAAAAAATCTTTGAAATGAAAACTAATTAATTCGTTCGTGATTGATTAAAATAGGCAATTTCCAAGACATTATTAAAATTAATGATTTGTAAAACCAGGCCTCCTATATTATTTAAAATTGTGTCTTGTCTTTGATTAATCAGATTGATGACCCGTATTTTCCGTAAATATTTCTGGAATTCGTGTTTCTAAAAGAACACAACATGTTTTGAAATTTATTTTTCTCAAATAATAAAATGTGTTACATTTAAATATTTCAGTTTTTCACAATACGATGAAGCATATTTATGGTTTATTATTAGGCAATACAGTGTTCCTTCCAATCTACTATAGAACACATTTTAATTATGTGATCTACTTTTTGATATCTTGAAAAAGCATTTTTATTTCATAATATTTATATTAATAGTTCTCTTATATGCTGTGTAGCTTCAAAAAATGCAAACTGTTCTACAGAATTGGAAAATTATTTTCACTATAATATTTACACCTTCTTAATAAAAATATGTGTTGGCAAACAGCGCTTCACCGTAACAATATGGTTCTCGCAACTTAAGGGTGTAATAAAATCAACGCGGGGCAGCATGATCGAGAGCGGTTGCAGTACTGTTATTCTGCTAATAACAAAATATGAATAATCATATATAATCCGAATAGACACTTGACATAAATATGTAGTTCCCGCTAAGCACGCCAGTAACTGCAAAGGAACCAACTTTTTGTTGAATTTTAGTCCTTCATGGACGGACAAATTTAATGTATTTTCTCTCCGGCTATACATACCAATTCTATTTCCAAAAAGAACAGTTTTACTGACGTTTCACCAAAATCACATTTGGCATTTTCGAAACTATCTGTTTCGCCTCAAAACAGAGACTGAAGTGTTAGTGACTAATAAACTTTCCTTTTATATGCCTACCCGGGGCCATAGGATATATCTGCCCGGTTGTTCGTCATTATTTAGACTTTCCGTATATTGTTGAACAAATTCTTCATGATTTTTATTTAGGTTTATTGATTATTGTCTTCCATACAATAATCGGAAGATTTAATGATTCGTTACTTTTATTTAAATTATCTCGTTTTTGCTATTCTATATTGGCAATGTCCTCACATCCATCGCAACTTCTTTTGCGATCTGTTTCCTGGAGAAATAGAGCCGAGGTTAGTTTGTTTATTTCAGATACTGAGTTTATTCCTCGTCACTGTTGCTGATATTCTCTGTGGTTTTTTAATTTGATATCATCTTTTAGGTTTCCAACTAGCTTACCTATAGTTGTTTGTAGCTTGTGATTTATTTGTATGCTGTGTTTTCTAAGAATTCGTTCATTTCTGTAGGTGGTGAATTTTACATATGGTATTATAGTAAGACTACGTTCGTTGTTCTGGAATTCAATTTATTATTAGCTTTTTATATACCGCGATCTGTCAATATGCGTTGGTTTATTGGAAACGATGTATTCGAAATGTCCCTTATGCAGCTTTGTGACCAAAATTTCTAAAAACGGAAGTTTTTTTATTTTCCTCTAACTCTATAGTATATTGTACCCTAAGATGAAGTGAATTTAAGTGAGTGAAAAAATTATATATAATAAATATGTCATCTACATAATTTAGGCTTTAAATTTGCTTTCTCAAGAACCTCTTTCTAGAAGTATATCATAAATAAATCCACTACTACTGGTGATAGTGATGGCCCAAACTGATGTACCGTCTATTTGTTTATACATTTTCCCGTTTTATAAAAAATGAGTAATTTTAAGGCACTAGAGCGAAAACCTTCCTTTATAGTAATCCAGTCCAATGCTTCGTCGATGGGACTACTAGAAACGACTCGACATCTAGGCTTACTATGATATCGTTCATTTTAAGAACAATAGGTCTGATGAGCGCCCCTGGTTTGTGTATTTTTGGTAAACAGCAAAACATAGGACAACTCTCGACTTTTATCGTGGTATGGTTTTTATTTCCCTCGTAAAATGGCGGTATTCCAATCATGAAAAAAACACACTCCGAGATGTCAGGGTCTTTAGGTGCAAAAAAAAACATATTGTCTCAATTCCGTCGGTCTGCGTGTTCGCGACATAGCTAAAAATCTACTTATCCAATTGACTTCAACTTTTAGTCAAAATTTAGTCAAAAATTAGGAGTCATCCATATACCTAATGGATTGATTTCAAATTTTGTGCAATAATTAATTGGCAGAACAAGATGTCAGCCTAGAAAAATCTTTAAACATTATTACTAAAAATTAATTATCTAATTTGCTTCAAATACTGCCTAAAATTCAAGTGTGGGAATAAACTAGTAATATTTTGGTATGAATCCAAAGCAAAACAAAATGGCGACCTAACAAAATATTTAAAAAATCAGCTTGCAAAAACTACTTATTAGATTAAATGCAAATTGTTAAGTGTTATATAAAGATAAACTGGTAAAGTTGGGGCACGAATTCAAGATCGCGAAAAAAAATAGCGGCCATATAAATTTTTTAAAAAAATCAACGTAAAAAAGCTTCTTGTTCAATAGATTTTAAATTTAACAAAAATTATATATGATATAGGGATAAACTGGTATAAATTCGTAATGGCCTAACAGAATGTCGGTCTTAAAAAACCAGTATAACAACTACTTATGCAATTGATTCTTAATTATGCCAGAAAACCAAATGCGGCATAGGTAGAAACTGGTTAAATATGGTACGAATCCAATATGGTGGAAAAAATAAGGACAAAAGAAATGTTTCAATAGACAATATAGGCGTGTTACTAAATGACTATATGCGGAACTAAACTGGGTGACACTTCATTATTTCTAATGGAACAAAAAATTCATAAAGGAAGTTCCGGGCAAAGGAAATTCACCCATATTTCTGTGTTTATTGGTGTTCTTTTTAGTTTATTTTTTGTTGTTTTTTCTAGGAAGGTTGTTGGATATATAGATGGATAATAAATTTATGGGAATTCTTTTGCAAGATATCCTGCAGGAGGTAGTTCTCAATGCAATGGAAGGTAACTCCAGTACCAGTGTCTAATGAAATAAGAAATATTTCTGCATGGTCCGTACACAGATTCTGGAAAGAGAGACAATTAAAACCATACCACTACACACGAGTTCAAAAACTTTTACCTGGAGATTATGGGCCTAGACAATAATTGTGTCAGTGGTTTTTAAATAAGTTGGAAAACGACCATCATTTCTCTTGTGGTCTTCTTTTTACAGACGAAGCAACATTTACGAGAAAGGGAATAATAAATTTTCATAACTGGTCTGGAAAATCTGCATTTACAATGTTAATCAAAATTGCAGAATGAGTATTCTGTAAATATTTGGGTTGATGGTATGATTGGAAATGAAATTATTGGTCCCATTATTCTGTTACATAGACTGAATTATGTGTCATATTTAAATTTTCTGATGAATGATCTGCCTGAGCTAGTACCTGTATTAATGAGAAAAAGAATGTAGTTTCAACACGATGCAGCACCGGCTCATTTTGCTGTTGATGTTAGGGAGTACCTCTCGGAACCTTACGGGCATCGATGGATGGCCAATTTATCGATGCCCGTATGTGGTGTTCCAATAGCATGGCCACCAAGATCCTCTAATTTGAATTCTTTGGATTTTTTTTCTGTGGGGATATTTAAAGGAGCTCGTATACAAGAGCCAGTAAAAGTATTTGTGCCAGGGTAAGAAGATGCTTGCGCCGACGATTGAGGGCTTGTAATGAAGCTGATGGTGATCATTTTCAGCAGTTTATCTGATCCCATTCAGGTAAATAATTTTAACTAAGGACCTTTGCCCCCATATTCACTAAAGGGATTTAATTTTAGACCAGGTCTAACTCGAAAGTTATAGGTTTAAAATGACATAAGCAATAATTGATCAAATAATTTTTATAAATATCTAAATTGCAAAATGACAGTTACATAAGCAAAACACAACTGGTAAACTAACAGTTGTAGTTACCACATCGATTAAACCTGGTCTAATTCTTAAACTTTTTACTAAATATGGGGGTTAAAGTTTATTTTAAGAAAAAAAAGATCCTCAGTTAATTATTACATAATTAAATTGCATTTTTCCTATAAAAGGAATCAAAAGCGACAAAATATCAAGGAGTAACTTTTAACAGACACTAAACAACCTACATAACTATGCTAACATAAAATTCAATGGCGTGCATGATTTTTTAGTAAACATGTTTTTTAGAACATCATTGCAGCGATAGCTTACAACCACGCTGATGTTTTTTTAGAAAATTATTGCAGCGATAGCTAACACGCACGCCCCTGATGAAGCTGTTACCGCATTTTTATCTATGAAATTTGTTCTACTTTAATTAGCTTTCCACTTCCAAATTTAATTTTGATTGTTATAGCCAATTTGAAGAAATTTGAAATAAACCAAAAAAATCCAGAAAAAAAGCGAGATCTGACCCATGTTGACATGGACTTTAAGTTTTATTTTTGGGTAAGAAATCTTCCCATGTTTGGCATGTTTGGTACATGTGTTTTGAAACACAATGTATATTTTGAATTTGGAAAAATGAGATGAGTTTTTGCTGCTTTTTTACACCAAACGGATGTCGCTGAGGTATATTGCATACGATAAATCGTAGCGTGATCGCACAGTGTGTCGAAAGAGCTTACAGTTAGTAGAATATCAAAATGCGCCTGTTGTAGTAGGTAATTTTAAATTTTACTTAAAGAAACAGGAGGTAATGACAAAACTATCAAAATTTAAAAATTCGTGTGATGCTAATAAATTATTATTACTTGCAAGTAAATATGAAACTATTCCCAAAAACTATCTGCATTTGTTTAATTGTAACTGACAGCAATTAAGCCTATTTTACATATTTGTTTTTTAATAAACAACTGTTCAACACGTAAAATTATTGTAATTTATCGACATCGCCTCCACCCATTTCCTCCATTAAACACAAATTCGAAATACTCCAAGGGTAATTAGATTTTGCGTGATCAAGTAAATAATTCTTAAAAATGCTAAACAGCACGATTCTTATAGAAAAATGGCTCCCCGTGTAATCAGCTGAATTTTTGGTATGACATAGTTCATAATATCTTAATTAAAAATTATTTAAGTCCATCACAAGCACCGTTTTTCTACTAAAAAGTGTCAAGGTTCAGCCCTTATAATCAGAGAAAATTACTGAATGTATAAAACAGGAAATAATGAACTTTTCAAATAACCTGGGCAAAACATTTATTTTTTTATATTACACCCCTTTACAATATCTATCTTATTTTTATTTCTAAGTATTGTCCCAAAAAATGTATAACTTTTTTAAAAATATTAAAACATCTTTTTAAACTTTATATAGGAGGTAAAAACTGTCATAAAATTAAGATTCACATATTTATTCAAAAATATAATTTAACTTAAAATAGTAGTTACGTACATCTAAAAACCGGAATAAACGCTTAACCGTGAGGATTTATACTATGGCTGAAAAATATCCAACTAAAGTATTTCTGCTTTTTTCCTCTGTGACTTATCTTGTATACAAGACGTAACCATACGTTCTTGTTAATCCCCTTCAGTAATATATTTAAATATTCTACAGGACGTACGCGAATCTGGCTTTCACACGATTGACTCCTTACCATTCGTCGATTTTTCGTTATGGTGTTTTATTTTAGCCGTTGTATAAGCGGGAGCTTCGTTTCAACCTAGCATAGTATTTGCACAGTTTATGTAAATTAAAAGACGCGACATGGTGATTAGAGCGGCAGCTATTTTAAAGAGTCGAACGTTTTAAATTGTCTGTGCCTCTCTTTCACTTGTTTATAAGTTACTTGCGCCATTGTACTGAAAGATCCAGTTGGATCCTTAATTTTATTTGTGTTTAAAAATTTAATTTTCGGGTTCATCCTTAATTAATTATATTAATATTAAAATTACGTGTTTTCCTCTATTATTAATTTCTTGCTAAATTTTTATTGTAAAGGCACAGCACTTTAATCTAAAATTTCGGCTTTTAAATCCATATTGTGATTTAGCTAGTGTTTCCATAGCATCCTTCCTTCATAGCATCGCGATATCTCTTGCCTAGCAAAAAAATGTCACTTTCTTGAAACTAGCTGTATATTGGCAGCAACCTTAGTGGATATAAACAACTTGGATTATTTTCGTTGTTTTCAATTGCACTTCTTATTGACTTATTATAATTTATACTAGATGCAAGTGTACTGTGAAACACCAGCAGCCCCACCCAGCACCTTTATTTACACTAACTTGTGACTAACATTGTGACAGTGAAGCATCTTTAGAGAGTATCGGAGCAATGAGTCACCAGCAGACACTGCACTGCTTTAGTAAAAACAAAACAAGTAAAAAAAAATATACTATTAAATACTAATTTAAAAATTTAAAAAAATGATTATATTATTATTTTTGAAGGAGCAAGAACTCGCTGCAAAAAATATTGTTAATTAACAATAGACTCATTTTATGAAAAATCAGGGAGAAAAATTTCCGAGTTATTTGCAAAAATCTAAACTCTGTTTTTTATAATTCGTTAATAGCTTTTGAAATTATTTATATGCAGTTTGAAACTTTTGCACGTTTTCCTATACGTCCTTCCGAATCCAATGAACCCTTACTCATATTTTTATTAGAAGTAGCAACAATTAACTCCATTTTGAGTTTGTAAACTAGACCATTAGTTTCTCAGTTAATAAAAAGATACAATTTAAAAAAAAACAACAATCAATACAAACGAAATACTAACTCACCCATAATATACATACCTACAAAGACATTATACATTATATTTCCTCATTGATAGATAAGAAAAAAACGCATTCGATATCCGCAAACATTGCAAGTAAAACACGGTATCCAAATGTGTTTTCAGTAACTAAAGATTGTTGCAAATGTCAACATATATCGAAAACAAAGCGTCAGAAATATTGACTAAAGCCAACTAGTACGATAATTCATAACTTATCGGTATTAATGTTAATTATACTGAATAAAGAGAACGTTCTGAATGTTGCAATAATATATCTTTATATTATTTCAATACCTCTTACTTTAGAGTTTACTAGTTTTACTAGTGATTATTTTTATGTAGATATTGTCAGACCCTATATAATATTACTTTTAAAATATTCATTTTTATTCAAAAAATATCCCAAATAAAGCAATTTTGATTTAATACAGTTACAAACCAGCATTCTCCCTCTTTCCCTTTTTAGATAAGATTATTTATTATATATAAAAGTAAGTCATTTAATCAGTTAAATATAGTAATTTTCTGTGACTAAATTATGTATCATGCAATAAACCCACAACAAGCTATTGGGTCGAACTTCAAACTAAGACCCTGTACAACACGAATGGTGCGTTTGACAGGGATATGCCAATTCTACGTTTTCTTCAATGTGCTATAAACTCAATACCAAAAATTAAGCCAATTACATGGGTAGCGATTTTCCACAGTAATCGATGGGTCCTTCTGAAATATTGTTGAATATTTATCTTACCCTATTTGTCCAAGTACAAGGTGTCTGCGCTGGTCTTGTTTGACTTTTTGACCGCGACCTAAAGATCTTCTTTGCGACCAGGCTTCCCTGCTGCATAACACTGGAAGAAGATTTACTTTTCTGCATGGCTGTGGCTGTCACCGCTGAAAGTAAAATATTTAATATTAAAATATCTTCAAATATACTTATTAAATGAAATACAAAGTACATCACTCGGCAATATAAGGATAAATAAAATGAAGTTAAAAAATAAAAAGTTTAAATAATTCAATAGGCCAGTTTATGTAGAGAATAAAATTGAACATTAATTAAAGAATACGGTAACTGATATTAATTCATAGTAAAATCCTTGATTTATATAGAAATATCGTCTAAATCACTAGCTGAAGAAAAATGCCCCTTTTACGATCTCTTGCTGTAATTCACTGACTAAAAAGTCTTCTGCTGCTACTTTATACTTAGTTTGTTTGCATTATATATATTTTATATAAACAGAGTTCTTATTCTAAAATGTAAAATGTTTTGTGATTTCGGTCGATACATTTAAAATTTTCTATTTCCACCTAAATAGAATGTCAGCCCAAGATAAGTATATGGTGGGTTGAAGTCATACGACCTTGACACTTGTTTAATACAATTTCTCAATATCAATTTTCATTGTATTTTTTTGATGTTTAGTACCGGACTTCTTACAAACTGTGTTTTAATTTTCAAGCAAGCTTTTTGTAGGATTCATTAAGTGGCATGTTTTGTGTCCCCTGTACAATTTTGTTGTGTTCATCTATTAAATTATATATATATATATATATATATATATATATATATATCCTGGAGTTAATCGCATATCAAGCAAAGGAATAAATACTCACGGAATACTAATAATTTCTTTACAAAGACAGGGTTGTCTGCATCAAATTTTATAGTGAAATACTATTTGTCTTTAGGAGAAGGTTTTTAAGAACATTCGCTATCATCATAAAATCAGTTTAAATACTGGATTTTCTGTAGGGTCAGCACATTATCGATGGTCTGCACAGTTCGGTTAAGCATGTACGTATCCGTCTGACCACGATAATTTCTTATAGCCTTAGGAATCATGGCGTAATAAACGATTTCAGCCCTTCCAACTGCGACTCGGCACTGCTTGCTTTTAGCAATATAAAATCCTTGAGTAGGGGCATTAAGTATCATGCACATATATCGGGATGAGTTAAAAAAATATCGAAATTATATTATAATTTTATATTATAAATTTAGCTGCTATATTTGTGGGCTAAGTTGAAGATAAGTCAGTTAAATCACAGGAACAAATTAATTACGGGTAATTTGTGGGACGCCTGAAATTAAAGTTGTTAAAGTTGAAAGGCTTATTAAAATTGTTAAACAGATTGCGTTTTTTAGTAAGTAGAATAGTACTGAGCAGTATCTAATTTCTTCCTTTTGCACTATTTTATCTCTTTTTATTTTGAAATTGCAAAAATCGAAAACTGTGATCTATACTTTATGCATTTATTTTTGCTATTATTGTTTCTTTTTCATATCATAGTTTTGCAGCAGCAATGCGATTTTTGGAGAAACTGTAAAGTGCGTGGATTTTCCAGAAGGCAGACTGAAGCTATTGGATCAAAGTTTGTTTAAAATGTTTTTAGTATTTTATAAAAGACCATTATCCTTTATTGTTTATTAAGGATGTATATATGTTGCTTCATTTAAAAAGACTTTTGTGAGATATAATACATTTATTGATAATTTTTTGTAAAGAATTTTCATTTAAAAAATGTACTTGACAACTAAACACAGCGACTAGTGCACTACTATGAATAACTCAAAACTCTTCGCAAATAGAGCTACTTTTAGGGGCACGTAAAAAGCTATTTTCCGTAGCAGGCGAGTATAAGCTCGACTCCGTAAACTTAATTTTTCAAATTCCCTGTCCCTATCGCTATCGAGAAAATAACAATCACTCTTCAGATTCTCTTTTCTTATGTTTTTACAGAGTTCTAACCCAGGTGCCTCTGGCAATAGTTCTCCACCGACGTGTTTTGGTGCTCATTGCTTTGACTCTTAATCTTTACCGCACGTACCAACTACCCCTTTTTGCCATGAGCTGATTTAAGTTTGTTTTCCGAGGAAAAACAGAAAAAGAAACTTTTTCGTCACACTAAGAAAGTCTACCAAATATTCAAAATCATCACTCTTTTGCACATACTAACGGGGTCCGGTCATGATGTCAAACCACAATCTAATACAAGCCAAATAAAAATTCTAATAATCCAGCCTCATTTGTACGTCGTGCGTAATATTGACCAGCCTGCGGTCTAGCAGACTCATGCGAAAAATTTTTTTGCATTTCCACGTCTACCTCTGCCCTTCTGCATCAGTCTTTAATATAGCATATGCGACTAAGTCACACGTGCCGTCACTAACACAGCTAAAATAGCAGCAAAATGATAATATTATTTCGAAGCAAAGTTCAAAAAATTAAGAATGTTGGGTATGTGTTTAGCTTGGAAATATCTCACAAATTAATTTAAATATAAATTTAAATATTCATTGAACTAAGTAGTATTAATTACTGTTACGTTAACAAGAAAGTTCTTTAAGGAGAAAATCAGGGTAAGTTTAAACAAATTTTATTTCTTCATAAAATCGTCCTTAAAAATATATTAATTTTGCACGATCCTATCATACCAGATTTGGCCGTCTTCTTGAAAAAATTGTGCCCAAAGTAGTTTACTTGCAAATATCTCCCTTAATATAATGTTAACTTTAACAAATACAAATTAATAGATATTACCCTTGCATCAATGTAAAATACTCGAGACAGCAGAGTGTTCAATAAGGATAAAAAGGAAAGTTTCTCCACCGACGTGCTTCAGTGATCATTGCTTTGATTCTTAATCTTTGCCGCACGTACCAACTACCCCTTTTTGCCATGAGCTGATTGGGCGTTGCGCGTCCGTTGTCTGTTATTTATTTTAAGTTTGTTTTCCGAGGAAAAACAGAAAAAAGGACTTTTTAGTCACACTAGGAAATTCTACCAAATATTCGAAATCATCACTCTTTTACACATACTAACTATCCCGGGTCCGGTCTGATGTCAAACCAAAATCTAACACAGACGAAATAAATAAAAATTCTAATAATCCAGCCTCTTTTGTGCGTCGCGCGTAATGCTGGCTAGCCTGCGGTCTAGCAGACTCACGTGAAAACGGTCAAACATTTTTTGTATTTCTACGTCTACCTCCGCTTTTCTGCATCAGCCTTTAATACAGCATACCACAGCTAAAGCAGCAGCAAAATGATGATATTATTGTTTCAAAGCAAAGCTGAGGAAATTAAGAATATAAATTTAAATATTCGTGTTGAACTAAGTAGTAATAATTACTGTTACGTTAACAAAAAAGTTCATTAAGGAGAAATTCAGGGTAAGTTTAAACAAACTTTATTTCTTCATAAAATCATCCTTAAAAATATATTAGCTTTGCACAACCCTATCATACCGGATTTGGCCGCCATCTTGAAAAAATTTAAAGTGAGAAGAAAAACAATGTTTTCCCTGACATCAAAACTACATTCCAAAGAAATTGGTAAGCATATTTTATCTTAAGCGAACCCTCTTCCTTGTTTTATTTAGTACATGGATGTTTGTTTTCCAGCTAAGCCAGTAGAAATAAACAGAAGATCAACATATTCACCAACGATAATCAATGACTCTGTCTAAAGTAAGCTCACTCTTACTCTAAAATGCTTTGCGTTGAGTTATTATGCTATTGTTTTAAATACTTTGTTTTGGTTGCTTTGTGGCTGTTGTACTGCAGCGTATATTTGTATTAATTTAAAATATTTGTTCTGGTTTTTAGTCGCTATGCTTTGCACCCTTCCAGATTTATGACTTAACTGCTTGGATAAATTTTAAAATAATCCAAAAGGAATAGAGTGGAACGAATTGACGCTTATGTTTAAACTATACAAAATGGCTAAGCTGCTAAAATTGTGCTGAAAAAGTATAAGGCTATTTTCCATCCACTGTTTAAATTTAACGACGGTTTATTATATTTACTTTTGAAATTATTTTTCAGTTTTGTTCATGACAATTTACAACCCAAAGCCGGAGTTAAGCAGATTCTAGATATAAGACCTTAAATCGATAGTTTACCAAAATATATAGAGAAAACCTTAGAATTCATTTGCGTCAATTAAACTACGGAAAAATAAATCGAGAGCCATGTGACAAACTACTTTGATTCATTTCGATGGTATCTCTAACATTCTTCTGAAAAAGTGTAAATATTTTGTATGACGTATTGGCCTTTGTAATCAATATATCAAAAGAAAAGGGATTTTTTCCCAAGTGATTGAAATTGGCTACGCTAGATTCCCTTTTAAAAAGGGTGATCCAAATATTTACTCTAATTATAGGGCTCTCAGCTTACTTTTTAGTATTTCTGAGGTTTTCATTTTGCGTTAAAGGAATTCATTATTGTTATTTTTTGCAACAAAATCAGTTGCTTATTTATGAGATCTAAATGCATTAAAACGGCGCTGTGTGATTTTCCGTTGATGCCGTTGATGCAATTGATAAAAGATTCTGTGTTTTGGGATTATTTATCAATTTTTCTCGAGCTTTCGACGTGGTTGATTATGAAGTTCTTGTGACTAAATTGTTTTGATAAAATCCTTAGATCTATAAGTATCTTATCTGAAAGATCGATGTCAGTTTGTATTTATTTATAACGAAAAAAGTGATTCTTTCATTATAACATGTAGTGTTCCACAAGGGTCGATCCTTGGCCCATTTTTGTTCTTAGTTTATTCCAATGACGTTATAAATTATATATAACAATTTTCATCTAGTGTGATTGTTGTTTGTTATGCAGATGATACCAACCAATGTTTTGATTGTGGAAAAAAGTATCGCCATGCTGAAAAATTCTACTGAGCATGTATATGAAACGGAAATTTTGGGAATTACGTTTGATGAATGTTTGCGTTAGAGTGACCATCAGATTTGCACCAAACTCAGAGGTAATTGCTAAGCATTGAAACACGCATATTTTGTTGACTATATATTATGCTAATATTCATTCACATATTCGCTATGACATTAAAAACTTTAAATAAGTATATATACATATTCTCGGAATGTGTGTATTTGTTTTTAAAAATATGCCGTAATTTCAGTTCAACAGATCATCCCATTTATATAATACTCGAGCAAAAAACCTATTGCTGCCCAACTACCACCGTTCTACCTTCTATCAAAAGATTATTTTGTATAATACATGTAAAATGTTTATACTTTAAGTAGCAATAGTTCAAATTTAAATATCTTCAAGACTAAAGCTAATATGCTTCTCCTATAGAAAAATTCTTACATTCTTCAGAGTATTTCGACTGTTGTGTTTAGTATGTGTTATGTCTGTTTTTACGGCTCTTGTTTTTTGTTTAATGTTGTATTTTTACCTGTTTTCTAATGTTCTAATTTTTATGATTTATGTTTTGACAGGCTGACTTTTTATGTATTTTTGTATGTCCATTTATATTTATTTTTAAACTGAAGAAATAAAAATATTTATTTTATTAAATAGTAAATAGCTTAGCGCTTTATATCTGGAAGATTCTTAAAATATTTTAACTTATCCGTAAACAACGCATATATTATGATTGACATTTCTACTAATTTGTTTTAAATTTCTCGCGCTGACGAGGCACCGTAAACACTTAGCTTACTATTACGCATCTATAAAAAGTTAACATAAATCACAATTTACAATTTTTATTTAAAATATTTTTGTTGATGTTGTGTCTAAGATTATCGTAAGCAGATTAGTTTTGCAGGCTGAGATAAACATTTTCTTAAACTATATTATCCGCTCAATGTATAATTATGTATTTTGTACGTTCCGAGAAATCGAAAAATTATTTTAAAAAACAAATAATATGCTTAAAATTTAACGGAAAATTCAAAATTTGTAAAAAAGGATGTTTAGTTTTAAATTACGTATATTTGGGTCGTAACTTTAATTTTTCTCACCAAATAAACTTCAAAATGATTTTATAAGAAATTTAAAATTGTATACAGAGCCGCGCCAACCCAAATTGACGCCCTCGTGCAAATATTGCTGTGCGCTTTAATGATTGGAATAAACAGAAAAGAACTAATAATACCCGGTTTTCGCTCGGAACGTTTAACAAGTTTATGAAATTCGAGCATAATACCCCTATTAAAATTGACATCTAAACCAAGGTCCTCACTTTTGTGAATGTTTATTTTTTTATACGTATTTAATCTTTTAATTTAAATAAAGTCACCCTTAGGATTTAGCACGACTGTGGAAGGCACGGCGCTATGTATAGAGTTTAAAATGTTTATTTTGAAAATGGTGGCTAAATGATGAAAAAAACTTTTGTAATGATAGTTTTGCGATGCGTAGCGTAAACGTGTAGCGCTTCCACCTTTTTCACTTTTGCAAATGTGGATGCACCCTATTGTGTGTAGTTGTATACATATAGAATTCTAACTTTTCTATTTTTACTTGCCTCGTAAAAAGGAAGTATTGTAATCTCAAAAAAAATCACCCACCGAAATTTTCTCAGATCTTTACATTTTAGGGTCCTTAGAGGGCGAAAAACATGTTTTCTCAATTCCGTCGGTCTATCTGTCTGTTTATCTGCCTGTCTGTCGGTCTGTCTATTCGCGGCATAGCTAAAAAAACTAGTTAACCGATTGATTTCCAATTTTGGTGAAAAGTTAAGGGGTCATATGGGGATGACCTGGTACAAGGTTGGTAAAAATCCAATATGGCGAAACAAAATGGTGGCCTAATAAAAGGTAAAAAAATATTACCAAAAAATTGCTTATTCAATTTATCTCAAGTTTTTGCACAAAAATCGAGTTATGTCGTAACTGGTAAAATTTTGGTACAAATCCAAGATGACGGAACAAAATGGCAGCTTAGAAAAATATTTAAAAATCCAGCCTGAAAAACTACTTAATGGATTGATTTCAAATTGTGTGTCATAAATAATTGTGATATGCAGATAAACTAGTAAAAATGTAGTACTAATTCAAGATGGCGGAACAAAACGGCGTCTAAATATAATATTTTTAATCGTGTAAACTGATTATCCAATTTAGTTGCACAAAAATAAAGTGCTATATAGAAATGAACTGACAAGATTTTGGTATGAATATAAGAGAGCAAAACAAAATGGCGGCCTAATAAGATATTTTAAAAAATCAGCCTGAAAACACTAGTCATTAGATTAATTTCAAATTTTGTCCAAGCATTAAGTGTGATTTAGAGGTAAACTGGTAAAGATGTGGTACGAATTCAAGATAGCATCACAAAACGGCGCGCGGCGGCCCGATCATTTTTTTTAAATCAACGTAAAAGAGTCTTATTCAATTGACTTTAAAATTTATAGAAAAATTAAATGTGATATAGGGATAAACTGGTACGAATTCAACATGCAAATGCAACAAAACAAAATGCCCGTGTATTTTAATGTAAAAGCCACTTATTGAATTTATTTTAAATTATGCCCGAAAATCAAGTATAACTTAAATAGAAACTGGTAAAATATTGGTAGGAATCCAATATAATGGAACAAAACAGGGGCGTGCAGTCCATGGAAGCAAGGGAAGCAGTGCTTTCCCAAAAAAAATTACAAAACTTCTTCTAAAATGTAATTTTTGAAATAGGAAACCATTAATTTAGTTTATATTAAAAATGCTATCTTAATTATCAAGCCCATAATAAATGCGGCCTTGACTCCGACCGAGCGACAATAGAAATTGGAATAGAACCTATGAACTTTCCACCGGCTGTTTGCAATTTTTGCATTTCAGTCGCGAGCTTTAAGTGGGGGCGGAAGCTATCGTTGGAATAGGTTCTTTGTTTGAACGTATATCCGTGTGTTGTGTGATACGTACGTCGCGTGGTGCATGGTGCGATATAGGCTCGGAACACACGGGCGTAAAACAGACGTACGTTGCAACGGACGTTACAACGGACGTTGCTACTTTATTATATTTTAAGTAAAAGCGGCCACACGTTAAACGTGCGGTTGTTTTATGGACGTTGCAACGTGCGTTCAAGTGGCAGCCGACGTAGTCAAGCTAAACGCGCGTTGTAACTTGTCAACGTACGTCACAGAATCTCAAAAGATATAGTGGTGGTGTTCACTCGAGCGTTGTTTTTACGGTGCGTTTAACCGTTTTTTGAGATATTTTCTGGCACGTGGTGAATTTATTTGCAGTAAATTCTTAAACGTAGTTAGTATGGTTGATTCAGAATTACTTATTAGCGAAGTTGAAAAACGACCAGTTCTCTGGTGTACTACTAATGAGGACTATAAAGATAAAAATAAAAAAACATCCGCTTGGATGGAAGTATGTGCCGCAGAGGCGGAACAAAAATACTGAGTAAGTTATAATTCACAGCTAAGTATTAGATTTTGTCATATTGCCATAGTAATTATCCCGCATTACTTACAAAAAAATGTACTAATGCATCGCGATAACGGTTAAGAGACCTATTGATATTTATGTCATTGTCATAGTCAAAATCTTCTAAACCAACTACCAATAATGTATTGTCAAAATTGTAATCATCTCCTTTGCGTACAAAATTATGCAAAACACATTTCACAATGTCAACTGCGAAATTTATATCTACGTCCATTGGCCTGTGTAGTATACGTCATTTGTTGGTCATAATGCCGAATGTGCACTCTACGTACCTTCTGGCTCGAGACAATCTATAATTGAACACTCTTTTATGCAGAGCCAACTGTTTTCCGGAGTAGGACGAAGAAGATTTGGCTCCAGGCCAAATGCTTCATCCCCAACAAATGCAAACGGTAATGAAAACTGAATATCAGGTACTAAATTTTGCTTAGGAAGTTTGAGAGTTTTATGTTCAATATTTTTCCATAATATAGAATTCTTGAAAATTGTTGAGTCCGAGTCTTTGCTAAAAGATCCCACATCGACATATACAAAAGAATAATTTGAATTAGATACAGCTAAAAGAACTATGGAAAATAAATGCTTATAATTCATATAAGAAGATCCACTTCCTACAGGTTTTACTACACGGATGTGTTTCCCATTCACAGCTCCGACGCAATTAAGAAAATTAGCTCTGTATCGGAAACCCTCTGCGATATTTTTCCAGTCCTCTTCGTTTAGTGTCGTTATGCACTTGTCTTTCATTATTTACCAAATTTGTATACAAACTCGTATAATTTTAGATGTAGTAGATCGCCCAATTCGATAATTGAAGTGGATATCCTTTAGACTGCAACCGCTCGCAAAGTACCTGAAAAAGAAAAATCCATTCAACGATTGTGACTCGCGCTCCCGGAGTTATGTATTTTTTTATATTAATATTTTTCGGATTCAAGTCCATTCCTTTCCAGTGAGATCCCAAATTAAATAAAGAAAACATGTTTGTTTTGTGCCTTAAAAATGTTTCTATGATATTTTATTTTTCTATGATATTTATTTCCCTTGTTACAGTACAAGATATTATCTCCAAATGGCGGAGTATTCGCGACAACTACATGCGTAACAGGAAAAAACTGGACGAAGGAGCTGGCACCAAAAAATTAAAAGATATATATACGAAGAACAAAAATCAATGGAGATGAGATCTACAGCTAGCAGTATGCCTCAAGAAACTGAAGATAATACTGCAAGTACAGAAAATATTGAGGATGGTCAAGGTGAGGAAGAAAGTACTGTGTGTTTCATGCGAGCACGTATGTCTAAAAGGGACCCGTCGCCACTGGAAGACGAAGATTTGGCATTTTTTATGTCTTTACTACCTACTGTGAGAACTCTGACCACTGACGAGCATGCGAACAATGCAGTTGCTGCAAGATATAAAAAGTCTTCATATAATACATATACACCGACTGCAACTAAGACAAGTTCTGCTCTGTCTTCCCGACCATCCTCGGCGTCCTCATTTTATTCTATTTTTTCTCCCGAGACACAGCAAGATGGAGAAACACAACATCCTGTTTAATATAATTTAACATATTTTTTTTTGTATAATAAAAGAAAATTAACCCTTTCTTTAAAGTAAATTATTATTTATACATAGTAATACCTACCTTAAAGTTACAGTTAGCATTTCTTCTGCTGAAATTGCCTTTCTCGTATTAGTATCTTGTTGGGCTATGTAGTCCTTGATGTAATATAACAATTCTTCGAATGATCTGATAGACATCCAAAAATAACTGAAAAATTTCTCATGGTCTGCCCTGAGACGTGGCAATAAAGTAAAAATCTGACCATGTAGACGCCATTCGCTATTTATAGGATGCACCCACCATTTTCTATTTTTGCGTTTTTGGTTTTTAAAATACCTTAACGCCAAGTAACAGAATATGAAGGCTTCCGCACCGTCCATCTTGTTTTAAACACAACGCACGTTTTTCTCAATGTTATGCGCTCGTGTGTCCATTAGCAAGCGTGCGTTTTAAATGACGCCCGTTTTAACGCACGTCAGGTTTAACGCTAGGGACACACCCTAGCCTTATTAAAAGACAATAATACGGACGTGGATATGCAAATACCATCAACTTCGGCTGTCGGTAATAACGTTGAAAATGTTGGAGAATTTAGTGAGAAGAGTGTGTGTGAATATGTGGTGTGTGTCTTAATAATAAAGGGATTTTCAACATTAAACTTCGCTGATAAGCATCAAATAATTTCCAAAGGAAGAGCAAAACCGCCTATGAAAAATTTAACCACAAAAATGAAAAAACTGTATTAGACATTTTTATCCGGAAAAACAATACGAACAATTTAAATGGCTAACAGGGTGTGAAAATATAAGTAAATTATTTTGTTGACCATGTTTACTTTTTGAAAGTGAAAAAGGTCTCTGGAATAAAACTGGTTTTTCCGATTTAAACAATTTCCATACAGCTGTAAAAAGACACATTATGTCCAAAGCGCATTTGCAGGCCGTCATAAAAGAAAAAATCTTCGGCAAAACCAGAATTGAGCACGCCCTTAATAAACAGTTGGAAATTAGTCACCGCCAACACTATGAACTAGTCGATAAAAATAGGCAAATATTAAGAAGACTTATCGATGTTGTTTGTTTTCTCGGACAGCACGAATTGGGATTTAGAGGTAATGACGAAACAAGGGTTTCTTCAAATAGAGGAAATTTTCAAGATTTACTTGGTTTAATGGCTAAATATGATGACTGCTTAAAAAATCATTTAGAGCAATCTAGCGTTTTTCGCGGAACGTCGAATCGAATCCAGAATGATTTAATTTCCGCTGTTAAAACCATTATTCTAAAAAGAATTGAGCAGGAGATTGGCGAGGCGCGGTTCATTGCTATTGTTCTGGACGAAACAACTGATATCACTAATTTTAGCCAATTATCAAGTATTCAAGAGCGATTTTTAGGTTTTAAGAATGTGTCCGAAAATAGTACAGCAGATGCATTTTATACCGTACTTTATAACGTTACTAAAGAAATTAATGGAGAGAAAAAATTAGTTACTCAAAGCTATGATAGAGCTGCAGTGATGGCAGGACAATTAAGGGGTCTGCAAGCTAAAGTTCGAGAAACTTTCCCAAGTGCTGTGTTTGTCCATTGTTTTGCTCATAAATTAAATTTAGTTTTATCCCAGTCCATCAATCACATTAAAGAGTGTAAAGTATGTTTCGTTACTTTAAGTGGCATGGCTGCTTTTTGTTCCAAGTCAACAAAACGTACACAAGCTTTGAACTCCATTGTCCACAAACGATTGCCCAAAGTAGCTCCTACTAGCTTGAACTATAATGGAAGACTTATGTTAACAATATCTGAAAATCGTGAATCAGTGATTGAACTATTTGAGAATATAATAGAAAATAATGAAACGTGGGACTCAGAAGCAATAAATAGTTCGAGGGGGTTTTTGGACTGTTTGAAACGAAAAATTAATTATTTGTTGAACATATTTTCAGAAATATTTCCATTCTCGGAGAATGTTTTTAATATATTACAAACTAAAACAAATGATATTCCTTTTTGCATAAAAAAGTGGATGATTTTAAGTCCATGTTAAGCCAAAAAAGAGATGACTTTGACCTATTTTGGGAGAAAACGATGACGTTAAATGTAGAGCCACAAGCCAAGCGTCTTCGAACCGACGAGGTGGGAGATGTTCAAACATCATACAGACGCCTCTTTTATGAAATAATCGATCAAATTCCGCAACAAATAAACTAAAGATTCAACGGTTTAAATGATTTTAAATTCCTTGAGCTCTGCAATTTTGATACATTTAAAGGAAAAATTTTTCCTTTAAATTTTCCTTGTGAAGTAGTCGTACGGGCTGTGTAGGATAGGCGGATTACTTATTACAGTCTTTGTCATCTTTGTTTTATATACGAATTTTCCATAAGAACTTATTCTTATGTTATGCCCAATGCAAATCAATTGGTATAATACAGCCGGTTGCACAAAACTTAATTGGTCTTTAGAATATTTAACAGAGCTTTCGGATTTGACAAGCTGCTTATGGAAATTTAGAATATCACTGTCAAATTTAACATTCCGTTAAACATTTTAAACTTTAATTGAGCTTTCTGTAACGGGCCGTTAGCCTTAAAGGCTGCTACATGAGAAGCTACGGCAGACGTGAAAATCAATAAATATTTGTTTACTTTCGCATGACCATAGGTTACTAGACTTTTTATTTAATTTCTGTTAGGCTAACTGCGCACTTGCAATTTTTGGAGCATCGATTAATTGGTCGTAAAAAAGAAAAAAGTAATTTAAAGTCCGACGCACACATCTTGGACTGCGGCGTTTGAGGTCACTGGGTGGTAAAATGCATAAAAACCAAATCGCATCGCTTTGTGTGGTGTTGCACTCGAAATATTTGCCGGTATATTTGACTCGTCGGAACTTTTAATAATTGCGATAAATATGTTTTGCCCGCATAGTTTCTCTAGCCCACGACTTGGGCCGCAGACTTTACATTGGGACTGCGCGCACATGCGGCAGAAAAATAGCAGCACCAAACGTTCTGTATACACTTGCATTTGTTTTGCAAAGGCCAGCGATTTTCTTATGTTATATCAATGCACATAAATTATGTAATCCAAGAAACAAAATTAAATATTATAACATCATAATATTTAAATAATGTTGTTCCCTAAAAATGAGATAATATTACCGCCGTGATACAGCCTCCCCATAATAAAAAGCCACTCTATGCCAATAGTTCCTCTGTTTAAAAGGTTTCTTTGATATTTTCAAATTAGTTTTATATTAAAAAAATGTTACCCTGTGGACTTTGAAAAGGTGTTTTACCCTCAGGTTTCCCGCTGGAGTAAGCTGTGAGGGAGAGCAAACACAGAAACAATCCTTTTCCAGTGCGTAGGGAAAAGCCTTTTCACAAAAAAAACGCTCCGCAAGAGTATTCAAAGACCAGTTGAAGTGACCTCTCAGGGGCTTAGCATGTCCTCGATTTGGGTAATTTTTTTCTCCAACCTTATGAAGGACGCCATTTGTCCTGAATTTTAACAATTGTTTAAGGAATTGGCGCTATACTTAAAATTTTGTTTAGGAAATTGTCAAAAACGCCAATTTACCATAAAAGTAACTTTTACCTGTTTCTCGAAAATACTAGAAAAGTAATAATTCTCAAATTTAAAAAAAAAGTTTTATCTCAGTAACTTCACCAGAATAATAATTTCTTATACCTAAATAATTATCGCATAACAAATTATTTGATTTTTCCAAGTAAATAAAAATTACTTTTTAAAGAATTTTGGGTATGAATGAATTTTGCATATTTTATAGTCATATGTCTTAAATTATGATGGTTTAGGGATGTGATCGAAATTTTGAACTCTTTTGAATTTGAATTTTTGTATTAGTAGACAATAGGTGTAAAAACGTTTTGAATTAATACTACAATAGATTACTACAAGATACTACAAAAAATTAGAAACTAGACCTAATATTGCATCAACATTTAATTTTCTTAATGATATTATCTCTCCACCCAATTTTTGATAATCTAAGTAAATCCGTTCTATGTCGCTGAAGTTACTACAAACCAATCATAACTACTAGTTTTGGTTTTCATTTTTTGTAATCTCGGGGTCTACCGCAATTATGCAAAATACGATAATTCCAAAAAAAACACATATTTCGGATGCGACAAATTTCTATAAAACGTAAAAAAAAATAATTTTTTTATGCAACGTCCTAACGAGATACCGTTATATTCAGCTTAGGAAATGCTTGTTAAACCAAAATGTCAAAAATGTTGATGTCATCAGACATATAACTACTTTTAAATATGTTCAGATTATTTGTTGCGTTTAAATTGACAAACAAAAATCTTTTTTGGCTTTTTCGCAACTGAATAAAAATATTTAACTTTAAATTAATTGAATATTAATATATAAAGTTAAAATTTATTTTTTTTATTCAGTTGCGTAAAAGCCAAAAAAAATTTTTGTTTGTCAATGTAACTACTACAGCAAAAAGCCTAATGTTTCACAATGATTTTTGTTCATTAAGGTTTTGTTTGATATTAAAACCCCTCAACTTAGTGGTGTTAAATCTGAAGAGAGGAGGCCAATAATAAACTAAGATATAGTCAATTAAAAAACTCTAAAAGTATATATATATATATATATATATATATATATATATATATATATATATATATATATATATATATATATATATATATATATATATATATAATATATATATATATATATATATATATATATATATATATATATATATATATATATATATATATATATATATATATATATATATATATATATATATATATATATATATCTTTCAAAAACAAGGCAATAAAAGTATCGGAATTTATGCAAATGTCCTAATCGCTTATAGTAATAGCCCAGATGTTTTAAAATTATTAATTTCCATAGGTAGGTACTTTCTAAAAAATTCATTTTTTTTTTGATTTTATTAATATATAACTATAACACATAAAAACGAAAAACCTGATTTCTCTATGTATCATAAACCGCCACACAGATATTGTTATTCGTAATAGTTCATGTCATCCTTATTCACAAACAAATGTCGGCTTTTAAGTCCTTTATTCACAGACTTCTAAACGTACCTTTATCACATGCAAATTACAATAAAGAGCTAAATTTAATTAACCACATAGCAGTTAACAACAGATACAAAGCAGATACTGTAGTTAAGAAAATCTTATAAAAAAGCAATCAATTTAGTTAGAACGTCAACCACAGTACTTTTAAAACTATAACCCGTATCGGTAAATTGAGTACCAAAACGTCTAAACACTTTTCTAGAAATGGGTTATAAATCAATTTTAAGACCAACAATACGTTAGGGAAAATAATAAAAAAATAACAAAGAAGTCAGGAGCTTACATGCTGAAGTGTAGTTCGTGTCCTAAAATGTATATTGGTCAAATTGGCAAATATTTTGAAAAAAGAATAAAAGAACTTAAAACTAGTTACATAAAAAATTTAAATAATTCACATTACGCAAATAACCGAATCACATACATTATTGATGACAATTTTAAAATTCTTTATTCTGAAATTCTGAATTCTAAAAAAAACTCAATTTTTTAGAAAGTATGGAAATTAATAAATTTATATCATCTATATCGTAATTCCTCATTATTAAAGCTTTATTAGAGTTTTATTACTTATAAATTCTGTTATTTTTATTGTCTTTTTCTGTTTTATATATATATATATATATATATATATATATATATATATATATATATATATATGTATATATATAAAGAAATTTAAACTGTAAATTCCATCCGAAGAGGACACTGTGTGTCGAAACCATAATTTAAAATTAAAACATGATTTAATGTAATACAATGGAAATTAAAGTTATAGACGTTTTATTCAGTATTTAATGGATTTCCATTAAGTATCGGTTAACTTGAATCTCTAAATATCCCTCCTTTAATATATGTATAAATTTTAGTTTATAAGACCCAAACTTGTTAACAAACAGCCGCGAGCCCGTTTGTTACTATGGCTGTCACACTCGGGTACGAAAACTTGGTGTGGGTCATGTAATTTCACAAAACCGTGTCTTTCGACCTTTCGGTGGGTATATTTCGGAAACTATTAGAGATAGGGCGATGAATTTGACATGTGTTTTTAGAGAAGACATAGACCTACACGGCAGTACTACGGCTGTACTACATTTGGTACATGTGGTACCGCAAAGTCGACCAAAACAGTCAACTTCGATGTAACACGTTTCAGGTAGCAATTTTTGATTTTTTTTGTCGATACCTTCTGGAACGATGACTCTTCGGGTCCTAGAGAACCCTTTTGTTTTTGGTTGAGCTTCGAACCCGTTTCGTGGTTTTACGATTTTTTTTTCGTTCAAGAAAATAGTGTTTTGGGGCATTTATAGCTCGAACTGGGTGCGCCCTGTCGCAAAACTGATTACAACATCGAAAACTGCTCAAAAATATATACAAAATGGAATATCTGTGGGGTATATACAGGGGGTGCAATTCCATCCGAAGAAGATAGATAAAATTTGTAAAGTTTCCCAAAAATGGGTACATTTTTCCATATTACCCTGTATTACAAGAAAGCTAATATACCTAGAGCGTGGTGTATTTTTTTACGAAACTAGATACTCGTAGGTAAATTGTGACCAAATTTCAAACTTTTAGCATGCATGGTTAAATTACTGCGATTTTTGAAATTTGAAATTTTAAAGTCCAAATTTAACCGCCCTGTGGGGCTCAGTGTAAACAGTAATCAGAATTATTTCCTAACAGAAGGATAGAGCATTTATTTGGCTACAGAAACCTTTATAATATTTTCCTCTAGCTACTGGGGAAAAAGGTGAAAATTATTTAAAAGAAAAAGTGCACGCTTTTGGGCACAATTTCTGAGAATGTCAAAAATTTCAAAACATCCATTCATCCTTGACTTTCGTCGCTGTCAGAAGTGTAATTGAATAAATATTTAAGTAAAAATTATTTAATTATAGAGAGGGTATTTTTAAATTGGCAGCATAACATTTAAATGTTTTTAACAGCTACAATTTGAAAGATAATACTTTCTCCAATTTTGTAAAATACCTGTAAGAAAATTATCTGTCATGCTCGATTGCATGCATTACATCGATATCAGTTAGAGCAGCAAAATACTTGCAGCTAATTGGATACTTGATAGATGCATTTATTAGTATATAGTCCGGTATGTTTATATATTTTGTGAGGTTTTTTAGGATACGGGTATACGGCCGGCCGTTTGCAGAAAGCTCAATTAAAGTTTAGAATGTTTAACGGAATGTCAAATTTGACAGTGATATCCTAGATTTCTCTAAGCAGCTTGTCAAATCTGAAAGCTCGGTTAAATATTCTAAACACCAATTAAGTTTTGTACAACCGGCTGATAGAGTTTCTAATTTTTTTATGCTGGTATATGTTTAGCATAGGAAGAGTAGTAAAGTTTATATTATTTTATACAGGGTCAGTAGGTATTTTGTTTTTTTCTTAGTGAAACGTTTCGGTACATTAGACATTAATTAAAGCATTTTGCGATCGCAGCTGCGATTTTTCTAATTTCTCTTTACTGGTATTTTTTTTAAGATTTAAACATTAGCACTATAGGTTATAGGTAATAGGTAGGGTTTAATTAATTGATTTAGGAATTTTTGTCCCTGTCACAAGTTTTCAGTACAGAAGTATAGCATATATTGTTATACAGGGGCAGTAGGACATTTTCTTTCTTTAGAAATTCTAGCTTAAAAGCTGTAATTTTTTTCCTATTGAATTATTTCGGTATGGAATATGGATTGAAGAGATTTGGATAATAAATTTAGTTTTTTCGGCCATGAATGTTTTCATTTTTTTTTCTTTACCTAAATTTTTAAATGATTTAATTGGAGTTTTAGATAATAGATAGGATATTTCTTGTAACTTTTACGGGTGTAATTTATTACAAAAAATGTTTTAATAGCTATTAAAAAATGGGTTTACCTCGTGAACCCTTAAAATTTTTATATATGGTTTTCACAGATTTAAGTAACTATTAGTGGCGTTTTTTTTGTTTTTGATATTTGGAGAGCTTTAAAAAAATCGATATTCTCCATGTGGCTTTTGAACTGTTTAAAATTTTAAAAAACATCCCCGGGGCTTTTAAAGTTTTTAAAAACGATTTTCACAGTTTTCTCTAATTTTTTACAATGTAATTTAATAAAAAGAAAATTCGACGTTTGTCAAAAGAAAATGGTTGGTTTTTCGTAAATTTTAAACATTTTTTTTATGTGGATTATACGACTCCTTAACTAACGACGTAACTTTTAAAAGCGCACTTGTTTTGAAAAAAATGTTTTGACTGCCGTCAAAATAAATGTTTTTCCCGTGACTTCTAAGCTCTCTGAAATATTGAAATACGGTTTTTACAGCTCCATATAGCTTCCTGAGGCGCAATTTATTAAAATAAATTATTTTGACATCTGTCAAAAAATGTTTTTGTTTTCCTTATCTTTTGAATTGCTTAAAATTTTTAAATACGATTTTAAAGGTTAAATTAAAAAAATATTTTGAGACCTGTCAAAAAGTTTGTTTTTTCTTTTACCTTTTCAGTTGCTCAAATTTTATAAATACAGTTTTTATTGTTCCTTGTAACTTTTAGTTTCACAGTTTTGATAGCTGTCAAAAAAAATTTTTCGGTCTGACTTCTGAACTTTTTAAAATTTTTAGATGTGGTTTTTTATGATTTATATCAGAACAATATTTTGGCGGCTGCCAAAAAAAATCTAGTTTCTGTAACTTTTGAGCAGATACTTTTCTTTAAATCAGATTTTTACATATTTTATGAAAATATATTTTTTAATTACATGCCCATATTTTTGAATTTACAAAATGTAAATTTAAAAATTGTACAATTGAATTTACAACTGTACAATATATGTAGCCGCGTTCTATGTATAGAATTTCTACCAAACGTTAACAGTTCTATACATAAAACGTAACTGTTTGTTACTATGGTTTTTACGTGGCGATGTCGTGTTTTTTTCAGAAAACTGTGTTTTTCGAATTTTCGGAGAGTTTATCGAAAATATTACATATTTTGACTTTTTGAATACAGACAATAACCCCTTTAAAACATTGATCGAAAATCAGCAAAACTGAAATATCTCGAAAACTATAAATATTTTCTGATGAATATAAATTAGGAAAATATGTGCCCTAGAGTGATGCATATTTTATTCATATACGGGATTTTTTTCATAGTATTACAATTTTCGAGTTTTTCTTTAAATTTTAAATGTCAGTTTTATCGAAAACTATAAGTTTTAGGCAAATTTTTAGAAAAAGAAATTTTCTTTAATTTCCTGTTCTATAAATATTTAATTTATTTCTATACAATTTTATCAAAAATGAATAGTAATATAGATATTCAAATAGTTGTTTTTGTGACATTTTGAACTTAAAAACCTTCCCTATACTTTAATTTTAAATTCGCAAAGAAACAGAATTTTTGGTTACTATTATTATTATTATTAAGCAATAAATTTTTAGCCATTATCATTTTATTTTAATACTAACAGCTGTTAAAGTCTTTTTGTTCGCAACCATTTATGTCCCAGTAGGATCAGCGACCGTTTATTGTACAAAACATAACCGTCATGGATATGTTAATAGAAAAACACCTTTTGGAATGCTGTACAATGCAAGCACCCAAAGTTCACAATTTAAGTACCAGTTAATTCGGATTATCATGCGATTTTTTTATTTACAATCTGACAGTTGACTTGACATTTTACATATTGCATTAATTGACGTTTGTTAATTAAATGAGGTAGAAAGTAAGTGTGTACAAAAACACAAAAGACATTTTTTGCGACCTAACGCTGGTACTTGTTTCTCCACAAAACTGCTAATAAGCTGGACTCTTTTATATCAGTTATTTCAGCAATAATACTTGATATGCTGTATTCCACTACAACCAAATAAAATTTGTCCTAAGGTTATAAGGTTGATCTTTATTAATTTATTTAAGGATAAACCTGTAGACTTAAATCGGATCAAAATTCTACTTTCATTTAATACTCCTCGATAAGAGGTATTATACCCACAAATTAAAATAACTTTTTTTTCTTGTAAAGTTAACATACTAGTGTTTTAATTAAAATGTTGTAAAAGCAACTAATACCCAATGCGAAAATATTATTGGATTGTATTCATGGCCCACAAAAGCACAGAATGGTTTTTAAGGTGCATTCACACGATGCGTACCTTCTGAAAAATCTTATTAAGAAAAAAATTAAAACAATTTCCGAGTAGGTTTAAAAGTATCTTTTACTTTACAATTTATCCTAAATGTACAAATATTTTAAAATAAATAAATAAATAAATTTTATTGTACTAGGTGGTTTCAAGAGAAAATTAAAATAATAATTAGATCTACACATAACATTTGGTGGACAGACAACGCATACGTCCAATGGGAGTGTAAAGTCTTAAAATTGTGTGTGTCCTCAACGCAAAATTTTGATTTTTTTAGGTTTAATAAAATATTTAAAAATTCAGCCTCAAAAAACTACTTAATGGACTGATATCAAATTATGTGGGATAACTAATTGTGGTATAGAAATGAACTAAAAAAACTGTGGTGCTAGTGGTTCTTTGATGATAACTATAAGCAAATATCACTAAAATGTTTTTTTCGGTTACACTCCTTAACCAGTTTATCGATATGTTTGCTTTTTACTTCCCTCGTAAAGGTGAAGTATTGTCTTCGTGAAAAAATCAGCTTCCGAAATGTTTTTAGATCTTTACGTTTAAGGGTCTCTAAATACCGAAAAACATATTTTGTCAATTCCGTCAGTTGGTCTGTCTGTCCGCGGCATAGTTAAAAAACTACTTACCCGATTGACTTCAAATTTTGGTCAAAAATTATATAGGTCATATCGGGATGACATGGCAACATTTTGGTAAAAATCCAGTATGGCAAAAGAAAATAGAGGCCTAGTGAAATGTTAAAAAAACTATTACTAAAAAACTACTTATCCAATGTATCTAAAATTTTGCTTAAAAATCAAGAAGGAGGAACAAAACGGCGGCTTAATAAAATATTTAAAAATTCAGCCTCAAAAAACTACTTAATGGACTGATATCAAATTATGTGTGATAACTAATTGTGGTATAGAAATGGACTAAAAAAACTGTGGTGCTAGTTCAAAATGGCGGAACAAAATAGCGGCCAAATAAAATATTTGTAATCGTAAAAAAATTATACTCTCAGGTTTTACACGTTTTCAGCTTTTAAAGTCCTGACATGCCAAAAAATATGTTTTATAACTTCCGTCGCTCCGTCTGTCGGTTTGTCTGTCTGGCTGTCAGTTTGCGGCATAGCTTAAAAACTACTCATCAGATTGACTTCAGATTTTAGTCAAAACTTAAAGGTCATATGTGGATGACCTGGTAATATTTTCGTAAAAATCCAATATGCCAGAACAAGATGGCGGCTTAGGAAACCTTAAAACAATTTAAAAAACTAATTATTCAATTTCTTCAAATTGTGCACAAAAATCAAGTGTTACATAGGAATGAACTGAAATACCAAAACAAAATGGCGGGCTAATAAAATATTTAAAATATCGGCCTGAAAAAACTGCGTATTAGATTAATTTCAAACTTTGTGCAGGCATTAAGTGTGATATAGAGATAAACTGGTAAAGTTGTGGTACGAATTCAAGATGGAGGAACAAAATGGCAGCTAAATAATTTTTACTTTTTTCGTAAAAGAGTAGTAGAGGAAAAATCACCCTCCCAGATTTTTTCAGATCTTTACGTACCCGATTGACTTTAAATTTTGGTCAAAACTTAAGGCTCGTGTGGGGATGACCTGGTAACATTTTTATGGCAAAACAAAATGGCGGCCTAGTGAAATGTTAAAAATATTATTACTAAAAAACTACATATCCAATGTATCTCAAATTTTGCGCAAAAATCAAGTTTTATGAAGGAATCAACTGGTAAAATGTTGGTACCAATCCAAAATGGCGACTAAAATATTTAAAAATTCAGCCTGAAAAACTACTTAATGAACTGATTTCAAATTGTATGCCATAATTAAATGTAGTATAGAGAATAACTAGTAAAACTGTGGTACTAATTCAAGATGGCGTAACAAAAAGGCGACCAAATAATATATTTGTAATCGTGAAAAAAATCATTCCCTCAGATTTTACACATTTTTAAGTTTTAGCGTCCCTAGATGGCAAAAAATATGTTTTATCACTTCCGTCGGCCCGTTTGTCGGTTTGTCTGTCTATCTGTCAGTTCGCAGCATAGTTTAAAATCTACTCATCAGATTGACTTCAAATTTAGGCAAAAATTAAGGGTCGTATGGGGATGACCTGGCAATATTTTGGTAAAAATCCAATAAGATGGCGGCCTAGGGCAAAGTTAAAAAAATTACTAAAAAATTCTTTATCCAAATTTCCTCAAAATTTGCACAAAAAACAAGTGTTACATAGGAATGACGGGTAACATATTAGTATGATATAAGATAGCAAAACCAAATAGCGGCCTAATAAAATATATAAAAAATCAGCATGAAAAAACAAAGCATTAACAAGCATTAAGTGTAATATAGGGATATACTGGTAAAATTGTGATACGAATTCGAGATGGCGGAATCAAATGACGGCCAAATTTTTTTTTAATCAACGCAAAAATAATCTTATTAAATTGATATAGAAATTCATATGATATAGGGACAATCTGGTACAAATCCAACATGACATAACAAAATGGCGGTCTCTTATTTGTTTTAAATTATGTCCAAAAATCAAGTATGGCATCGGTAGAAACTGGTAAAATATTGGTAGAAATCCAATATGATCGAACGAAATGGCACCCAATAAAAATGTTTGAAAAGAAAGTATCTATGTGTTATTATATTACTATGTACCGACCTATATTGGGTCACACTATATATATATATATATATATATATATATATATATATATATATATATATATATATATATATGTATATTATATATATATATATATATATAACATTACGATAACCCCCATTACCAGTAAAAAAGTATGCAAGTGATGCAATATATATTTGATATAACGTTGATACAATTTTATAATTTTTCGTAAATAAATAATAAATAACAAACCTTTGTCTTTGCTTTCATGTTTTCCGCCATGCAAAAGCTGACTCAAAAATCCTTGACTTCCTGTTTTCACACTCGGAGGACTATTCGGACTACCCTTTATCCCATCCCTTTCACAAACAGCAATGTCAATACTACTTCTAGCACTAGATAGTCTACTGTCATCAGACACATCATACACATCTGCCATCTTGAGGTCCCTATATATTAAGATCCAGTCGTCATTTGTTTGGCATCCTTTGTTCAGTCCATCGTCATCTCCAGGTTTTGTTATTTCACCTTTTGCTTTTATGTTACGCAAGTTTCTGTCATAGTTCACCCTTTTAAACCCTACAGCTTTCTCTGAATCCACACTTTTCTTTCTAGCCATCCTAAGATACCGTTTGATTGTATCCGAAACACTTTGGGAGACATCATCATTATCTACACTTGATCTTCTTCTATAACGAGGCTCTTTCTCTTTTTCTTTCTTTTCATCCTCTTCCTCGGCTTGCTTTTTTCTAAATTCACTTTCGCATTCAGCTAGGACGTTTTCTGGGATAGGCAGGGTTTGAACAGCCCAATCACTATAGGTGACCTCAACACCTTCACTATCTACCTCTATAAGTGGAGGCGGATGCATAGAAAATAGCTCACTTCTTTTGTCCTTACTTTTACCATACTGTGAACCTAATCCTCTGCCATTCTCGTAATTTCTAGATGGGGAGTCGTAGCCACTAACACTGTAGCCCGTACCACCTCTGCTGCCTCTAAACCCTTTTGCTTTCCTCAAATCAAAGTATAATTTTTCTAAAGTTTTTCTGTCTGTAAGTAAATCAGAAATTACCTTATCCCTATTTGTACAATGACCAAAATACCTGGAAAGTGTATCAGATAAAGACCTTTGCACATGATCTCCTTGGAAAGTCACGTGATGCTGTTGGTGAGGATGGTGTAAGGATTGATGACTAGAATAAGGTGATAAGTTTGTTCGATTTGGATGATATTCATTGCTTACATGTCCAGAGGGTGAACCAGTCCGACTTGTAGCTAAGCACAGATGTTTCTGAAGCTTGTGCACTAACTCTTGATAGTTAAAGTCCCTAGAACCTGTCTTTAGGGCGTCTGGAGTATTTGCTATCCTCAAATACTGTTCCAGCATGTTCACTAACTGTTTTTCTTCGGAATTATCAAGGTCTGGACAAGTAGAAGTGCAAGGCATATCTTTAACGCCACTTGTAGGTGTTGACGATGCAGAAGTATTTAAAAAATCCTCCCGCATTTTCTTCAAATCAAACTTGCCTTGAACTTTTGGTTCTAAAATAAGATCTTTAGGGCGCTCTGGCTTTAAGATATCAACTTCCCCTTCAGACATGGCTTTTCGGCAACTTCCACCTTTCCTGGATGCATGTTTTCGTTTTTTTCTAAATCCAATTGCTCCAGGATAGGAATTTTTCCGCCATAGCAAAAATTTTGATTCTTTTTTGCAAAGTTCTTGAAAATGAGCCTCAATTTTTGGAATGTCTTCAACACAGTTTCTTGCGCCATCTGGAATAAGCTTCCTGCCTGCATCGGCCATGTATTTCCAGGTTTTCCTCGTTAACAACCATCTCTCTTTGGGTTTTTTTCTTCGAACGGAACGACCCATACTTAAAGAATATTCCGTACTCTCCGTTGACGCGCTACGCCCGAAACTTTTTTTCTTAGAATGCGTCTTATCCGCCATTCTTTTAAGTTGGCGAAATGAATGTGTTTTAAATAGTTAGTTCATGGTATCTGGGACCCAAACAAGCAATTTTTATTCAAAGTATCAAGCTTTTGGCAGAGCTGCATCGTATTAAAATAATTTTTGCATAAGGTTCGTTCTATCTAGGAGATACAACTTAATATGCTACGGCAATAAACAATTGGACGAAATAAAATGTGATTAATTTTTGGCAACAATTTTTGGATGGCAAAGCGTGGGTTTGGAGTAAATTTTTTAGCTAGTCAGCTGACAAAATGTGCTTGCTTTAAGGTAAATGGGCTATAGCATCTTGGCTGGGTTATATTATATACTATAGCATATTTGTATCAGATCGGTTACTTCTTAGATTAGTTTAATCAATATTTAAATATTTGAAAATTCCTTTTATTTATTATATTTAGTAATACTTTATTTTTGGTTCTACTTTAACCCATTAGCCCTGTAGCTGCAATTTTAAATTTAATATATCAAACAAGCATCATATTATCTGCCTTAAAAACAAACAATTTTCTTTTAATATTCGGTGATTGGTAAACTCTCGTTTCTACTTCTATATGTTCTCACAGCATACGCAATATATCAATTATTTTTAAGGCACAAAAGTCTAACTTTTCTTTTCAATTAACCCAGCAAGTTATTAAAAATTTGCATAACTTTTTTGCACATGTTAAAAAATATTTTCACTTATTTTTTCACCACTTTAACAGTTTATACATTCACTTTATTTATATTGCTCGATTATACCAACGGAGTCATTCTTTTTTCGAATTTTCTAATGTGATAATTTGCACGGCCGACCGCCCGGCTGACTCAAAAAACTGCGAGACACCAACTTAGAAAAGTGGAATTACTTCGAAACAAAAATATCAGATTTTGGCAAGAGATACAGAGCAGTTTTCGCAATGTTTTCACGTAAAAATAGACGGAAATCATTCGTCTAGGGTAGATAATCAGAATATTGGAGCGTGCAAGTCCGAAAATCATATTTATTTAACAATTTTCATTACGATCTACCAAGTTGTAGTTCAAGCCTTTCAATAATATTTTAAATTTTATGTTATGGGATCCCTAAAATAAAAGTTTTCAAGGAATTCAACATACAAACATCGAAGTAACTTTAATTATTTTTGAATATTCCTTACGTATCACTAATCCGCTAATTTTTAATAGAAAAATAAACATAATATTGGGAAACTGAATTTGACGGTAAAGGAAATGCCTGTACGTATTGCTGATTTTGTAAATAATGAATTTAATGTAAATGGTAGCGATTTACCTTTTCATGGATAATAATATCTATTTCGTACTGTACAGGGAACAGTTATCGCCCGCGTGCAAGAATTATTTTGAAGCCCACCTGTTTTAATTATACAAATTTTGGAAATATACAAACATTCTGTTTTAGTAATTTTTAAATTGACAAAAATATATATGCTAATTGTGTAATACGCTATTTATATTCATGATTTTAATTACTAAAATATTAATGTTATGGTCTGTCTGTTCGCGGCATACATAGCTAAAAAACTACTTACCAATTGATTTCAAATTTTAGTCACAAATCAAGGGTCATATGGAGATAACCTGGTAATATTTTGGTAAAATCCAATATGGCGGCTTAAAATGTTAAAAAATTATTACTAAAGAACTGCTTATCCAATTTTCCACAAAAAAAAGTACTATATGGGAATTAACAAGAAAAATTTTGGTACGAATCCAAGATAACGAAACAAAATGGCGACTTAATAACATATTTAAAACTTCTGCCTGAAAAAACTTCTTAATGGATTGATTTCAAATTTTCTGCAATAATTAATTGTGGAATAGAAATGAACTGGTATACTGGTGGTACGAATTCAAGATGGCGGAATAAAATGGCGGCCAAATAAAACATTTTGTAATTGTAAAAAAAACAATCTGTTACATATATTCTCGTTTTAGAGTCCCTAAATGCCAAATATTATCGGTCGGTCTAGTGAAACGTTAAATAAATTATTACAAAAAAATGTATTATCCAATTTTTCTGAAATTTTACACAAAAATTAAATGCCACGTAGGAATGAACTGGTAGCATTTTGGTATGAACAAAATGATTGATGTGTGTCACTGTAAAAACTACTTATTTCATTTATTTTAAATTATGCCCAAATCAAGTATGGCATAGGTAGATACTTTTTGGTAGAAAACCAAATACTCACAATGAACAGACAGTCTATGTTCCGAAAATATTCTTTTGAGATAATTTAGTTTGAGGTTTCTTGTTCGGCAGTGTTTAAATGAGTAATTTGACCATTGGTCAATCTGTAGATTGTAACTGGAAAGAAACCCCCATATTGAAAGAATTATAGGGTACTTACAACCTTTATTCGTGGCAAAATAAAAATGTTACATTGGCCCAACATCATTTATCTCTTCATATATCGTTAAGTCGCCTTTAAACGCGCTGTCAGAATATGTAATAAGATATAGGTCGTCCTATTTACAATAAGAAAAATCTTATCAGGCCAGAGAAAATGCAATACCCTGTTTCGATCTATTTGATTCTGTTCCCTGGTCATTTAGCATTCATTTCTAGAGATAAATCTATTAAATCTGACATACGGTATTTTGTCGGCAATTTCTACAAAATAGGTGTAATACATTTAAGAAAAATATACAGGGTATTACTTTTTCCTCGATCGCGGCTACTTTTACGCCCCCGATATTTTTACTTTGACGTCATTGGTAATTTTTACAATAAATTTAAATTCCTTGTTCTGTTCTGTAATTTTTTGGTTTATTAAATTGTTTCGATACTTTGTACCCTTTAGAAATTATTTATCAAAATGTTTATTGATGCCAACCTAATTTCAAGGTTAAACTGCATTAACGTTACATTACAATTTTACCAAAACATTTTGCTAAATAAGTTATAAACCATCTCGATTATCGAAATAATCCAACCAACCAAAAAGTTAATGAACAGAATGGGGAATTTGATTTTATTGTAAAAATGGCAGTGACCTAGCAGTAAAAATTTCAGGGAGGTAAAACGAGTCGCAACCGTGGAAAAAGTATCACCCTGTGCATAAAAAGTATATTAGAAATATATTTTACATTTTTTTGCACCTGTTATAATCAAGATCAAGATATCAACTTTTCTCAATAATTTAAAATAACTTGGCAATAAGAAAGTTGGTACACACATTTTGATAACCGCTATACAGGGATAGGGATGGTCGTTTCGTCGATATATCACTAGTTATCGATAGGTCATCAACATAATAATAGATAATCGATAAGTGTTGAGAAGTATGCAATAACGGCGGCATTTTTGCCATAATATGACAGGTAGCCCATAACATCGATATGGATTACCTATTTGTAAAGAAGGAAATTTTTGTTTTGTTTTCGATATATTTATCTTCAAAAAGTACCTTTTATCGCAAATATCGATAGGTAGCAAGAAACTTCCGATAGGCAGAAATACCTAAGGAGAACCTAATTTTATCGACTAGTTTTCACCTATCGATAGGCGACGGGTAAATTCGATTAACCTTCATCCATATACTAGGACTTAGAAGCTTAACATTGTCTTAAATACTACTTTCAAATACCAAAAAAGTCCTATCTGCCTAACTCCAACAAATATGTAACTGTAAATACCCGTTTTATTTATAGGAATATCATATTTTGACCATTACAATATTTAATGAGATTTTAGAAAGAAATTTAAACCAGAAATGTGTTTGTAGTTGCCCAGAACCTTAAAAAAATAATAAGGAAAACACTCAAGAAAACCTAATGGACATTTTTTTAAATAAATAAACCTAACAATTTATTACGTTTAAAATTATGTTGTGATATGACATAAAAAAATGATATAGTGATTAAAAAAACAATTAACTAAACTATTAAATACTAGAAAAAGGATTTTATGGGATGACCGCTAAAGTAATGAAACATGGCTAACTATATACACGTGTTTCTGACTTAAGGTCTTCATCAGTACAGTCAACTAGTTGAGAGACGAGTACAACTAGTTTCAAAATTAATACATAAAACCACACCAAAATCACCAACAGCAGCAAAAATGGCATTTGTGGTTACCCAGAGAACATCCGAAATCTTCTCCGGACTTGATACTCTAATATCACGTAGCAGCATATAGCCACCTGTGGCGAAACTCTTGACCTAAAGATAATTTGAACATTTGAATAAGTTCTTCTAGAGAAGCAACTTATAATTAAAAAGAACTTGTATAGTAAGTTTATAAAAAAATCTAATTGCCGAATTGAACATTATACATAAGGCTTGTCGGTTTCCTTTTTTTTGTTTTGTTATATGGTTCCCAATCCTAGGGTGCCTAAAAAAAATAAATAAAACCATGACAATCACGATCTTTTGTATTATTTGTCAAGTCTTCTTGCACGAAAACTATCTTTTTCTGAAGTCGTCTCTTTTCATTACCCTGCATTACACAATTAGAAAAATTGTGCTAAGTAACTATATATTTTGTTAAATCTAATTTTATTTTAAAGCTTCATTGTCAAACAGCCACTTTTGATAAAAAAAAAATTCAGTAATTGGCTTTACCCAGAACTGCCCTCGTTATGAATTCTTCTTTTATCAAGGAAAGTGAGGTTTGACCCAGTTGAATTCCGAAGGTAGTAATTTTCTTATTTTCCTTCTTTTATTATATGTTTAGCTTTCTCTATTATAAACACCTATGTGTATATGTAAACGATTGTTTTTATTATTTAAAATCTTTCTATTTCATAAATTTTAGCTTATCGAATTATTGTAATCCTGAAAAAATCACCCTCCCAGGTTTTTACAGATCTTCACGTTTTGCGGTCCCTAGATGCCAAAAAGCCCATTTTTGACCAATTCAGTCGGTCTGTCTGTATACGACATAGCTCAAAAATTACTTATCGGATTTGGTCAAAAATCCAAGGCTATCAAGGGATGAAAAGAATCTAGTAAGACGGAACACAATGGCGACCTAGTGAATTGTTGAAATTGAATTGAATGAAAATATTACTAAAAATCTACTTCTCCAATTTACCTGCAATTTTGTACAAAAATGAAGAAATATAGAAAAATGATCTCATAAAATTTTGATATGATCCCAAGATGGCGAAACAAAATAGCGGCCTAGTGACAAAAATTATTACTAAAAAACTAGTTATCAAATTTATCTGAAATTTTACACAAAAATCAAATAATACGTAGAAATCGGCGGCTTAATAAAAATTAAAAGAAGCAGCCTAAAAAAACTACTCATTTAATTAATTTCAAAATTTGTACAAGAATTAAGTAAGTGTGATGTATAGGGATGAAGTAGTAAAAGTGTGGTACGAATTTAAGATGGCGGAACAAAATGGCCACCAAATAAAATGTTTGTAATTGTGAGAAAAATCCCCTATCAATGTTTTTCATAGCTTCAAGTTCTAACGTTTCTAGATGTCTAAGAACATGTTCTCTCAATTCCATCGATCTGTCTGTCGGCCTGTCTCTTTGCCAATTTAGGGCATAGGTCTTATGGAGATGACCTGGTAACATTTAGGTGAATATCCAATATGGTGAAACAGAACGGCGACCTGATGAAATGTTACAAAAATTATCAATGAAAAACTAATTATCAAAAATACCTCGTATCTGGCACAATAACAATAGAGTGTTACACACTGAACTGGTAATATTTTGGTATGGATCCAAATCGGCGCGGCGGCCTAATAAAATAGTTAAAAAATCACCCCAAAAAAACTACTGGTCAGAATAATTTCAAATTTTTAGCATTAAGTGTGATATAGAGATAAAATAGTAAAATTGTAGTACGAATTCAAAATGGAGGAACACAATGGAGACCACATAAATTGTTTAAAAAATCAACGTAAAATAATATTATTCAGTTGACTCCAAAATTTTAACAAAAAATAAATGTGATATGGGAATAAACTGATACGAATTCAAGATAACAGAACAGAATTGTAGTTTAAAAAAATTAGTGTAAAAACTACTTATTTAATTTAATTTAAATTATGTCCAAAAAGCAAGTGTGCGGTCAAAAATACTAAAATATTGAAATATTGGTATGAATCCAATATAGTCGAATAAAATGGCGCCCAATAAAAATATTGGAAAAGACATATATATATATATATATATATATATATATATATATATATATATATATATATATATATATATATATATATATATATATATATATATATATATATATTACTAAATAGCTATGTGCGGAACTAAATTGGGTCACACTCCTCTATTCCGAAGAAAAGATTCATAACGAGGGAAGTTCCGGATGAAGAAAATTTTGCTAATTTTTATTGCTTCTCTCGTAAAAGGGTACGTATTGTAATCGTGAAAAAATCAACCTCCAAGATTTTACAGATCTTCACATTTCAGGGTCCGTAGATGCCAAAAAACATGTTTTGGGCAAAACTCAAAAACTACTTAATTTGGTACGAATCCAGAATGGTGAAACAAAATGGTTATCTAGTGAAAGTTCAAGTTCTTTTAGGGATGACCTGGTACCATTTTAGTAAATATCCAGTATAACAAACTCGGGGCCTGGTAAAATGTTAAAAAAATTATCACTAAAAAAATTAATTATTGAAAAAATTACTCCTTAGGTTAATTTCAAATTATGTGCAAATATTAAGAGTGATATAGAGATAAACTAGTAAAATTGTGATGCAAATTCAAAATGGCGACCAAATAAAATGTTTAACTAATAACTGTTAAGAATTCAACATGACGGATAAAAATATCGGCCTTAAAAAAATCAGAGTAAAAACTGCTTATTCAATTTTTTTTAAATTTTGTCCAAAAATGAAGTGTGGCATGCGTAGAACCTGGTAAAATATTGGTACGATTCCAATATGGTGGAACATAATGGCGCCCAAATAAAAATGTCTGAACAAGCAGTATACGTGCTACTAAATGTCTATGTGTGGAGTTACGGCTAATGGAAATTTATCGAATTTTTTTTTGCTTTAAAATAAAATAAAGCAAGTTATTTTTCTTTTTTTTTAATAAACGCTGATACTGATATTATTAGACAGCCATTTTGTTCCAAATTGGACTTGCGTCAAAACCATACCTGTTTATTACTAAATCCCACTTAATTAATTAAGACTGATTTTTAAAACATTTTATTTTATTAGTCTGCTTACAAGTTCATTTCATTGTCACATTTGATTTTTGCGCAAATGTTAAGGCAATTCAGTTAGTACTTTTTTGTATCGATTATTTAAACTTATTAAACTGCCATATCGTTCCGCCATATTGGATTTGTATTAAAATCTTAGCAGTTAATTTTTATGTTACACTTGCATTTTGTAGAAAATTGTAATTCAACTGGATAAGCAGTCTTTTAGCACTGATTATAATATTAACATTTCGTTATACCATATATTATTCATTCCCGAATCGGTTTTTGTTTGATGTTATTCTGAGAACAGACAAGCAGAACCTCAGAATCGCGGAGGGCGAGTTTTTCCCGAGCATACCTATGACGTTACAAGTTACAGTTGAAGTAAAAAATCAGATTGGGCATAAACATAAAGAAATTAAAAGTGGTGGAAATTTTGAAATGCTTTAACAACTTAAAATAAATTAAAGTTTGTTTTTTTTATGAAGTATAATTTACCAAGGGTGAATCTATTTTCTTCTAAGGTTGTTGCCGTTATTATAAATCTTGTTGAATATTTTAAATAATAAATAACTTTATTTTTAGCTCAAATATTTTCGCGTTTCAGAAGAAAGGTAGAAGGGAAAGGAGGGGTGAAGGGGATGGCAATCTAAAAATACTGAATTTCATAAAGTTTTCGGGGTTTTAAGGACACGAAGCACAATTTTACTAATCATTTTAGTTTTTGACAGTTTTTATTGCTGATGTTCTATGTATATGTATAGATAAGGCTTATATATAATAATAGTTATTGTGGTCCTATGTGAATCCATTACTCGCGAAAGATTTGACCTACTGAATGAATCCTTCAGGAAGTATTATAAAAAATATGCATTCAAATAAAAATAAAATATGCACTTAAATTGTAATAGCCAGAAAAAGTAATTTAGGCAAAACTGGAAGTACAGTCCCTGACATAAGAGGGGGCGATGTTTTATTCCCACCGTACTATTTCCTATAAGATAAATTAAAATCGTATTATTTTCGGGTTTTTTAGGGGAACGAAGTTTTGCTTTCCTATTATTTTAATATTTGCCATTTTGTATTGTTGATTCTTTATAAATATGTATAGGTGGAGCGTTTTATGTAATATTATTTACCGTAGTTTATTTTAATTTTAAGCTCAAAAAATACTTTTTATAATCAACACTGAATTAATTTTTTTCATTGAAAAAATGAAACCAATTTCAAAAGGAAACAATGAAATTTCATTCTTTCTCGGAAATTTAACTTTATGAAGTGAGTAACAAACTAATAAAAACTGCAAATAGACATTCTGCCTGAGGTATTAGACATTAATTAGATCTTAGTTGGACGACGACTTCATAAAGTTAAATTTCCAAAATGGAACAAAATATTATATTGAACTGAACTAGCCGTTACTTGATGGAAATCCATTTTAACTCAATAAACAAAAAACGCTTGTTTAAAATTTCCACATTTATTTTTCAAAAATAAAAAACATCACAATTCTTTCGCCAACACTGTGGCTTCATCAGATGTTTGATCTTAAATGACAATGCAACACAAACAATATTATTTAAGTACCTGAACCTATTTTTACAATTACGGTTATTATACATACAGGTGGAGTGTTCTCGAATTTTAGATATTGCTTAATAAAGATTTAACAATGGGGAACTATTTAGGTCCAATTGATCACTTAATAATATGTTGTTATCTTTTTCTTTGTTTATTTCTATACTTTCTAGTAATTAAGTTTTGTACTTTTTTGTTCTACATGTAAAATTTCAAATTTCTCATTAAAAGTATGGTTTTCCTGAATTAGATGTTTAGAATAATTTGAATTATCTTTATGATTTCTGTAACTTGATTTATGTTCATTAATTTTTTTTTTAAATGTTCTTCCCGTTTGTCCTATATAGAATTTTGAACAAATTCCACAATTTCCACAAACATCTGATGAAGACACAGTGTTGGCGAAACAATTGTCATGTTTTTTATTTTTATAAAATAAATTAAGTGGAAATTTTAAACTAGCGTTTTTTGTTTATTGAGACAAAATATTATCTTTTTACTTCCCTCGTAAAAGGGCAAAATTTACTTTTCGAGATTTTTTCAGATCTTTACATTTCAGGGTCTCTAGATTCCGAAAAACCTGTTTTCTCAATTCAGTGGAACTGTTTGTCGGTCTATCGGTCTGTAGATCTCTCCGTTCGCGGCATAGCTTAAAAACTACTTACCCGATTGATTTCAAATTTTGACCAAAAATTAAGGGTCATACATGGACCAACCGGTAATATTTTCAATATGGCGGAACAAGATGGTAGCCTGATGAAATGTTAAAAAATGTATTATTAAACAACTGATTATCTAATTTAACTCAGATTTTGCAAAAAATCAAGTGTTACACAGAAATGAACTGGTTACATTTTGGTGTGAATCCAGGATAGCAAAACAAGATGGAGGCTTAAATATAATTAAGAATCAGCTTGAAAAACTTATAGAGATAAACTGGTAAAGATATGGTCAAAGACGCCCGGTGGGGGGGGGGGGCATTTTGAAAAATATGCTCGTTAATCGCTGAACTAAAATACTAAATGCACACTATGCTCCTGAATCTGAACATTATTGCCACCCCTTAGAAATGGTTCTGCAAGCGCCCATGGTTGGGGCACGAATTCAAGATGGCGAAACAAAATAGCAGACAAAATGTTTAAAAAATCAACGTTAAAAATTATTCAACAAGCTTTAAATTTTGCAGTTAAATTAAATGTGATTTAGGGATATACTTCTACAAATTCAACGTGACGAAATAAAATGGCGGTCTACAAAATCAGTGTAAAAGCTACTTATCCAATTTATTTTAATTTATAGCCAAAAATTAAGTGTGGCATATTTAGAATCTGGCAAAATATTGGTTGTATTACTAGATGACTATGTACGGAACCAAATTGGGTCACAATTTACTATTCTTAATAAAAAGAAGGGTTAGTAATGAGAGGAGTTCGTGGTAAAGGAAATTTACCGATTTTTTAGTCGGTTTTATTTTCTTTATAAAAATTTACATTCATTTCAAAATTGAAATAATGCACCCTGGAGAAGAAATCTGAAAACGATAGGGCTAGAAGTTAGGAATATAGAAATGCTTGTTAACTTAATACTAACTTAAGTATCTCTTTTTTCAGGTTAAAGTTTACAAACGATTACATTTAGAATAATTTTATAAAAATAAAAATACATTTTGCCACATTTGCCATAATGCATATTATACAGCCAACAAGACCACAAAATAAATAAACTAACCATTGACAATTTTTATATGAGGTACAAGTACACATTTTAAATTGTCAAACCAATTTTAATTTGATTTTGATCATCATATAGGTTATAATAAATTTGCGTTAAATTTTAAGTAGTGTGTTAAATTTAAAATATAAAAATAAAAATGAGGAGAATGGTTTATTGCGCTAGTGCATGCTCTAGTAAAGTATACTGGTACACTTTCATTTTATTAATTTCTTAAAGAGGAAAAAATTTAATATATATTCTTAATGTTTGCTATTTTATAAACAGGAAGCTGACTATGGTCAATCAGAAGTGCTTATTTAAAAAAGTATAATTATTAAATATTACAGAAAAATTAGAGCAAACTCAAATGAAGGTGACACACTTTTAATGGAAATCAGAGATCTATTATTTTTTTTTAATCTCAATCAATAGGAACTAAAAAATAGGCATTTTTGAATATTGCGCCACTCCCGAGTTAAACTCAGTAAAATTACTGTGATTATATTGCTAATAATGTCGGTAATGCCAGGGATTTGTACCTAACCTAACCTAGTCTAATACCAGGTTGGTTTCTTACTGAGCCAAATCTCTATATATACAAGATGATTTGAAAAAATTGTAAAATTAATATTTTCATCATATTGTTTGCTTGTGGAGAAAGGATCTGTTGAAGAAAACCGTTAAATTTTATGGTTAACGCACTGTGTGTAGCCCATTCTCAGGACATTGTAATTCTAAGTAATTTCAAGTGCCCCTTTAACACACTTGACTGAAAATAATTAAGAGAAGAGTGACCTCGGAATTTGTTGATTGCAGAAAACTACTTTTCACACGTGTTAGGTGTATTTTATTTAACAAGTGAGTTTTGTACGACGGCGACGATTTTTAGGCAGTTTTCTCACTAGTCCGGAAAATAGTCCTTTTTCGCAAAGAAATACAGGAACCTAATTATATTTTAGCTGTTTTTTGCTTTTTCCGACTTTACTTGAATAAATAAAGTGGAATTAAGAGCCCAAATCTTGAAAACTTATCAGATCGTGCAGGTATGTTAGAGTAATTTATTAGAGATAACCATTTCAACACAGCTGTGATTAATTTCTTTTATGTAAACCGGGTGACAAGGGGACTACTACCCAGGCATTTTAAAAACGTCTTTAGATAAAAAAGATAAATTTTGGTCGACGATTGGGTTGAGTAATATGCACATTTTAGACAAAAAAAAACAAATGACAATCACTTTCGGTTTCACCGGAAACAATTGAGATTTTGCTATTTTGAATGGCAACTCTGGTATATTTTTGCATATTTGAATTCTACTAGGCTTTCGAACTAATAGAAGGTTATAATTTTAGATTTTCTGTTAACTGAAAATTGTTCTTAGAAGGTAGACCTTGATATATTTAGATTTAAAAGGGAGACATATTTTGTTCTAAGATTAACCGTTTAGAAATTACAGCACCTGAAATTATCAAAGTATTTTCTCGAAAAAAGTAAAATTTACGCAAAAGACATTAAGTTTCAAATATGTCAAAAAATTTAGTTTAATTGAGAAATTTAATATACCTATAAAGGGTAATAAACAATTTTTGTACCGTGGCATTCTTTTGAGTCGAATCTAACGTAAAGACATATACTAATAAAATATTCCATGTTATAAAAAATTCTTCCTTTACACACAGGTCTGTGCAAAAAAGTTTAGTAGGAACCTCATAAACGGAGCGATTTATTTTACGGGCTGGCTGAGAACAAAGGCAGCATCGGGGGCTCAATCTTTTAGTTTATTTATTCTGTGACAAGCCGTAGAGTAAAATGAACACCCAACTATTTTTAAAGCTATAATGCTGTCAAATTATAAGTCTTATAATTTTAAATGTATAAGTCTTATAGTTTTAAATGAATTACGATACAGTGATATTCCAAGAACTGTATTAAAAACTACAAGTCGATCTAAGTAATTTAAAAAATTTGGTTTATATAAAAACCTGATCCAATATTTATATCTGATTGAATTATTATTGTGCGTAGGATTTTATTGCGATTTAATACATTTGATTAGTCCTTCTGAATGTTCAGAAAAATATTTAAAATATTGAACAAACCAAGCTGTTACTTGATGGAAATCCATTTAAACCAAGTAAACGAACACATTTGTTCAAAATATCCACTTAATTTATTTTACAAACAATAAAACACATGACAATTGTTTCGCCAATATTGTGGCTTCATCAGATGTTAGATCTTAAATAAACTATAGGTATAAAGTACCTGAACACGTTTTTACAATTGCAGATATTATATAATTATATATTATGTAAGTAAAAATTTTCTGTTGTAGCCTAATAAAGATTGAAGAATAGGACACTATTTAAGTCCAATGGATCGTATAATAATGTTATTTTTATTATTATATATCCTTACTTTCTAGTAAATTAAATTTTTACTTTTCATTCTACATGTAATATTTTAAAGTTAGATTTCATCAAAAGTATGGTTTTCCTGAAATAAATCTTTTGAATAATTGGAATTATCTTTTTGCTTTCTGTAACTAAATATATGCCTCCCATTAATTCTTTTTTTCAAGGTTCTGCCTGCTGGTCCAATATAAAATTTTGAATAGGTTCCACTATTTAACTTATAAACAACGTATTTATTCTGTTTTTTTTTTGTTTTAATGTATATACCAAGGCTGTTGTTGATCCTAAAAGGAACAATTGAGCCTTTACTTTTAACATATGATGTTATATATGTATATATATGTATATATATATATATATATATATATATATATATATAAAGGGTGTCAAATTTTGATATTCCGATTTAATTTAGGAATAAAATACACAAAACACTTTAAATGTTATAATATTATTATATTATTTTGAAGTACAACTATTGCGGTTAATAATAAAAAATGACATCCAGCAAGTGACCCCCTCTACTTCTTTGGCATGCTAATATTCTTTTCTCAAAATTTGCGATAACATTTTCGCAGACATTCTGTCCAATTTGTCCAATTGCTTGAGTAATGTTAACTTTAAGCTGTTCAGTTGTTCGAGGATTGTTAACGTAAACTCTTTCCTTCAAAAAGCCCCATAGGAAATAATCTAATGGTGTGAGGTCGCACGACCGAGGCGGCCAGTTAACGTCAGCTCTTCGAGAAATTATTCTATCGCCAAATCTCCGCCTTAAAACATTCAGTGTTTCATCTGCGGTATGGCAAGTGGCATTGTCCTGTTGAAACCATATGTTCTGGACATCCATACCTTCCAGTTCATCCCACAAGTAATCTGTCAGCATTGTCCTGTATCGGGCTCCGTTCACAGTAACTGCATCACCGGCTTCATTCTGGAAGAAATAAGGCCCAATCACACCTCCCGCCCAAAAACCACACCACACAGTTACTTTTTCTGGATGCAGTCGTTTCTCCAGTATTTCTCTTGGATTTTCGTCACCCCATATTCTGCAATTTTGCTTATTTACGTATCCGTCAATTTCGAAGTGAGCTTCGTCGCTAAAAATTACTTTGTGAAAGAAATCGTTCCGTTCTTGCTTTCTTTCTAAGGCCCAATTAGCAAACGTACGACGTGACACATGATCGTTTGGTTTTATTTCTTGAGTCAACTGTATTTTATATGCTTTCAAATGCAGATCTTTCTTTAAAATGTTATGCAGACTCGATTTTTTAATGTTGACTTGCTGTGACTGTTTACGAACTGACATTTTCGGGCTTTCATCAACACTAGCCCTCACCGCAGCAATTTTTACTTCTGATCGGACACCACGATTGTGAACATGTTGTCTATTAGCTGTTACGGACCCAGTCTGTTCAAATTTCTTCATAAAATTTTCAATTACCTTAACAGATGGTGCTGCATTTCTTCCGAAATGCGTACGGCATCTTCTTGCAGTTTCAGCAAAACATTCCCCATTTTGGTAATGACATTTCACAATAAATACTCGTTCTTCGATGGATAATCGCTCCATGTCGACCAAGACACAACTAATCGCAAAGTTTTCTCTTTACATCTGTCACTATAAGAAAACTGTCAACTAAGATTTTTAGAAATGGCGGCCAGTTTAAATCGGAATGTCAAAATTGGACACCCATTATATATATATATATATATATATATATATATATATATATATATATATATATATATATATTACTCCATACTTTCACTTAATATAAATTAAAATAATAAAAAATATAAAAGTTCAATTGTTGCTTTTAGAACCAACAACAGCCATGGTAGATATATTCAAAATAATAAGAGAATAAGACGAAAACCAAAAAAAAAACCGAATAAATCTGGTGTTTCCAAGTAAAATTATGAAACCTGTTCAAGATTATATAATGGACAAACCGGCACAACGTTTAAAAAAAAGGAATTAATGAGCATACATTAGTTACAGAAAGCAAAAAGATAATTCCATTTACTCTAAACATATAATTCAGAAAAACCATAGTTCTGATGAGAACTTTTACATGTAGAACGAAAAAGTAAAATAATTAATTCACTAGAAAGTGTGGAAATAAACAAACATTAAAATGACAATATTAAACGATCGATAGAACCTAAATAGTTCCCCATTGTTAAATTTTTATTAGGCTATAACGAAAAATCCAGAATATTTAACTGTATCATATCCGCAATTTTGTATTACACGTTTATTCAACTGATGAGGCAATAGTGTTGACAAAACAATTTTCATAGGTTTTATCTTTTGTAAAGTAAATTAAGTGGAAATTTTGAACAAGTGTTATTGCTTACTGGGTTAAATACTTAATGTAAAAAAATCGGTAAATTTCCTTTACCCGCAACTTCCCTCGTTATTATTTTTTTTCCATTTGTTAAAAATAGTGAAGTGTGGCCCGATTTAGTTCAGTACAAAGTTACAGTATATATGTGTTACATATACTGTCTATTTAAACATTTTTATTGGGGCCATTTTGTTCCATCCTCTTGGATTCCTACCAATATTTTACTAGTTTCTTTCTACCTATACCACACTCGACTATTGGGCATAATTTAAAATAAATTCATAAGTAGTTTTTAGATTGGCACATACCGCCATTTTGTTACGTCATGTTGGATTCATACCAGTTTATCCCATTTTCACATTTAATTTTTCTGCAAAATTTAGAGTCAACTTTTACGTTGATTTTAAAAAAAAAGTTTATTTGGCCGCCATTTTGTTTTGCCATGTTAAATTCGTACCACAACTTTACTAGTTTATCCCTATATTGCATTTAATTCTTGCACAAAAATTGAAATTAATTTAATAAGTAGTATTTTCAAACTGATATTTTAAATATTTTATTAGGCCCCTATTTTGTTTTTCTATCTTGGATTTATGTCAAAATGTTACCAGTTCATTCCTATGTAACAATTGATTCTAGAGACGCTTAAACTTGAAGATATGTAAAGGCTAAAAGGGAACATTTTTTCATGATTACAAACATTTTATTTGGCCGCCATCTTGAATTAGTAACACTGTTTCACTAGTTAATTCCTATACCACAATTAGTAATAGCGCACAATTTGAAATGAACTCATTAAGTTTTTTCAGGCTGAATTTTTAAATATTTTATTAAGCCGCCATTTTACACCGTCATCTTGGATTCGTACCAAAATATTACCAGTTGATCCAACACAACAGTTTGTTGTTTGTGTAAAATTTCAGATAAATTAGATAAAGTAGTTTTTAAATAATAATTTAAAATTTGTAGTAATCGGGTAAGTACTCTTTAAGCTATACCGCGAACTGACAGACAGACAGACGAAATTGATAAAACACATTTTTTGGCATCTAGGGATACTAAAACGTAAAGATATGTAAAACCTGAAAGGGTGATTTTTTTCACGAATACAAACATTTTATTTGGCCGCCATTGTGTTCGGCTGTCTTGAATTAGTACCACAGTTTTACTAGTTGATCCCTTTAGTTATGGCACACAATTTGAAATCAATACATTAAGCTGACTTTCTACATATTTTATTAAGCCGTCATTTTATTCCGCTATCTTGGCGTCGTACCAAAATTTTACAAATTAATTCCAACAATATTTGATATTTGTGTAGAATTTGAGACAAATCGGAAAAGTAGGTTTTTAATAATAATTTTTTTAACATTTCACTAGTAAGCCATTTTGTTTCACCATATTGGATTTTAACCAAAATGTTACTAAGTCATCCCCATATGACCCTTAATTTTTGACCAAAATTTGAAGTCAATCGGGTAAGTAGTTTTTTAGCTATGCAGCGAACAGACAGAGAGACCAACGGAAATGAGAAAACTTGTTTTTCGGCATCTAAGGTCCTTGAAATGTGAAGATCTGAAAAAATCTCGGAGATTTTTTCACGATTACAATACTTCCCTTTTATAAGAGAAGTAAAAATTGATCGTTTCGGCTATTGCCCAAATTATGTAAAAAGACTATTTAAAAAACTATTAATAGATATTAAAAATAATATAATAAATATATGATTATGCTAAATACTGCATGAAGAATATGAGTTTTTAATTAGGCAGAACTACCATTCGTCACTCTTTATCAATTTACAGTACACTTCTTTCTTCTAATTGGCCCCTAAATGTACCTTTAAAATTCTGATTACATAACAAATGTCTTGGACAATTTAGGATTAAGTTTTATTTCAGTTAGTTGTAGAACTATTTAATATTATAATGCACTTAAATTTTTCTTTAATAACCAAATTTTCCTTTGGATTATTTTCTTATTATTTGTGGACACAAAATGATTTCACTAGTGAAGAAACAGTAACCAGTGACGGAACAAGTGCGCACATTTTCAATATCATTAACAAGTGTTTCTGTGTTGGATAATATAAATAGATGGAAATATAGTAAAGAAACAAAATGTTTCTTATTTCATTTTACGAAATATTTGACATTTTAATTTAGTTTATTTAGTATCCAAATAATATAAGGTTGTTCATTTTAGAGCTTATCTACCCATATTTTGTCAAAATAAGTGGGATATCCCTTAAAGAATCTTACTTGTATCGTGTTTATTTATTAGATTACCAGTGTTGGATTGGATACAGCACAGCAGTTATTTTTATCGCTATGCCATAATGTCATAAAGTCGTATGTAATCTTTCGGATGTTTTGAGATATCATGTTTTACAGCATGACAGCCAATATTTCGATTAAACAGCGACACGAACGATTAAAAGTGGTGAATTTGTTGTGTATCTGGACCGTCGATGCGAAATATAATCTATCTTTGGTAATATATGATAAGAAATGTATAAAAACATAGTAATTATCCACTGTTCTCTGTGGGAAATGATTAACGACGATGCTTTTTGCTTCCCTCGTAAAAGGGAAGTATTGTAATCGTGAAAAAACCACCCTGACCTTAAATTTTGGTCAAAAACTAAGGGTCACATGGGGATGACCTGGTAATATTTTGGTAAAAATACAATATGGCAACACAAAATGGCGGCCTATTGAAATAAAAATTTAATGTGTTATATCAGATGGTACAGATATACAGGTCACAGGGCACAAAATTAAATGATGTAAAATGACTTAAAATGTTTGATGATCCCATCTTAACATAAATTTAATCTTCGTTCGATTGTTACGGTTTGCGATGGAAATGAACGAAAAAGTAATTACATCGATTTTTGCTGAAAATGTGATCTTTTAAACACGACCTTGCAATTTGTTGTTGGCTATTCGATTCAATTGTTGTTACGTTTACCACTTCACCTCAAGTGGCATGAAATGTGTACTCTACACAGGGCGTCCCCAAAAATTTCGGATGGCCATTAAAAACAAAACTTACGTTTTTCACAATTTTGCTGGCACTAAACTTCACTTGGAACACTCTGTATAAGATAATCGTAATAGGGCATACATTTTTCATGTTTACAAATTAGTCTCCGAACGGTTTCGGAATTTCTTAGCCTTTTCTTTCTTAAAGAACATACAGGGCTACTAAAAACAGCGTATTTTCAAGTCAGTAGAGCAGTAACTGGTGTACATACATCATCTCAAACTATTAGAGGACGCCCGTACACCCAAGAGCAAGCTTAATATGCAAGTTTCAGATAGCCAAGTTTTAGTATAGAGAAAATATTATAATAGTAGAAGAAAGGAGATAGAAATGCGCGTGTATCGTTTTAAGGTGGTTGTGTGAATGTTTCAAGAAAAATTATAAGAGATGGTAGAACGGAACTTTTTTTATACGAGCAAAGGTTGCAGATAACTTTAAAAACAGTTTTGTTGACGACAAGGCACTGCCCTACAAGGCGCGCAATATCAAGGAATTCTTAAGGCGTGACAACACTGAGAAAATGGAATGGCCTACCGGGTCTCCAGATCTGAATAATATCGAGCAAGTCTGGAGTAAAAAGAAATTGTGGCTGAGACATCATGACAATGAGATTTTGAATGTGAAAAAAAATTACTGAATGTCAATAAGGGTATATGGAAAGTCATTCCTTTGGAACTCATTCAGCGTCTAACCGCGCTTAGGATTTTTAATAGTCAATATGGGTGAGCCAAATCACTATAATACTTTTGTTTACTGTTTAATGTTATTTAAGTGTTTGTGTTGTGATTTTTATTTAAACCTAAAAGTTGCTACTGAACACAATGAAATAATTGTCTACCGAAACTCATTTGTTAGATGATGAACACCCTGTATATTCAAGCAATATTGTTTCTATAACACAGTTTAGACGTTTTGGGACCACTTAAGTAATACAATAAAAAAGACTGATTTTTCAATTAGCCAGAAAATCGCATGTTTTTAGTCGCCTTGTATCTACTTTAAGAAAGATGATGGAACGGAAATTTCGAAAACGTGTCGAAACGATCAAGAAAATTATAAGATAGCATTTCTTTTTTTCATTATATTATACAAAGTTTCCCAAGTGAAGTTTAGTCTCGGCAAAATTTTGTAGAAAAAAGAAAACCATTCAAAATATGATTTTCTGTGATTTTTAGGAACGCCCAATAAATTTGGAAAATAAGGAGTTTTTCATAGCTCAAAAAAGCTGCTGAGAAACTTGCTGTTGCCTAAATTTAGTAAAGTAAAAAAGCTTAAACTTAGTAAAGCAAAAAGTAAAAAAAAAAGTAAAAAATCAAATTTTTAATAGTTAGGTATGATTTTATATTTATATATAAAAATAAATCCTATACAATTATTCTTTATTACTATCCTGCGTATCTTTAAAATTAAAGATACTTCACTCTTGACTTTTTGAATTTTTTGTCACTCTGTACATTAGATTTCAAAAATAAATAAATTTCTGGTAGTCTCAAGAATAGCAAACATTTTTATAAAGACTGATTTTTTTTTCGTAAGCCCACAAATATTGTCAAACAATCAGAAGACAGCCTGTATAAAATGTTCTTATAGATAACAGCTGTATACTATCAAAGAAAGAGAAGAAGAGAAGAGAGAAACACCGGGGATTCGGCCAAACAGTTTGAATAACAAGTTTTTAATATGATTAACTTCTTCAAGACTCTAGAAATTACATAATTTTCAGAAAATCTAAGTTTTTTTTACTAACTACGATATATAGACGATTTTGTCTAAGTTTCCAGAAACATATAAGTAATAAAATAGGGTTGATTTTGTCTACTAAAATTTTGACATTGTTTGACAAGAAAAAAAAATTTAAAACCAAAACTTTTATTTGGTATTTCATCTTTAGTAAAGGCGTATAAATTAAGGAGAACAGATGTGATGGGCGATATTAGTGTTTATTTATCGATGTCGATAGGTATCGATACCTTAGTTAGTTATCGATAACTATCGATATACCGATAAGTATCGATAGTTTTTGATATTTATTATCCATTTATTGGTATCTATATAATCCATCGAGAAAAAATAAGTTTATCGAAAATGTATCGGCAAGGCGGCATGCTAGAATTCGTATATTAACATTTGGCCACATATTTAAGAAAAATGTTATTTTCGGTGGAGGTGTAGTCAGGCAGAAGACACTTTAAAGTTGTCCGTTCGTTGCATAGTTTCTTTTGCATAACAGTCAACGTAACATATTAATAAAATATAAACAGGCGCTATTATATAGGATAGTACAGTGATATTCGTGATAACGAAGCTTTTCAAAAGTATTTTTGACATTTTTTACTCCGAGTATGTATGTAGTTTTTCGAGGTTTTTTTGTTGTTTTGTTGTTTTCAAAGAGTTAATAGATGAATAATTCTTATGAATTTTTCTACAAATATATGTTGATAGAGTTGAGATACAGATTTATTTTGACAAAAGAACTGCGGAAAAATGCGAAGTATACCCTGTATGTTTTGAACAAAATTCGAAATATTTATTGAATTAACTATATATTTGGACGTAGCTAATCTCACAATACAGTTTTTTAAACGTTATTAAGTATGTGGAATATTTTAATTTACTCTATTATTTCATGATTTTGTGTTGAATGTATGATATTTAATTTAAACCAAATTCATATTATTTCCTGTTATTTTACAGTCAATCTAGAATGTTGGGGGGGTGGCAGGAACATATTTAAATATAGGTTATTACATTTATGTTAGGAATGTTGATACTTCTATCAGAAACAAGTTGTAATTAAACTTCAAAATTTTGATTAAAAGATTCCCTGGTAGATCTTTACAGATTTTTGTTGATACGATTTTTTTCCGCTAAATATGTGTAACGCTTATACTATACGCATTTTTGGCAATTTGGAGCAAACATATTTACGCTTTCCTCGAGGTTCCTTACAGACCTGTTTTTATAGGTACGGTGAATTTTACCATTTAGCAACTTTTCCACCTAGTGCGAGTAATATTTCCATTTTCATGGAATAAATAGCTTTTTACCCGCCTATATTTAACCCCCTTAGAGCCACTCTACATAGGATAAGATGTTTTTATGTGCATGAGACGTGGTTCGCCATTTTTTTTAAATAACCAAATGCTTTGAAAGGAAAACAATTGCGAAATGTGTTACTCCCAAGGCCACTACTTTGTCAAAATAATAAGTTTTTATATAAAAAATCATGAAATCTGATCACCATTTAAAAAAATCATTCTATACAAAATATTTTTGTTTTTAGAGGGCGGTTTCAGTTAAAAGTTAAAAATATTTTAAAAGCGGGTTTACCAACTTAGAGCAACCAGGCAGCATATTCGTATCGGACGTAAGTAATTTCACGTTTGAAGATGCCGAACTACGGTTCATAAAGGACGAGAGTGATTGCACAGAGCTGTGCGATATCGTTCGTCCGATCCGATTGGCAATTAGCTGCATCAACATTGAGTCTATTATATATTTAAAATAAAATACACGCAGCCCTGTATAGCGAAACCAAATATTTTTATATAAAAAAACAAATTGTTTGTTTTCTTGTTTTGTGACAAGAAAAAAGGAATATTCGTCTTCTTATAGGACAAAAAATAGTTTTTTATAAACAATGAAAATTTGTATAAAAAAACTGACCTCGAAAAAAAAACTTAAAATAGAACATAATATTTTATTCCATCTTGGAAATTTGACTTTATCAATCCGGCGTACAAATAAGATCTAATTAATAAGCAAATCACAAAAACATTCATGTATTGAGTGTCGTAATGTCAAATACCTCAAGTGTGATGCCTATTTACTATTTTTATTAGCTTGACTCCGAGTCAAATTTCCGATATGGTATAAAATATTTATGTTTACTTTAAAGTTTTTTAAATCGGTTTTATTTTTTCTATAAAAATGTTTACATCCCCATCTTTATTTTTATTTATAAGTCTTATTAAACCGATCAGAGTCAAAGTTTACGACTCCCAAATCTAGGTTAAAATATTGGACTTTCGTAATAAAATAAACAAGTACTGGATTTCATTACGTTTATAATGTTGCTAGAACACGATTATATAATTATAGTATAAGAAGCGCTATTGATAGGGAATCAACAAATCAAAATGATTACGAGATTTGAACTTTGTATCCCTAAAAACCCGTAAACCATATGAAACACGATATTTTCGTAATCCCCTCTTTCGATTTTACCTCCTCATCAACCACACACCTCAGTTACTAACACATCAAAAAATGTCACAAAATCATTTACTAATATTAACATTCATTAGAATTTATAATTACCTACCGAAATAGCCTAACAACATATATAGTTCCCCCTCCCACTAAGTCGGGGATGTAGCTTTTACTTTTTTATTTGCACATGTATCAAATTTCAAAGAAATATATTAATACATTTTAAATTAATCGTGAAAACTCCCTCAAGGAAATAGATTGAAAATGAAGGTATTGCGTCTTTTGATTTATTTTAATATGCTTGCTATAGGATGGTGACGAGGACCCAAGCGCTACCATAAAGAATTTTTGGAAAATTCATCCAAATTGGTCAAATTTTCTTGGAATCAATGTTAATTGTATGTAAAACCATGGCAACTAATATTATATAAAAGCGTCATCTATATATATGCATAAAAAATCAGCAATACAAATTGTCAAAAATAAAAATATCTAATAAAATAGAAGTTCGTGCCCCTAAAGAATCCGATAACCATATAAAACTCGATATTTTTAGATAACCCTCTTTTTTCATTCTACACTCCACCCACAAAAGGGGAATTAATACAGTTATTTAATATTTCCAGTAACCATTAAAATTTATAATAACTGAAATAGCTTTGCAAGGAATTAGATCCCCCTCCGTAGGTCACCAGGGGATTTACCTAATACTTTTTAGTTAATTATACTTCATACACCAAATTTAAAGGCAATATGTTAAAGCGAAAAGTCTCTCGCAAAAAAATATTCAAAATGACGCCAAACCGCCATTTTTTTAATATGCTTGCTGTGAAAAATTCGTCGTATTTAATTATTTTTTTAAAAGGCTAAACATTGAATCTATAGTTCATACTATTCATTTGGTAAAATAAATATATACCTACTTATCACTTATACACTATTTTTTATAAACTTTAAAAAAGAACTTTACCAGCGCTTGGGGAATTGAAGTTTGCCGATAGATGAGGTTATCGAAAATTTCATTTTTTCCATTATGTTGCTTCGTAGGTGTGCTGTGGACAAAATATGGTATTTTTAACTAAATTCTAAGCGCTTTTTTGAAATACAAATTTTTATATTTTGTCGTCTAACCCCACTTTTTACTTGCTCAACTGGTCAAGCCGAACTTTTGTTTCCTTTTAACAGCATATGTATCTGATCTAAGATTAAACATTATCAAATCTATTTTTTCTTCATGGACCAACTTTTATCAAGATAGCATTTTGTGAAAAATCAATAATAAAAAATTTCTCGTATGTTGCAATGACATAATTCAGAGGTTTTTTGTCCTCATTGAAAATTGGCACACATGTTTGTGTACGTCACAACAAGCAATTTAAACAAATATTTACTACTCCACGTCTAGTTAAACTTATTAACGCTATTTAAAATGGTTATACATTTATTTATCAAATATTCTACAGAGGAAATGTTTACATATTTAATAAAGAGTGTCTAAAATTATCAAGTTTTTTAAGTTACTTTTATTAGGAGATAGCTACATATATACACTATTAGCTAATCAAAAAAAAATTAAAAAGTTTCTTTTTGCAAATCCTGTAACATATCACAATAAATTCTAAGCCAAGCCGGACAAAAAATCTAAGCGAAAACTCTGAGACAGAAAAGAGAATGTATGCTTGAGAGAGGAATGCTAAATTCCGTTACGTAATAACAGCGGTCGAGACAAAAGGTAGGTTAATATGGTCGACTCTCCGAAGTACTATAACACGGTATTACGGGAGCAAACGCTGGTTCCCACTCATTAATGTGTGTGTGGTAGAATTATGTGGTGCAGGTTACTTCACTGTGATACCTTACCAGTATGCTTACCAAGTGTAATTGACATAGGCACTCTGGCGGGCAGATATGTCTATTAATTCTAATGTGTATGTGTGTGAGAGAGACATGAAGGATAGACCAGGAACCCGGCAGCGATTTTACAATATATAAGCTGTTACAGCACAAAACTCGGAAACTCGAACCAGTCCTAATCTAACCTAATCCGAACTGCTCGGTATTGTACCCATTTGGTATTACGGTCTTAAAAAAGATTTTTATTTCTTTGGCCGATCCGTACTTACATTATGCTTGGTTTTTGAAGCCTGCATTTAATCGGGTGGTTGCTACTGGGAGGGTGGATATCACTAGCAGGATGAACAGCAAACATTCTTGACCAGTAGCATCGGAGGGTAATTCGAGCCGTTGTTTTCGCAATACTCTGGTGTTCCGCGTTGGCCCTGTTATGATTTTCTTCTAATACATTCCTACGATCCTTTCATGAGTCGGTCATCTCATTTTCGATGAGATCGGACGTGTCCTAAAAGTGACGATACAATGGGCTATATTAAACACAATAATCGGGAGAAATGGACGAATTGGTTTCCACTGTGGCGTTCTTTGCGGTGTACCCGTTGCATTCTTCTTGGGACAAAATCGGATCGAATAGCTTCTCGCAGTTTTTAGTGTTAACTGGGTATCGTAACAATGCGTTAACCACACGATTTAACACACTTTTACTATATTTTACAACTTCTGAAGTCTTCCTGAAGGGCTTTTAATGAAATGGAGCCATGGGGGGGAACTGGTGGTCGGTGACAACCATAAAACGATATATTTCTCAATAAGGTCTCATTTTCTTCACTCCCCAAACTATAACTAAACACTTCTTTGCGGTAACGGAGAATTTCTTCTCGCTGGCGTTTAGACTGCGACTTGCATAAGCGATCACATAAGCCCATTATCGGATACATCTGACTGCAAGACGAATTGCTTAGAGAAATTTGGGCAAGCCAATACTGAGTTTCGGTCAGGCAAATGTTTCGTTATTCAAATGCATTTTGTTGTTTTTCCGTCCGGAGGCTTTTTTTAAGGAAGCGGCTCAAGGGAGAGAATATTTGAGCGAACTTTTTCACATAACATGAGTGCCAGGAGACAACACCCAAGAATCGTCCTAAACTTTGAAGGTTGGTTAGGCGGTAATTCTATGATGTCTTAGATAACGGAGTAATTGGCATTCAAATTGAAACTTCTCTAGGTTCAGATTCAGGTTGGCCAGTCGAAGAAGGCGGAAAAAACTTCACTCAGATTATTGACATACTTTTTAAAGATTTCCTTCCCGGCTATCATATCATTCAAATAGGCAAAGTAGAAGGGATAAATCTCTGGTCCTATAATACGGTCCATCAGACGCTGAAATAATGCTGGTGCGGAGTGCGGTACGAATACAATGACTCGAAACTGGAATAGCCTCATTTCGGAGCGATAAAAGCGATAATTTGCTTGCTGCCTCTGGAAAGCGGAGCCTCCTTATACCCTTGTTTGAGATTGATTCAGGAGATAATGGGTAGGCATCTTTGCGAGAGACGACATTAACTTTTTGGAAATATATGCAAAAGCGGTGTTTTCTTCTTTCTTGCGAACTATTACTACCGGTAAACTCCCTGGTCTCTTAGAACGTTTAAAAATGCAATCTTTAAGCCTGACTTCTATATTAGTAATCTTTTGCATCCCGCAATTTTGTGAATAATATAGCTTTTTAATAAGCATGGTATTTTTCAGATAAATGTTATGTTGAAGGAAGTGGGTAGTATTTCATATTTCCTCTCAAAATGTGGTGACTCTTGCTCTAAAATTTCGGTTTACTATTATTACACCTATTGAGTCTATATAAATTAGGAGAAAATAGAGGTTTGTCATTCAGGTACACTTGACTGCAACCAAGATCCAGGTAGAGCGGATGACGGCCTAAAATATCCATTCCTAGCACTAACGGTCTGATTTTTCGACATCTTGTCTTATCATAAGTCAGCTACTAGATCTCCCTTATAAGAATTTTTCGCTCCGGTATCAATAAAAGCATAAAATTGGATGTTCCTGATACATGCGTTGGAGTTCGAGGTGTTACTTCTTCGGTGCTTGATGCACCTTCTTTCTACATCTGGAGCAAGTAAATTATGTTTATCTGTATTAATTTGCCAGGCGCTCGGAGACTAGTTGGTGGGAAGCCGACTGATTCGGGTGTTCCAGGATTAGGTCGGTATCCCTAATAGTTCTTGACAGGAAATACATATATTATCTGCTTTCATATAAAAGTAAATGAGCATAAATGTAAGGATACATTACCATTTGTAGCACTAGAGATGTCGAAAAAGTTACAGAATTGTTAGATTTTTTCTATACATTCGACACTTAAGGAAAAGCACCGTATTCATATCGCCATTCTTCCAAATAGTCGCTTGAGCACTACTTTATTTTTGGGGACTTTATAAAAATTCGATAAGGAGGCTCGAAAAAATATGTAGGTATACAAAGTCTCTTGTTTGTATAATGTTTTTATAGCTCTTTAATTTTAACTCAACATAATTGCACTATTATTACAAAACTCTACCAGGTCTACAGATGGGCTATATTAAATATTACCTATCGATAGGAGACAGCACATCACCTATCGATATATTTTATTTACTGATATGTCGATCGATAGGGATCCTTACCTATCGATAGGTATTCCTACATATCGATGGTGTATTGTAACCTATCGATATATTTACGACAAACATGTCTATAATTTGCTTATAAATATGTAATCGGTTTCTATATAACTATCGATGTTCCCGGCTACCTATCGATATTATCAGTTACTTATCGATTTCGTCGAATACCTATCGACATTATTGCTCACCTATCGGCACTTATCGATAACTATCGATTTATCAATATCTAATATAAATGCAAAAATTGGCAGGATTGTTGTACATTTTTTCGCTTGTACAAATATGGCATTACAATTAAAATCTTTTAATACTTAGATGTGTAACTATATTTCAAGAAGCCATGCGATTTTATACACCACTGCAGGTCCACAGGCGGGCTCCACTCTAAGGGGTGCTAAACCGGAGAACGCACTAAAAATCCTACTGAAAAAAACAAGATTTTAATCTAATATTGATTCCATATTATCAACTAAGACATTAATTATATTATCCTTAATATCAATGAGGTTTGGTGTAGAAATTTCCAATATTGAAAATCTGAAAACTCCTTTAACCGGAACTTCCCTAAATCTTTTAAACAGTTTATTTCGCCGCCATTTTATTCCTCCTTCACGAATTCGTACTACAATTTTTACCAGTTTATTTCTATTTTACACTTAATTCTTGGAAGAAATTTTAAATAAAACTAATAATACCGGCTTTATCATTTAGGACAAGTAAAAATACGAGATTTTGATATACATACTAAATTTAAAAAATAATAACTTTTTTCTAAATTTTAACACTCTGTATTTGCGCACACATATTTATTAAAACTATATTTCTTGTAATGATCCAAAGAATCATTTTGTAGAGTTTTCAGCAATTCTAACTGCAGCTAAAATTGGACCAAAGATGCCACAGGTGTGTATCAAAATATTTGTTTTCTCGAAAACAACTTGTCATCTCATAAAATACTAAGAGGCATTTTTTCTGAAGCTAGTAGTTTTTTTTCAAAAATGAGTGGAGTACTATTTTTTTTATTAAGAAGTCAGTGAGGGTTACCCATACCTACGCCCATGATTAAAGTGAAAACTGCTGAATACTGTAACAATATAGCTTTTAGATACCTACGAATTTGTACCAAATCTTAATCAAATAACTCTTACTATTTCGGAATTACTAAAAAAATAATATTTTTTTGTAAAATTTTGACACCCTGTGTCTTGAAAAACAAACATCTGCATACCCATATTTATATGAACTTTTCGTCTTACTTTCTTACAAAGAATCTCGCTTTAAAGGTTGCCACATGTTCTTCGAAACACTGTATGTTACACTAAAGTTTTTAAACTGTAAAAAAAATAAAGCAAACAATGAAATTTAAAATATATAGGTACGCGGGCGCCGATAACCCTTACCGGGGTTCTGCAACACTGTAGCAATAAAATTCCCTTAAAGGGACTGAGGGAGAAACTATAAAAATATAATGAATATTCAGTAACGAATGATTTTATTCCTAAAATACACCACCTAAATAACAAAGAGATGCAAAAACTACGAAAAACTAATCTAGACAGAGGAGTGAACAAAATAAAGATAAATATCCAGTTATATCAACAGGCGCTAGCATAAACTTTTCATAGGAATATTTTATACTTTTGCTTTTTTATAACCAAAACATGCCGAAGCATTATGAAAAATAATATTTTTCTTAAGTTATTTTTAGAGAGGTTTATACTGGTGCTTAGTAATCGTAATATTTCATGATAGAACGGTGGGCTTTGCGAATTTTGCTTTGAAAGCTCTCAGTGTAGGTTTCCCGCCTGTAATATGACAGACACAGCTTATATATGTACAATAACGCCCCATAACAAAAGGTATTGATTTAACCTATTAAATAATTACCCGTACATGTTATTTAATCCCTTATGCAATTTTAAATTTTATTTTTAAATTTTAGTAAATAATTATGATCATAATATATATTTTGTTCCATACTAAATATTCTAATTATTAAATCAATGCAATCTGGATTTTAACAGTACTTAAACACAAACCTTCTTTCTTTACATTAAAATTGTTCAATTTCGATGATTAACTTAAAATTGAGGGTTTTCCTTTTGAAGATATTAAACCTTATAAAAAAATTACCTCACTATATAGGTCGCTGGTGGTGCAGTACTGAAATATTAACAGAATTTGTTTACTTTTACGGTGGTATAAGGTATAAGATGCTGGTTTACAGGTTTAATGTTTTGGCACAGCTTCCTATGTACATGGTGGGTTCTAGTTTCTAGCTCCATCTGCTCAGGTTCGGTCTGAAGTACGATGTGATTTTTTTAAACTTTTTTTTTATAATAAAGTTAGGTAAAATTAGGTTTGGTATATATTCAATAAGCCAAAACAAATTTAAATTAATTTCTAAATAAATACCCATACTTGTTTTGATTTACTAAACTATAAATCGTAGAGTCTAGCTCGAACTGTGTCTTATCTGGTTAAAAAATATCTTTCACAAGTTTACTGCAATAGACATGAAAACACCACATACAAGAGTAGAATTAAATAAAATTATCTAAATTATTCAATATGTTTTAAATCAATTTACCACAAAACATAAACAAATATGTTCACGTTGCCATGATAAATATGCGACGAAGGACAATACGAAGTAATAAAATAAATACCTAATTTAAAACGAACAAAACTATGTCGCAACAAATATTTCTGGTAGAAGAAAAATTCAATAATTTTTTCTACAGCTAAAAAATCAAGTATCTTGTCAGGCATTCTTATTTATGTTCAGTAAGGATTATTAAAAAAAAAGGAAAAATGCTTTTTTATATTTTAACTATAACAGAAAATTACGAGTAAAAGGAGTAATTATTATTATATTTGTATATTTTTGAACTTTTAGAAAACTACATAGCTTTTTGTTATAAATACATTTCCAATTAATAACGCGGGCATAATTATACAAAACGAAGTTTGTTACATTCTAAATAACAAATTGCTACTACATCATAAAGCCTCAGAGATACGGAAAGCACTAAATAAAAGCCTTAATATTTCAATTTCAATTACAAATCTTTTTATGCAATAAATTGTAAAATGCCGAAATAAATATAGCTTTAGAAAAAGAACTTATACCTAGAAACCACTTAGCCTTTTAAAATAATGATAATGGGAATTAAGAAATAACTTAAATATAATTTTCAATAAATAGATATTAGAAAATAAGACAGAGAACAACAGATTAAAACAAAGTTTAAAGAAATAAAAACATAAAATAAAATGAAATTGGTGGTTTAAAACTCTTCAGTGCTATAGGGTTCTACGGTTAGAATTAAATCAAAACAACCCCTCCTGAAATTTTAACCTATTAGTGCTATAATCCACTATCTACTAGCTTCAGTACAGCACTTCTAAGATATTCTAAATTTTAATGACACATCAGGCATGAAATAGAGCCAAATATAAATTAATATACATCCACTTGATTATTTCGGTTGGCTTATACGTAAATTTGCTGTCTATTGGCCACCTGGTTTTTCTTCTGCTCGACTGGAACCAGCTAATGCATGCTGTCTTGAAACAAAGACGACTGTAAGAATGAAGCGCGAATATTAAAATATTAAAGGACCTAATTCGTTAACAAAAACTTTTTGCTTCTTTAAAATTATATTCTCATATATATATATATATATATATATATATATATATATATATATATATATATATATATATATATATATATATATATATATATATATATATATATATATATATATATATATATATATATATATATATATGTTATTCATTCCGGGTGTACATCCGTTCATTACTGTCGTTCTGAAAAGAACAGTTTTGCTGACGTTTCGCCAAAATCACATTTGGCATTTTCGAAGCTTTCTTTCTCGCGTCCGAATAGAGACTCTATTCGGACGCGAGAAAGAAAGCTTCGAAAATGCCAAATGTGATTTTGGCGAAACGTCAGCAAAACTGTTCTTTTCAGAACGACAGTAATGAACGGATGTACACCCGGAATGAAAACACATTGTATTTTTCCATCCGTGAAGGAGTAAAAATCAACACATATATATATATATATATATATATATATATATATATATATATATATATATCTATATATATATACATTCGATATTATCACCAAAATACGACAAAGCAACATCGACCATCAGAATCTTAAAAGAAATATATATATAAAAATAATGACCTAGAAATTTGTTGTGGCATTTGTGGGTCTTCGCTCATAAATATGGTTTTGTATGGTCCAAATTATTCACAATTTCTCTCACTTGTTTCTAATAGGTTTTATCTAAGCTGTAATGCATTAGTCCTTTTCTTTCAAATGCGGCGTTAAAGATATCTGAGTGTCGTTCTTCGAATTATTTAGGGACTGAACATTGACTTGATAATACTTATACTTAGTAATATGTACTGATGCCAATCAGTGGCGTGCCATGTAGGGGGCCCCCTCCGCTCCTAAACGACCGCCGCCCTACGAAATAAAAAAACACGCGGTAATATTGCTCAACTGTGGCTGGGACGCCTCCAGAATCCAGATAGTTCAGTCCGCATAACCGAAATTTGCTGTTTAGTGTATGCTCTAGGTTTCCTTATTATAAACCCGTTTATTTTTGGTAGATTTTTGTTTTTAAAATATTCATCGTGAACAGTTTCGCTTTAATTCTTTAAAGTACTTAAAATAAGCAATTTAAATAAAACTAAAATGAAATGTCAGGAGCTGCGTATCGCAGAGAGACACGACAAAGGTTGCTCCTTGCTTCTGGTTTAGCACAAAGAAATGATAAAAATATTCTACCAAAATTTCTGTTACAAGAAAAATTGGAGTAAGTACCTACCTTGTGATTATTGTTAGTAATTTTGATATGTTATAATAAATTGAAAGCGTACCTATTTTGTTTTTCTTTTTTAATCTTTTATTTGAGAGAGAGAGAATTTAGGGTTTATTGTGGGCGCATCGGCATCTAATGACCATTTAGCGCCCTGTTCATGAAATTGTATCTTTATATTTTGTTATATAAGTTAGCTTCCTTTAGGAATTGAAGTATTATAATATATGTGTTTTGTATTGGGTTCGAGAATATCAGGTAAATGTGTGTTATTTGATATATCATATTTTATTTTTAGGGCTGTTAGGAAACTGCATTGTAGGAATATATGTTTGATAGACATAATATTATTGTTTCATAGATGGCAAATAGGGGGGTTTTCTTTCTTTAGAATAAATGAATGGGAAATGTTTGAGTGGCCTATTAATATTCTAAAGATTACTGATTGATCTTTTCTATTAAGATTAACTTTTAGATAAGGAAAGGGGATAGTGGGAATAATTTCTTGAAGTTTATTGTTGCTTTCATTTAGGTCCCATTCTAGTTGGAATAGATCTCTAATTTTATTTTTAATTGGTGGTATAAGATCTTTATAATACAAGATGTGTGGAGTTAATGAACAGATTCTTATGGCTGATTTTGCCATAATGTCCACTATTTCGTTTCCTTTTATTCCTATGTGACTAGGAATCCAGATAAAACATATGATGTGTCCTCTTTGGTGACATTTAGTTAATTGACTTAAAATGTTTAGAACTGAAGGGTGATCATGATGATATTTATTGAGTGAAAGGAGTGCGCTCCTAGAATCAGATGCTATAAGATATTTATCTATCGAAGAGTTTGCGATATGTAAGATGGTTTCTTCAATAGCGTGAAGTTCTGCAGTAATTATGCTATTATTAGGATTAAGGTTACATTGCTTTGAGAAATTACAAGAATAAAAAGCTGCACTTGTTTTGTTATTAGTTTTAGAACCATCAGTATAAAAAATATTCAAGTATCGGTATTTATTATTAATAATATTGTTTAATTCATTTTTGATGATTTTATGATTTGTACTGTTTTTATCAAATTTGGACAGAGAGAGATTTAAATATAGTTCTGGATATATCCAGGGAGGAAAGTAGTGATTCGGACTGGATATTTTAGAGGAAATTTTATGTTATATAATCTGGATAGTTTTCGGAATTGAATATTGGGTGGGATAGTTTGATTTCTACGGATATACGATTCCTCAAGAATTGAGGGGTGAAAAACTAATTATATGGAGGGGAATTAAAGTTACACCAAAGTTTAGCAGCGTATTTTAGTAATAGATACGACCGTCTTAGATATAGAGGGGGAGTACCTGTTAGGCAGTTTAGACTGGCAATAGGACTGGTAGGGAAAGTTCCAGTTGCAAGTCTAAGACATTTATTTTGAATGGGTTCTAAAATTTTAAGGTATGAAATTCTTGCTGAGGCACAAATTGAACTACCATAGTCTATCATTGATTTAATTATTGAATTATATATTTTAAGTAGGCATTCATAGTCGCCACCCCAATTAGAGTTAGACAGCATCTGTAAACGATTTATGTCATTTAAGCATTTGGTTTTGATGTATTTGAAATGTTCCCTCCAATTCAGTTTACTATCAAGCCACATACCGTGGAATTTGTGATAGGGAGAATCTTCAATGTGAATACCATTCAAAGTTATGTTGCTTGTATAATGGAAGAGTCTTTTGCTGCAAAAATAAGTAATTGAGGATTTATTGGGAGAAAAAGAGAAGCCATGTTTACTGGTCCATTGAGTAAGAGAATCCATACTCCTTTGTATATTTTTTTCACAGATTTGATTGCTAGGGGAGGAGCAGTATATGACTATATCATCAGCATAAATTCGATATCGAACATATGGAGGGATAAATTTTCTTATACTGTTTATCGCTATTATGAATAGAGACGGGCTTAAGACTGAGCCTTGTGGAATGCCCTTTTCTTGTACTTTAGGGTCTGATATTGAATTATAAATTCTGACTTGGAAGGTTCTTTTTGCTAGAAAGTTCTGTATAAAATGAGGAAGATTTCCTCGTATTCCCTATGAGTGTAAGGTTTTTAGTATATTAAATCTCCAAGTAGTGTCAAATGCTCGGACTAAATCAAGAAATGCCGCTATCAAGTGATTGTTTTTGATAAAATTTTAATAATAATAAAAATTCATGGATGTCTATGGATAGCCCTTGTATATGATCGATCGTGGATAATCCTCTTCGGAAACCATATTGGTTTAGATCTATGAGTTTGCGCTTTTCTAAATACCAGATAAGTCGATAGTTTATTATTCTTTCTAGAATTTTGCCAAGATGATTAATGAGAGCAATAGTGCGATAGCTGCCAAGAAGGGAATGAGGTTTACCAGGATTGATAATGGGGATGAGAATTGAATGACCCCATGATCGTGGATAAGATTTTTCATGCCAAATTTTATTGTAATACTCAAGAAGTTGAAGAAGTGCTGTCTTAGGGAGATTGGAAATCATGGGAATTAATATATCGTCTGGGCCAGGAGCGCTATTGCGACTACATTGAATTGCATATTTTAATTTTTTTTTAAACGTTTAAACGTTATTGGAAAGTTATATGAGAAATTTATATCACTTTTAAAATTGATTTTTTTGTTTTTCCGTATTATTTTTTATTGGGATGAAAGACGGATCAAAACTATTAGTGACACAAATATTTTTGTAGTGATTTGCAAAAACATTGGCTATTTCTTTTGGGTCGTCAATCCATGGATTATTTTGGATTATTCCATTAACGCTATTAGAAGGTCTTCCCTTTAATCTATTGATTTTCGACCATATTTCTTTACTAGATGCAGAAGGGGAGACAGAGGAAATATATTTCTTCCAAGATATTCTTTTTGCTTGTTTGATTATTCTATTAACTTTGGCTCTTGATTTTTTGAATTGAATGAAGTTTTCAGAAGAAGGGGAATGTTTAAATTTATTTAAAGCACTTTTTCTTTCTCTTATTGCTATTTTGCATTCTTCCGACCACCATGGCACTGGAGGCTTGTTTTGATTAATTGTGTTAATAGGAATACTAAGATTGGCTGCATAATTGATACTGTTTATAAACGACGTGAGGAAATCTTCATTTTTCGGATTAGCCTGACATTTAAAAATATTTTTGTAGTTTTCCCAGTCTGCTTTCGCTAGGTTGAAGACTTTTTTTTGTACATTATTTGCAGACCAAATTAAAGACTGATTGAAATTGGATAGTGATCACTGCTATGGGGGTCTTCGTTGATTTCCCATTGATAGTAACTTACGAGAGAACTGCTACATAGAGTTAGATTAATAACGGAGAGGCTACCTGATGCTGAGCTAATAAAAGTGGGTGCCCCATTATTGAGTATGTGGAGGTTAAACTTTATTGAAAGATCTTGTATTATTTTCCCCCTACTAATTGTATTTTGAGATCCCGATATTGTGTTATAAGAGTTGAAGTATCCACCTAGAAAGAAACGGGGAGGAAGTTGAGATGTAAGATTATTTAAAGATACTGCTTCAATAGGCATCGCATTCGGAAGGTATATTGAACAAAGGGACAGGTTGGGGTGATTTAGCCTGATAGCAACTGCTTCATAGTCAGTATTGAGGTGAATAAGATTATATTAAAGAGATTTGCTGATTAGGATTGCTACTCCTCCAGATGCTCTGTTAGCATTAATCCGATCCTTTCGGACAATATTTATATATAATATAATTTTTCATTTTGAATGATGAATTAGGGGTAAGATTTGTTTCTTGGATAAGAATTATATGAGGTTTGTATCTAGCTATAAGGAGTTTGAGGTCCTCAAAATTGTTGTTTAATCCAAGAATATTCCATTGTAAGATTATGGGATGGAAGATTATGAAGAATTTCGGGGATCCTTGTTATTACTCTTTTTTTCTTTAGATGTTGGGCGGGACCTATTTTTGTGACTATTTTCTGATGATTTTGAGGATTTTGAGGATCTACTCCTGTTGTTAGAATTAGGAGTGACTATTTTTATTTTTATTATCTGGGTAGGGGGGATGTAGGGAGGGGAAAGAGGGGAGAGATGGGTAAGGATGACTTAGATCTATGAGTTTCGGAGTAAAATGTAGGCGGGGGGGAGTTGGGTATATTACTTATGTTATTGTCTTTTTTAAGAATACTGGCAAAAGATTCTGTTGGGTTTTGTGCTTGATACATACGTTTAGCAACATTATATGGAATTTTTTCTATAGTTTTAATTTTTTGAATTTTAAATTCCCTTTTATAAACAGGAGAATGATTTTCAAAGCAATTAACACAAATTTGGGGGGAAGCATTCTTGTTGTGCATGGGATTCCTTTCCACAGAAGGGGCAGATTTCTTTTCCATTACATGTAGAGGAATGATGACCGAGCTTTTGGCATTTAAAACATCTAAATGGTGGAGGGATATAAGGTTTAACTTTTATTTTAAGGAATCCAGCAAATATTTGACTTGGAAGGAAGTGAGATTTAAAGGATTTAAGGATAATATTTGGTAAAATTTCTTTTGTTTTTGTTAGTATTCTTTTGATAGCTATGACTACAAATCATTCTGAAAGTTCTTCATCAGAACATATCATCAGGTCTCTGCTAAATATAATGCCATTAGTATGATTAAGAGATTTGTGAGGTTCTACTATTACTTCATAATTATCTATATGAGTTATACATTCTATTTTTTTTGAAGATTCAAAGTTGGAAGCTTTAATATATAATGTACCATTTTTTAGGCGTTTTATATCATTATCGTATCCTATAACTTTTGTTATCTGTGTATGAAGTTTAAAAGGACTCATCAGTAAAACTTCCTTCTGTTTTTTTAATAATGAAATATTTAGTGTAATTGAAACTTTCAAAGAATAGTTCCCACCCAGAAGAACAGTTCAGTACTGCGGGGTCTTTTATTTGAATGCGATAACGTGAAACATTTTATTTAAATGTTTTGGTTTTGTCTAGACCCACACCCACAAATCGAGAGCAAGATTCAGGTTGTTCTTCGAATACTGATTTAATTGTAAATATGGAAATAGGAAACAGTAGTAATAAAGTGGAGGGTAGTTCGGCAGATAGCGTTAGTGGTGATGTAGAAATAGAGATGGAGGAAATTGCTAGTAATGATAACACCAGTACGAGTAGTAGTAGCAGTAGTGCCGATCCTGGTGAGGGTATATTCTGTATATTGAAATAGAATATTTTATTATGGAGAATAATTGTAGTTTTTGAGTAGTTTGACATTATGTGATACCTACCTATTTTTCGAAATTCATAGGAGTTTGTATAAAACGCTACTTAGCACAAATTCTCAAGTTTAAAATATAAGGATTTTTAGAGTTAAAGTTAATAAGCACAAAGTTCGTATTTTCAAAATCAGTCAAGAATTGACGGTTGCTAACTGAAAATTTGAAATACGGAGGTATTAAAAATTCACGTTAAATTTACATAAAAACTGTTAATAGATCTAGATTTCTAATACTACAAAATCCTCAAGTTCGTAACAAATGCTGTGCAATTGGTTCTACAATTATTATTAAGAACAATATTTACAAAATGTTCTTAAAAATAAGAAACACTTGGTATTTAAGAAATTGTCGATTTTTAAATTGAGGGAATTTTTGGCAACATTTTCTACAGATTTTTTAAAGACACGCTAAACAAAAATGAGTTAATGTATTGTTTTTAAATAGTGGTATTTAAGTATTCTACAGTCTATAGTACTTACCTATACCCAGTTGTAAGTACTTTCGCAAGTACGAATGTCAAAGTTAGTACTTTTTTTTAATTTTAGATCCCGTTCCGCCTTTAAATTCAAAAGAAAATAAATCTTTGGAGTCAGAATATAAGTATCAGAGTGATCCATACTTGTTTAAATATGTGGATTTGAGTACTGAGTTAATTCGAAAACTGGTGTCTATAAGCCCCTGTCAACCAAGTCTTAACGATGGGTTTACATTGTTTCCGACAATTGACAATCGCCGATTTCAAATTAGTTGGTATAAATTGGATGGAAATATTCGACTATGGTTTATTTATTCTCCTAGAGCAAATTGTCTCTTTTGTTATTACTGCTGGCTTTTAAGTGGTTCTAATAAATCGGTCTGGGCAGATGCACTTCGAGGATTTAAAAATTTCAAAAAAGGACCCGAAAAGATAAAGCAACACGAAGAAGGCGAATTACATAGATCCCTTACTAACAAGTTTTTTGTGATGAAACTGCGTTTACTTCAAAACTCTACCGTAATTCAGGAGCAATTGAAATTAGAAAAAAGTGAAATTCTGAAGAACAGAGAAGCGTTAAAACGGTTGATAGATATAACATTGGATCTTGCGAAGCAATGTTTACCCTTACGAGGCCACGATGAGTCAGATACAAGTAAAAATAAGGGGAATTTCTTAGAACTTGTTGATATTCGCAAGTCACTTAGAAAATGCATCCAAAGTCTCGAAATATACCAGTAATCGAATACAAAATGAGCTAGTGGATCATCTGGCTCTTGGGGTCCTAATTGACATTGCAAATGATATTAAACAGGCAAAATATTTTTGTATTATCGTAGATTCAACGCTTAACTATAATAAAAAGGAACAGTTATCTTTATCGTGCCGATTTGTCAAAAAATTTGGTATACTAGAAGAAAGGTTTCTTAAATTTATTGATATTCCTGATGGATCTGCTGAAACTTATTTCCTTACAGTGACTGAAGAACTGAAGAACCTTAATATTGACATAAAAACTTTATCGTGGTCAGGGATATGACGGACTGGACATTTAAATGGGCTTCAGTCTAAAATTAAGAATATTGTTCCAGAAGCTGTTTATATACACTGTTGTGCGCATAACCTTAATCTCGTTCTCATAGATGCAGTAAGTTCTAATGCCAGTCTTCCGGTTCGTCTCGTCGAATGCAGACCTCTGTGTTATTAACATAAGTGGTTCCACGTGTTCGATTTTGCTGCTTTATTTCGGGGGGAAACGGGAGACTCAACCGCTCAGTGTGGAAACTAAAGACCCCGCTAGAAAGGGAGCAGACGCTGTGAACGTGTGAGGCCTAGTTGTTCTTGCATTCTATCCCGTTCGTCTGCCGCAGTTCTACAGAGAATATTAGCGTAATGGCCGCTACGTGGCGTGAGTGGGAGGGGTAAGGGGATAGCTTGAAAGAAAGGGTCATCTCGTGATATCAGTAGTACTCTCAAGGGGCACCTAGTGCATGCATTTCAAAAATTTAAAGAGGAAATATTAAAAATTATTTGAAAAATTCAGGGTATTCGGGAGCTTAGAGCTCGCCATCCGGATATCCTACCGATAACGTCTCTAAACTGGAATAAGGTTCAGGGTCAACTTCGAGGGTCGCCGATTTAACGACTCTGAGCCCCGGACGGAGAGCAATCTGGCGACTGCCTTGTAGCAAAGCTACAAGGCTGTCCTGTTATGTAACAGGATAAACAGGAATGAAGAAGAAGAAGTTCTAATACTGAGGTTAAGTTGTTCTTAGCTATATTAGAAAAGTTTTACGTTTTTTTTACAGAAAGTTTTCCTCGAACAAATCTTTTCAGAAAATCCCAAGAACAACACTCAGAAACTTTGGTGGCAAAATTATCTTTGAAAAAACTTTCAACCACTAGGTGGGCAAGTCATTCTAGAGCAGTTAATTCATTCTATGTTAATATTCATATCATTGAAGAAACTTGTGAGAAAATTCTAATCGGCGAACTAAAAAACGTTACTGCTCAACAAACAGCAGATGTATCGGGAATATTAAATATTATAGAAACTTTCGAATTTAAATTTCTGTTGTCTTTTGTATCTACAAAAAATGATCTAATGAGTATTAGAAATAATGAGAATTTTACAAGATTTCAAAAAGATTAACTAATTTGGAGGATAATGATGAAAATCGAAAAAGTCTTATGGATCTACAAATATTTTATAATAAACACATCGGGACATCTATAGTCGATGAATATAAACATTTTTCTGCCCTAATAAGTAAAGGAAGGGCCAGCCATAACATACCAAGGATATCTGTCTTTCTTAATTTCCAATAATTTAGAACCATCATACCCATCTTTGTGTAACCTTTTTAGAATTTTTTTACAATAGCCACTAATAGCGCTGGTGCCGAACGCTCTTTTAGTAGACTTGCGAGGATCAATAACTATCCAAGATGTACCAGCAGCCAAACCAGAACAAGTAACTTGGCATTATTAAGCATTGAAGTTGAGAAGGCACAACAACTTAATTTCGATGAAATTATTGATTCTCTCAAGTCCGTAAAAACGAGACGATTGGAGCTATAATTTCTAGTTTACACACGTAGGATTTGTATTACGTATATATATTAAATTTTTTTTTGATATTCATATATTTATTATATATTCCTAATATATTTTACGATTTGTTATTTTATGACACACTACGATGTCACATGGCCCCTAAATACTACCGTGGGTACCCATCTTGAGGGATGGAATATATAGCTGTTTAATCCGGGTCAATGCCGCCCTTAATTTCGCTTGCCCCCCCCCCCCCGCCCCTAGACCCATGGCACGCCAATGATGCCAATAGTTATCTTATAGTTTTTATAAATATATAATGTTTCAAAAGGTATAACTTCGCAATTTTAAACTTAAAACAAGTCTGGATCACAACATTAAAGAAATACGTATAACTAGCGGCCAAAAGCGCTTGGTTCTCTTAATAGCGGTATGTTTTATGAAAACACGAGAATACCACTAAGTTGATGATTAATACATTGTCTACATTAAATTAACCTAAATTTTAGATTTAGCCGCCCTACAGACAGTAATTGATGCTCCTAGGGTGTAACCCAATTGAGACAATATTAAAGGGAGAGAGGCAATTGTGTATGCGTAAGTAATATATTCGTTCACGAAAACTTGCGGCAGAAACACATTAGATCTTAGAGCTTCACAGGGATTAGATATTATAAACAAATTAGAAAAATTTAAATTAAATGGGTGGTAATGCAAATGCATTACTTATTCAAAAAAAAATCGGTAAACCATTAGTTTATTGCTTTTCAACTTTCTACTTGCGTAGATCTTTGAATTCCTGCGTGTCAAAGTCGGGAAATAAATATACACGATACCAAGTGAATAGTTCTAAATTGTACGTTAATTTAAATTGTTTTTTTTTTTTTGATAAATAATGATTTAAAACTATAGTAGTTGTGTGGGTTATTTATTGGTATATTTTCGATGATATGAAATCTACCAAGCCTTTGGGAAGAAATTTTAAAAGAAGAAGTACAAGTACAGAAACTAGGCGGAGTCGACCAGTCATGTTCATCATTTAGTTAAAAACCCAGATGACGAGGATTTTCTATCTGAGCACTTTTATAACACGGACACAGAACAATCTATTTCGGTGATGAATGATGCCTTCCTGAGGGGAGGGGGGCAAATATTTACGTTTGGCAACTAAAAAAAATCTACATAAGGCAACAAATAAAATTCACACTTATATAATTGTGGTAATGCCTTATAAAATATTTTTTGCGCACAAACATTTTGCTAGGGTTATTAGCTCTGGAGGAGCATTTGCCTTGGTTTGTCACCCCCCTCCCCTAAATACGTCACTGACCCTAGGGCGTAGTGGCACAAACTATCCCTTATATTCTGGAAAACATAGAACTAAGGGGTCAGTATACACACTCAAAAGAAAACTATGTAAAACTGCCCACCAAAATATAGTCACACAACTGCCTGGTGTAAAAGGAATTGCTAAACATGCTAAAATGATATTAGAATGCTAGAAACTTTTCTGACGAAATAATTCAACATATCACAGATTTTACAAATAACTTGATATAATGAGACTATCATATGTTATTAAGAAGCTTTGTTAACCCACTGATTATGTTGAAATTAGTGCATTTTTAGGCCTTTTTTTATTTAGCGGGCATAAAAAGAGCTCAACGAACTGTGGAAACGGATGAAACGACTCCAGAATATTTCGCAACCACAGTGTCACAGCATCGTTTTATACCTTAGTGCAAGCTATCAGATATGATCACAAAGACACGGAATGAACAAAAACACATAATCTTGCTTCTTTCTATGCGATTCATACTGGATCAATTTATTGAAAAATGTGTACATCCTATAGTGTCGGTACATATGTAACGACAGAGATATATATATATATATATATATATATATATATATATATATATATATATATATATATATATATATATATATATATATATATATATATATATATATATATATATATATATATATATATATATATATATATATATATATATATATATATATATATATATATATATATATATATATATATATATATATATATATATATATATATATATATATATATATATATATATATATATATATATATATATATATATATATATATATATATATATATATATATATATATATATATATATATATATATATATATATATATATATATATATATATATATATATATATATATATATATATATATATATATATATATATATATATATATATATATATATATATATATATATATATATATATATATATATATATATATATATATATATATATATATATATATATATATATATATATATATATATATATATATATATATATATATATATATATATATATATATATATATATATATATATATATATATATATATATATATATATATATATATATATATATATATATATATATATATATATATATATATATATATATATATATATATATATATATATATATATATATATATATATATATATATATATATATATATATATATATATATATATATATATATATATATATATATATATATATATATATATATATATATATATATATATATATATATATATATATATATATATATATATATATATATATATATATATATATATATATATATATATATATATATATATATATATATATATATATATATATATATATATATATATATATATATATATATATATATATATATATATATATATATATATATATATATATATATATATATATATATATATATATATATATATATATATATATATATATATATATATATAAAATGCCAAATGTGATTTAGCTGTTCCTAATCATGAAGTGAAAAAAATACAAATATTTAATTTGAATTAAATCTGTCATTTTCAATCCTTTCTGAAATTCTTTTTTTTCTAACTTTTAGACTAAATATGGGTTTTGAAAGGGTCATTATCTCGAAACGTTTCTGTCCGTTTTCGAATTAGTAGCCGATATAAAAAATATTTCCTTGTTATTAATTAACATTTAATAATAATAATAAACGTCTTTTTATTTTTAATCAATTTCATATACAATAATCATTTTTATAAAATAAACAAAATATTTAATAAAATAAACACAATATTTGATATTCAAGCCATCAGTAGGCGTAGTTTAGCTTTGGGTACAGCTATTCTTACACTTAACCTAATGATGGCAACAAAGTGTACTAATTAATATATTGAAACAAAAATTCAGACACAATTAAAATAAAAACCTAGTGAAATATACACAATTTAAACAGACAATTTGCATATTAGAAATAGAGAACGTTTTTGTGCTAAAAAGTGTTAAAATTATTACAAAAATTCTTCAAAAAAGAAAAAAACTTTGTGTATAAAAAACACAGGTTTACCAATAAAATTAGAAAACATCAAAGGAAAGAAAAAAAAAACAGGGAAATAAATATACAACACATTAAACTGATCACAAGATAAAACTATAAAAATAAAGCATAAAATGGATTACTTATTTACATTTTGTTCTCTTCACTTAGAATTATGTTTTTGTATTTTTTCTTGAAAGCTTAGGGGTTTTTATTTCAGGAGATAGGCTATTATAAAAAACCGACGCTTGGTAGGAACACTTCTGACATGTGGAAGCTTTACGTCTAGGAACGGACAAAGAGGTGTAAAATCTCGTGTTAAGGTTGTGTGTTTTATTCCTAAACTGTAGTTTTGCTCTTAGGTATGGGCTTTTTCCAGTTATCATTACTAACTGGACAAATCCAGCGAAGTGCAGTTTCCTTCTCTTTTTCATGCTTAGCCGTCCTAGTTCTCTCATTTTAGTAGAAACATGATCGAACCTGCGAAACCAAAAACAAATCGGAGCGAGAGTTTTGTACTTTTTGAATTCGGTTTTAATTTTTTATGTCCTGAAAGGGCCCATAAACATGATTAGAATAGTTAAAAAAGGACAACACAATAGCCTCCGCCAGTTACACCCTCAGCTTTTCATACAACAGCCCACGATTACTATATAACAATTTTAAATTCATGAAGGATTTCTGCAGCAAACTTGTAACGGGAGTGTTGAATATCAGTCCAGAGTCCAAGTGGAATCATAAAAATTTTACACAATCTTTCACTGGCATCATACTATCACCAATCCCTATTTGTATTGCTCTATGGACACTGCCTGGTTTTCTTCCTGAAAAGTAAGTGACAGAACATTTATTTGCATTTAAATGCAAATTAGGTTTAAAGGAAATGCTTGCTAAACTAAACAAAAGCTGTGTGTCATCAGCATATATTTTACAAGATCAGTACCTAATACAATCGAGAAAATCTGTCGTATAAAAATTGAAAAGCAAAGTCCCAAGTATTGAGCCTTGTGGCACTCCAGATTTTATAGGGCTCATTTCTGAGGCTCTGTCGTCAAGCGCCACAAACTGTCGACGTTCGATCAAATAGGATGATACAAATCGGACCGTTCCTTGAGAAAACCCATAGTACCGAAGCTTCGAACAGAGTAATGAGTAATTTGTCGTATCAAATGCCTTTGAGTAGTCCAGTAGAACCAGAGCCGAGACTCTATCGTCATCAAAGTCGCCGACAATGGTGTCTACAACCTCAGACAGCACCGCAGATGTACCAAAACCCTTTCTGAAGCCAGACTGGTTGCCTGGAATGATTTCTCTCTCTTTTTCTCCGCAAATCCCATCATTTGGTCTGGGACAATTCTTTCCAAGATCTAGAACAAAACCGGTAAAAGACTTATCGGACGAAGATCAGACAGAGAGTCAGGGATGTTGATTTTGGAGATAGGCTGCACGATGGAAGTTTTCCAACATGAGGGAAAGTAGTTTTTTTCGAGACATGCATTAACTAGATGTGTTATAATTGGATCAAGGAAGGGGCTACAATACTTACATTATTTTAATACATATTTAAGGATATGTTATCAGAACCTGTCGCATTAGATTTTATATTGTTAATGGCTGTATTCACATCGGAAATCGTTGCCATTTTAAAGTTAAATAAATCATGATGCAACGGCGGTTGCATATCGTATTGAACCACCGTTTCTTCATATCCTCCAATAATAAAAACAGATGAAACATATTTATTTATTTCATCTACATTTCTTAGAAAGTCTGGTATATAACGCTGTTTTGTATGTATGACGTTTAGGTCACTTAACGTCCTCCACATTTTTCAGGATTGTTTTCAGTCGTCACCTGGGCAACGTGTAACTTTTTGGTTCCTCGAATAAGAGCAAGAGTATGATTTCTAAATTCCCTATAGGTTTCCCTATTTTCTGCAGATTTATTTTTCTTATACTTTTTTGAAACATTCTTTTTAAGCTTTATCAAGAACTTAATACCATCGGTCAACCAGGGAGCTTTTGGTCTTGTGACTCTTACTGCTCTTTTTCGTGCATGGAAATTATATAAATAATAACATATTAAATGTTAGATGTGAAAAAGCTAATTTTGTTTTCGATGTTATTTTCATATATCACATTATCTATCCATGGGATGGTAAGTCATTTAAAAAAGTTCGACGGTTAAAATGTTTAAAATCACGATATGTTATTAGCTTTGGTCTAGAATTATTTACTTTGATGCATATCAATATTATCAAACACATAAATGGGGTCTATCAAGGACCCGGCCCCACTGGACTCTCTTGTCGGCTTATTAATAACTTGGATACATTTATAATTTTCAAAGCTTTCAGATACAGGGTTGTTTACATTAAAAAGATTAATATTTATACCGCCAAGGCATACTAGGCAATCGGCAGTCGGCAGGGCCAACGACAAAGGACTCTCAAAGGAGTCAATAGCTAAATGTATATTTATCCCTGGAGGTCTATAAAATACTGCTATAGCCATTGTTATAGAATTGACTTTTAACTCGAACCATAATTGTTCAATGTGAGAGACGTCCAAGTCAAGGTTTAATAAATCAACTTTTAGCTTAGTACTTACATACGCAGCCACTCCTCCTCCTCTGTCCCTACATATCAGATGATATTCATTGATAACAGATGCATTGTCAGTTATGTCTTCAGTAAGCCAGGTCTCAGACAAGGCGAGGAGATCGAATTTATGATTGTCTATTAATATTCTTAGGTCATTAAAACCGGTGTTTAGAGAACACGCACATTTAAATGTCACAACTTAAAGTATTTACTCATTTTATTAAAAATACATACATTGTAGTTCTAACAACTTAACGAAAAAAGTCGATAATGATATGAATATTTCGACATTGAACCCAAGTATTATCTGCTAGTTTTTAGCTAGAATTTATTCTGTGTCACTCTCATTGTAGGTCCCACCAGCGATAGAGTTCATCCCTTAGGAGTATCTAGCTTGGCTTGGTCTGTAGATTATGCTGTGTACTTGATTTTGTCTTGGCTGTGAGTGAACTGTGATTTGAGCCAGAATGTTGGGTAGTACAAACAGTTTTTTTGTTGGTGTTGCCGATGTCAAACTCGCCGCTTAAGCTGTTGTATTATCCTCTTTCTCCGCAGCTCTTCTCTTTTAGATGGTGTAGAGGGCGCACTTAAGGGCAAGAGAATAGGGCAAACATCGGCAAAAACATTTTCATCAGATAAATTATCCTTACTTGACAGCTGTTCGTAGAAAAAAATTTCATTCCCAACATGTAAGAAGTTGTTTTTATTTCTGCTGACAACCCCTTCTTTTTAGCTTACTTGAAATTTTTGCCCAATACCCTATTAGTCTCCCGCTCAGCTTTTGAAAGTTCGTTTGATATCGACACTGATTTCCCCTTAAGTTTATTGCAGTTTTTAAAAATTTCCGCCTTTTTAGAAAATGATATAAACTCTACTATTATTGGTTTGATGCCAGAAGTTTTTGGACGAACTACGTATACGTTATTAACGTCATTTGGGGTGACCGAAATTTGTAACAGATCACTGAGACATTTAGTTACACAGTTTACGACACTGACACTTTCAGATACCTTAAGTCCAAACAGAACAATATTATTTTTTCGCGACTATCTTTCCAAAGATCCACTCTTTAGCACTTTTATATTAGATGTTAGTTCCACATACAAATTATCTATTTTTTTACTAAGTTCAACGTTTTTATCACCTACTAACCGTTTTATCTCGTTAAATTGTTCCGGGTAATTGCAGTCTCCATTCGGCATATTAAATTAACAAAACGTTTAAGTTGTAAATCTTGTAATGCGTGGACACCTTTATAATTTTACTCTATTATAACTTCTAAGCGATCGATAACAACAAATATGGTTATGTTTATAAAATGGGTTTTTGTTATTTATTTCAATAAAGACAAGGTTTAAAGTTTAGAAAAAAACGATCCTTAATCACTTACAATCTTTACATGTCTTGCATTGTTGTAGTATTTTAAACTTTTATAGAAATATGCACATTTTGAATAACAAAACTCACATAATAAAAGACGTCACTAACGTAAAGCAGACCACACATATCAGCAGTACTATTACTTAGTGCGCCTCCTACATGTCCCCACTCCGTTTCTTTTTGAACAAATTAGGATTAGGTTCAATAATAGCAAATAGCAATGCTTACTTAGAGACTTAGAGATCTGCTTCGGAGTCCTGCTGAAATCGCTATATGATACAAAAATCTTAATTTCTAATAATCATGAATGAGTTCTTTTACGTTTAACAACCGTAAAAACCCACTAACACGACTCAATCGTCAGTGCGTTTACCTAGAATGCGAGAGGTCCTGGGTTCGAATCCCAGCCAAGACGATTTAACTTTTTTTGGAAATATTTTTCATACGGAAATTAGTACTTTACAGCCCTAGTGCAGAAGGGTTACTTTACAACACTAGTGTGGAACATTGAGTTTTAAAAATCGAAGTTAAAATCGTATATTTGTCTTTAAAAAAAAATTGAAAAATAAGAAAAACTGAAATTGAAACAGTTTTGGGCTTTATGAAGCTGTAGCGGTTAAATGCTGTTTTTTCTCAAACACGGTTCTCCTCGTTATTGTAGATGTTATTTGTTTTTGTATAGGTAGCCACAGCTTTGCCACTCTTAGCACCTAACAAATGCAGAAAATGACTTTCGCACATATTAGTTAAATAACTATTGCAGCCATTACTTAGTTAAAACACGAATTTTACATTAAATTATATCTTCAAAAATTAAATGTAGGTGTTTCGGATGGAAAAATGGTTACTCACCGGTTACCTTGAATACACCATAGATTTTTTCATTAATTTGCTTGAATGCATTATCTACAATTTTGTATACACGATTTTGTATACACGTTTTAAGAGCGATAAAATGTTAATAGGCGTTAATAAGCTTCTTACCGAGAATAACCCTATATCGAGCCCCTGGTGATCTAAAGGATGTCCAAATTTGATCATCCGACTTAATTAACAAAACATACAAAACGCTTTAAGTGTAATAATTTTATCATATTATTTTTAAAGTACAAATGTTGCGGTTAATAATGAAAAATGATATCCCGCAATGCTAGCACTCTTTTCCCAAAATTTTCAATCGCATTTTTGCAGGTATTCTGTTCAATTTGCCCAATTGCTTGATTAACTTTAAGCTATTCAGTGGGATTGTTAACATAAACTATTTCCTTTAAAAAGCCCGACAGGAAATAATCTAGAGGTAGAAAGACCTAGGCGGACAATTTACGTCAGCTCTTTGAGAAATGATTCAATCGCCAAATTTCTCCCTTAGAACATTCAGCGTTTCATCCGAGGTATACCAAGTGGCACCGTCCTGTTGAAACCACACGTTCTGGACATCCATGCCTTCTAATTGATTACACAAATAGTCAATTAACATTGTCCTGTATCGAGATCCGTTCACAGTAACCACATCACCAGCTTCATCCTGGAAGAAATTATAACCAATTGCGCCTCCCGCTCAAAACTACCCTACACAGTAACTTTTACTGGTTGAAGTCGTTTCTCCAGTGTTTCTCTTAAGTTTTCTTTAGCCCATACCCTGCAATTTTGCTTGTTCACGTATCCACCAATTTCGAAATGAGCTTGGTCGCTAAAGATTATGTTGTGAAAGAAATCGTTCTGTTCTTGCTGTTCTTTCTAATGCCCAATTAATAAAATTACGAGTGTGAGTCAACGGTATCTTATAAGCTTTTAAATTCAGATCTTTCTGTAACACATTATGCGGACTCGATCTTTTAATGTTGACTTGCTGTGAGCTAAACGCGAACTGACATTTTCGAGTTTTCATTAATACCAGCTCTCACTGCAGGAACGTTTTCTTCTGATCGGACCCCGCGATTATAAATATGCTGTTTGTTAGTTATTACTGACCCAATCTCTTTAGATTTTTCTCGCAATAGGAGATTCCAGTGTTCTCAGGTTATCTCAGAAACTCAGATTAGGGATCTGATCTAATCTTTAGTTTTTGCGCAATTGAATCAATATTTACAATATTTTGGCAGTGATTAGAAAAAAAAAACATAGACTTTAGCCATTTTAGAAGAGCTCTTAGAGCTACAATTAAGAAAAAAACTAACCTGCTTCCTAATTTTTCTTCTGTGTTAAAATAAAATCATGCTGTTACTGTGTCGTCTCGCACACAATTGATGTAACAGTTTCATGTGGGGCTCAGTCCCATATAAATGTTTCAATGTTGAGCTCAGGACTTTGGGCCCTATTAAGCCGGCACCTCTGATCCTTTTAAGTTTTCATTGTTCCGGGGAATCTGTATCCTCTGTAGCTGTGCTAGATGAACATGAAGACCAGTTTTCTTTTAGTCAACAAAAAAAATATGTGCTTGCATCCCCCGGAACAAAATCCAAACAACCAGCAGCAGATTGTTGCTGTAGTTATGCCTTTGCAATCGATTTTTTTTCTGTAGTAATTGGTAGTTCGAAATATGGGTGGCTCTTACCGAAGAAGTTCTGTCATGGCCCCTAGTTTCTTTACCCATCAATTAACTGTATTATTTTAATAGTCTTCCAATTCAAAATTACATGAACGTTAGCTCCCTGCAATTTAACATGTAATTTCTGAAACATATCGCCAAAATATTCAGTTGCTAGTTGCACTTCATTGATTTATAACCTTGTTCCTGTGAAAAGCCTTAGGGTTCATGTATTAAATATTGTATATTACAAATATATTAGGTAAAAAAATTGGTCCCTCCCTGTAGGGACAAAATCTAATATTCTTTCGGTCGGTCGCTTTTGGGGTTACATTTATATACCAAGTGGATTATGGATGACATTTTTTTTAGGCGTCAGTTATTTTTGAACATTGTTGCATCCCCTAAAAATAGTTCAGCAGGTGCCCATGTAATTGTCCGATACAGTTCCGTGCCTTAAAATAAACTACCCAACAGAAAAATGTAGAGTCACCCTATAATTTTGTACATTTTTCAATCTTTTATATTTATTATTATATTATATCTTTCATCCTTAAAAAATCGGTCAATTTCCTTTACCCGAAACTTCGCTCGTTTTAAATATTTTATACTATTAGCAATAGTGAAGTATGACTTAATTTAGTTCAGTACGTAACACATATATACTGTCTTTTCAAACATTTTTATTGCGAGCCATTTTGTTCCATCATATTGGATTTCAACCAGTTTTTACATTGACACACAGCGCCATTTTGTTACGTCATGTTGAATTCGTTCCAATTTATCCTTATATCTTATTTAATTTTTCTGCAAAATTTAAAGGCAGTTAAAACATTTTTTACGATGATTTTAAAAAAAAATGTTTGACCATCTTGAGTTCGTACCACAACTTCATCAGTATGTATATCTCTATATCACACTTAGTATTTGCACAAAATTTGAAATCAACTAATTAAGTAAATTAATTTAAGTATTTTATTAGGCCGCCATTTTATTTTGATATCTTATATTCATAACAAAATATTACCAGTTCATTCCTATGTAACATTTAATTTTTGTGCAAAACTTGAGGTAAATTGGATAATTAGTTTTTTTAGTAATAATTTTTCTAACGTTTCACCATCTTGTTTCGGCATATAGGATTTTTACCAAAATATTACCAGTTCATCCCTATAATCTTTATAAGTCTTAATTTTTGACTGAAATTTGAAGTCTATCTGATAAGTAGTTTTGTCGCGAAATGACAGACAAGACATGCTGAAACGTGAAAATATGCAAAACCTGACAGAATGATTATTTCACGATTACACGATTTTATTTGGCCGCGATTTTATTCTGCCATTTTGAATTAGTACTACAGTTTTACTAGTTTGTAGATATATAAATGGGTATTTTTTATTAATATTTTTTTAACTATAACTACGTGAAAAAGCATTGGGTTCAGCTTTATTAATTTTAGTCATTCGAACTCGTGATAAAATTTTAATATTTGATAATTTATGATAGCAAATATTATAGGTTTAATTTTCTACTAAATAGTTTTTCATGGTGAATTTTTAAATATTCTATTAATTAGACTTGAAAAAAGCGTACGATAGCGTCCCACTAACAAAACTCTGGGAATCACTAAAAACAACAAACATAAATTCTAATCTGATTAAAGCAACCCTGTACCAAGATGGCCACATTCGAATAAAAATAGGCAATAAAATATCGAACGGCTTTTCACCAAATAAAGGTTTAAAACAGGGCTGCAGCCTCTCACCAAGGCTTTTTAAGATTTTCCTAGAAAAAGTACTTCTTAAATAGAACCAAAAATGTAAATATTCTGTACACTCTTAGTTTTGTAGATGATCAAATAGTAGTGGCCCAAGAGCTGGAATACCTAGAATACATGACTAGGAAACTTATTGAAAAATATGGAGTCTAAAAGTCAACACAACAAAGACAGAATATATGTGCATAGGTGTGGCGCAGCAGGATCTAGCGACAGAAGGCAGACATAGCTTTAAATCATGCAGTACCTATAAATACTTGGATCTTAATATTTCCAACAACGGAACTCTCGATAACGCCATAAAAGAAAGAAATATTCTGGACAGAATAGCTATTAGATCACTAAACAGTATTTTATAGAACTAGAAGATCGGCAAAGAGAATAAGCACCGAATATACAACACAATAGTAAAAAGTATTGTAGCATATGAGAGTGAAGTATGGCAGCTAAAAGAAAAATTCATTAAATCCTTAAATCCCTAAAGGCCACAGAAATTGATTACTGGAGGTGAGTAGCCGGAAGATCGAGGATGGAAAAAAAAGGGAACGAGAGAATCCGTGAAATTATGGGGGTGAAGCAGACCATAGTCGAAGAAATAAGGGTGAAACAATTAAGATGGTATGAAAACGTCCAGAGAACGACACCAGAAAGACTCCCAAAACAAATATTAAAATGGACACCAGCGGGAAGAAGAAGACCAAGAGAAAGCTGGCGAGAGGGCATTGATAGTGAAAAGCAAGAGAGAGGGCTGGAATGACCGCACCGAGTGGAGACTGGGTACTGGAGAACGTTATGAAACCAAAATAATAATAATTAAGCCGCCATTTTGTTCTGCCATCTTGGATTCGTATCAAAATTTTACCAGTTGATTCCTATTCCTATACTTAATTTTTGTGCAACATTTTTAGATAAGTTTTTTAGTAATTTTTTTTTTATATTTCACTAGGCCACCATTTTGTTTTCCCGTATTGGATTTTTACCAAATTGTTACCAGGTTATCCCCATATAACCCTTAATTTATGACAAAAATTTGATGCAATCGGATAAGTAGTTTTTTAGCTATGACCCACGGAATTGAAACATATTTTTCGGCGTCTAGGGACCTTGAAATGTAAAGATCTGAAAAAATCTCGAAGGGTGATTTTTTCACGACTATAATACCTGCCTTTTATAAGAGAAGTAAAAATGGACCCAAATTAAAACCTGATAGACAGATCGACAGATAGGTTTGTCGCCAGTGATATAGCTATTTACAATTTTAAAGAGAAATTCAAATGTTTAACACACAGTATTAAAGAAACGCTTGAAGATACTGTATTCACATTTGGGAATCTTACATCTTACATAAGACCTCTTCGATTTATTGGATTTTCGATGTTTTAAAGTCCCTAAAATACAAAAAAAAACATATTTTTAGTGAGATCATTATGATGTCTGTACAAAAGGTGTGTGTATGTAAATAAAATTTTCGCATATCGTAACTTAAGAACTATACAAATTCGCTTCAAATTTGAAACAATAGTCTGAGTGAACACCGCGCACGGATTAGATTTTAGGTGTCACGGGCATAGGTTTTTTTGATATTTTTAAAACAAACAACAAACAACAAAAATAGTTAGGTTAATGGTTTCAGCGAAAAAATGTGAATGTCACTGGCGTCGACACTTGATTATTTTCTTTCGATTTTATATACTTAAAAAAAAGTAACTGACTATTTCGAAAAATGGCGAAACACGGTAGATTTATTTTATTTTTTGCATATAAAATAATTTTTTCCAATATAAAAGCATAAGGCAGTCCCACGAAAACTAAAAAAATGCTTAAAAACGGTGAAACGCATCAAATTCCTTTTATTACTTCCCTCGTAAGAGGGAAGTTTTGTAATCATGATCCGAGATTATTACGATCTTTGGGTTTTAGGGTCTCTGGACTTTGAAAAACATATTTTTCCCATTTTCATCGGTCTGGCGCTTTGCGGATTGTCGGCCTGTCGGTCTGTCTATGCGGCATAGTTCAAAAACTTCTTATCCGATTTGACTAAATTAATATTGATGATATTGATTTGAAAAAAGCACTAATTAGAAACTGGAAAATAAATAATAACAATAATAAATAAATTAAAAACTAAAAAAAATTAAATAAAAAACAATTTATAGGATTTGTATAAAGTTATTACCAATTAATTATATGAATATATTGACTATGTTATATATACGTAGTAAAAATGCTGTTGGAGGAAAGTTGTGTATATAAATACATTAAAAAATCAAATATTTTAACTCAATAAAAGGTTTTATTACCTGTACTGTCGTTTTTTTTTTTTGAAAAATTATAACAAAAATACGTGTTATTCCAAATAAAAGCTATAAAAACTGCATTCTCGGTAAGGTTTCTAAGTTAAACTTTTAAATATAAATTCTCAGGAACCTTTATTTAAACAAAACTTGTGAAAAACAATAGGCTTCGAATTTATTTTTTGTTATAGGAAAAGGGAAGCAACAGAAACTGTTCTAATCTAAAGTTCTTTCAAAAGTCCATTCAATAGCGCAACAGTGATGCAGAAAAGTTGTTCATAATTGCGGCGTAACTTTGAATGGGGTCCAAAAAACTGTACAATTGAAAATATTCATTTTTTTATAAATTTATATCTGATAATTAAAAAGAAATACACTTTACGAATAAAACATGTATAATTAGATTTTTACTCCTTCTGTATACATAATTTAAATTTATAATAAAAAATTCTGTTCAATAACGACTTTTTTAGTTTCCAGTATAAAACTAATATTAGCAAGCCAAATATTCAGTAGCTCTCTCAGGTAGCATATATATATATTTTAATATATAAGTAATATATATATATATATATATATATATATATATATATATATATATATATATATATATATATATATATATATATATATATATATATATATATAATATATATTATATATATATATATATATATATATATATATATATATTTATATATATATATATATATATATATATTTATATATATATATATATATATATATATATATATATATATATATATATATATATATATATAATATTAAAGCAACTATACATTACCTTATACAATTTGTTTCGTAAGAATGATTTTATTATCGGCTGTTCTAGAGGTGGCAAGGGGTATATATATATATATATATATATATATATATATATATATATATATATATATATATATATATATATATATATATATATATTATATATATATATATATATATATATATATATATAGTTATATATATATATATATATCTGGAAAAAAAATCTTTAAAAATGCCTTTGTTCTATGAGTGAAATAAACAAAATGCGTCAGTAGTCACAGGAACGGCTAAAAGACTGGAAATTATGTTTCGAACAGGGCATAAAATATAACGTCACTTAAGACCCCTGCATTATCTCCAAGAGCGCGAAATACCTAAGAGAGCGACGCGTTTAGAAGGGTTTCACCGATCCACCGTAGAGTAAGATACAGAATAGCAGTAAAGAGGTTTTGGATAAACTACACGAAATAATTCTTGTTTAAAAATAAATACTGACAAAATATTACCACGTTTTAAAATATGAATAAAAAGCACCTGTAAATTATAACAATTTTTTTTATCAAGTTTAAAGCTATAAAATGTTGTAAAACCAAAATTATATTTGTACTAAAATGAAAACGTTATTTTTAAATATGTAAATGTAGTAAGAAACCCTAATTCCGATATTTAATAACACGAATTGAAAAAAAAATTGAGAAAAAATTGTAAATGGTGCTTTTTTCAGGACATATAGGTTGGGACGTAAAGGTATGCTAAAGCAATAACTATCCAGATAAATATCCATGTTTATTGTATGTATGTATTAAAGTAGATTAGACGATAAAAAAGTATTTACAAACAATTTAAATAATAAATTCAGTATACATTTTTGCATACTAGTATTGACTAGAAGCGGATGACAGCTGGTCTTTATAGCTTCAAATTGGTAGACATTGTTGGGAGGTGAATGTGGTTTTTGACTATACGTACACTAAAATGAAAAAACGGGGACCCCTATGGCAAGACTTAGTTGTCGGTTCTTCTGTCACCGCTAATTATTTCCAAAAAAGTTAAAGATATCGTTATATGGATTTATAGGTTTACAAAATCGCATGAAATAGAACAATATTTTTTTAAATATATAAATAACGTAATAAAAAAATTAAGTAGATATTTAAAAAAAGAGTTACTGCCAAACCATAGAGAAGAAAAAGTGGATAATAACTGTAGTTCTGTTTTTTTTTTGTTATAGAAGTAACACGGAAAATAGAAGCATAAAACTAAAAAAATTAAAAAATTAATGGAGAATTTCCGCTCTAAACTTCAAAAAGGGAGATTATCAATTCCACCATATGTATTTTTGTACCTATTTACACCGATTATTCTGGAATGTTTGCCAAATTTGGATGAAATCTTCAGGGTATCCAGGGTAATGACGGAGTGGTCTTATTAATAAAATTAATTAAAAATAAAATGGCAGAATGAAGCCCTTTTGAATCTTTTTTTATCTAAAAGTTTCCTCGAGTAATTAGAAATGCTTAATATATTGCCTTAACATTTTGGGGAATTTTGAGAAACATACCCCCTAGGGGGAATCTATTTTTATCAGGTTATTTCAGTCATTAAAAACCTTCATGTATGTTGAAAATTATCACAAACTATTTTGGGCGTCAATGAGGGACGTTTATAGCAGGGGTAGGGAGGCTAAGTGGAAAAGGGCAGTTTACAAAAATGTCTCTCGTCATGGTCGTGGTTTTCTAGATTGACACTAAGTTTAATTTTACTAATTATTTTAATTTTTGATAATGTGTTATTGCCGATTTCTCTATAAATAAGTATAGAGGGCGTATTATTATGTAACGCTAGTACCGTCATTCTGGCAAGCATTTTATATATAATGAACCCAGTGGCTACTTCTATATTTTATTGGGAGCGTCGAAAATTTAACCTAGGTTTATGTCTCGAAAACTTTAGAGCTGGCCTTTAAAATAAAAGTTTTTATAAATAGAACTAAAAAGGAAAAAATAACGTTTTATTTTCATTTGGAAAATGTAGCTTTGTCGGCGTCAAACCAATAAAGACTGTACATTTTTTTATTTGTAATTTCTCAAACAATTTTATTCTTGACAAAGTTGGTGCCTGACGTGGAACGTTATTTCCATCTAGCACATTTTAGCAGTGACTTCCCGATCAGAAATAAACTACGAAAAAGCATTTGTTAGTGAAGAGTAAAGAACCAATATTTTGTGTCGTACGAATAAAGTGTATAGGAAAAAATCGCATTATTTTTTTTTAAGTTTTCCTCAGATATTGGTTTTGGCTGAAATACGAATATTTGATTATTTTCTTCAATTTCGACTTAATTTCCTGTGTGTAACTGAAAATAAAATTTACATAGTCTATAAAAAATAAATAATGTTATTTATTATTTTGCTCCATAAAAAGAAAGTGAAAGTAATTTTACGAACGTTTAAATATTTTATTAGGCAGCTATTTTGTTTAGACGTCTAGAAATCGCGCTAAAATTTTACCAGTTTATCTTTTGTTTCACATTTGATTTTTGCAAAATTTCAAGTCAATTAGATACGTAGTTTTTTCGTGCTGAATTTTTAAACAATTCATTAGGTGGTCATTTTATTTTTCCACAATGACTCTATACCAAAATTTTACCAGTTTATTACTATATTACACTCGGTTTCTGTACCAGACTTGAAGTCCATGCGATAAGTAGTTTCTTTATATTTTTTTTTTGCATTTTGTGAGGCCATTATTATATTCCGCCATATCGAATACTTACTAAGATATTACCATGCCATACTTATATAACCCTTGATTTTTGGCCAGAATTTGAAAATAATCATATAAGTAGTTTTTGAGCTAGGCCGCGCACAAGGACATTAACAGACCGGCAGAATATGTTTTTCGGGATAGGGACTTTAAAACGCAAAGATCTACAAAAATCTCAAAGGATATTTTTTTACGATTACAATACTTTCCCCTTCCCCTAAAAAAATACTTTTGAATTCTTGCTGTCAGTGTTTAGTAATAACAATATCAATCGGCTTTAGTTTTACAAAACAATGTCCTATTTATAAAGTCAATCCTCAAGACTAGCAAATAGCCCAGATTTTTGAGTAATTTTGAGGTCGAGGGTCGAAATGCAGGGTGTTCACCGGTATGTAAATCTGACTTATAACAGTGTTGTTGAATTGATTGGGTAAACTCGTATTTGTAGTAAACACGAAACGTCGAGTTTAAAATTTGATGATACTTAAACACACTCTGCTTACTAACTACATGATTAAAAACATGTTTTTTAATTTTAATTCTTTCAAATATACCTTCTACATTTCCTTATGATCATCGTCTGCACTAATACACCTAATGACCTAACTAGTAATTGTTTTTCACCAGGATATTATGAAAAATAAATAGGTTTTAATTAAATGTTAATTAAAAAAATTAATTTAATTTGTATTTGGTTCGGGCAGTAGCTAATAAGCTCAAAAAAAAGACTTCCGGTAATTACACAAATATGTAAACCAATACAGGAAACTTTATCTAGTAATTTTTCTAAAATAGCTTAAAAAATTCTGTCATAAAATCACAATATTTAATCTTATTTCTTATTGATACATTTTAACACTTTTAAAATTTAAAATAATATGTAAGACCTACCTGAATTAAAAGTATTGTAAAAAGAGCGTATATTATGTTTCATTTATTATCTTTTTAAATAACAAAAATATGTGTTATATTTAATTATAAGAACGTAAACTTTTGACAACTATACTTGACCACAATTTTTAGTTTAAGATCCCATTACTATGAGGTGCTTATAAACTTCACGTCATATAAAAACATCAGTTTTTGTTTACTTACTTGTATTGTACAATATTATAACATTATTTTCTTTTCAACTTCCGAGAACTTAAAATTTTATTACTAATTCATTCTCGCTATATATTTCCATAATTTGAAACCACCTGCTTGTCACAAATTACTCCCAAGAACAATAATTTCAGCTAATTACTGCCGGAAAATATTAAATGCAATGCAAGAGGTATTAGCTGAACCGAACTTGTGGTGTTACCGAGGCATAATAATTTGAATTTGGCTTGCAGACGTTTCGATTAGACACGAGAATTGAAATGTTTTTTGGAGGAAAAGCGTTTTTAAATAATTTCCTCGGAATTGCCTTGTTTTAGTTTTGTTTAAAAAATGCATTTTAAAGGAAATACGGTAGTGTCCATTTCTTCATTTTTAAGCATTTTTGAACTACGAAATTTTGATTATATACAGAATAATTTCGTAAATAAAACAAGTCGATCCTAGGAAAATCATCTGCCAAGCTGAACCTGGACTAAATGAAGAAAAAAGATTATTACAAATAAGTTCTCGTGTTTGATCCAGCTGGTCCTTGTTTGCGCGCTTGCATAAAGTGAATGTAGGGACCTTAATATATTAGACTACATAAAGGTAGAAATGGGACAGAGAACAAATATTGGTCTTATTTTATTTGTTGTGAGGGATTTTAACAGACAAAAACTGCAATTATTAATTTAATGGCTTAATTACAATCTAAAGTGATTTTCCACATATTTTAACACATAATAAATATTATGCATATAAGCTTGTAGAAGACTGCCTTAACTTACAAAATAACCTAGTCAATTATTGTTAAAAACTTGCTTAAATATAACAGCGTAATTTGGATTCTTAATTTATTATGCCTGTCATTTTAACAGAATTGAGAGAGTCAGTCAAGGTTTGCAGAACTTTTTCTTTTTAAAATGATTTTTCCACACGAAATCTTCCAAAACTGCACTTGAGTAAGATTGGCAATAGATTCAGTTCAAAGCCCGCATGCCTAAACCCTAAGGCAGATATTTGGTCAATCTATTCACAGAACCATTTACGGCTCAAATCGTTTCAGTAGTCAGCTGACAAAAATTATAATTCTTATGTTCTAAATTATGACATATTTGGAAGAAATATTGGTCTCATTTTATTATGTTGTGAGAGATTTTAACAGCTACTTACAATTACTTCGTGACCAGGAAACAATTTTTCGTTAGAGTTTTTACCTATTTAAAGTTCCTCGATTTTAGATTTTACATACAACACTTTTTTTTTTCTTTTTATCTATATTATTTGCTAGTATGTGTCAAAAGTTGTTTAACACATAATTATTATCACGCAAGAAAAATATTTTTTTGAACGAGTAAAAATATCGTTGAGGACAAAAACTGCATTTATTATTTTATTGGCTTAGTTACAATCTAAACTGATTTTTCACATCTTTTAACACTTCATAAATATTATGCATATAAACTTGTAGAATAAAAAACTAAAAAATGTAAAATATTCTCTGTTTTAAATTTAGACAAGACTATTTAGTTAAAGTATTAAAAAAATCTGAAAAGAAAATCCGCGAATTATTTGTTTATTAAATCCATGCCCTCATTGTTTATTGCAAGAGTTTAAAGAAAAGATGAATACAAAAAATAGTGAAGAGTATTAAATTTAGTGATTCAGACAATTTGGCGGACGACAACATGGCGGAGGACAATTTGGCGTATATGTAAAAAAAAGCTCATTCTGATAACACTTCGATTTATATTATCATTTTTAAACATGAAAAGCTGAAAAAAGCAATGTAAACATAGAATTGCCAATTTCATTGGTAATTCTATGTTTACCTTGCTTTTTTCAGCATTACACATAATTCATGTAGGACATAAGACGGTTTGTTAATTAAATTACATTCATATCATTTCAATATTCGTTCGTTCGTATATATATTTACTTATATTTATATACAGATAGAATGACACTAACATGGGCGGCCATTAGATTCACAAAGAAATAATACGTATTTAGATAGAGTGTTACTTTAATAACACTACAAGTTTGGAAGGACAAAAGTTCTAGTGTTTTGATACCTAAAAAAATCAATATTATTTGATTTTTTAAATATAGTAAAACAGTAGGATTCTTGTCCTGCCTCGTTATAGCAAAGGTAATCATATCTGAAAACTCATTGTCTTGTAATTTTTAAGTTGTAAGTTTTTTTTTCGTTGTTCTACCAAACTTTTATTATTATTAGCACCCTACCTAAATGTATATTATTTTTTATGTCTTATGACTCATGTTAGTGATATTTTACCTGACAACTAAATATCATATATTCGACCTCATAAGAGGTAACCGTAATTTTGATTAGAGCCATTTTACCTCTACCTAAAAAGAAACTTTTTACACCAACTTCGTCTGTGTATCTTATGACTCTGTTATCCCGCTGCCGTCGCACAGATGGCAAAATTGAAAAAACCTGGCCAAAACTTAAACGATGATATGTAGTAATAAAATTTCCTTAATGTGTTTATGAGAAATAATATTGTAAAAACTAATTAACATATTTGTCAATTGGCTACTAATCTGGTGGAAAATTTAATAATATAATAAATAAATACTTGACAAAAACATAATTATGTGTATAAAACCGAATTTAAATTGTTTTAAAAAATACTGCCTACATTTTACTGTTTTTATATTATTTAAAGTCATCAACGGCGTAAAATTAATAATTAATAAACTAATAACAGCATCATTTATTCTCAGAAATAATGTCGCATAACTAATTATTGTTTTTAATCCCCGGACCCGGAGTCTGAGTCACTTGAGCTATTAATTTCTGAGTCTTCATTAGTAGTATTAGTGGCAGATCCCTCTGGACGGGGGCTAATAATAAATCTAAGACTTCTTTTTCGAATGACTTGGACTTTCGCCTTGGAAGTTTTCGCATGCTTAATATGACTGGATCAGACGATATAAGCAGTCTCCAAGTTTTGTTGCCTTGAACACTTTCGGGAAAATCCTTCTCTATACTTCTTAATGTCTTTATTTAATGCCTCCTGGGCCTCGTCAGATAATTGTCCTATAGGCAATAAAAAAGATTCAATAATATCTGACGAGTTAATTAAAATTTTGTGGACCGTATTAGGCATGTTGTATCAAGGATATTTTTGTACAAGTATCCTAGCTGTTGTTAAAGCATAATCTTTAAATTTTTGTATATTTATACGGTATCCACTAGATATAGTTTGCAAAAATATTATTATTATCAGTGGTATGATAGCTCAATTGGTTAGGGCGATGCGCTAGACACGCAGAGGTGCGGGTTCGATTCCCGCTCGTACCATAACTTTTGCTACTGATCATATTTTTCTAAAAAAAATCACTATTTTCACAGTTTAACAAACTGATTAAAATACTTCTACTTAACATCTATGTTGTTGAAAGACTTGGAAGAAGCCCCACATATATAACACTTTTTCGTGGATGTCGTAGATGAAGCAGCATTGCACATTTTGCCATCTACCATTGTAAAAAGTAAGTTGTGTTCAATGTCCTTGTGCCTACACTAGGAAGTAGGTGTAAGGTTTTCTATTTCATTCTGCATGGTATTTATTTCTTGAAGTGTTAAATCAGTGGTCTCATGTATAAATTGAATTCTGATTGGACGAAAAGCGGGGTGAGCCTGGACGTGGATTTTGCCAAACTATTTTGTTTGTAGATTTATTTGGATCGTCGCATGTTAATAGAAGTGGCACAAAGGATGTTAAAAATATACTGGCATCCGAACGTTCATCGCTGTCAAAATTTTGCTTGTATTGGCTATACCTAAGTGTCAAACAAGCAAGTTGAGGTTCTGTTAATGTTTCCAATACATCTTTTTACACCTCCACTATACGATGGGCAGTATGGTTTAGTAAGGCTTGTAATTTTACTTCAGCTTTTTGCCCCGTGATTGTAACTGCATCCCGATTTGGGTAACAGCGCCCCTTGGCCTCCTGAATCTTCTTATACGATGGAAAACGTTTTTTATCTTCACTCCTTATGATCTGATATTGGTGTCTATTTGCTTTAACAAATACTGACAATGCTTTATCACCAGATAGCTGATCAACTTTTTCAGCTCTCTCTTTATATGCCTTTCTATAGTTCTGGGCCCTTTTTGGGGTTGAAAATTGTACATCTTTTATAACAGCTGCAGCATCTATACTTCCTTCAGCGCGCAGACTCATTTGAGCAGCATACACAGGCTCTGAGGAACTCATTGTTGATCCAACATATTCAGTTTGTCTTCGTTTTGTTCGTTCGCTACTAGTCTGGAAATTAACAGCAGGGCGACCACCTAAACTCGCTGTAGGTGATTGCACAAAAAAATGAAATTTTAAATTTGTTTCCAACCAAGTTTTGTTTTGGGCAAAATATCTTTCTTGTATTGGGCAGTCTTATATTTTAATTTAAAATCAGAAAGAAAATGTGAAAGCTTTTGTTTAATTACATTAGATAATACTTCAGGGCAATTAGTTAGATCTTTTACATACGAATGCAAATATTCGCAATTAGCTTCAATTTTTGTTGAATTGCATGTCAGTATTACTTCAGAAAGCGTTCTCATACTTAAAACAACATTTTCATCCGGATCTACGTCCTTTGATCCTGAAATAAATAAAAATAATTAGCCCTAAACGATTTGAAAGCGATAAATTGGGGAAAATTCCAAGTGACACAAAACAAAGTTGATTAAGTTATCTCAAAAAGGCAGACAAAAGCGGAAAATATTTTTTCTCCATTTACTATTTAAAGTATTCAGCTACACAACTTTCCAGAAAGTTAAGCCCGGAAGATCCCGGAAGTTTACTAAAATATTAACAATAAAATTAAAACTATAATTTTGCACTACTCCAGAAAATTATTTCTGTATAAAATACACATAATTAAAAAATATTATTATTTTATATAAATAGTATAGCTAAAGGTACTACTTACCACCAGGAGTACAATCCATTTTACTTTGAGCACTATAATGTCTACAATATGTACACAAAAACAGCCAATATTTTTTCGCAAAAACACTTACGCGAACAACATTTAACATTCAACTATTGTCACCGTATTCAACGAAGAGCGCCATCTACGGAATTTCTAATTTTAAAAAGCCCAATGATCTATTAAAGCCCCTAGACGCGTAAAAGTGTGAAATGGCAATCTTCCCGAATTGGGGTTCTGGCCAGCTTTTTGAAATTTTGCCCGTCTGTGCGGCGATCGTTAGGACTATCAGACATCTACCATCACAAGTGCGTATTTGGATTATCACAATCCCAGTCAGACTAATACACTGACTACTTCTGGGAAAATATTTAACTTTTGTGAAATGCTTTAAAAGCTGAATTTTGAGCAAGCAAATAACTTCATAGTTTATAGATAAAGATACCCTAAGCACATTACGTTCTGAACTGTACTCAGTAAGGGGATTACGTTTAAAATAAAAACTTTCTCAAATTGCAAAATGAAATACTGAGTAAAAATAATTTTACGCAATAGAAAGAGAAGCGCTAGGGAAATCGAATACTTTTGACAACTTTACTGTTTTTAATAATGCATTTGGATTGCTTCTGTGGCAGAGAACGTGAAGTGAAAAATAGAGGAAATAACTTATTTTGAACGTATTTCTCAATAATTTGAATGGCATTGCAAACATCAATACACACAATAATACAAAAAGAATTATTTATTTTTCATATTTTATGTATCCTTCAACACGTACAAAAAATAATCTCCATTAAATTCAACAATATGTAGAATTATTATTTTAAAAGTTGATTGGTCTCCGAGAAATTAGGGAAAGAAATTTGACGGGTAACAAGTTACTGTGCCGTAAAAAAAAGATGAACTATGGTAGCCTCAACACGTGTTTCTGTCTTATTAGACGTCTTCGAGTAGCGGTATTATAACCAAGTTGAAAGATGTAAGATACTTGGAGAAAAATAAAAAAAAACAAACGTGGATTCACTGACCAGCCAAATTCGGACAGAAAAACCCAAATTTTAGGGTCAACATCTGACGTCTTTACGGACTGCTGTGACATCCGAGCTCAAATCGTGGGCATTCTGCAAAAAACCGATTAAGTATGGTAACCACTAGACACGTGTTTTTGTTTTATTACACGTCTTCGAGTAGCGATATATATATATATATATATATATATATATATATATATATATATATATATATATATATATTTGAGGACATCTGTATGATACCTGGTCTCTCTAAGTCATATTTGACCGATCGATACTTACTTTTTCGACTTTTCGTCTCTTAATTAATATTGTAACCTCAGTTTTACATATAGTTAGTGTCTATAGTACAGGTGATTTGAGGTTTTTTTCAGTCATAAAATTTCTAGAAGACTGCTTTAACTTACAATATAACCGAGTCAAATATCGTTAGCTTACTTAAGTATAACAGCATAATTTGGATCCTTAATTTATTATGCCTGTCATTTTAACAGAATTGAGAGAGTTCAGTCAAGGTTTGCAGAGCTTTTTTTAAATGATTTTTCCGTACGAAACCTTCCAAAACTTCACTTGAGTCAGATTGGCTATAGATTCAGTTCAAATCTCGCATGCTTAAATCCTAGGCAGTTATTTGCTCAATCTATTCACAGAACCAATTACGGCTCAAATCCTTTCAGTAGTCAGCTGAGAAAAATTATAATTCTTATGTTCTAATTTATAACATTATTGGTTTGTCAGTAAATCTGATTAAACCTTAGCTGTTATCAACATGGCGGCCATTATGGCATTTTTTTTAAAAAATATACTGCTGCTACATTATATTATATTAAAAAGGACTCCGGTGGTTTTCGAAATCGCTGAAGCAGAAGAAGGGAGCCAGCCTGTACGCATTTGAATGTTTTGTGATGACGGCAAAACAGTTAATCACTCATTTTGAAATAAAAATTGAAAACTAAATTTATTACTCTTTTGATAGCAATGAAGAAAATGCAATATTGGTATGCCGTGCACTTCAGACAGGATAAGGGTACAAGTACGAGTACTGAAGCTATTAGTCATTTCTGTTCATGCACGGCACTTTAGCGTGACTCAGACAAGTGAAGCTATTCTTTCGGCATTCACAGGTTTTTGGTGCAGTCTGTCTTCCACCCACAAGTCATGGGCGTCCTTGCAAGCTTTTGGAACCGATTTGAACGTGGTCCGAACCCATCTACGACCTTCCATCCCGTTTGCTGAGAATCTGGTTCAAATATTTAGTAAGAGTAAAATTTAACCCAAAAGTCACTGAACTGTAGCACCTATTAAAAAATTACAATAGATTTACTAACTTTAAGATCTTGATACAATAAGATATGAACAGCACCTGACTTAATTCTTACCTGGCCGAGAGATTAACAAGCCCTCAGCTGTCTACAATTCCAACGAACAAACATGTACTATGGTAAAGTGCTTCAGCTCCATGTAAGTTTGGCTACCTTTCTTTTGTACCAAGTACGATAAATTCGTATTGCCAAACCATAAGAACTTTGCTAATTTCCACAATCATTAAATATATATTGTCTGACATTACTAGACGTAAGTGCTCCTTGTTATTCTCTTGACAAATAATGCATTTCTTTTTGTCAAATTTTACAGTATTCTTATCTCGCAGTCTTCTCAGCTTTGAAAGTGGCGGAGCAGTCATGGTCATGATTTGGTAATTTACAAAACTTCTGACAGTCATCCTCAAAGAAACTAATATTTTAACAATTTCCACACTGTGCGATTTATACAGCTTTTTTCGCTCTTTTGCAGATCTGTGCAAATTAATGTCATTAGACACCAAGAGCTTAGTAGACGATTTTCGTTTTTGGAAATTAAATGAAGGATCAACTAATCTTACCGGACAGATGTCGAAATATAAAATCATCACTTAAAACATTACTATAAACACTCATGAAGCAAATAACTTTAACACACTATCAACAACTAACAATCGCCTGAAAGTAGGGATGGACATTTCATCGATATATCGATAGATTATTGACTATCGAATGACAATAAGTAAATAAAAAATATCGATATAGCGATAACTGCTGTTGTGCTAACTTTAATATATTTTAATAATGATTATGATTAGATTTTGGTATGTATATTTCAAATATCTTATATGCCATTTTATTACACATTTTTGAGATCATTTTGAACAACGGCCCCTTTCTGACTTATATTGACCAGTATTAGATGTTTTTTGGAGTCAAGAAAGTCGAATTTACAATCAAAATAGACCTACATTGAAATCTGGAAAGATTATACGTGATGTGATGCTAATAAAGCAGAAATATTAACTACATTATACAAGGTGTCTGGAAATTCCATTCAAATTGTGGGAGGGGCTATTCTATACATGGAAATATTCAAAGAAATTCCTATGAACTTGGGTCCCGTTGAAGATACAAGGTGATGAAAATTTAAATATGTTGATACGACTCGTAAATTTCTGGTGTAGAAAAAGTAGCGCCAACCAAAATTGAAACAAAATTTTCAAACACCCTGTATATAGTGTTTTATTATATTAAAAAACAAAAGTTTTTTTATAAAATAACATTAAGTAATTAAAACAAGTAATTAAAGATTTTAAATCGGAAATTGGAAAGGGCTACACAATCCCTTGATCAACAATAATTATAAGTACTTTTTTCTCCAGTTCAATGTCTGTACATATCTGCACCCAAACGAATTATTAAACCTTTCAAATGTGGTTGTAAATGACGTATATGAGCAGATATAAACAGTTCTGGCTTAAATAATTCTCTAATTTGCACTGCCTTTTGCAAATACATTGACTGTATTTGCTGTATCAGTATTCATTTCATTGAAAACTCTTATTTTTGTATATTTGGTTAATAAAACAGTTCCTGTATATAACAGAACTCATATTTCTTCAAGTTTTATTTGCGACACATCATCTAAAACACTTGAAGGACTTGAGGATTTTGATTCTGAATTCGTATTTCTTGGACTCGAAAACATATAAAACTATTTGCGGGTGATACAACTATTTTTTTATTTTGGAAATAATTTTTCAGAAATTAGATACTACATTGCAGAAGATTTAACAATTATATCCAATTGGCTACAATCTCATAAACTAACTTTAAATTTTGAAAAATCTTCTTTTATGTTTATAAGCAAATATCATATGAGTAATCAAACGGAACGAATTAAATTCAACCAACAAAATATTAATTATAGTAAATACATTCAATTTTTGGAACTATACATGGATGAAAATTTAAGTTGACGGATTCATATAGAATACCTTAGAAAAAGTATATATCCTCTAGTAGGAATTGTATACAAAATTCGTTGTAATATACCATTAAAATTTATGAAAAATATTTATTTTGCATTAATATATTCAAAATTGCAATATTTGATTTCAGTTTGGGGATCTGCTAATTTAAAAACATTGAAAGCTTTATGTTGTTTACAAAATAAAATTATTAAATGTATACATAAACTTCCTTCATAGAACCAACAATAAATTTATATACAAAATTTGGCTATTTAGATACTAACTATATTTATAAGTTAAAAACGTGCATTTTTATCCATTCAATACTTACAAAAGATAAATTATCCAATATAGATTTAGAAAAAAGACATACTATACATAATCATGACACACGACAAACAGATTTATTAAATACAACCGATATTCGAAGCAATTTTGCAAAAAAATCTTTATTATATGGTGGTATATTAATATATAACCAATTACCAACACATTTACGCAGTATAAAAACTTTAATAAAATTTAGAAAGGAAGTTAAAAAACATTTTTTATCGAAACGTGATTTATAGAAAAAATAATTTTGACTGTGTAAATATTATTTATTTTGTTCTTTAATTATTATTTATTTTGTTATTTAATATTATTCTTAGTTGTTAGTTTGTTATAATATTATTATTATTAGAATTCCCTGTAATGAACTTATACAGTTGGTTGGGAATGTTGAAAATAAATAAATGAAAATAAATATAATTTGGCATATTGATCAATGGCGTGCCATGAATATTAAGCAATTCAGTAAATGATCGCTATATTGAAAATCACTTAGAAATGTGAAAGAAAAATTGGGACCTAACACATTTGTACTCTACATATCATAATAAAACAAACATATTAAACTGGACACAAAAATCGAGCTGAAGCCATTCTTTATTACATTGGAAAATCCACAATTTGGGCTGTTATACGGGCTAGTAAAAATAAAGACTAATATGACAGATATGAGCGTTACTGACTTCACATTGAACAGTTGATACTTAAAAAATGCCCCTGTCTTCGTTGATTATCTCATAACATTGTGACGCAATAGTTTTAAGTCTAGTCTATTTATAATGTGACCATCAATAGACCCGCTAAAATGTCACGTTCACTCGAATCCCTTCTTTTCCTTTTGTGTTCGAAAATAATAGTTTCTGTGGTGTGGGCGTTCATGACGTGCACAGACTATGGGACCTAAAAAGATCTGTAACCTGAATCTTAAAATTTAACATCCTTTATCCTTCCTTTAGTCGAAGAAAATATCGAATATTTAAAAGTTTATAATAAATAATAACATTTATTTCCATTTTTAGTCTCTAATTACAAGATATAATGATCATGAGCTAGAACTTAATATTGAGAATTAGGGAAATTTTCCGTAAACGCAATCAGACACAATATGAATATTAAAATAGGGTCGCTAAGATAGTAAAAACCCAAAGAAATTCTTCATGGATGATATACAAAATCCAGAATATATTTTTTCTTTTGTTACGAAAAAAACGCTGGAGTTTATTAGACTGATTAATGAAAAAGAAAAATTATTGCATTGTCTAAACGTTATTTTGTATCCTTTATATCGTTAAATTTATGTTTCTATTAATCTGTAATACAATAGAAATAATAGTTTGGCAGGGAAGTAAAAATAAAGGCTAATATGACAGATGTGAGCATTATTGACTCCATATTGAACAACTAATACTTAAAAAATTCCTGTCTTCGTTGATTATTTTATAATATTATATCATTGTGTCCTAATATTTTTAAGTCGAGACTATTTATACTGTTACCACCAATAGACTGGCAAAGATGTCACGTTCACTCAAATCCCTTCTTTTCCTTTTGTGTCCGGTAATAATAGTCCCTGTGGTATAGGAGTTCAAGACGTGCACAAACTATCGGGCCTATAAAAATCTGTAACCTGAATATTAAAATTTAAAATCGTTTATCCTTCCTTTTATATAATAAAATACCGGAACTTTAAAAGTATTAATCAAACAATAATATTTATTTCTATTTTTATTCTATAATTAAGAGATAATGCTAATGAGCTAGAACTTAATATTGATAAGTAGGAAAATTTTCCGTGAACGCAGTCTGACCCAACGTGAATATTTAAATAGGCTCGCTAAGGTTTACTAGAATAGGAAACCTGAAAGAAATTTTTCATGGATGATATAAAAAACCTGAATAAATGTTTTGCTTTTGTTACGAAAAAAAACGCTGGAATTTATTAAGCTAATTGAATAACAAAAAAGACAAACAATTACATTTTCTAATAGTTATTTACACAAAGGAGGCAGGTAACACTTACCAGTCGAGGACATGGTTTTCGCCGGAGTGAAAGCGAGACTGGACAAGAGTCCTACCACCCGAGTTGTGTACCATATTTTTTCTAGTCCGGATTTCTAATAATCAATAAAAATTGTTCTCCCCCTCCCTGTATTGTAAGCAACCTATTTTGACACTGCTTTGACAGACGTAAGTGAAAGTCACTCAACAAGGTATTGGTTGTCCTTAACGACAGGATGTAAGTCAACTTACATCCCTAGGGAAATAATAATCTAAAATTATTATAAGTAGCTTTAATTTTTGATTTCATCGACATATTACAAAAATCCGGTGATTGGAATACATGGATGGAAATACATTTTCTCGTTTCTTCTCGATGTGTATTACATTTTCTGACTCCACAGATCCTTCATTTCTAACCAATGTTTCTGTCACTGTTAAAGCACTGCAAGAGACTTCTGGCTGGGTCTTATTGTATACAATTTTATTCGCTACTTCCTTTTTATTATTGAGGCTCTCAGCTACGTAACTTTCCACAATAGTAGCGAATTTCCATCCATTTTGTCCACACAGAATCAAACAATTCGACTTCTTCAAACTTTTCGCTATGAATTGCCAACTTGACGTTGTTGATAAAATAAAAACTGCTTATGTTGCTCTGGCAACGGATCACTGCTGCCTTCATAATTTAATGAGAATGCTATCGAATGTAATGATAATGAAAATCCAAAAATATGTCCAGCATTTTCTTGTAAACATACAATACAGGGAGGGGGAAAAATGTTATATACTATATGGGATGTAAGTACATTAACCAGTCTCGAACTTTTTGCCAGCCCTCGCTATCGCTCGGGCGCAAACTCATCCTCGACTGGTAAATGTTACTTACATCCCTTATACAGTATAAGCGTTCTCATTTAATTATGAAGGCAGGCGTAATCCGTTGCCAGAGCAACATAAGCAGTTTTTATTTTATCAACAACGTCAAGTTGACAAGCGAAAAGTTTGAAGAAGTCAAATTGTTTGATTCTGTGTGGACAAAATGGATGTTTCAGACATAGAAGAATCAGCGAACATTGCTTGTTTATCTCTACTACCGGAAAAGTCGAAAAAAGGTATGAACCAGCATTTAAATCTTTTAAGAATTGGTGCCAAAGCAAGACGGCTACTGCAGTCTCAGTATAAGGGATGTAAGTCACTGGTTAATGTACTTACATCCCATATAGTATATAACATTTTTCCCCCTCCTTTGTTTACAAGAAAATGCTGGATATATTTTTGGATTTTCATTATCATTACATTCGATAGCATTCTCATTAAGTTATGAAGGCAACCGTGATCCGTTGCCAGAGCAACATAAGCAGTTTTTATTTTGTCAACATCGTCAAGTTCACAATTCATAGCGAAAAGTTTGAAGAAGTCGAATTGTTTGATTCTGTGTGGACAAAATGGATGTTTCAGACATAGAAGAATCAGCGAATATTATTGCTTGTTTATCTCTACTACCGGAAAAGTCGAAAAATAGGTATGAAACAGCATATAAATCCTTTAAGAATTAGTGCCAAAGCAAGACGGCTACTGCAGTCTCATAAACCTTGTTTTTGGCGTATTTCCACAAAAAAAGTACTATATTGAAGTCCCCATCAAGCTTATGGTGTGAGTATTCGATGTTGAAGTCCACCCTATCTATAGAGGAAAATATAGATATTTCTAAGTATCCAAAACTTCGAGCATTTTTGATAAAAGAAAAAATGATGGTTATAGACCCAAAAAATCGAATGTGTTTAACAGGGAAGATGTAAATAAGTTCATGCTTGAAGCCCCCGATGATATATACTTATTGATGAAGGTCGTAATGGTAATGGGAGTTGCTGCGTTCTAATGAACTCTGTGAAATGAAAATGGACAATGTTAAAATAAGTCAAGAAGTCATAATTGTGGCCATTCCTGACTCCAAAAATGGAATGTCACGTACATTTACAGTGACAAAAAGTGACGACACTCAGGTTTGTCATTTCAAAATAACTCAAAAGTACCTTGATGCAAGATTCCACATGACGACTATTAATCCGCGCTTCTTTATGCGATATCAAAATGGAAAGTGCTTAAACCAGCCTGTCGATAAAAATACGTTTTCGTCAATTCCAAGTAAAATTGCGAAATTTCTAAAGTTTAAAAACTTCAAAATGTATACTGGACACTCTTTTAGAAGAACGTTGGCAACTTTATTAGCAAATACTGGAGTTGATGTATTATCTATCAAGCGACATGGTAGATGGAAATCCGCTACTATTGCGGAAAGTTACGTAGCTCAGAGCCTCAATAATCAAAAGGAAGTAGCAAATAAAATTTTATGCAATAATACCCAGCCAGAAGTCTCTTGCAGTGCTTTAACAGTGACAGAAACATTGCTTAGAAATGAAGCATCTGTGGAGTCAGAAAATGTAATACACATCGAGAAGAAACGAGAAAACGTATTTCCAAATAATTGAATGAATAATTGTAATAATTGTACCATTAATATTCATTTCAATTAATATCACCGGATTTTTGTCCGGATTTTTGTAATATTACTTTTAATAATTCTATATTATTACTTCCCTAGGGATGTAAGTTGACTTACACCCTGTCGTTAAGGGCAACCAACACCTTGTTGAGTAACTTTCACTTACGTCTGTCAAAGCAGTATCAAAATAGGTTGCTTACAATACAGGGAGGGGGAAAAACATATTTACCTCCCTGTCTGTCCGTAATGTAACAAAAATAATAGTTCGGGATCAATTTAATTTTTTTTTTTATAAAGATGTTCAATTATTTTATTAATTAGCTTATAAACTTACATATTATAGCCATACAAATCAATAACACTCCAAAAATTAAAAAGAAACGGGGATGTTTTTCATTTCAATACACGTAACCCACATAGTTATTCTAGCTGACGAGTAACAAGACCTATATCGTTAGAGAACTTTTGATTCATCCCTCTAATACGAAAAAAGCATTGACAATAAAGGCGTATTAAATAGCGGTCACCCGGAAACAGACCTCCACATAGGCCCAGTGTAAATTCTTGAGTCGTATTTATCACGAAATTTCACATCGAAGGACGTTAGGAACCCTAGCAAACAGCTGCACATTATGTTTCAACCCTTTCAGTAATTCAAGCAGAATTTGTAAAAAGAACTACCGCACAAATAAGTCAAGGAAAATTCACTCTGTATGCTGAATATCCTCCTGCGTCTGAGAATTCGCAATTTGTCTTTCAATTTAAAAAATAATATTTTTAAACCTCTAAATCTCCAATATAAAATTTTTAGGGATTTTAGCTAAATTATGAATTAATAACGTTAGATAAAATATGGATCAAAAACGTATTAACGTTATTGATCCATATTTTACCGCCCCAGCAGATATAGGTTTGGAGTAATTAATTGAAACATGCATGAAATAGGTGAAAAACAAAAAGGTTTAGGCCAAGCTTTTACTTCCTGTATAAAAAGTAACTCTACACGCAAAGAGCGGCTTTTTAGAACATTTAAGTGTAGATTAACGCAAAATAGAACGTTTCGTTTAAAAAAAAAATAAAATAAATTATAGAAAATTTTTGAGCTATTCTTAATATATATTACAGTTACTAGAGATTTTCAAAACAAAGACCTATTTAGGATTTTTATCTCTTCTGAATTCCCTATTGAAATTTTGTTTTCATGTTCGTTGGCTCCAACCCAAGTCTCATTAATTTAAAGCCAATAAATCGCTTGTGTGAAAGAACAATTAAATCCCACTCAGAGTAAAAACTTCGGTTATTTAGCCGAAACATGTAGATAAAACAATTGTAAAAAAACGATTACTAGTGAATCAGCTCAGTGGACCGGAAGGGTGAGGAGCACAAACAGTAGGACATACTTAAATACTAAAAAGAAAGGAAGTACAAGCGCGAATCTGTGGAAGTGGACTCGCAGTTTTAGCATAATCGTCTTTTAACGTAGTTTTAACTTCAGAACAAGTTTAATATAAATAATTAGCCGTCACTTTTGTAAGTTTTCCTGTATCTACGCCGTAGTGATCTTTTTTGGATTATGCTACACCCGGTTGTAAGATATTCTTTTTGTTACAGCATGTAAAAATACCATTACCGTATGATTCAACTAAGACAAAGAAACAAAACGGAAATTTGACAAAATGGTCAAAGGTAACTGAGCTCGATGCCACCCACATTCATTTTACTACGGCCTAAAGCGGTGGCGGATTATCGCACAGGCGCCGAGCAGGAGGTGCTTGCCTGTGGCTTTACAATTTTAGGGGCCCAAGAATCAGAGAGGGACCTCAGAATGAAACAGGTTAAAGGTGAAATTATTAAATAGCTAAATTGAGGTCCTCCTTTTTTCTCTTTGATTTAATTTGCTCTGAAAGTGAGAACCTTTTTTTTGCTGTTCGGTTAATTTTTGCAGAACGTTTCCCTTCCCACACAATTACCAAATACTTTTTACCATTACCATTTCTCGTATCAGAGGTCTCCAAGCCAAGGTTGTGCCTCTGGCCTCTTAAGTGCTTAATCCACTACTGGCGGTTGTCAATAATAAATAGAAGGCAGAACCTACTAAGTAATATTTGCTCAGCTAAAACGCAGACATTTTTGAGGGTTAAAATTAAACTATTAAACTCAATATAAATAAGTTAGGGTGAACTGAGATAAATATGGCATGGGACAAAAGTAGCACTGGTAAGTAAATTCCAAACAAACTCCTCTAAAGCTACCATTTTCAGTCGAAACTATTATCTATTATCTGTAATTTGTTATACATAAAAAATAGTTAAATATTTGTACGTTTTCCAAAAAAAATTCTAACTTGTTACACTTATATTTTTTAGGTATATGTCATACTTGTACACAAGCGGAAATGTGCAATTTTACAAAATTTATCTGATGATTTACTGAAGGGTTTATATACTTTTGTGGGCGTTCTTGTTTTCATTTCTTCTATCTAAGGCCAAATATAGGCGAAAACTAAAAACAGAAAAAAATAGAGAGTGCCACTTTTACCAAAGGGATTTAGAGAGGCAACGCTGCAAAATTTCATGACCCTGGAATTTCTGACCGCCTGGAATATTCGATCCAACACATGACTTTTCTGTAAATCCCAACGAAACAACCAATCAAAAACAAGTTTTTACAGGCAAATTTCTACTACTTAAAGAACTGATGGTACTGAAGAAAAAACTGTTGCTATTCCGTGATCCAGCAAATTCCTGAATATCTAGGAATTCCAAGCCAAACTTCGAATCGGAGTCAATCAACAATAAGATTTGAAGACCTTTTGAAAAGAATATCAAACTTTAAAAACATGTCATCCAGAAGAGATAATTCGTCCGGGGCAGTAATAAGTAGCCCAACATTTTTACAAGTTTTTGAAGATAAACAGAAAAATGAAAAACGCTAACAAAATTAAAAAGATCACAAAAAAACAAAACCAAAAACGTCACTTTACCAGGACGAGTCTGATGATGATTTTGACACACACATGAAGGAACTAAAAAGAGAGGAATAGGAAGAAGAAAGTCTGACAGGAAAATTTTGTTTAAGTAAAATTTCGTTCTAAAAAATGATCATAAAGACGAATTCGTATTTACATTTCTAAGACCTAATCACATAAAAATTTTGAATGGCCAGTTGAGGAAGCCATCTCAACTGTTTATTACATGGACACTGAAAGTAAAATACAACCTAAATGATACTAGGAGGGGTATTTTTAAATTTGGTATTTCATCCAGTTTATATGTAATGGGATAATTTATTTCTTTATTTTCATGAATGCTGGCCAGTTGGTTTATTCCAGTGCCAAAGAAACTTAACTCACACACTTTATTTTCATATACTTTCATTTTTTTTTTTTAGTAGGTATACATTGAATTTTGTCGAATGTACCACAGGGATTTATACTAAAAAACACAAGTAGGGTCTTACATTTTCTGTGGGGCATTGATAAGATAATTTAATTTTGTACGATGTTTTTTAGGGTTTCAGTTTATAGATCAGAATAAGTGTGTTAGTAAAGAAGTGTTCTATTATTTTCAAATTTTATATTTTTTTCTTATAGCTATATAATTCAAATTTAGCAACGCAATTTCTATTATATTCCTAAAATCGCCTTTAATGCATTATAATACTACACAAATATAATCTGCTAAATTAAGTGGGACCCTACAACAAAAAAACCATATTCCTCAAAGAAAATCTATTGTAAAAATAACTGATTTCTGTGTATTGAAATCAAAAGACCATGCATGAGTCTAAACATCGTAAAAAATGACATTTATGTAACTAACTATACTTGAAATATTCTCCTACACTTGCATTATGGTGTCACAATTGCCCCGCTTCACCCTAAATTTTTTAAATTATTTAAATAAAATATATGGGGTATTCCACTTAAAATTACAAAGCGGGTGCTTATTTTTTCACGATTTACGGTTTAAGACATTACATTTGCACAGAAATAGCTAAATGTTGTCTGTTCATGCAAGATGATAACATGTAATGCCTAAAACTGTTCGAATGGTGGCATGGTTAGAAGATTTTTTTCAAATACATATAGGGTGTTTCAAAAAATAGGGTCACTGATTAATCACGGTCCTGCTCAAATCGCTCGACGTAAAGAGCTGAATTTTACATGGAATAAAATGTTTATTAATTCTTTTGGTTAAGTTTTGAATGGTTTATGATTCTAGGGTCCCCTTTTGTTAAAATAGCCCCGGGCCCCAAGAGATTTTAATCCGACACTGCCGGTGGGTGTCATCAAAATTTAAAAATTAAATATTATGCATATTTAGAAGTATATATAAGTTTTATATTATCGTTCTACTGGAAATCAACGAAGTGTGACCAATGAAACTTTTCCCACGTCCCAAAGTAGTCATACTTAAGTTGAGTTAAATGAGGTAGTTCTACAACTTAGATATTTTAAACCTACTCTAATATTTGATTAAAATTTAAATAATTTTGAGCTAGCAAGCACTATTTTCAAGAAAGAAAAACATTCTCCTCCTAGATACTAGAATATGTATTATTAATTATCTAATATTATGAAAGCATCATCGTGCCATTACCTATACAGTTTACAGCGCCGCCCGTCTTAAATTTTCGATAGGTGTGAAACATACAATAAGAAATTCATAAACAGTCTATTGAATGTTAAAAATAAAACTGCAAAATTAGAGTTCCGATATAACCTTGGTAATAGACTACAATAAATAATCAAGGATCTATTTTGGAATCAATAAGTAAACCCAGAATGTTTAAAATCGATCGCACTAATAAAGATTTATTATAATGAAAATATATGAGTTGGCTACATAAAACAGCACGATAGAGACAAGGAGACAGATAATAATTTTACTAGCATATGTAATTCCTTATATATAATTTTAATAAATGTTCTGAAATTATATTGTCTAGTTGATGAACGTGTGCAAAAAAAAAAGTAGTCGAGTTTTAATTTTGCACAGCATAATAATTTCTTTTTGCAACATTAACGATTAAGAGACGTATTTTTTTCCTAATTTTCTCGTTGTTTCAGCGACATAACTGCTACATTTCGAGCGTTTCAGCTATTATCGTAGATTTTTCTAGTATATAAAAACCAAACTTTTCTTGAGATTCGCTCTATGCTCAAACTCTAATTTTTTAATTGGATAATAGATATCAAATTTTATTAATAAAAGTTAACTAATTTTAATTTACAGCAAATTCTCGGAAGTATATTTTGGTGACTTTTTTCTTTTAATTTTTGGTTGGATGTCATACGTCCCCGAAAAATCTTTACCCTTCCAACTATTTTTTTTACAAATATTAGGCATGTATGCCAATTTAATCATAAAAAATAACAAAAATGACTTCTGTGGAAGCGTTTAATAAACCTGCAGTGGATTTCTTTTCTTAAAACGTATGGAGAATAAGTTAGAAAAACAATATCCAAATAACTCAAGAAAAGATAAAAGACTTTCCAGAGATCCATTCTATGGTAAATATATCTTATAGAGGGAGATATTGCCACAATTTTCTTAACTAGTCGGAATAACTATTTACACAATGTTGGCAACAGTTGATCAGAATCCGTTAATTCCAACCCGGGATATTGCAGAACAAGTTGAAATGAGCAAAAATGCGGTCCTAAAGGTACTAAAAAAAATGGATACCGATCATAAAAAAATAAGAAAAACCCACGACATTTTCTTCGAGGGCAATTTTAGAGGAATAGAGTTTTACGAAATCGCTGGAAACGCAAGAAAAATTGATAAATCGGCATTTCCAATAGAAGGTAGTCATAATTTCATTTACAAGGAATTTCTAAACAACACGTTTTCAAACCTACTTATGACAGGACAAGGAACTATCTTGTGGCCAGCTCGATCTTCTGATCTGTCACCAAATGATTTTTTATGGACAAAACATATAAAATGTATAGTTTTCAGTTTTAATTGAGATTAAAAATCAAAAACATTTTTAGAATAAACCCCGAAACATTTTTAGAATAAACACCGAATCGACAGCTGCAATAGATTTTAAAGATAGTTTTCGATATCTTAGATTAAATTTTATTCATATGTTTTATTAACAGTTTTTTATTTTTTTAAGAATCGTTTTTTTTTTAATTCAGAAAACAATTTTTTCTTCAAAGACCGCAAATTTTTGTGTGTCGGACTAATAATTAAAGCCTTTTAAACAATTATTAAAACATCAAACGACGCCGTTGCGAGATATTTTCCTGAAAAGTACGATAACGAGAAGAGAAGAATAGAGTCTGTTTTTCATACCTTCTTTGAAATCTATACATATCAAAACTCGTATATCTCTTGTCTATGTTGGCGGTAACTTGCCGAATTTTGTACATCTGTTAACATTTACAAAAAAAGATTTTAATAAGTATTCATGTCATTCAATATCTTTTTGTTTTGTCAGGATTGGAATTTTCAAACACGTTTTTCTAAATGTTGAAGCACATAGTTGTATCATCTTAATTTACCATTTATAGTAGATCCCCTATCGAAACAAATTGGCATTGACCTGAAAAATGTGGCTTAACGTCCTTAACATGTCAGATTCAACCTTAAATATTCTTAATATATGTGAACCAATACAAGGGAGAGCGATTCCCCTATTTGATAATCCTACATATCAACTAAATTTTCCAGTGTAACATCTAGTATATTATGTTTAGCTTTTCCTATCAGTTAAATATAAGCATAGTTCACTCTATTGGTAAACCAAGGATCTTCATCCTGCTCTCTTCTTTAATCCCAGAATGTCTCGATTGTGGAATCTCTACCAGGAAAAAGTTTTACTACATTGTATTTAAAAATTAAACAAATGAAAAGACTGACACAGTATGTACGGCACAGTGCCAATATGTCCTACACAGTGTTGCACGCTTAAAAATTATATAACCGTATCTAGTTGTTACCATAATTAAGAAAACGGGTAAAATCTCGCAAAAAATTTAGCATGGTTCAACATACCGTAAAATTAATTTGATATCATAACCAAAAATTCAAAATTAAATATATGCAATAATTATTATCTGAATATAAATAAGTTATACTTTTTAAATTAATGAATTAAAATATATGTGGTATTCCATTTAAAATTACCTTTCTACCGTAAAATTAACTGAAGGCCTACTGGATGTTTTATAAACTAATTAAAATTTTCAAAAAACTGCTAATAACATTAATTTTAAAGCTTCAAAAATAGGGTTCCCCTGTGGGAAATTTCCACAGTAACTTTCCTTTTTATCAATACCGATAACTAAAAATTTACAATTATTTCAGGTTAAACTTTATGTCTATATAAGCAAGAAAAAATAGAATATATGTATTTACATCGGTACAAATTGTAAAAGATCAAATTGTTTAGTTTGAAAATATCTTAACATGAAAATCGATTCCTAATTCAAAATATTTGGCTGTTCATATAAACTTATATATATTAAATGTCCCACTCAAGAAAAATACTGTTTAAAATCATATTTTACGAATATAACACTGGATACAGGCTATAAAATATTTTCCGAAGGTAAGGTTCTCGGTTTGCACTAAAAATTGAGAGAACAGAACCGGTACGCTTTCAAAATAGATCAAAATTATTTGCGGTATGCAAATGAAAATACTTGTTTAGATTCGAAAATAAAATATGTTTTCACTAACATGATTTTAGCTCAGAATAAACAACGCTTAAATAATTTCTCTCCAGTTATTTTGTTTAAGGTTTTTTGGAAAATATACATTTTGCACAGCCACTCTTATAATAAATATGGGATATTCTTTAGCTCTGGAAACAAAATAAAACGTATATGTGTGTGTTCCGAAATAAGCTGCATTCGCCCTAAAAAGGTTTTAATGTTTACCAGAGGCTTACGTTCAAGCATTTTCTATGGATGAACTAATAACTCTAATATTTTGATTTTAAAATACAATACGCCACATTTTTTATAACAGTACAAAGGAAGAGTTTCCAATAAGATTAAGTGAAGTGAACTCCGGAGAAACACCCAAACAAGTCGCCATTTTAAAATCGACTTATCTAAAATTGTCTCGAGTAAAAGCATTTTGCCTTCAATTATAGGAAAATTCGAATTGTTACATAAGCAGTTGCGAAGCAGCAGAACCGATGATATCAATTTACTTCGTCGTCCCCATTACGCACTCGGGGGAGCCCGTAACCCTATATAGGGAGGATCAGATATTATTTAGATACTAGTGGGAGAAGGATAATTAAATCAAACTACATATTGGCGCATTTGAGGTTGAGATAAATAAAGTTAACGTCGATTTGTATCAAGTATCCGAGATTTCCCTCTAGATTAAACACTCCATACAAATTAATCCTAATAAATCGGCTGGCATTTTTTGGACGGTAAATATAATTATCTTTAATGATAAATGCAAAAACTTCGAAATTTTTAAATAATTTTTGCCCTCTTTGCTGAGGTACCTTACTTTTAAATTCATTGTTGGTGTTTTCTTTAATGATTTGTAGCATTGCTGCAACTTCCAAGAAGTTAGGAGGGTATTTGGCCACCTTTCTAGCCAGTTTTTTAACCTGTTTTTCAATCATTCTACACTGAAAGTGTTTTTTAAACCAATCAATTTTGTTTCGTACTGTATCGGAGTGTGCCATGAAATAACTCACGAGTTACGGAGTCCGGGCTGCATTCAAAAAATCACAATATTGATTTAATTTAATCGTCAAAACTAATAACAAAATCAAGGATATCAACTTATTATTATTAATATTAACAGTCATTGTGCAACGTAAGTTTCCTTGCACGCTGCATGTTTTGGAGAACCTGTATGAAATTTTCTCCACGTTGAATAGTCGTTCCCATTTTTTGTTCTGTTTTCAAACTTCAAAAATCCGCATTTTTTTTTGGCGTGCCCTTAATGGTATGAACATGTTTCTTTTCTATATCAACTTTAAAAGCAAGTTGTAAAAAACAACGGAAAAAATACAATACAAAAATGAAATGCCTAATACAACAAACAATAAATTAATGAAACTAAGTAAGGTATTTAAAATGTTGTTCATTTATTTTCTGACAGTAGGCCAAATATTGTGGAAAAACATTTAATACGTTCAAAAGAATGCCAGCCTCCTCGATTCGTCAACATTCGATCTTTATTTGCTGCTTTAAATCCTCGAGGTTATTGGGCTTAGTTTTAATACACCACATTCTTAAGGTGTCCCCACAAATAGTGGTCGAGGGGCGTCAAGTCTAGAGACCGAGATGGCCACTCTATTGTACCCCTATATAGTAAATAGATATTACTGTTATGGTATTAGGGATTAAGACCCTCAATAATCAATAGATACGTATCTTTTTTGTGATGTACTTAATAAGTTGGTCTTAGTTGTTGTTGTGTTTACAAATTATAGTATGTAGTTTTTGCCTTTCAGTATCTAGAAACGTAATGCTTGGCTTAAAAAAGAGACGTGTCCGCCATGTTGTTGGTTATTGATGCAGCTAACAAAAGATTTGAATGAAAGTGATCCACAAAAATGGAAATATGAAGTAGAAGATGATAAAATAACAAAACAACACCCATGCTTTTAAAAAATAGTCTTATCATAATAGAACAAATATTGTGGATATATTTTCCAATTTGAACTTTTAATTCTGAAAGGCAATGCCCTCCCTGTTTCTTCTACTGCTGTACCCTTTTTTTTTGTTGGGAAGACTTTTCGATTGATATTTAATAAACATATTATTGTAGCCCTGAAAATCACAAAATATTGTAGCCATCGAAAAGAATTGCTACACATGTTAAACGTCCCATTAAACAAAATTCTTATTCCACCTCATCATGTTCGTTACATATTTAATAAAAATATTCCGAAAAAATTGTAAGTAATAGCTTGTGCAATTATAAAATCTATTTTGAAATACAGCCTTTAAAAAGAAATTTTATAACTGCAAAATTTGGGGTTAGACAATAAAATATCAAAAATATTAACCGAAAAAAGTTTTGAATTTGGTTTCGCGTGTTTCTGCAGATACTCAAACGTATTTAAAAAGAACATAATATTTTAGTTTCTTAAATTTTACCCGAAGAAATATTGTTTTGGGTAAAACCACTCCAAATTTAAATTACAGGAAATTTGGATTACTTTCTTTTGAAAATTTTTGTATATATAAACATAAATTTGCTAACAAAGTCACACCGTGTAGAGAAACTGATGTGTTAGGTTCAGTTAAAACAATTACATAATCTTTATTAGATAAGCCGCTAAAATAGGTGTCAGAATCGTGGAATAAATTTGTCAACGAAACCAATTGCAATGACACAGAGTCTCCTAAAGCTCTTTTAAGTGGCTTGTAAAAATGTTTACAGTAGCCATCTGTCAGCACCAATATTTTAATAAATGACGTCGATCTACTAGTGAGTTTTTTCGGATGTTTTAGATGCTCAGTTTATGTGAATTTAACAATCCCCTGGACTCCAGAAAAATTAGCATAACTTTCCATGTTAAGGGTGCATATTTTAGACTTAAGTTCTTCAATATCTTCCAGAAAAGCTTATTTTCTTCACTAAGCGTTTCAATACTAGTAGTAATACTTTTTTTCAGTTCCAACAAGGATTGTTTTTCTTGCTCATATTGTATTATTTTAACATCATTTTCTTCTAAATATAACATAAGAGAGTCGTTTTTTTATTTTAGATCTTTTACTAACTTATTAAGTTGCGAAATTTTATTTGCCCTCCTAATAATTTCACTTTCATAGAACTTTTCTACTTCACATGCCCTAGCTAAAAAATCCAAAGATAAGCGTTTTTTATATTATTTACCGACATTCTATGATCTCTTCTAGCACTACTGGATAACCATCTAAGAGCTACATGTTTTTTAATTAAAATATTTAAATCCTTTAGATTAGCTCGTGCTTGTCTACTTTTATTATTAACCCAATATTTATTATTAAATTTTACATAGGGCTTTTACAGCTCGAGGCTATAGCGAAATTGAATTTAAGCACGTTAAAAAGATATATATATATATATATAAAAGCACTATTTATATCTGCACAATTAAATTAACTGTTCCAGTTTTTATTTTCTAGAGCATAACGAAATAAATTTATTGAATATTATATATATATATATATATATATATATATATATATATATATATATATATATATATATATAGCAATAGACTTGCAAAAATTCACATAGTTGTTTTTTTTTATATAGTTTATACCCTCAATATAACAGCCATCGAACTGTTACAAGGTGAATATTTATTTTTTTTAAATTACACAATTTGAAAGCTTTGTTAGGAAACAATAAGTTACCTACTGAAGATAATTGTCAATAAGTCTAAAATAGTGCGCCGGCGTCGTGTTCTATTTAAATTTAATATAATATACCGAGGGGTTGCATTTAAAAAAATAAAAAATACGATACGCGAAACATGGCAACATTTTACGTTTTTTAAGTTTTGAATCTTAAGTATTAGACTGTAAATAGAATAAACTTCTAATTTTTTTTTAATTTAAAAGGGTGTGTACACTTGCTGAATCAATCAAACAAGAAAGTCTGTATAACGTGTATAATATCCAAATCCATTATCATATCTGAAGATTGTCGACTGACTAGGCATTTTCAATACTGGAATAAAAGATACATGATTGCAGTTCAGAGTTATGTAAAAATCTACATGTAACAAAGACAAACGTTGTCAAACACCAAAATCACATTTAAAAAAAATTAATTGCTAAAAAGCAGCTGACTTATTCACTCTGTTCCATCGTGCCAGTGTATAAGGCAGCTAGTTTTTGGCCAATTAAAATTCTTCAAAATTTAAATTAAATAATTACTAATTATTATTAATTAATTAAAATTCTTTAAAATGTGATTTTAGGGTTCGTCAGCTTTGTTTTGTTTTTTTTACATGTAGATTTTTAAATAACATTGATTTGCAACGTGTATGTATCTTTTCGGCCTGTTTACTGACGGGTAGCATTGGGGTTATCTATAGTTAGTCGAAAGCACTCTGCTATGATAAATGAGTTACAAATTATACATGTTACATAGACAAACTTTGTTGTCATTACTTTAATTCTTCTGTTAAAAATGAATAAAAGACTGAAAAAAAAAGGCAATAAATCAGGAACGTTGCATTACAGACCTACAATAATATATATCATTGAACTCGTCTTTAAAGGTACTTTGTAATCTGTAATAATATATAGGGTGTCCTATTTAAAATAAGAGAGTTCTTATCAGCCCTAGAAAAGTGGACTACCCAGTATAAATAGAGAGAAAATATACTAAAACATTAAAAGAAACAAAGAAATATTTATCATCAAGTTTTTCTCTATATTTTATTGTTCTTCAGGTAAGGGGATGGGACATCGTATTTAGGTACACTTTGATTTTTTCTATAAAAAAATAATGACATTATTAACAAGAATAATTAAAATTTTAAATTTAGATAGGTAACAAACACGGTATATAATATTTTGTGTATTTTCCAAAATGTAATTAAAACAGGAGGTAACAAAATAAACTACTCCAAGATTGGCCCTGGATATATAAATATAAATATCTATCTGTATGTGTTTGATTTTTTATATTTAAATAAAACTAGTACAGACATTTATATTTTTTGTTTTGGCATGCTATTTTTTCTTTTGAATCGACATAAGATTGCAAGAAATACATAGAAATTATGTTTCAAGAGTCTTAATTTATAGGAACTTCTTTATGCAATCAGCGGATTGTATTGCCTAAAATCTTGGTTGTATACCGGGAGGCTATTATCTTTGATAAAACATGATGTTGCCTCTACTCTCCCTTTGAGTCATTCTGTCCATCTTACGTAGGCTTAACTCCTATCTCAGAAGGACTTAGGGATCCCTGATTGGAATAGGTAAACCTTTGTAAGGATCTCAAGCCGACTTAAAGTCAGAGTAAAAGACGGTCCAATGTAAAAGTGGATAGAAAGAGGATAATGTCAAGGATCTTTTAAGTCTATTCGCTCTCCTATCCCTCTTACTACTACCAAGATGACCCTATGTCTCACGGTTTAGGGTTTCGTGCAATATAAATAGCTCTTTTCTATAACAAAATAAGGTATTTGTGCTAGCATGTTCCAGACAATCGCAGAAGTGAACAATATCATATAGTTCTACATAAGTAGCAACGGAATTCTTTAACTTTGTTAATTATACATTGAGGTTTTGCCAAATATCTTATTATAAGTAAGTATAACAGAATAAGTATATACATGGTTTAGTCGTTTAGTCCATACATGCTACATAGCTTTAAACTCATTTCCGGGTTCAGAGTTTTTCTATAATGATTTATGATTATTATTATTATCTCGCCTTCACAAAATCAGTAAGACTCTATTTCTTTTACCAGGTTAACAAAAACATTAATTTAGGGCAACAAGAAAACAGCATCCACAATTGTTTTTTATTTAATATTTTCGGCACTAGAGTTTTTGTTAGTTTTCCCCATCCAAGGGTCAAAGAAATCATGGGATAACTTTTTTATACTGTCTTTTTAAATTTTAATCTCCCAGATTTCAGTTACAATAAGGCTTCACTATTTTAACGACAGTCTCACAGAGTAAATAAAATGAGTAAACTCTTTAAATGTGAAACTTTCATTAAAACAGGCTGTTAACTGTCATTTAACTATACCTGCAAATAACTTTCATAATTTAACTTCTACAATCATTTTATATAAAAATTTATTAAATCATATAACGCATCTTCCAGGTTCTTCCTCATCACACTCTGCTCGAAAACGATTCTAATAAAAAGGCTTGGCCAGCTATTTTAAGCACATGCATGACGTAAGAAAATTTTTACACCAAAATTAATAAGTCGTTCTAAATTTAGCATCTCGATTGGCACACTATGTTTATATCTAAGCGAGGTCTCTTAGACTAAAATTTATTTTTAGGCTGAGTCTGATTGTTGTTTGGATTAGTCCAGTTCGGGGTTCAGGATTTTTTTTAAAGACTCATATCAAATAAAGCAGTTTCTTTGACGGCTACCTCCTGGAGTTCTCTACCTGAGAATAATCCTGTCTGATGCTAAAATTTTTTTTCTGGGGCATACATTGTTTGAGATCATGTAGCACCGCAAAAAAAATAGAATAATAATATGTCAGTTTCATAAAACACCATTTTGGTGCACTCGTACATTTTAAAAAATTGGTAAATTCACCTTTACCCACAACAGCCCTCGTACAGAATTCTACTAGTTCCAATAAACCGTCTATATGTACATATAATTATTTGATAATAACTTTGTTTCAGTTTTTTTTTTTAGTTTTTAATGTTTTAATATATTTGTTATTATTATAATCGAAATTGACTGATCGAGTTTCTGTTAGTTCTATGTATTGTGCTGTAAAAATTGTCTCACTAAGTGGAAAGTACTAAGCAGGACTGCCTTTTGGATGTTCATGAAGGTGTTAGTATGATTCCTATGATTTTTAGTGTTTTTGGAACTAGTCCAGTTGAACCAGTTCCACATGAACCTTATTCAGTCGCCACATCTGCTGTATCTCGACGGCCAGCTCCGCATATTTGGCCTTTTTCTCTTGATATTTATCCAACACGTTGTTATTGTTGGGTACAGCGACATCTATCAAGTAAGCTGTCTTTGTTTCCTTATTTAACAGTACCACAGCAGGCCGATTATTCGTCACCCGTCTGTCGGTGATAATTGCCCGGTCGTAGTACAGTTTGAAGACATTATTTTCAAGCACTGAACTTGGTTGGTATATATAATAGGGCACAAAGGTGTTAAGGAGCCCGTATTTATTGGCAAGCTTCTGGTGTATGATGTTACACACCTGGTTATGTCGCTGGAGGTAGTCCGTGTTTGCTAGGTAAGTGCAGCCAGATGGTATATGCTGTATAGTCTCTAATCTCTCGCTACATTTTCGACACTTATCGGATTCAACACACCGGTCTTTGATGATGAATTTAGTGTAATTTCGTGTGTTAATAACTTGGTCCTGTATTGCCACAATCCTTTTGTCTCTGGGAATAGTTGTCCATCCTTCAGCCATCTTGGACGCTTCCTTATCTGTGTGTGGCTGATTCAAGTCATTGTGATGTCGGCAGTGCAGTGCCATTAAAGCTCACTGTTCTTGTTTGTCGGGATCTGAGATTGACTTTATGATGATTTTGTCACTTGCGAGATTGAGAGGTGAGTACAAGGCTTGATGTTTGTGCCTTGTGGGTAAAGAAAACTCTCAATTTTTGCAGCTGTCGGGAGTGCGAATTGGTCAAGTCAACAAGGGATCTTCCACCTTTTCTTCGTGGTAAGGTCATTCGGAGAGTTGATGTCCTTGGGTGGTGTGACTTGAACTTGGTCATAATTAGGCGAGTAGTTCGCTGTAGTCCCTTTAGCTCCGTGTTAGTCCATTTCAAGATTCCGAAATTATAGGTCAGCACGGGCACAGCATAGGTGTTAATTGCTGTAATGAGATTTCCGGCGTTCAGTTTTGTTTCAGGAGAGCTCGTACTCTTTGAACGTACTAATCTTTCATCTTGTTCTTTCCTTGCTTATCCTGGTGCAGTCTAGCTTGTTGGAATCTTAGGTATTTGTAGGTCTCTCCTCGGTTCATCGCTTGAACTATTTCTCCATTAGGTAGAGCTACATCACCATTAATGACATTGCCTTTTTCGATGTTTAAGACTTTATATTTTTCCATTCCAAATTCGATATGGATGTCTGGATGGAGAAGGTGTGTCACGTCAATAAGCTTTTTTAGTTGGTTATGATTTCCACCATATAGCTTAATGTCATCCATATACAGAAGGTGGGAATCGTCTCTATTGGCTTTGATGTTGAAGCCATGTCCTGTGTTATTGAGCAACGTGGACCGGGGTTCATCGCTAAGCAGAACCCTAGTGGACTTAACGAGTCTCATTGATAAATTTCTCTATTGACGTGTATCTCACCGGTGGTAAAAGATTGATCGCCATTATAGATCATCAAGTTCATTCTCCACTTGTGCTTGAGAGTTGCCAGGAAATTGATGATCGTAGGGTGAATTTTGTATATTCCTAATACGTCTATGAGCCAGGAATGTGATACACTGTCAAACGCCTTTTTATAGTCTATAAAAGCAGTGTGTATTTTGCGTTGTTTCATCTGTGCCTGCTTAAGTACCACAGAGTCGATGATAAATTGTTTTTTGCATCCTTGATGGGTTCGAATGCATCCCTTTTGTTCTTCGGCTAATAGGTTATGACTGTCAATATGATGATAGATACGATTTGCAATGAATCCTGTTAGGATTTTGTGCATGGTGGGCAAACAGGTGATGGGCCTGTACTGGGACGGATCTTCTGTCCTATTGCTTTTGGGTAGCATAGTTGTAGTGCCTAGCATTAGAAATTCGGGAGTTGTCTCCGGATGATGCATTATTTTAGTAAACTGCCGAGCCAGAGCTTCATGAAGGACCTCAAATTTCTTATTCCAGAAATTGTGAGTATGGTCAACTCCTGGCGATTGATTGATGTTGAAAAGCCAGTTCTGTCGTTTTCTCTTTGAGCATTTGTTGTATCTCTGCAGACGTTTCGCTTTAGCTGTTTTTAGTGTATCTTAGTTTTTGCTTTAGTGTATCTTGATACTCATCTAGTTTTTGTTGATGGTTGAGGTCGGTGGGTTTTGTACCTATCTTTTTAAATATCCTTTTAATGCGCGTCTTAAGTCTGCTCGAGGTGTGTTCATTCTTCCGAAATTCTGTTCTGTTCTTCCTAGTTCCCGTCTCAAATCGTCAATTGCTTTCTCAAGTCTTTTCTGCCATGTGGGTTTTTGATGGTATGTAGCTTTGCCCGTTTTCTTGTGAGAATGCACTTGTTGTTTATGGCATCTATGGACCGCAACGGCAGAGCAGTAGGTGAGTGTGTGGAGCTTCTCAAGGGTGTCATACTCCAAACTAAACCCTGCTAGTATGGTGTTAAAAATCTTGAGGATGCTGTGAGTTCCCGATTAGTTCTAAGTTTCGGGAACTTAGCAATAGCTTTTTAGAGTTCGTTTTATTATTATAATTATTATTATTATTCATTTTTCATACTATTGTTTAAGTAGTCTAGTAAATGTTTAAGCACTGTGATAACTATGTCAAACTGTCATAAAAAAATCGGTTATATCTTTAAAATGTGTTCGTCATAAACAAGTGTTTTAAACGACCCGAGAGATATTAATTAAAATCAATATCTAGAAATCTCTTTAGCCAGTTTATTATCCATCCCCAGGTATGAATATAGGATGTTAAACACACAATTGGTTTAGAAGCTCACGGGCCCTAGGCGGCAAGCAAAATGTTGATGGGTTCCTATTAGACTAAAACTCTTTTCAAGTAAAAAAGAAAATCATATTTCAATCAAGTATTACGGTTTAAAAAGATATCGAAGTGAACACAAATCCTAAATTCTGCTGCTGCACATAAATCACGTGATATCTGCAGTCTGACAAGTCGATGTGGCTCGCCGGTAGCCTAGCGAAAGAGCCGGATGTACAGGGTTTTTGGCTATAAATGCATCGATATCAAAAAATTAAATGCAAAAGTTTCTTAAAATTGTACGAAGTTGGTTAATTTTAATGTAATGTAACACCCTGAATATTATACACCTATCAAATGGGTTGCTGAATATAAATATACCAGGTGTGATACCTTTACCATTAAAGACACCCGAGAAATTTGAGAAAAACCCTGTCAAAAGAAGCAATGTATTCCCATTGACTCCACTATGTAGAAGATTGTTTTCCGCCTCTTTCTGGCATAGTTCGTCTTATGGCAGGGTTTTATCAACTTTATCAAGTGTCTTTAAAGATAAATGTATTAAACTTGGTATATTTATAATCAGCAAAAAGGGGAGGGATTGGCATATCATATAAAGGGTGTTACATTCAAAAAAACAATGTACTGATGTAGATATCAGAAAAGCTAAACACCTTATATATCTCCAAACGCTAAAAAAATGGTATAATTTGAAAACACTTGTATTTAAATTTTTTTGGTATCTAAAAAATACGAACGTTAATGTGGGGTGCATTTTTAACCAAAACCTTGCGGAGCCAAAAGCCAGATATGGTGGTTGACGGTTAAAAACGGATACACTATTCAACGTCTTATTTACCGACGAAAAAAAAATATCCCGAGTAAAAATTTGTTATTTTTTCGTTAAGATTATCGGAAAGTCCACAGTTTTTCAATAGACAAAAACTTTTTTCAAACAGAAAAAATAAATCTGAAAAAATTCTGGCTTTCCGATAATCTTAAAGAAAAAAACAACATACTTTTACTCCGGACATTTTTTTTCTTCGTCGATAAATAAGACGTTGAAAAATCGACGCGCTTTAGAGTTACTTCGCTATCCTCATAAAGCAGAGCTGTCCTATATTAGACAGTTGCCTGTCTATTCTAATAAAATATATTAGGCTTATTATGGTCGTACCAAATAAGCAAAAAGGAATATTTAATCGAGGAACCAACAGGAATATTAGGGTCAAACTGGCCGAAGAAAGACGAGCTTCTCCAATATGCGGTCATAGAATAGCGTTCAGCTGAATCAGGCTAAACTTGGTTTAATGAATTCTATAAGCAATCTTTTTGTACATTGCCAAAAAACATTCATACAAATGAAAACGCGTGCGGCTGTCGGGCCGTTTTAGGTCCGGTGTCTACAGTGGCAGTGCCTTATAGCGTGATAGTGATGTGGCAGACTAAGTCGCCTCATCATGTTTAAAAGCACTCTAAAGTGACAGGGAAGCAGTAACAATGTCATGGTCAGAGGATGGAAATGTTTTTGCATTACTGCATTTAAAAAGTATTCAAAATGTAAAAAGACTATATTGATTGCATGTTTTCAAGAAAAAAAAATAAAAAATATGACAGCTTTTAAGGTATAAGGAGCTAAATCAGTATATAGAAAGGTTTCTGTCGTTTTAGAGAATGTCTAAAGACTAATCTATAACTAATTCCATTCCAAAATAACAGGTCGCCTGTCGGTTTTACACTACCCGGCCAACTGTTAACAATTTTTTGTGTGTGTTTATATTGTGTGTACGTGTAATAAAAGGAACTTTATAAAACGAAACGAAGCAGATTTATCAACAGTCTAATACAATGCTAACAATTTATTGTGGGCAGTTTCTTTTAAACTTCTGTCAAAATAAAACTTTATATGAACTCGCGAACAAATTTCTCATTTCCCATTAAATTGTTTAATGAAACAGAATTGAACTGTATTTCAATATTACGATCACTAGATATTTGCCTTGAACCCGGTCGGAAACAGATTTTCGCGGATCCACGCATACAGTTTTGATACGCGTTTTGACGACCTCCGGTTGAAACTTGCTGGATAACTGCTAATGATGGGGTAAAAACGGATATAACCCTATAATTCTACTGCTGCCTTACCTTCAGCTCGTCTCTAGGCGTTTGACCGAAACAGCCCTGCTTTAAAAAATAAATACATATTTTAAAGAACATACATATTATACATTAGTAAGAAAATACAGAAACACTTGATGTGAAAAGGGTAAAACAATAATTAAATGTTTTTTTTCGGATTCTTTTGCAAACCGATTAATAATTTTATTACGGCTCGATCCTTCGAGGGTTAAACCAACTATTAAAAGGTGACTAAAAAAAGGTCCTCACTTTCTAAAGCCTTTCCTGCCACACAATTTAAGAAAACAAGAATCATGATTTTCTTATTCTATTTTATACTTTCAATTGATGAATGCATAAGGATTGACCAACTAATTGCCGAGTGCTTAGAAATTGACGAGTAACTGTCAATTTATACATATCAGTGACGTGTCCGTTCAGTTTCGTAACGATGTGTCAGCATCAATGAAAACATTTACACACGTCCTGCACAATGGCGTTTTTTACCTTCTGTGTTGCTCCATAAGCATAATGATATATAAATCACTGAACTGTGTCGGTACTGATACGTTCTCAACAGTTCTCAACTGTTTTAGGTTAAAGAAAAAAATTATTTTAAATATTCATTTTACGCTTCCTAAATGAAGATATACTACAAATAAACGTATTTATATAATATGTCTCTAATACGCTCCTGCATACAATTTTCAGTAAGCACAGTTTCTACTAGAAACACCACCTGTCTGTCGGTGATCTAATCTCGTACGGGATATTTTTCTTGTTGTCTGTATTTCAAGGGTTTTCCCGGTTGTCCGGCAGAGGTCAGCATATGTTTTCATTTTCAGATATTTTTAATCTAATGAAGAACTTATTTTGTTAGCTTAGAATATCGATGCCCGTTCTTAGTAGTGCAATTTCTTTGAGTTTCGGGTAGATGGCACCTACATGTGACTCATTTAAATTTACTTTGGAATAACTAAACACTTTAAATAGTCTGGATAATAAAAAAATAGGATATTATTATGAAATCCCAAGTTTCAACAGCTTGCAATTATCATGTAGATATATGATAATTAATGGAACTAAAAGGTAGCAATATCACGACCGGCATTAAATTACACTGAATTACACTGTTAAGTCTTACTGTCTTAGACTTTTCGCTGGGCTGGAAGCAATAATGCTTTTACATCAGGTTAAAGTAACAACAAACGTCACAACAAGGATAATCACTGAGCATCCCGCATGATAAGCATAACGTCGGTACACAGTGAAATAAAAATATATTAACAATAATAAAATATGATAATTTTAAAAATAAAAAAAAAAACATATACGTACAAAATTCAAAACAAAAAAAATAAAGCTTTAATATAGTACATCTAATTTGAAAATGGAATCTTTGATCGTGTTCTACGATTTTTTCTGGGGATTTACACGACAGCAAAAAACCCTAGCAGACTAGTAAGAGGTTACAGATAAACTGATGATTCTACGAGAACGATGAAATATGTTGTTTTGCTTAGGATAGGAAAAATAATATAAAAAAGCTATATGTGAACGGACTAGATCAATATTTCTGGGGGGGGGAAAAAATACCTTCCCCCCCCCCCGAATAACATGCATTGAGGCAACTGACCCTCGCTTCCTACGCCTCTATGCAGCTTATTAAAGTGTGGCCCCAGAGACTATATTAGGGATTGCGACACCAGGAAAGGGAGGTTGATAGATGTCAAAAAATAGCGGAGCCAAATAAATAATTTGATGAGTAACAAAAATCTTGTCTATGCAAACTTCGGAAATCCACGACTTTTCATATATTTAATGGATAGCAAATTAAAAAATAAATTGCTTTAAAATGACACTTTTATGAATGATTTCATTTGTAATTTCTATGGGTACCTAAGGGTAACTTTATAGTAACCTCATAATAACAAAAACAATAGCTCACAACTAGTTTTTAATAATAAATAAAATAGTATCACAAGGTTGAGAAAAAAGCATATATAGAAAAATTTAAGGAACAACTAAATTCAAAAACGACTATTTTAAAAATGTGATAACAGGATTTCTTTTAAGTTTTATATTTAATTAATATTCATCATCATATAATTTTCTGAAAAAAAAAATAATAAATTAAAAGAGTACAGATTATTCCATAGAAAATAACAAAATCCGTGCACAATTTTTCACTTTGCGATTGTCATTTGTTTATTTTTCAGCAAATTAATTGTGTTTAAACAATAATAACACTTTTATATACAAATATTCTCTTATGACTCTTACAATAAAGCTTGTAGAATGTGTTTACTGCAGTTTCGAACTTAATTATGCGTATTCCCATGCACGGATCTGCCGGAATTCATAAATAGGTCATGTCTTTGATTTATGAATAGAACCCAAGTTAAGGCATCCCAGATTACGTAACACATAGCATAAGGGTTTGTTCATAAGAGCGCACCGAATATTGCATGACACCTCGCGCCTAGCCTAGCTTCTACCAAAGTTTGCTTCTACTTTGGATGGTAGTGTTCACGTCGATGGCCGGTACATCGCAATAATGTAGTGTGCTTATTGACCCGGTTATCTCTTTAAAAACAAAATAAACTGTTATGAAGTATTTCATTAGCTTTATATTGACTTAAGAAAAAACCAACATTTATTTTTTTATAAAGACAAGTTCTATAGCTACTTTTAATTATACAGGCTGTCTTAGAATAGGTGTGCAATCTCTGAGATATAAATAGAACAAGGAAAAATAATGTCATATAATATGTTCTCCTAAACTGCTCACCAACTGAGATATTCGTTCTTAAAACAATGATCTGGAAAACAAAGGGGGTCGAGAAGGAACTACTTTTAAATTTCTTTACTACACAATTTTTATCTGCGTAAAAATATCTCATTAAAAACATCTTTTTTTTGTCGCTCAGATATTTTTAAAGATAAAAGATCCTCCTTAACAATTTTCAAAAATTAATTCGTTTTCGAGAAAAACGATCATTTATGAAACACTGTATTTACTAAGTTGATTTGCCTGAAAATTTGCATTGTCGGTAAAGTCCGATGACTTCTGATTGACATTGAATAGTGACAGATTATGACAAAAATGCACTTCATTAAAGACATAACGTGATTATTATGCAACAATTATACTTGCCTCCCGAACCGTGGACTGCGTTACTCTTAACACTAGAATTGGGTTATTTCTTATTTGTTCGCTCGCCCCTGGCAGTTAAATTAATTTACCTGAAAATTTGCCTTGGGGCTAATATCTGATTAGTGACGTTTTAATTAATTGACATTTTAATACTAACATCTAGTTATTATCATTTGCTAATTACATTTTGTGGAATAGTTTTCAAATCATTTGTCTGCTCTAATACTCAATGACTTCTGATTGACATTGAATAGTGACAGATTATGACAAAAATGCACTTCATTAAAGACATAACGTGATTATTATGCAACAATTATACTTGCCTCCCGCCGTGGACTGCGTGGCAGTTGGGTTATTTCTTAATTTAAATTAATTTACCTGAAAATTTGCCTTGGGGCTAATATCTGATTAGTGACGTTTTAATTAATTGACATTTTAATACTAACATCTAGTTATTATCATTTGCTAATTACATTTTGTGGAATAGTTTTCAAATCATTTGTCTGCTCTAATGGAATACACATTTAACGAGTTAGCAGACATGCATTTGATGTATAGACTAACTTCCTCAAATGGTTTTGGAAGCCAGACGGTTATATGGTGATCGATTTCCCAATCGCCAAATTCCGGATAGAAAGGCTTTCGAACGGGTAGATCCACGGTTAAGAGAAACTTTTTGCTCCATTAAGTAATTTGAAAGATTGGGACAACAGTGTGTTTTAAGTACTTTTACACCCAATTCCTGGAGGAAAACTTTTTAATTTCATCTTCAAAAAGTGTAAGCTTTTACGCCAAATGACTTCCCTGCCAGGCTGCAATTTGAACATTGGCTTCTTCAGCAATTCTGTAATAACCATCGATTTATTAATTCTATTTTATACACAGATAAAGCAGGATTTACTCGAAGAGGAATAATAAACTCCCATAACCTACATATCTAGAGTGACGAGTTATCGTATGGGCAGGTATAATTGGAAACAATTTGAAAGGTTCATTCATATTACCACCAATATTAAATGGATCTTTGTATTTAAAATGCACATTTTCAAGTAATCAATTTAACTTAATAAATACAGTGTTTAATAAAGGATCGTCTTTCTCGAAAACGAGTCAATTTCTGGAAATTGAGGACCTTTTATCTTGTGTTTTGTCTGAGCAATAAAAAATTAAGTTCTTAATGAAATATCAGATAAAAATCGTGTAGTAAAGAAATTTAAAAAGTTCCTTCTTTTTATAACCATCATTTTTTCCTTAAAAAAGTAAATTTATGTAATTCTTTTTCGTTTTAATTTAAAATCATACATGGCTTAGATACTAGAGATATTAAAAACATAATAAAGCTTACTTAATGGATATTTCGAATGCAACCTTACAGTACGTAGTAAATAAATTATTGGATGGTGTTATAGTATTTTTTAAAGAAAACTGCGGATTGTCTCGAACTGGTAATTGTACATAACATGTTACTCAATATTATATTTTTGTTCATGTTTCCTGTTTTTTGACAGTGTACTTTTTATAATTTATTCAAGAAAATACTATTATAATAATGTTTTTGTAATTTTATTCTAAACCGTTTTCCTTCAAACATGAAAATAATTTATTTTCCTTATCCATCGGGCTGCTATGCGATGTGCGAGGCAAAGCGAAATACCAAGTTTCAATTCCCATGTGTGCGTCGAGGGTACTAGGCTAAGTGCGGTCCGATGGCCCTTGCATTCTATATTATATGCATTGATATATTTATATAGACGAAACGAGATTATGCACAGTGTGCGGTGCGATGAGCATAGGAAAAATGTGTATGTCAGACAAGAATGGCATACAAAATGGTTTCTTGTATAATGCTTGTGATTGTTTAATATCCTTATAGGCCTATGCTATGTCATTATGTATGTGTTGACTTTAAACCGTTGAAAAGATTAGCATTTTCTGTTTTGAGTAATTACGTCATAAAATTGGGTAAAATCTAATACAGCAGATCCACAGAAACGGGTTCATATTCTTGCATTGATATTAGAGTGGTAACCTATTATAAAATCAAGAAACTGCTTTTGTGTGTAATTTTAGAAGATGGGTTTGTTATTATTATTAAATTTATTTGGCACCATTTTCATAATACGATTGTTTTGTTTAAATATGACACTGTTATATTAACAGGAGGTGTCGTCCAAACTGAACACCTTTTCTTTTTTTTTTATTTATCTTGTAAACAGTAAAAATATAATCTCGATCTAAACCATAAAAAGCAATGTTATAAGCAATTAGAAATAGACTCATTAGGTACTTCCATCATAAACATCTGGCCAAAAATGTATTGTAAGATGATTGTAGGATTTGGTTGAATTTCGATGAAAAGAAACCAAAGTTACTGTTTAACTTTAACAAGCACCCGAATTGTCAGTTAACAAGACAGGTAGTCAGGGATAATTTTATAACATTGACGTTAAAATTAATAGTAGATAAAAACATATTTAGATAACGCGATGCGTAATTTTAATTCAACATTTTGATAGATGTAGGCTAAAAAGATTCAGTTATCGTAACGCAGTATTTAACATCAGTAACGTATATCTATAAAAATGGTATTGGAGAAATGCTGTATAGTTAATGTTTTCAATTTAAGAATCTCTCTGTTACCGCTTTCAAAATGTAAAAGTGCTTAAAATTTCCTTGACGCTACCTATTTCAAGCTGCGAAGAAGAAAGGCATTTTATGAAATTGGCCCACACGAAAAATAATAAGTCAACAATATCAGATGAAAGACTAAATACCTTAAATAAACCGTCAATCGAAAACGATATGACACAATCCATCTTTTATTACAAAACGACTGGCCAGAATGCTTAGGTAAAATGCAGAAAGGGTTTTTTTAATTTTTTTGTGCAAGAAATTTGTGTTCAAAAACGTTTTCTAATTTAGAAATACATTTCTACGTTGTAGCTTAATAAATGAGGGGGCCCCAGAATTTCTATTAGCCTATAGGCCCCGAAATCCATGATCCGTCAATGCTTATTTCTAGGAGGAATGTTTTCTCCAAAAGGAAAAGGAAAAAAAGGTCATAGCGTGAGATAAATTAATCATTTCAGACCATATTAGATACGATGCACGCTTAAATATTTGTCTTAAAATAAATCGTGTGACGTAAATATGGAACTTCACAATATACGAAAAAATAATAAATATGCCTCCCGTTTTATTTTTAGTCGACTATCTAGGTCTGAATGGTATGAAAAGGAGCGAAGAGTTTGAATAGTTAATAACCAACAATGACCTAAATCAATAATATATGAATCAATCCTTTCCTGGATATTTAATCAAATAACAGATTGTTATAAAATGTTGTTATAATTAATTCTGTTATGAAATAAATTTGAATTTGAATTTGAAATCCTATTGATAAATACGAAATCTTAAAATGAGATATTTTACATTAGTCGAGGCATATATATATATATATATATATATATATATATATATATATATATATATATATATAAACTTGAATGCAACATTTTATTTAATAAATGTATATCAGTTGCAGATGCAGACAACTGAATTTCCGGTTAGGATCAAAATTTCACCACCTATGAATTTCTAATACGTATATATTTCTTGTCTCTACTAATTTGAGTTTGTAACGTATTAACAACATGCATCGCTCATTCAACGATTATGCGATTTAAAATAAATTATACAGCGTGGCGTCTTTTAGATAGAAAGTCAGAACTCCCAATTAAAAAAGTGGCAACATTGAAATAATCCAAAATCTTACATTATTTTTATTTCGTTGGGTTCACTAAAATCCAAGATATATATTTCGAGCCAATATAAAACTTAAATAATCAATCCATACTTTCCATACATGGAGTCACCGTAATAGGCCGTTTGTTTCTTAAACAATTGTTCATACGAAAAGTAGTCATATACAGGGTTGCCGGATTGTCCTGCTCAATTTCCCCAGTCGAAATTCAAAAATCCCCCACATTTTAGACATTTTCGAAAAAAAATCCCCAAAAGATTATTTTGGTAGGTATATTATGAATTTCTTTTTGAATTTTAATAAAAAAAATGAAATTAATTCATTTCAGCAAATATCTCCAAAACAAATTCAGGAAATTACATAACTAACACAACTCTTACTAATGAGGTACCGCGATTCTCACTATGGCATCCCCACAATGTATTGCCAGTAGGAGAAAATCGGACATGGCTAATTTCTTGATTTATTTCTTACCGAAATGAATATTTTTATTCGATAATAGACGGCGACACAAAGTAGTAAATTTTTTTTTTTAATTTTTAAGGCGATTTTAAAATTTTATGTATTTGAATAAATATGCAAGATCTGTCAGTCCAAAAATTCTTTTCTCCAGGGTAAAAATTTTTCCCCACAATAAAATACTATTAACCTAGGCCCAATAAAATAAGGTTTCCAAATATAAATATAAGGTAAAAGAAAAATTCTAATTCGAAAAAGCTCTTCGGGCTTCGGCTTTTCTCGGCGGGCCGTCGGGCGGCAGCGTGGAAAAAGTCCCTCCCATAATGTTTTATTTAGAGTTAAATCGATCGGCTTCTGTGTGTCTTTCTTTAACACACTCATTTTTTTAACAACGAAATAAATTAAACTGAATTATAACAACTGCATTACTACTATAGTACATTAACAAGTATATTCGCTGTGACTGAAAGGTATTTTATTCTATTCTGCTCCTGTTACGCTAAACCTGTATTTCTATATGACTAGTATTTTTTCTACAAAATCTACGAATTAGATTATTCGCAAATCAGGCGAAAATACTAACATATTTTAGATTTGATAGTTTTAATAGGTGAATCTTAAAATATTTAGCACAAAAAAGATTAAAAATGTTTTTTACAAAGCCAGTTTTTATGACAAAAATACCAAGGTCGTTTTAAATATAAAGGAAATTTATAATTTTAAACGACTGGAGCCTCCAAGCTGGGAAAAGTATTTTGTCACAGGTATCTGTAACAGGTATGAACTTGGAACAGGAAGTACCTGTTACACCAAAATACTGATTTTCGTCATCTCTAGCTTGTATCTAAGGAGATCTCAAATGCTCAGAGATCAGCAACGTGACACAATCAAAACCAAAAACGTCTTTCACAACGGAAAGGTTCTACGGGCTAAGCATAACACTTGGCACCACCTATTGGGGCTCCGGACAGTGGAAAGTGGGTCAAAATTAGCTTTGACAAAATTAGATTGAAACGAACTAACAAGTGAAGCTAAGTAAAAACTAAAAAGAACGAACAAATTTAGACCAGATGATCAAATAAAATATCTTTCTTGACCTGTGTAATCTAGGCCTTGGCTGAAATAAGAATACCGAGAGATTTGAAGATCGAAATCAGTTGTCATTTATAAGAACTTTGCTTATCTCTGAACAGACCTTACAGTGGCGGCTCGCCAGGGGACGCGGATGAAGCTCCGCATCACCTACATTTTCCAATCAATTTACTTATAAATAAAAATATTTTTAAAATATTAAGCATTTTATAATCTATATTTTTATTATAAAAATGCAGTATGTTTTATATAAATTCATATTATTTACTTAATTATACCATTATTTTCTATCAAAACTCGTGCGTTATATACTCAAAAAATAGTGACTTAAAAACGTAGCGCGCTGAACACCTTTTTACAAAAGCGACCCGTTGAGCAGCAGTATCAAATTCCGCATCAGACTCCCCCCGCACGACGGCCTTCGCGCTTAGATTTGTTTACGGCAGTTGCTATGGCAACGCAGTGGTGAATATCCATAAGCCAAGTGGAGATGGAAGTGGCATAATTGCTGCTGCAGGCCAAGGCTGCATGCAGGCGCTTGTTCGCTTGTTATAGAATTAATGTAAATTAGTGCATTCGGATAATCGGAGGCGGAAACAGTTTTGAACCGATCCAATCCAATCGAAATTAACTTTAAGATATGTGTTTTAAGAACAAAAAAATATATTTAAAATCTTATAAATTCATAAACGCTCTAAAGCTATGGATAATTAACATCATAAAAAGGTTAAAAAATAGCCATTTTGAGAGTGGCATCCCGAAAAAATTTATTCTGCGGCGCTATTTTTACCTGCCACGCTGTCCACCTGTCTACCTGCACTTCACCCGTTCTTATATCCACGAGTTGCCACTCAGACCTTATGTATTCATTCGTAAAGATAAGAAAAAGCTTTAAATACAAACCTTGTGGAGATTTTCGTAATATTTTAAAAAAAATTATTCAGAAAATCTGCCTATCAAAATTGAAAAAATATATGATATAAGATTAATTAAAAACTCGTTAATTTAAATCTGTATCCTGTATTTCATTGGGTTCTTGAATTATTTGCAAAATTGTAGGCCAATTTTATATGTTCAATCCATTTCGTTGAAAACTGACAATTTCAAACTTTAAAAGCTTGTGAAATCTAAAAGGTTCGACCTTTATTTTTGTACACATATTTTTTAGTCTTTTTATGGTCTTGCTTATGGCGTACTTTTAAATTCAACAATTTTCTAAATAGATTTTTTTGATGAAGCAATTATTGATGTTGTCTTTTTTGGCAATGAGTGGCGCCTGAACACTGTTAACGAAATAAAAAGAAGACTAGCCAGAGAAAGTGGTGGGTAGTACCATTTAACAAAGCAGATATATTAAATTAAGCTTAAATTCGGCAGTACCTCAACCTGCGAAGTAATGCATTTTAACACCTAGCATGTCACTAAGTAGTCAGATCCCTAAAGAAATATTTTGAAACCTGTTCATTAAACTAGAATAGGTAGTGATTTAAATAAGTTTTTCAATAAAATTAAGTTACCAAGTAGCTAAAACATTTTAAAACTAGTTAGTCATCTAAGCAACATTCAGTTACACCTATTATCTTTAAAATTGTGCAATGAAACGCAAATTTACTCCCGACTCTGTTAACTTCGTATACGCGCTGGCATATAAAACGTGTGCTATAAATTTTTCCTTTGTTTTTTGTAATATACACAAAACTAAATGTACGGATATAACAATACAAGATTATTTTTAGGGTTTGCATCACTATGTAACAGATGAGCTTCCAACACACATTTGCCAATCTTTCATGGTGACGTCACTACATAGCGTTTTACAGACGAGCGTACGACAGTTTTTGAATTGTTGTCGTGATAATTTTGAGGTAATCATATGATCTTTAAATCATGACATCGATGAATTTATTTTTAATTCATTTATAATTAGACGTTGATTTTTTATGAATATAATTAGTGTGTTTTAAGGTTGGTACATGGGATAATAAAAAAGCCTATTCTAAATTAAATATTATTAGATAACAAGGTTATTCCCCATGACCAATAGTCTACCTACATAGTTAGTTTAAAAGGATATTAATTATATTATGTTAAAATGGACCTATTTTCATATACTCCAATTAAAGAAAAACCTTGCCCTAAGCGTAATAAAATAGACAAGAATTTGTTTATTCCCGCTAAACTGTGACATTACGCTTATGAGAATATTTTTATTTAATTATGGAAGAACCATTGACATTAAGCCTATCAAACCGTATAGAAATTATATAAAAAAAATTAGACCGACTTCAAAAAATGCATTAAAAAGTGAAAAATAATATTTTATTTTACCTTGAAAATTTTACTCAGTGAAGTCAGTTTATTTCATCCTGTTTAGTTTTATCTATACGAGTTTTATTGTAAAAATTAGGTTTAACAAATGGTCCCCTGCATAATATTTTTTTCCTGATATAATGGTGAACGCGTAGAATCGAGACGCGAGAGTAGAATATCAAAAAAACTTCTTGCAGTATATCTTGGTGCAAAAATAAAATAGCGCTATTCCGCTATTTACAACATTTTTTTTAATATTCTTGTTATGGGACCAGTCGGGCAATATCCTGAATATCACCTGAAATTTTCATTTAAATTGGTCAAACCATCACGGCGTAACCGAAGTACAAACAAAAGAAAACAGCAAAATGTCCGCCATTCCGCGATTTTTAACATTTTTTAATATGCCTGCTATGGTACCACTCCAGCAATATCCTGAATGTCCCCTGAAAATTTGATCCAAATTGGTCCAACCATCGCGGAGTAATGGATGTACAAACATAAAAAGATACATAGGGACAAACTGATAACCTCTTCCTTTTTTGAAGTCGGTTAAAAATTATAATGAGGGTAGTGGGTTAACGTTTTATTCAGACCGAATGTTTATTTTTCGAAAATGTCAAGTAAAATAATATATTTTGAGGTTGCACATTTTCATGGTCACCCTGTAGACATAAAATTACATAATAAAATTTAGCAAATTTCTTTATGGCTATTACATACCTCATTGCTTTAGTTTGAAAAGGGTATTTAAGAAAATGTCAATTTAATTATAAAACTCGCTGCCTTGATCGCCCTTATACCTGTTTTTTTTTTGTTTTATTATTACAAAAAAAACGGGTGAACGGATTTCAAATCAAAACATATGAGACCACCAGAGAAACGTTCTCCACAATTTGACGTTGGACTCATAAAAATCGTCCAATCCGTTTAGACAATATGCGCGAACAAACATAATAAAATACATACGGGTCGAATTGAGAACCTCCTCCTTTTTTGAAGTCGGTTAATCAGTTATTTGTAAAAAGATCTATCGAATACTCGAAAACTACACAGATTGTTTCTTATTTGTTTCTTATATCTAAATTTCAGTGTATTTTTTTTTGGGACATATTTTTAAAATGTCATAATTTTGAATAGTTAGTTGAACTAATTCAAGAGGCTATGGGTCAATATATATATATATATATATATATATATATATATATATATATATATATATATATATATATATGTATATAAATAGAATGATCTGTTTGTACAGAAGGATAAATACGGCATTCCAATATTTGATTATAGTCTATGTAGAAAATATGTAAATGATATAGACAACGACTAAGTTCAATTAGAGAATCCGACAACCTGTCAAAAGAAGTTATGTCACTGGGCTTGGTGGGCAAGCTAAGTTATAACATTTCATATCATTCGGAAATCAATAAATCTTAAATCATTGTCATTGAATTAGTTTATTAAAAATAGCTTTCTATTACCCGAATACGATTATATTTCATTGTTAGGTAGGAGTAAAGAAGTTTGATTGCGAGAAAAATACCAATAACATATTTAGAAGTTGGTTAGGGAACCGACAAAAATATAGATAAAGTAAGCTTCTCGATGCTCTGAAATAATATCAGTATTTTGCTGATTTAAATAAGATTTTAAGAAGTCAAGAAAAATGGACAGCAGGGAGCTATTAAAAACAATAATCTGCCGTCATCAATATCAAGAACCCTGAGATCGAGTTGAGCACATTTCGTTACTGGCATATTCATCAAGATTGTTTTTATGTGTTTTCATTTAGATTTTCTTCAGATTTTTACTACGATTTTTAGTTGAAAACAGTAAACTTAATGATAGTTAAAAAAAATTCACTCTTTGTTATTCTAAATTTAGTAGAAATTGTCCTTATTATTATAATAAACCTAAATAATTAAATATTCTTTCACGTAACAGTAAGAATACAGATTCAGAGCTATTTATAATCGAAAACGTGAAATAGTCCAATGTGTCAAAATCAATTGTGATAGGTACACATCACGTGGTTTGGATTTCTTAATATTCAATCCGTCACTTGGTGCGTTGCATTTTAAGTTATGCATGGGTCATTATTGAATAAATGTGGTTCTAGAATTAATAAAACACCATATTACTCGTTAGTATCCATATTGACATTTCTATAACTGTCTTGGGTAAAACATTAACATAAAGCTATTAGCTGATAATAAACAATAAAAAAATACAACCTTCTATCAAAACCGTAATATTTGATTCCGAGTGTATGGAGATATGTATGTTATAAAATGCTAATTTATTTTTAATTCTTTTGATACACCTCGTACCTTTCTAGAAAATTTTAAATCATATTTGGTACACGGTATACTATGATTTATGTCAATGAGGCGACTAAATATATTTTGGAAAGACCTACAGGGTGTTTTTGTCTTCGTTTCGACCTTTTTAGACCTCCCGAACTTTTTACTACAACGTCACTGGCCATTTTTACATTAGAGTCAAATGTTTTATTCTGTTATGGATATTAAATTTTTTTCTATATTTAGTACCTTTTAGAAATTATTTAGCAAAATATCCATTCATACAATCCAAGTTAAGGATCTTAAGACAATGCGTAACCTTATAAAATTATTTTACCATTCTTCACATGACTCATTTGCATTATAAATTAGCCATGGACGAATCCAATTCTGCTAAATAACTTCCAAACGATACAATATATCTTTAAAAACCTACTGATGGGTAAAATTCCCTCTATCTGAGAATTTCCGGAAATTTTCGTACAATAATTTAGAAACTTTCCTTTGAAATATTTCGAAATATTCCAGGAAACCTTCCTATAAAAACTTCCGGAAACTATCCCCTCAAAATGTTTTTAAATTTTAGATTTTTTAAATTATTTTTTAATTTATCAGACTAAACTTTTCACTTTTTACAATCCTCCAAAAAACCGTAAATTATAAAACCTCACGTAGGTATACGACCTTGAATCATTTACTCGTAATAACTACAAAAATAAACATATTGGATGTAAATTATTCAATTAAAAACTTCAATTCTTTTAAGCATTAAAATTTGGAATATAATATGAGATTAATTAATTTGTTTTTTTTGTTACTTTCACATCGACTTTCAGAATTTTCTCTTGAAACTTAAAATTTAGAGGTTATAATTAAGAAATTACAGCAAACGTCAAATGTAAAAATCATATGTCACTAAATAAGCCTAAAATTAAAAAAAATAAACGTCTGTGGTAATTTAGGGGAAATATTCCCGGAAAACTTTCTTGGCAACATTCAAAAGAAAAGTGAAAAGTACATACGATTTAATTACTTTTGGGTTATGAGTTTTGCACAGCTCTGTGGTAAGAGTATCAAGTCCGGCGAAGATTTCAGATATTTTCTTGGTAACCACAAACATCGGTTTTGCTCCTGTTGGTGACTCTAGTGCTGTTTAGTGTATTAATTTTGTAGCTAGTTTTGCTCGTCTTTCAACTGGTTGACGGTACTGATGAAGACTTTAAGTCAGAAACACATGTCTATATTTGACCAAATTTCATGGTTTTATCAGTCATCCCAAAAAATCCCTTTTCCACTATATAATAGTTCTTGCCGCGTTTATATTACTTTCGATTTAATTACTCTTGAGTTATGAGTTTCGCCAGGCTATATGCTGCTCCGTGTTAATAAAGTATCAAGTATCGGCGAATATTTCGGCTGGTTTATTGAATTCAGTGAAAACTATTATTTAGAGCCAAAATAAAATCGCCAAGAAAAAATAAGACAATTTACAGAAACCTCAAAATTCTTAAATTTCTCTTGTCCTAAATTATATCCTAATTTAAATTAAAGTTAGTTAAACATTCTCAATAAAAAAAAATATATCCCAAAACAAATCATTAAACAAAACTAAGACTGTACTAACAGGCCTGTTAAAATTCCAAAAAACAAGTCAATTTAGTGCAAATAAAAAGACTCTTAGAAAAAGACTCAATTTTGGAAATTAAGTCTTTTAATGTACTACAATTATTTTGTATTTTCTTTAGCTCGAAACACCTATACTGATAACTGCGTCGATTTTCTTTTAGCCCTAAATAATTTCATTTTACTTAGATAAAAAACTACTCTTAACTAAGTATAATGAAATTATTTAGAGCTAAAAGAAAATCGACGCAGTCATCAATATAGGTAATGAAACAAAAAGGTCTATCTGTATAACGTGGATAATATCAAGATATTATACACGTTATAAAGACAGACATTTTTGTTTCTTTACTTTTGCACGTGTATCTACACAACCCTTTAAGTTTTCAATCAGTATAGGTGTCTGGAGGTAAAAAAAAACAAAACAATTGCCGTACATTAAATTTCAAAATTGGGTCTATTTCTAAGAGTCTTTATTTGCACCAAATTGACTTCTTTTAGAAATTTAACAGGCCTTTTAGTAGAGTCTTACTTTTTTTAATGATAATTTTTTAACTAATTTTAATTTAAATTAGGATATAGTTTAAGACAAGAGATCAGAAGTACCGAATAATTTATATAATTTAAAATAATTTAAAAAAAGATGTTAGTATTTTTGAAAATTAGGAATTTTAATGTTACATAATACAGTAACCGGCAAAAAGTTTGCAACAAATGGGAATTTTTTTTATTATAGATTTCTCAACGAATTTTAGTCTTGATAAAAGTTGGCGCTTAAAGAAAAACTAATTCTGACTGCGTCAAATCTCAGATCGAATGTACATGGTGTTCAAAAAATGTAAAAATTAGACTTCAGGATTCATAAAATTTAAAAAAATAAAAAATTCACTACAGCGGAGGTATAGGGCACAAAAAATTATAAATAAAAATTTAGTAAAGTTTTTTGATATCTAGTGTAGTTAAGGAAAAAATTTGTACTCAAAAATCGAAAAAGGCTTACTTTTTCAATTTTTAATTCTAACTTTCTCTTTAACTAAAGTAGCTATAAAAAACTTTACTTAACTTTTATTTATAACTTTCTGTGTCCTATAACTCTGCTATCATGTTATTTATTATTTCACTCCATAAAAAGGTTTTATTTCAGGTTATTAAATTTTACCGAATATTTAAACTATTTATTAGGACGCCATTTTGTTATGTCATAGGATTCATACCAGAAATTTAACAGTTTATCCCTGATTCACCCTCGATATTTCTGCAAAATTTCGAGTCAACTGGGTAAGTAGTTTTTTTGTACTGAAAGTTTAACATTTCCACAGGCGGCCATTTTGTACCGCCATAATGGCTGTACACCAAAATTTTAACAGTTTATCTCTATATTACATTCAATTTATGTGAAAATTTTGAGGTCCATTCGATAAGAAGTCTCTTATTAAATAATATTTTTTTTACATTTTGTGTAGACGCCATATTGGATTTTTACTAAATTGTAACGATTCCATCCTCATATGACCCTTGATTTTTATCAAAATTTGAAGTCAATCGGATAAGTTGTTTCTGAGCTATGCGCGTACAGATAAACCAACAGAACGACTGCACAGACCGACAGAACTGGGAGAACATGTTGTTCGGGGTCGCAATCTGCAAAAATCTCGTAGGGCGATTTTTCACGATTACAATACTTCCCTCTTATAACGGAAGTAATAAAGTAAAGTTATAGTAAGATTCGTGGTTCGAATATATTTACAGCATAAAATTAACGGGCAGAAAATGTCAATTTTTAAATTTCCTTAGTATGTTGCTGCAAAAATTTCTGAAAAACATCGTTTAATATTTTAACCTCTATATACCGTTGTTGTTCAATCTGTATGGACGAATGCAGTTGTCGATGTAGTTGATAAACAACTTCATATGTTGGGTTTGTTGGAGAATTTGTATCGAGCATTCGATTTTTTTTATCTCTGAAGAGACCACGAAGGACGAAGGTCTAGGTACTAGATACCGTGATTTCTTTAATTGAAGAGATCGTGAAGTCTATTGCTGGAGGATTTAAAGTCTTGCAAATTAAGGGAAGATATTCCATAATCGGGACACTCTAGAGATAAAGGAGCGAATAAAGTTGAAGGTCCTTAGCCTTTGCAGTAGAATGGTGAAAGGATGCATGTCAGTCGAAACTCGTACCTCCCTGATAGGAATGACTACAGAAGATATAATAGATGATTATTCCATCCATGGTAGTATTTGTAGAATAGAGACAGATGTAGTGAAGAAATATTCCTTGTAGTATTCGAATCAACAATCAGGCGAATAACATTTCTTTGGACAGAGTCAAGAATGTTGTAGATTGAAGAAAATGCTGCTGCATTATATAGTAGCAAAGACAGGATCTGATTTACGATTTTTAGAGGTTATACAAGTTAGCAAAACAAAAGTATTTCCCTATTTTCTTAGCGGCTTCCGTGACAATTAACGTAATGTGATCAAGCGAACAGATCCTTGTGAAAGGCGATATCAACCAGGTTAAAGGAACCTTTGGCTTCAAGAATTTGATTATTCATTTCAATGATGTGGGTGATAGAAGATAATTTGTAATATAGTAATCATGATTATGTGTGTGATAGAGACGTTAAACTCGACAAGGTTCTTTGCTCCCAGTTCTACGATTTTATGGAAGTCGTCGGTTAAGAATAAAGTGAATATTTTATGCCTATCATCCATTTCAGAAACAGGTTTAGGAAATTGTATATTGAAGTGGACTGTATTCACTTCAGCATAGCTGTGAATTGGATTGGTCGAAGAAGAAAGCATATTATTGCTATATAGGAGAAATGGGGTAGGAATACACAGAGCCCTGAGGAACACCCGCGTTGATTTTGTGAAAGTCACATGAATAAGCATGAATGAAATATTTCTATTAGAAGGAAAGCTGTTAATACAAGTACAAAGTTTTGAAGGAAGACCATAGGCAGAAAGTTTGTTACGAAATTGGTGATTCCAGACTTGATCAAATGCTTTGGATATGACGAGGGCAAGAATTTGGACAACCCCATAGAATTCGAAGGACTAGTTTTAATTTGCGAAAGTAAAAAGAACTGCTGCGGACCTCTGGTGACGAAAGCCGTATTGCCTGTTATGGATAAGTTTATACCTTCTTAGGCAATTCAAAAGATCAGCGTTTGTATACCTCTCTATTACCTTGCTCATTATTGAGAGTAGGGATATGGGTCTGTAGTTAAAAGGAAGAGTTATGAATCCCTTTTTGGTAACAGGCTGTTGATATAGTTGCATTGTTATGGTATTAGAGGGCAGGCACGGACGCTTATGGAGTCTTATTTAAGACGGGCGACAACAGTGATAAATAGAATGAGAAGCGGTTCATTGACAGTAGATTGGGCTAATCCGCAGGTTTCACTTCTTGGAATGGTGCTATATCTTGTTTAATTTAATGGCCTCATATTTTACTTAAAAAAATCTTGGCAGGTATTTCATGTCATATTGAATTGATATGAACATCATTGTCGTGAAAAATAATGCAATATCTTTTAAAAGAACAGCAGATTTGATTTTTTATGGTATAACATTATGGTCTCATAAAAAATGTTTGATTATAAATCGAAGTACAACAATTTTGTTATATGTTCTAATTTTTAAAATAACTTCACGTATTATATTAAATCAATATTTTATCTACACGTAATTGTTTATCGTTTGAATTTTAATCCGGCTTTCTGCTGATTAATCGTCTAGAATTTGACGCAGTGCTGAAAAAAGTGGTACAACAAAGTAATCTTAAAATACCGCTGTGAAAAAATGTGTTGATCAAAATTGGCTAAAACTAATTTAAACCAATAAACAACTTAAGTTTTTAATGCTTTCACATGCTTTTTGTAAACTCTTTTTTAAATGGACTGCATCTATAAAACTTTATCTAACTAAAATAAAACTGAAAGTACGTAATAATATTGTAGACATTGTAAATAAATGATGACAATAAAAATTCCTAATCAATTGAAATTTGAAATTGAGTCATTGGAACTGATTTTTTTTTAATTTAAACATACCTATCACCTTGAAGCTTTTCCAGAGCAACAAAGAAACTGATATATTGGCGCCTAGTATAACATGGCCATAGACAGTGGCATAACCACGGGGGGAGAAATGGAATATATATCCTCTCAAGTTTTTTTTTATTTTAATTTTCTCTTTTGCTAAAAATGTTACTATGAAAAGAGTTTTGCAATATCTGTTGACTTTTTGTTAATTCTCCCTATTACCTTTGGTTAATAATTTGAAAAATAATTAATTAATCCCCCCAAACGCTAAGTCTGCGCTACTAGCCTTATAAACAGTTTCAGGCTGTATAACACAACATAGAAGCAGATTGAGCTGTGCAATAGTAAAAATATCGGGAAATTTCCTTTACCCGGAACTCGTTATAAATTTCGTTTTATTAGAAATAATAGTAAAGCATGGTCCTATTTAATTCCTCAGATAGTCAATAAATAACGAATATATAAATTCCGTTTTCTTTCAATTTTATAGGCAAAAAAGAAAGGATCCAAGAGGGAATTTCCGGTTACGTTGGTTGGTTTTACCCCATTACCCTAAAATTTCCTCATAAGGGGTCCCTCCTTTTTTCTAGAATAGTGAAAGGCAATACAATTTATATATGTAAGTACTAAATGAGTATATGTTAAACTAATAACATCACACTTTACTTCCTATTTATAGGACGTATTAATAATAAGGCTCCTGGTAAAGGAAATATACCAATTTTTTATGCTGTTTTTTTCAACAACACCACTCCACTATTTTACCAATTTCTACCTACGTAACACTTGATGATTGGGTCAAATTTAAAATTTGTGCACTGATTTTTTACCAAAATTTTATTAGGTTATTATGATTTGAAAATTTGAAGTCAGAAGGTTTTTAACAATGTTCTATTCAAAAAATTCATTTGGCGTCCATTTTGTTCCGCCATCTTAAATTCCTACCAAAATTTTACAAATTTATCTTTATATTTATTTCCTTAATCCTTGCGCAAAATTCGAAATTAAGCGAACAAGTAATTTGCTCACACTAACTTTTTAAACATTTTATTAGAACCCCATTTTGTTTCGCCATCTTGGATTTAAACCAAAATTTTAACAATTTACTCCCATGTCACAGCTAAATTTGTGGAAAATTTGAGGTAAATTGAAAAGTAATAATTTTTTTTTACAATTTACTAGACACCATTTTGTTCCGGCATATTAGATTTTATGACATGTGACAAACGGATAAGTAGTTTTTTAACTATGGCTCGAACAGGCAGGCAGATAGACTGACCGACCTACGGAATTGAGAAAATGCATTTTGGCATCTAGGAACTCTGAAACGTGAACATCGGAAAAAATATCGGAGAGTGCTTTTTTTAGGGTCTTACGAGCGAAGCAAAAATTTTAAAAACTATTAGGGCGAATTTAAAAATATGTGAAATAAAAGTAATAGGGGCGAATTTGGTAGGGAGGTCCCTGAGATAAACAGGGACGCTGCAATGGCTTAACCACGGGGTGCTTGTCTGATAATATTGAGGTGAACCATACGATTTGCAACAAGAACTATAACTGAGGATACAAGTAGCTAACCTTAATCAACCAGGGAATAAATAGCCCACTTATAAGCACCCTAGGTAGCGTTCATACTTATTTTCTTAGAATATGGTGGTTTGGTGGTTGTTGGCCTAGAATAAATGATCTTCTCAAGACCTAATAGTACCTTAGTGCTGTAGCTGTAATGAGCCACTCCTCTACCGTTACAGAGAATGTATAATTTATTATGTATGTGATTTTAAATCTATAATAAAAAAGTTATTTTGCTTTAATTGGCTAACTTACTAATTCTACCACTTTAGTGAGCAAAACTTGTAGTTTAGAGTATGGAAGAATTTTTATGATTTATAATTCAATCTTTTTTATGTATTTCCTTTATAGTACGAAGCTAAAATGTAGCCTAATAAAATGGCGAACCAATAAAATGAAAAAAAAATCGGTATTGGCCTCTTGACATTATTAAAACAAAATGGGAATTACGAAACAATAATTTATAAATATTGATAAAATTAATTAGAACTACAAGAAAACAAAACAAAAAAAACTAGAATTAAGTAATTATAAGAAATAAAAATAAATGAAGAGATTTTTCGAATTTTAGAATATGCTTAAAATAGATTTCTAAAAACTATCTGTGTGAAGAAAATATTAAAATAATAAAATTGTTACTCATTATTTGCTCAACGAAATCGATAGGTATTTACGCGAAAATAAAAGGTGGCACAAAAAGTATAATTTAAAAAATATAATTTTGGTAAACGAAGAACTGGAATTTTTTCGTCGACATAGTAAAGTAAAAGTGCTTCAGAGTAGCTTACATTTAAAAAAAATAAAAAAGCTCATTACTTATATACCTATTTCGGAGACCCTTTATAGTTTAATAGATGCATAGGTATTTGAAATCAACTTAATGAACTCTTTAATACCTGCCACCATGTAGTAAGAAAAAAAATTCAATCTGCGCCATTAAGCGCCGACATGTTATTTTTTATTAAATCAGTATAGCCACGAATACTAGTAGAAATAAATATTATAAATCTGTCACTCAACAAAATTTGTTTCGCAATTTGTTTTCTAAGTAGTCATTTTTTTTTTGTAATTAATTGCTCACATATGGAAAACCAAGTACCCTATAACTGCATACGTTTATATATTAAGAATTGCCTTGAGCAGCTCTTTAGTTCGATACCCATCACAACGAAATATAAAAATACTTATTTTTTATACTAGGCGAAATGGCCCACTGCTTTTACCATTTGTAGGGGGTACCAAACAAATGATACATACATATGCATATTCGACTGTTTAACGCATTGCCCCCCTTTGCCTGCCCAGTTAGATAAACGTAGAAAAAGCTCCGAAAAAGACTGTGTACTACCTAAAACGTGATGGGAAATATGCCATTAGAACAAACAATAAAAACTCCGTTGAATAAACGTTTAAGAAGAATATCCGAAAATTAATGCACTGCAAAAGTTTTATGATTTTTTACGAAGTGTGACCAATTTTGTTATCACAAATATGTAAGCTTTTCACGGGATTAACAAAAAAAACTTGACTTCTATCGAAAGAGTTTTAGTTCAGCCGACCACTTGTACAACAGTGTATTAAAATATTAATTTAAAAACAACAAACATGATATATATTTTCATATTATGGTGTTTATTCATTTCTACAAAGTATTCGACTCTATAATAGCAATTCTTACAGTTAAGGAGAGAGACAGAATTAGCAACAGATACAGAACATTATTAGACATAATTAGTATTTACCAAATTAATAAGCTCACTAGGGATAGACTATTATTTAGAGTCTAAAAAAATACAACTTCCTCAAAACTGTTTACTATTTCACTAGAAGATGAACTTACATGAAAAAGTATTGCATCAAGATCAAGAATTACTACACAATTTACGTCTTGCCGGCGATATTCCGTTAACTAGTATCAGAATTTAAACAGCAGCAAATAAAAGCAAACAAAGGGTTTGAGTAATCAGAATAAGAAAATTATTTATTGATAATTATAAAATATTAGAGTTGAAAAACAAACTGTCATGGACGGCACTTGGAAAGCTAGAATACGTATTCAGAAATAAGAAGAAACTCATCAACCTGGAGACCTAAAGAGAAAGACCTTTGAATCGTGTATTCGGCCTATAACCACATATGGTCTAGAAACTCTCAATTACAAAGGAAAGCACTAGCTAGCTCTTGATTACGCAGGTAGCAACGAGGAGGTACTCATAGATATTTGATTCTGAGTCATAGACATCTCATAGCCAAACTAAATAGCAATAGGAAGGACAAACGAAAATATATTATATGGGCACCAAGGAAAATCAATGACAAGAATTGATGCAAACCAGTATAGATATTGCCTAATAAAATTATATAGAAACAGAAACATGCTGAATACGTCTGAGATAGATTTTAAATAGATAGGACAGCATGGATCAAGTTGGAGAGGCTTACGTAGAGAAGTAGAAAGAAAATAAGAGAAAAAAAAATTATATTTTGCATTTCTACTATCTAACAAACAAAAATAAAACTACAGCTTGAAGGCAATAAAATATGTGTACACCTACATCTTTTATCGAAAAATATTTAAATGGAGTAAATAAGTCGGATTAATTTGGCAATTTGATATCATACATTTGACTCTTAAAGTTAGTTTATACTACATAATTCATGTAACTTATTCCAATTCCTTATTTTTTTATTACACAATATTATAATATTTTTATTTTATTGGAGAAACTAAGTTACAAAACATTTTTCTTCCGTATTTGTCGAACATAATATCAAACGCGCCATGCTGTTTTATTTATTTAAATTACATTGAAAGTAGAGGTAACAATTCAATTCGTTCTTTTTATTAAGATTTATAATAACATTGATTTTTAAAAATCATAGTGCACTCATTGGATGTTAAAACTAAGGTGTTTTCAATAAAATATCACATCAGAAGAACATATTTACAAGTTGTAAATATGTTTTTTCAAGCGTTCTGATCAAAATTTTATTAAATCATGAACCTCCTTTGCTATTTAAACTGTCTATTTATTAAAAAAAATAACCTCAAACACATGTTTCACCATTTTCTACATTGTTTCTATAAGTTTGTTTGCTTGATTAACCTTAGAGCCATAAAATGGTGTTTGAAATTTTGTTTGGGTACTAACATACCGTCTACGTAGCAACACTACAGCACTTACAAGAATCGAGGTAAAGGCTGCTGGCTCCTATCGAATAGCGCTGGTTCTGTTTGTGAAGGTCCTGCGTATTCGTCCTGTTTTCTTCGTCTGGGTGCTTCACTGTTGTACTTCGGTCCATAGTGGTTTACTCGATTTGAGCAGATGTAAATCAAATTTCTTACTCTGCACTTGGTATTGTATGGAGGTCCCGCATACGAAATCTGTATGGGCTCCTGGTAGTCAGGCGGGTGAATACCTCATGAATCTTGGGACCGTACACGGCTCAAGTAACACCTTCGGATATATACTCTACATACAACGCCGTCAATAATAATATTGTGGCATTAATCTTCTAAATCAGAGAATTTCTTACTTAGTTTTTGTATCTGTTTGTATTTCGAAAATAGTCCAGTTTTTCTGATTTCAAGGCTCATTCCTCCAATCACAACTGACGTTCTTTCTAACGTGAGATATGTGACGCACAGGTCAAGCACCCGGTCATACACCCAGGCTGACATCATGAACACCTGCCACTGTATAATATTGTCTAGTTTGCACTTTTATATATATTTAAGCAAATTGTAAAATAATTAACTTCACTTGCAGTTAACCTTCGAGCATTTGCATGTAGTTACTCTGTTAATCAAAATTGTAAATTCTTATTTTTTCGAAATAAATTGTTTTTAAAAAGTGTTTTTCGAAAGTAAGATATTTAACTGGCGCAGTCGAAAAGTGTAGGATCTCAGAAGACCTTTTGGCAGAGTTTGGAAAGTGTGTTCCCGAAGCCCTGTCCCAGAGGATCGTCAGTTTCAACTGTTTGCTGAGATTTACGAACCACCAGAAAGAAAATCCCACAGTTGCGATTCAGAAAAACATATCGTAAGTGAGCTTTCCTTTCCTCCCCTTATTTTTTTTGTAAATTGTTGTGTGTTGATATTTTAAATTATTCTTTGAATTGCGAATTTATTTTTCGTTATATTAAGATTTGATTTGAATATCAGACTTAACTCGAAAATTTAATTAGTGATATATCTAATATAACTATTACCGATTCTGTTATAAATATGACATCGCTTACTGCCGCAAAAGAAATTGCACATACCTTAAAAAATTTTACTGGTAGATGCGAACATTTAGAATTTTTTATAGCTAGTGTAGATAAGTTTTACGAGAGATATCATGAGGGCACTTCAGATGACTCTCTTAAAGAATTTGTGTTTGCCTCCATATGTTCTAAAATAGTTGAAGAAGCAGGTGATTTTCTATTATGTAGGCCAGACCTTACATCCTGGCCCCGAATTAAAATAGCCCTTAGGCAAAAATTTGGTGATCGTGTAAATAGACAAGTTTTAGCGCAGCAATTAAACTTTTTAAGCAGAAATAAAAATGAAAGTGTTTTAGATTTTATAGAACGTATCAAAATATTAAAAACTCGTATAAGTCTGAAAATAGCATGTGATAGTAGTTTAAGTACTGGCACAAAACATGCTTTAATAGAACAAACCGAATTAACAGCAGTCACTGTTCTTATGTCAAACTCATCCACTGAATTACGGACAATATTAATGTTTAGAAATCCTGAAAATATCGAAGATGCAAATTCTATCGTACTTAACCATTCTTTGCTAGAACAACAAATAAATGCCCGCGCGTTTGTCCCAAAACAAAATATGCCAATACAAAATAGACCTATTCAAATGCAACGAAATCCACAGCCTGCATATAATTATACACCGTATTTTCCAAATGCAAATAATGTGACATCAAGACCATTCTAAAACCAATTTCCAAGTTTTGGTAATAATAATTTTACGCCAAAACCAAATTTCCCCACGCAACCTATAAATATACAAAGTAGTCCAATTCAACATCATTTTCCAACAAACAGACAAGTTTTTGGAAAACCAAGGGATGTATTTTCTAAAGAAAATTCTAACAAACCTACAGGTCATCCAACACCCATGTCCACATCAAGTAGAATGCCTACCATGCAGACTAGAAATTCACAAAGACCCACTATACGTCAAAATTCAAATTTTAATAACTATCAAAGGAATCCACTAGTTTTTACTGAACTAACTTACCTAGCAGATGGAACCCCTGTATATTCAGAAAACGATGTATCTGAAAATTATTATACAGAAGAACCTGTATTCGAAAGTTTAGAAAACACTGAATACCAACCCGATCTCGAAAATTTCGAGGAAAACGAAAATAATCCCATATACCCCGAAAATTTTCAGAACCACTCTCAGGAAAACAATCCCCCCTAAATCTTAATAGCTTTCAATTAAACTCGCTTCCTTATATAGAGTTGAAAAACCCACCAGCAAAACTTTTAATCGACACAGGAAGCCACACATCCCTCATCAGACCCTATATAGCCGAACAACATTTTCCACACTTGATTTATACATCAAAACATACTCTTGTAACATGCACAGGTAATACGAACACCCAGTATAAAGCAAAAATTCCTTTGCTAAATGAATACAATATTAATACTGAACTTGAATTTATTTTATATAATTTTCACGAATACTTTGACGGTATCATTGGCATAAGAGATTTACGAAAACTAAACCTAAATATAGACATAACAAATAAAAAACTTTATACAGATACTATAGAAATACCTTTAACGTATCGTGACGATTTTAATATTCAAAAAATTGAAGTGCCACCACAATCTATAATTTTAAAAAATATTTCTACTAATATTCCCGACGACACAGAAATATTTATGCCCCACATCCATAATAATATTATAGAAATTCCACCCTCTCTCTTAACAGTAAAAAATAGCTCAGTCCCTCTTGAAATTCGAAACCTTACCAATGAAAGTGTCCTGATACATTTCGACCCAAACTCTATAAGAGAAAGAGCCCAATTTTTTCAATCTCAAAATTTTGAAATTTTTAATATCGAGCAAATTCAATCCGAATGCCACACATTCGAAGATTCTGGAGAAAAACACCTGAACGACGAAGAAAAATCGGAATTGCAAAAATTAATTGCACAATTCCCCGATGTACTACATAAACCCAATGAAAAATTAAGCTTCACTCATCAAGTCAAACATGAAATTAAGACCACAGACGATATCACCGTCCATACCAAATCATACAGGTACCCATATATTCATAAACAGGAGGTCCAAAGACAAATTTCTCAAATGTTAAATGACGGTATCATACGCCCATCTTCTAGCTTTTGGTCTTCCCCAGTTTGGATAGTCCCAAAAAAGCTGACGCCTCAGGCAAACAAAAATGGCGCATTGTGATAGATTACCGTAAAATTAACGAGAAATCGATCGACGATAGGTATCCAATACCTAACATCTCCGATATACTAGATAAATTCGGCACCACACTTGACTTAGCCTCCGGATTCCATCAGATCGAAATGCACTGCACAAATGACTCCATTCCTAAAACAGCCTTTAATGTCGAAAACGGACATTACGAATTTATTCGCATGCCATTTGGACTAAAAAATGCACCTGCTACCTTCCAAAGAGTCATGGATAACGTCCTAAAAGAACTTCAAGGCAAAATATGTTTAGTATACATGGATGATATCATAATTTTTTCTACGTCCCTACAAGAACATATGGGCAATATAAAAACTGTTTTCAAAAGGCTTCGAGAGCACAATCTCAAAATTCAGCTCGACAAATCCGAATTTCTCTGTAAAACAGTCGAATTCCTGGGTCACGTTATAACACCCGATGGTATAAAACCAAACCCAAAGAAAATCGAAGCAATTCAAAAATTTCCAATTCCCAAAACACCCAAGGAAATAAAATCTTTTTTTTGCCTAGTTGGATATTATAGGAAATTTATAAAAATTTTTCCACCTAACTAAACCATTAACAAACTGTTTAAAGAAGAATCACAAGGTCGAACACACCCCCCGAATTTGTAAATAGCTTTGAATCCTGTAAAAATATTTTAATGAACGACCCTATACTTCAACATCCAGATTTTTCTCAGCCTTTTAATCTCACAACCGACGCCTCGAACTACGCTATCGGAGTCGTCCTATCACAAGGTCCAATAGGTAAAGATTTACCTATAGCTTATGCATCACGCACCCTTAATCCTGCGGAGCTTAATTACAGCACTATTGAAAAAGAACTACTTGCAATAGTTTGGGCCACAAAATATTTTAGGCCGTATCTTTTTGGTACCCGATTTAAAATTATCACCGACCATAAGCCCCTTCAATGGCTATTTTCAATCAAAGAGCCTAATTCTAAACTAGTGAGATGGCGCTTAAGCTAGAGAAATACGACTACGAAATTATCTACAAAAAAGGTAAACAAAACACAAACGCAGATTCACTCTCACGAATTCAAATTAACCCTATCGAAGACGACCAACTTTCCATATTACCAAACTTCGACCCTGACGAAATACTTCCTCTACCATATGAAGATCTTGACAAAATCTTAGGCACAATTGTTGACGAAAAAGACATACCCAAACAATCTAAAAGTCAAAAAATAAACATAATCTCCGATATTGTAATTAAACCAAAACAAAAGCCTACTAGTGATCTAGAAACACAACATTCTAGTGTAGAAAATCCAATAATAGGAGTGCCTTATGTACAAAAATCCCTGAATGTATATAAAAATCAAATAATTTTTAAGTATTCTAATAATAATCAAATTAAAGTTCAAAAACAGCAAATTTTTGAGAAACATCGAACATATGTGTTTTTAAATAACGACCCTTCGGAAGAAGCCATTTGTAAAATAATAAAAGAACACTTTACGCCAAAAAACACCTATTGTTTACATTTTAAAAGCAAAACAATCGAACCAATCGTTCTGAAAATTTTCCAAAAATATTTTAAAATAATGCGTTCACACTGTATATATCAAATACTCTTTTAGAAGATATAACAGACACTGACGAACAACAACTTAAAATAAAATACTACCACGAGACAAAAACATCGCATCGAGGTGTACAAGAGAATATTATAGCATTAAAGAAAAATTTCTATTGGCCAAACTTAGAAAACGACGTAAAAACATACATAAACATGTGTGAAATCTGTCAAAAATCTAAATACGAAAGACACCCAAATAAGTTAGTATTCAAACCCACACCCATAGGATATGAACCGTTTGACCATATATACATAGACGTATTAAAACACATAATACCTCATTTTTAACTCTAATTGATAGCTTTTCAAAATTAGGACAAGCATATCCTTTACTTACTCCAACAAGCACAGAAATCGCTAATAAACTACTAATTTATTTTAATCATTACGGATTACCCCGAAAAATAACTGCCGATAATGGCACAGCTTTTAAAAATGAAATAATTCAAATGAAATTATTCAACACAACCCAAATTCAAATAGTCCTATAGCTACTTAAATGAAACATCCTCACAATAAAAGATTATTACACTAATGAACTATGCAATTTTATCATATAATAATTCATTATTGTACACCACACAACCCAAATTCAAATAGTCCTAAAAACCGACAAGACGAAATAGAACACCGACTACAAATACTCCAATAGTGAACTCAACACTAAATGAAACCATCCTCACAATAAAAGACAAAAAACCGAAAGAAAACATTATTACACTAATGAACTATGCAATTTTATCATATAATAAGACATACAACAGGAAATAAAGAACGAACATACTGTACTATCAAATGTTATAAACGCCTATAAACAAAATCTAGAAACACTTAAAACAAATCAAAATATGGTACTTAAGAAATTAAACTTATTAGAGGACGCAGAAGCAAATACAAGCAATGCCTTATATTTATCTCTAATATTAGATAACATTATGTTTCAACTAAATACGTTGAATCAAATAATAAATAATGTAGAAAATGCAATTTCATTTACTCATGTAAATACGATGCATAACTCTATTCTTAATCCTAAACAAATTAATGAAATGATAAATAATATACAGGATCTATACGGAAAAAATCGCATACCTAAATTTAACGAATTAATTAATTACTATAAATATATTTCTGTTCAAGTAATAATAAAAAATAATATAATTCTATTTTCTATACACACACCAATCGTTCTTCCCACACAATTTGTATTATATAAAATATACCTTATTCCAATCCTTAACCAAACTATATCCCTAAATAACCCTTACATACTGCTCACGAAAGAAGACTATTGGACCACAACAGAAGAATGTCCGCAATTAGAAGACATCTTCATCTGCCAACAAAACACACTATCGAAAGATGAACCCTGCCTTTACAAGCTGCTAACCACAACGAAAAACGAATGTCCATTAACCGACATCCACTATAAGAAAACAACAATTCAGCGTCTCAATGGAGAAGAGATCCTGATTATCCCATTCAATGAGACAATTATAAAAAGCAAATGCCAACGGGGACTCTACAAAGTTAAAGAACCCAGTATAGTCGTCATACCTTTATGTTCAATAGAAATCCACAACAAAACATACGAAAAAGAGAAAAAGACAGAACTTCAATATGTATTGGAGCTGCCCAAATTTTCGTATATTCAACAAGAAAAAACAAATCAAAAACTACAACTCGAAGAAGTAAATTTAGAATAATTAAATAAAGCACAGAAGATCCTTTCAACTGTCCAATTTCATACATTAAATACACCGGGAGTATCAGTAAACCATTGGATTACTCCACTAACAATTTTAATCTTATTAATTGTTATCAGCCTAGCATATGTCTCAAGAAAAATTTGGAAATGCAAGAAGCAACCCAAAAGAAACGAAAATTGCCCAAAAATCCAAATTGAATTAGAAGATCGAAAAACCAGTCAACCCTTGTTTTCCGAACTCAAGGAGGGAGGAGATATGTGACGCACAGGTCAAGAACCCGGTCATACACCCAGGCTGACATCATGAACACCTGCCACTGTATAATATTGTCTAGTTTGCACTTTTGTATATATTTAAGCAAATTGTAAAATAATTAACTTCACTTGCAGTTAACCTTCGAGCATTTGCATGTAGTTACTCTGTTAATCAGAATTGTAAATTCTTATTTTTTCGAAATAAATTGTTTTTAAAAAGTTATTTTCGAAAGTAAAATATTTAACTCGTGTTAATAACAAAACTAGAAGATTGAAATTTGAAATAGTGATGAGATCTAATATAGGAACAAAGATAAATCTGCAGGCAAAAAAAAGAAACATGTTCTAGATTTGTTTTGTTAAAATTTAAGTGATAATAAAGGGGAAAATGCCAAACTAACAAATACTGCATTAGATCAAAATTTAGAATTAGATATAGCACAGTTAGTAGCAATGACCTTTTTTTTGTTGCAATTTTTCGTCGTCTTCTCGCTCCTAGATTACGAATTGAAATTCAAATAATCCTTATATACGCCACTTTCCATGTATATCATGTTTATTGGAGACGTTCAAGGTAATCATCTTCGAAACTGTCAAACGAGCTTGTCTTACAATCTTACTGATGAACAGAGGTGGCTAGTCAACAGTGAGGCAACAGAAAGACCTTATAAAGACTATTTAAATGGATGAGACTTAAGAATTTGGTGCCTAACCATTGTATTTAAAGTCTTGAATAAGAAGTTTTTCATACTTGGGACATTTTCATTTCATATCCACGGGAAAAGAATATATTTTAATAACACGTGTTATTGAACTATGTCCTAGATAGATTGTTAATAACCCCAGACGGCAAAGTAATAAAACAATTCAGTAATTTTTGCGTGGATAGTTCAACGCGCCATGAAATTGTAAAATTGAACAAACTATTATATTCAAACAAAAGATTCTATAAATAGAACAAGCCTTTCAATTTAGAGAGAGGAAACTAAATTATCGGCAATAAAAGGACTCGAATCAATAGTTTCAGATTTAATTTAGTGGTAAAAATGTATATTTTTGTGCAGATTATAAAACCCAAATGATAGGCAGCTAATATTTCGGGAATGCTCGTAGTTTAAAAAAGCTACTGTTAGAAAAAACAATTAAACAAAATTGCGGCTATGCGTTTAACTAAGGAATAAGAAAAATTGTAAAAAATAAGAGGCAATTTTGTATGTATAAAACACATTTGACTTTTTTTTAAACATGCACTATAACAACTAAAGCATTGTTATGAATGAAAAGTTACACTATACAATAAACAACCCAAAATGTTTAATTTAGATTTATGATTTCAGTGTAAATAAGATTCAATTATAAACGTGCGTTACTGCAGTAATGCACATGTTGCTGCCATTTCTAAATGCATTTAGCCGGAAAATAACCTATGGTAACCTGTGTGTATTGACGTCACTAAACTATTGGCATATATTTATTTTAGTACAGAGATATAAAAAATACGTGCAATAAGGTTATTTTTATGTAAGCTGATATTGTTTACTTTGACATCTGCTTAGTTTATTTGAGAGTATAGTAAATTCACGAATAGACGAAATAAAACAGTAGATCTGCTAATATATTTAATGTCGCACATCTCTTGGATTATTATAAATGTTTTCATCTGACACAAAGAGAAATATATGAAGGTTAGAAGGAGACACCCCTGTGAAATTGGAAACTATTAGATATAATGTTTAGCTTTTTTTTCTTAGTCAGCCTTAGTCATGTCTTGTTTTTCAGTCAGCTTTATAAACTCTAGTTGCGTTTTTTTCATCTCAAGCCATTCACATATACGAGTCCAAGCAGAACAATGATGAGTTCGTAAATAACAATAACTAATATCTAAAATAAATATGCTTATAGCGAGAAGCCACAATTCAAATTATTCAACCGCATTTTTAGCTGTCCCTTTTGGTTACAAAATATATAAATTATTTATTTCACTACTGCTAGACCAGGCATATACAACTGACAAGGAAAAAAGCAAGGAGTTTGAATATTAATTTTATTCCAACAATGAATAGAGTAGTTTGACTGGGGGGGTTATTTACCGTTATGGTAAGCAGACTCATAAATTATTGCATTCACCATATTCGCCAGAATCATTTTTTTAGGGAGCACGCTGAAATCTTGCTCACGAGTTAGAAATAAGTATATTTTAACAAAAGAAATGTTTGCCTACATACTGGTAACACTACCTAGATATATGCTAAATTTCAACGTTATATGGTTTCATTCAACTTTGTGTGTATAGTGACCTGTGACCTTAACTCACAATGTATTTTTGTGGCCAACTTTAATATTTTCTTAACGTTTTATGTCAGTCCTTTTTGTAATATTAATAATTATAATGTAAATTTGTCCCAGCTTCTAGTCAAGAAAATCAAAACTATCAAATCTATTGGAACATCACTATACTATACGATAATTGCTATTTTTTTTTTCGATATGATGAAATGATTTCCCACACTATTTTCTGTGCGGAAAGACATTTTTCCCGAGTGCGGGAAGAGTTCGCAAAGGTGAAGTAATAACTGTGACGTCGAATGATTGTATTGCTGATTCACCAAGTTACCTTTGCTTTTTCTGATGATAAGTTTTTACTGACAATCAAAAATAATTTCAAAGTGTCAAATTATGACATTATGAGACCTCTTATGATGAGATATGAGAGTTGTACTGCACCGACTTTTATGATTTTTTTTTAAATGATCGTCCGGTGACCGAGACCTTTCAATAATATTTTTTGTATTGTAAATTTATACAGGATGTTTCAAAAAATCGGGTCACGGATTAATTACGATTCTGCTCAAACCGCTCGATGTAAAAAAGCTGCATTTTGGCACACAGGTTGATAGTAGTATCTAGAGGTTCGATAATTTTTCCAAAACTTAAATTTCAAGGAAATGAAACCGCCCCTTAAATATTACAACATTTTTTTATTGAAAACACGGTTGGTTTTTTGGAAAAAACGCTTAAACTCGTGTATTTTATTTGATTATTTTACATATTTTAAAATTTCGTGTCACTGATTAATCAGGACTCTGCTGCTTGACGTAAAAAGCTGAATTTTGGCATACAAGTTGATTGTAGGATGTGGAGGTTCGATAAGAAGGGATTTTTCAAAAATGAAACGTCAAGGGGATGAAACCGCTCCTTAATAATTACAATATTTTTTGTTTAAAAACGATTAGTTTTAAAAAAACGCTTGTATGTATGTATTTTACACATTTTTTAAAAATGTATACAGGGTATTCCTAAAAAATGAAATTTATTTATAAACAAAAATGTCCCAAACCCCTGTTAACAAAAATTGAAAGAAAATGCAACAAGCAACAAAAATGTGGTTTATAAAGACTCTTTAAAAGTATTTAAATAAGGCGATTTAAGCACCTCTTTATATCCTTTTCGTTGTCGCTATACGCGAACGAAATCGCGGGAACTCGCTAGTAACATAAAATATGGAACACGAAATTTCACAAGATATTTTGCATTCTGCTAATGTACCTATACTTTAGAAATCTTAGCGAAAAAATATATGTAGCACTCCGGTGCTACGCACCCTCTTGCAGAGTGGCGGAAATTTCTTCCCGCATGTTTTTTGTACAAACGCACTAAAGGTGATAATATGAAAAAAAATTGGCAATATCTTCCTTCGTGAACGTTTTAGATTTCTTAGATTTAAAGCCCACATTTTTTTGTTTGATAAAGGCAATTAACTTACAAGATTTTCTGATATCCACATTTCTCTTCAGCTTTATGATCGTTTTCAGCATGGAATATTGGGACCATATTGCAAAAAAATGTCTTACCGCACGGAAAATAGCGTGGGAAGAGCTAGTTCTCACACACTCGTAGAAAAAAGAATAGAACATAACAGGCTGACATAAGCCTGCTAGATAAAATCAATAAAATGACTTACTTCATAGATATTACCCTGATCACGGGGTCGCAATTTACCACAAAATGAGAGGCAAATAGCACATTAGTGTCTTAGTGTCATAAGGCATTATTTTATAGCACGAGCCCTAGGTTAGAAAACGAACCACAGACGAGTTTTCTAAAAAGCGAGTTATACTATTTTTTCTATTTTGAGCACTATATTTGAAAAACAGTATTATGTTTAAAAAACATATTTACTGTTAACAATTTTAAGTTGGCGACAATGCATGCTAAAAGTGGCAATTACATGCGTACCATTTTTATTTTTCAATTTTGAAACGTGACCGGTTTCAAATTCGAGGTAGCCATGAGTTAGTATTATTAACTTTGTAAAGAAAAAAAACTAGTGTTGAAAAGATTAATATTACCCTGCTGAGTAGTTTACCCTAGGAAATAATAATAATATACGTCTTTTATTTCAAGAAATACATAAATACTCTCGGGAGCATATTGGGGAAGCCAAAATAATTTTAGTTGGTCATAAATCCTAAAGGGACCCTTAACGGAGATACAAGGCCACAAAGGTATAACTAGCGATTTACCTTTTCGGCTCTAATTTTCCGACTAAATTAATAATTAAATTAAATTTTAATACTTTATGTAGTACATAAAGAGTCATTGACAGAGTCATTTTACAGAGCTGGACACAATTTTTAAATATTTTGTTTATGTCTCTTTAAAGAAAGGTAGTCTATATTCGTTTGGATGAAATAAGCCGTTTTCGAAAAAAATCAGCTTTGTATACCACGTTTAAGCACTGACTTTCGAAATTTATTTAATAATCAAATTTATGAACATATGCTATTTAAACACTTAACGATAACATGATAACTAATAATTAAAATAATAAAATGAGACATTATTACATCCCACTATTGCTCACTGCATCTAACTTACGGACGAGCTCTGGGCCGTTGTGTGGAAGCAAGACGATTTACTCTGATACATTTCCAAATCGAAATGTCCTGTCCCAAATACTATTTAACGGGTTGATCGTAACTTAAGAAAAACAAGTAAAAGTTTAATTATATAAATAACTTAAAACTAAATCGTTTGATATTTCGGAAATCACTTAAACGCGAGAATGTTAAAATTGTGAAAGCTTGTTTTTATTGTTTACTTGAGGAGGTTTTGAAAATAGAAGCCCTATACCTCTGTACATTTCCTTATCCGACAGATGTTTTCTCGTTGTACTTGAAATAACATTTCAGGATTGTCCCGAATTTCGTTGCAATGGTGTTTATACCTCTGTACATTTCCTTAACCGACGGATGTTTTCTCGTTGTACTTGAAACAACATTTCAGGGTTGCCCGAATTTCGATGCAATGGTGTGTTATTTTTTCAATCAGGTATTCCCTGGTGTGAATTGGCATCGAATATACAAGCCTCTTTAAACTTCCGATAACCATAAATCCAGTTGAGTAAAGTAGGGGACCTCAACATAACTCCATTGGATCCGGGCCCCACTTCAACCTATCCGTCGATCGCCAAAAATATTTTATCAGTGCTGACGAATCAAATTGTTAAAATGGGAGGGTACACCGTCGTACATAAACCACGTCTGATTCCTAAACTTCCAGGAACAAATTTTCTAATAAACCGTTTAACTTTTGTTGTAGAGATTGCAAATACAAGGTACCATTTAATGTATGCAAAAAAAGATGATTCCTGCCTACATGTTAACTACGAGACTTTGTTTTGTCTGTTCTATGGCATGGGAATTTTCTTCAAATACGCAAGCAAATTATGATAATATATTACTCCATTCGTTCCTTGCTCTTCTTGGAGGCCTTTCTCCACCACGATGGGGCAAAAAACATCCTAAAATGGATTAGTAAAAGATTACTTACTTCTAACATTTTTAAATTTCACTTGACTTTTTACCTGTCTCGCTTAAGCTATGAACCCGTTCAAAAGTTCTTCGATGCAGTAAAAATCGATTTGAAAATTTTTCAGGATATATTCTTTTCGCCTCCATACAACTGCCGAGTGCTGAGAATGCTCTATAACTAAATTTTTATTAATGCAAGCGGTTAAAAAAGTTACAGCCGAGAAGGTAATTCTAGGTACCCGGTTGCATATACAGTAACAGCACGCGATCTAGAAACATCGTTTAAGCTCGGAACCCCAAAATCATAATTAGTAATAGCACGTGAGCTAGAGAGTATAATGGAAAACAGCACGCAATCTATGTATGGGTATTTCCCATGTCAAGAAATATACAGAATATGTTTTTAGGTTATTTGTGTTTTATTAGTTTTTGACGTTTTGTTTGCATAGTTGAAAATATAGATATGTAACAAAAATTAAGAAACAAATCCGATTTTTTATTTTACATAATAAGATTATTATGTGAAAGTGTGACATTGAGTGACAAGGGGAGGGGTTATAAGCGTGACGTCACATGTATAAATATATTAAAACTCTAAACTTTAACTCTACTCTAAAGAAAAACTTAAAAACAGTGCCCACTCTTATCATGATTAGTATAAGTTTTAAATTTTTTGAAACACATTTACACTCAAGTCAAGGGCGATTTTACGAGAAAGGGGGTTCAAATATTCAAGTATTTTTTGTGTAATGCTAGTAAGTGTAGCCTCGAGAGCGTTTTTCTTTACCGAAATGATTAAAAACTTGGCTGCGGAATACTATGGCACAAAAAAATTAGCACGAAAATTAGACGTTACTGAACTAAAAGCAAATAATATTTGGTGCATAAAATTAAATAAACTGCTGGCCTTAGTGACACAACTACATTTTTAGGTAAAATTCGAAGTTATATATTTCTAAAACTTGTAAAACGTATTGCTTATTACCGATTATAGGCGTATAGCTTACCGAAGCTAAAAATGTATTTATACAGGGAGTAAACAGGACTCCAAAAATTCCAAAATTTAAACTGTTCCGAAAATTTACAAAAACCATTTTTATTTGCTAATTGCTAGACTAGCTTAATCTATACATATATAAAATCGTTTGTCCTAACTGACTGATCTATCAATGCACATCCCAAACTACTAAGTCTAGAAAGTTGAAATTTGCATCATAGGTTTATTTTATAACGTGGGCATCCGTTTAGAAAGGATTTTTTAAAACTAAAATTCAAGGGGGTGAAACCGGCCCTTAAATATTACAATATTTTTTATTTAGTAAGTTAGTTTTTCGGAAAAACGCTAAAACACGTATATTTTATTTTATTTTTTACATATTTTAAGATTTTTTTTAATAATTTGTACATGGAGTTTCAAAAAATAGGGTCCTACTCAAACCGCCTGATTTATTATTCATAATAATTGTATTAATTTATACAGGGAATTTCAAAAAATCGGATCACTGATTGTTTAAGAGGCTGTTCAAACCGATAACGCAAAGAGCTAAATTTTGGCTCTTACCTAGGCTGATTGTAGGGTGTAAAGGGTCTATAAAAAGGAATTTTTTAATGTAATAAAACACTGCTGTACTGTATGGGTATTTGTTTTAATATTGTTGGTCTATAATTATTTACAGCAAGGGTGCTCTTTTTGATGATCGCCCGTAGAACGAGTGCCATTACTAGCCAATACTTTAGGAAATCAGATTTTCTAGCCAGCGTGCCATTACTACATATGCTGCTAGCATAAGTGCCGTTACTGTCACGACTTCGGAAAGTCCGATTAGCACTAGTGCACGTGCTGTTACTGAATATGCTACCCGGTTGGGGTCCTGTATCTTGGTTAAGGGGCACTTTAAGAAAAAAAATTCTATGACAAACTAAGGTTATTTTGACCTCTCCTATACCCTTATACCCCTATATAACATGTATTGAATATTAAATATAATGAATGAAATAAAGTGAGATTTAGCTAATTTCAGAAGTAATTCTTACATCTAACCTATATTTTATAACAAGCAACTGAAGAAAAATTACGCTCTTTAGATTACATATATTAATTTAGTTTTAAAAAGTACAGAAAAGACGATATAAAAAGCTCAAAATATATTGTTTAGTGGTGTTACTATAAGAGGAATTGAGGACCATTAGTTAAATAATGAAGAAAGTTTGTTGTAATGTAATGTGTGATTGGGCAGTACGAAATTCAGTTAATTTAAATAGTTTTCTAAGAGTTAGATGCTGCGGGTTGTTAGAGAGAGAATAACCTAACATTTCTCATGTAGTGAGAGCCTTGTAGTAAACGATCATAGAAGTATTTAGGTTGACCTTTCACTATAATTCTATGTATGTACACCAAGAAATCAGTCTTAATAACAGTATCATTTCTAATATCTACGGAAGCAGTCCCTATTTGTATTGTGTTCTTTTATTATCTTAAATTGAAATTACTCTAATTGAGATTTTTAACTACGAAATATCACAAAGACACTATGATCCCTGTCTAGAACCTAATACTACAATAACCAATTTCACTTATACGACGATCGCGATTTAGATTTTTTTTTAGCTCATCAAGCCGCCACAGACTAGTAAGCCCCATGCAGGGTAAACGTAAAATGGACTCAGGACCGGCATTAGACTACTCTATTGACATTTTATTTTCGTTGGGAACAAAGATGTGGAAATGTTTTCTTTTCACGTTTCACCAGCGTCAACACAAGGACACTATTATCCCTGCCTGGAACATATCCTACAATGCCGCATCGCAGTGATCTATTTTAGTTAGACGACGATCACGATTTCGCTCTTTTTTGAGCTGATCAGATCGCCACAGACTAGCAGATCCCATGTGGGGCAATACACGGAGCTTGCTAGTCTGTAGCGGACTGATAAGTCCAAAAACGAGCGAAATCACGATCCTCATCTGACTGAAATGATTTGAGAAATAGCATTTATAATACATAGGATGTATACACAAATCAAATTTACCTGTATCTTTTGCAATTTTAGTGACTGAAATTTTCCGATTCCAATCTCTATAATTCATGTCGAAGATAATTAATGGCATAACAAGTGGCGCCAACCCGGGGTATGCCGGGGGGAGGGGGGGCACTGATACTAAGAGACCCAGCGATGATGTGTAATAGAGCCCAAGGAAAACTATGGATGACATGTTTTTTTTTTGTAGTCTTCAGTTATTTCCCCGCCCTGTTGTTAAATTTTGTTTGTTCGGGATTATGCAAAACTATGAATGACTTTTTTGTCATCATTTCTATCGGTAACTGCATGGCCGTTGCCCTTTCTTAAAAACTGGAGAGGGGTGGGGGGGAAATTTGTAGTTATGCCACTGAGCATAGCCATTGCTGATGGAGATGTATTTTATTGTTAAACCATAAGCAATATTGGCAGTCTCGTTCTAGTAAATAGGTATTTAAAGACAATTTATTGTATTCTTTTGTAATTTATTAATAATACTATATAATCATTTGGGCTAATAGAGAAATAAAATAATATTTTTGTTGTCAAATAACACAAAAAAAATTAAGGACATTTGTGGACTTCTAGACCTTAAATTTAGGGCATTTATTTATTTTAATTCCGCAGTTAAACTACAAGAAAACTTTAAATATGTAATCAATACTATCAATGGGGAAAGTATGTTGTTATAGTTTGAAAGCTGCCGACTGAGTTTGTTTAAACAGGAAAAAAAACATAAAATTTCAGAGCTAAGTGGGTGTTTGTTTATTTAATTTGATTCATCACGCGCATAATACTTAGGGAGAAACGTTATAATAACAAATTTCCTGCATTTTTTAGTTCATTATGTCTAAACTTACCATATAGCAAATCGTTTCAAACCAATATTAAACTAAGAGATGTATTGATTTATGCTCACGTTTACAGCTTTCAGTTTTGTGTAACATCCCTTTTGATTCAGATGATTTTTTTCCATATTATATTTTTCTATATTTAATCGTTACTTGAAAAAAGTCTTTTATCGGATACAATCTCTCGCTTTGGTGATATAATGTTCGTAAAAACTTATTAATACCTATTATAGTAAAAAAAAGTGTTTGGTATAAATCTCCACCAGAGATTCTTGTAGCTCATTGCATTTTAGGGTCCCTAGAGACCCCAAAAAAAAACATGTTCTATCATTTCCGACGGTCTGTCATTCTATATGTACGCGACATTGCTCAAAAAATACGTATCCAATTGACAAATTTTAATAAAAAATAAAGTCATATCGGAATAGAATGGTAAATTTGGTAAAAATCTAATGTGGCGGAAAAAATGACATATACCTAGATTTTTGAACTATGAGACCGTATAGTGCATCACCGGACTTCACTCCTGGCATGAAGTTTAGAGAAGGTAGAGAAATGCTCAGCAGAATAATAGATCTAATTTTTCATCCTTGGTCAGAGTATTAAATTAAAAATCGGTTCAACTAAGCAAAATATCAAGATTTTTACGTTTTTTCTGAAGGTTTCTGTTCACTTCCAAAAAAGCTTTCCCATAATTAACTATTGTTAATCTAGCAGCTAAATTTTAATTTCTGTTTCCTGAATTTTATTTAAATACAAAACTTTGATTTACAAAATCTATATTTAAAATTAAAAACCACGTGAACACTTGTATCAAATAGATGTGTCATCTCTTGCTAGTGCCTTGAATTATTTTTAAGCCCGACCCGACTGTATATTCTTTTATAGTCGTGTTAGATCGTTCAACCATACCCTCTGACGAAGGATATAGTGGTGTTGTTCTAGTTTTTCGCCTTCATAATTTCACAGACTTTCCTTAAAATGGCTAACTCAAAATTTCGTCTTTGATCTGAATACAGTTCCGGTGGAACTCCATGTCTACTGAAAAAAGGACATATTTGTTACCCTCAATCAGTAAACCGAAGTTTCTTTGATCCCGAGAATTTCTCCTGGAGCCTTTAGAACTGGATTTATTTATGGTCATTGCGAAACTTTTATATTTTATCTCACATATTATATCACACACTTACATTCTAAAGGCACACCTCGCTCCTGTATATAAACATGTTGCCCCTCTTCCTCTGATCACTAATAGTTTATTACATTTAGTTTCACATGACATAAAAATACAATTAACGAAAAACGTTAAAACCATTTTTACATTGATTTTTAAGTTTACGACTGCAGCAAGTGATTATAAAAGTTATTTAAAAAAATCAGTTGCAAATTTAATTATAACACTTTGCTATCCGCTGTAAACATGTTGTCAATATATCAATGCGATGGGAAAATAACAATTATCTGAACGTATACACGCATTTTTCACATTGTAATTTTCGAAGATCGATTTTAATCTTGTGGATATACATATTTTAAAAAAAATCAAGAAAATGTATAAAGTACATGAATTTATCTTTTGGTTCAAAATAAATAAATGTTTTTTAATTAAAATGCTATTAGATTATAAGTAGCGCCGGATTGTTATTAAAATGACCCATCAGAACACTACCGGGAAATTTGATAGGAGAGTCTTAAATTGGTAAAAATGTATTTAATAAAAATCGAAATAGCCACGGATAACGTTGAAAAAAATTAAAATTTTCATAGTTTTGTCACATTTTATATTGTGGAAAAACAGGCAATTTTGTTTATTTCAACATTATGCATGGCTACTTTCATTTTTATCAAATATTTAAAGCTAAATATTTTAAAACGGGCTAAAGCAAATCTTGATATTTTAAATATGTTTAAAATCAAGAAGAAAATGACATTCCATGCGTCAAAAAAATATAGTGTGTCCCATTTAAAAAAAAACAAGTTATTCGTTCATTAGCCCGCATAGTGCGTGGCGATTCCTTCTTTTGGTCGGATAATCAAGTAGGCTTTGACCTCGGCGAACTATCCGTCCGAATCAAATTACCGCCCGTTTTGAATAATTGTTGACAAAACAATACACTGAGAAACCAACTCTTAATGCAGCCAACCAAACTTTTTTATATCTCGTAATATTTTATATGTCTAAGTCTTGATATATATTGAATGTCTTAAGTTTAAAGAAACGTCCAGTAGCTATTAGTGCCGCTATTTAAAATGAAGCCAATGTTGCAATTTCGGTTCCAAAAGAAACTTAAGTAATCAATTTTCCCGGTAGCTTTGTGTATGAAATCGGAGTTTTACTAGTTACATGCTTTCAGTGGAAAGAATACCGAAACATAAAACATATTGATGCTCTTGCTGTAGTCGGTAAAGCCAAACTGTAAATAATCCTCATAATACTTGCGTTTTCCCATACAAAATTTAGAGGTATTTTTAACTGTTTAACTGAAGAAATATTTGCTTGCTCAATAATGAAATTCTCAGTCTCTTATATAAGAAGCCATTTTTTAACCAAGGATCAATTATCGAAACACTATCAAACAAAGAATTTACTTAAAAATACATTGATTCTTATTTATTATTATGTGAGTATTTAGGTTCCATAGAAAATTTCGAAAACAGTTAAAAATTAATCTACGATAAATTTTTTTTGCGAACCAATATTTATTTATTTATTAATTTATTTATTGATAACCCAGAAACAGTATGTGATTCCTCCATGTGTAGCATTTATCTACGACTGGGTCACTACCCGATAGTCTGCCCAGCCGAAATTCATGCAATAAACATGAATGCCACCAAAAACCTGAAGAGAGTCTACTTTAGAAAAAAACATCTTTATCTTTCTCTACAGTTTCAATAAACATAGTAGCATGAAACAAGCTTAGATCAAAACTTTTTTGACTGCTTATAAAACCTTATTAACCTACCTAACCACAACAACATCAAAATGTCTTTGCAATGAAGGACTCCTGAACAATATCAACTGATCCAGAGTCAGTCTTGGAATTACAAAAAAACCACCGTTCCCTGATTTATAGCAGAATTAACCATGAAGTTAACACCTGAGTTAGTAGACCCACACATCAAACTCATTATGAAAGAGAAATCAAACTAATGAGATTTTGAGACTAAACAGAAACAAATTAGGCTGAGAACGGGATCAATAACTGTTCACTGCAGTCTTAGAAAATATTTCCACAATAGGAAACTACTAGATACATAATCTTCCTCTGTAAAGCTATGTCCGCTTGACTAGCAGAACCAACAGGACCACAATAACCCAGAAAAAAAACGGCACGATTTCGTGGACATGCTATTAAAGTTTATTCGAACAACTAATTTATTCAGGCAGGATTAAGGAGAGGGGAATGTATGAGAGTCTTGTAGTGCTGAATCAACATTAAGCTCATCTTTTTGCCCCATACAATAAATGAATGCACAAAACAGACACATATAAAGTCTTCTCTTCGCCAGATACCCTTTGGAGACTATTGACCTCCTAATGCTTTTTGACCATATGAAGGTTTGTGAAACCTTGAACCGACTGCGTATACAAAGAGGTAGCAGAAATAATGGTTTATATAAAACGAGCTGTTTATTGTTACATTTTTGTCAATGACTATTAAGAAAAATAAAAAGCAATGAAATAAAAATTCAGCCTTAAGTACATTTACCTACTATACCATCACGTATGCAAAATTTCTAGGTTAAGCGTGCGCTTCCAAAGACATTTATACTGTACAAGTACAGCAGGTCATATGATGTTATTGAACTTAGGTATGCGTTTTACAACAGAGTTAAGATGAACAAAATCTGTGTGTATGTCATCTTGGGGAAAAGATTGTGAAATGTATAAATATCGTAACATTTTATGGTATCAGGTCATTCCGGCCGGCAAGATAGTTTTTGGTAGCTAAAAAAGTCTTTTTAAATTTTTTATTAGGTATGCCGATTTTTTTTTATTTAAGAACCACTTACCAAAAATAAATACATATGTATATATTTTACTATCCCTGTTTTTTATATACTCGCTGTTTAGATTGTTACCTTACTTTAATTCTATACTAAATAAGAATTTTGTTTTAAAAATATTTAATTTCATAATTGATTTTATTTTATTACATTTTTATTGTTTTACGCTAATTTTCTTAAGAAAGTAGTTATATCCAAAGTCCATTCGCTTTAAAATCCCCACGCTAATTTTAGAATATCGACGTTTTTGATCATCCAATTCGAAATAACGTGAATAAAAAAAGTTGCCCGTCAGCCAATTGATAAAATTGATTTAATTTAAAAAAAAATCAATCCACTCAAATCGATAAAACTTTTAATAGTTTTTTCGTTTCTAAAAATTAATTAAAGCGCGAGAATTGCATTCAAATCTGATAAAGCGATTGGCCAGAAGTTCAAAATAGCTCGCCGTCAATTCTGTTTAGTGTAGGTGGGTCAATCGTCAAAATTAAACCGATATTCTACTGTTTTATACAAGTTACTGGTGGGACGATCCCTGAGATTAATTTTATTAAAAACGGAAAATTTATCCATAAAAGTGTTACGTCAATTTTGAGTATATGAAAATTTCCGAAACAAATTAATGGCTCTGTTTATTTCCTGAGTCTCCTCGACGAAAAATAGTATTTATGTTAATGTTTTATGATCTAAATGACAACATGTGGGAGAAATATCTTTAGAAAATAAAGAAATCCCAGCAAGATAACTTCAATAAAAATGAAATTTGGTTCTTCGAATATAATTTCATTGCAATTGTTATTAAAATTCAATACTATTAGGACGTGCGATACCATATTTTGGGTTTAGGAATAATGATAAATCTATTAATTTCATAGCGGAGAACTTTGGTATCTTGATAATAATCTCTTTACGTTTGGGAAGAACAAAAAACTTCGTTTAGGTAAATCTGTTGAGTATGTTTCAGACTGATATCTCAGACAGAATTGTTTTGCAAAAGTACTTTTTTTATATACGTGTATCTTAGGCCTCTTCTGGTACTCTCCAGTTTTATGTAAATTATTCCTATAGCTGCGTTTGACCTCCCCATTTTTAAACGTTTTATAGCGTGTAAATAAACTACCATCTACGATGACTTGTTACTGAGAATGTTTAAATCGTTTATATCGATGTTTCTTAGAACATATATGTCAGTATTATGTCAAATAATACCAATACGAGTCTAGCACCTCAGGTGGCTTCCATCATCTTTTAATCAATTCTAGCATTAACTTGCCTTAGTAAAGCCATGGGTAGTATTCGAATAGATGACCACTGGGAAATGTCAAATTTTAAATAATAATTGTTGGAAATGCTACCAACATTTGAACCACATGCAACAGTCTTTTTGCACTCCTCAATTAAACAATGTTTATTTTGCGAGTGCCTTTGGAGACTATTGACCTCCTAATGCTTTTGACCATATGAAAGTTTGTAATGAGGCATCAAGATATTCACATATATCCCGCGAGTGTTCTTAGCTATGTTATGTTTGCTTTAAAAAAATCAAAATGGCGGAAGCAGTACTCCATTTTTCTCATAAACCGCTACCTATTATTAATGGATTACAAATAAAAATTATATTGGATCAATATGTGCTAAAAACCACTGTCGTGACGTCAGGAGGGAAGCGGGGTCGGCCATTGACAGTCAGATGTGTCTTTTAATTCGTGTAAATTGTAGATAGGTAACAAGCAGCAAACAAGTGCATGTTGAAAAAAATTGTAAATTCTAGACTCTAGTCCATTCTTAACCTCCAAATTGGCAAGCCTGATATTGGGATGTCTATAGGAAAAAAACGTTAACGTGTGCTGTTTTTTCCGTTTATGGGCTATTTAATAAGCATAATGAACATTACTATGTATATGAAAATGTAAGGCAGAACCAGCATCGGCTTAACAAAAAGACACTTTAAATTAACTACATACGATTTTTAATGTTAGAAGTATTAAAACAGTTATGGTGGCAACATATCTATCCTCTAGATTATAAATGACACAGTATTGTTAAATCAAATATTTCCAAATAAATAGATTGAAAATCAAACATTTGTTACCGAAAAATCCAGACCTCAGCTCTGTTGTCTACTAATCTTGGAGATTTCTTCAAAACCATTTGTGCCGGATTATGCTCCCAAATGTTGAAGCTTTATTTAAAATAAAAAAGGTAATTCAAATGCGTAGTAAAGCAGAATCATTTCAATTTAAATATTTAATTATATTTACCCATAATTATACCTATTTAGTAAAGCGTTTACTTATTAAACCACCCACAGTTTATTATTTTTAAGGCAATAATATTGCAATAACATATATTTTTAAATAACCATACTAAAAATAATCTCCAATATAAAATATATGGGGAAAAAATGTGATCATATGATCAAGTTGTGGTAATGGATGTCATTATTTGATCAAGAAGTCGTGAACTGTATTTGACCATTTTCTTCTGATCTGAACTTAATCATTTTCCTCTGACCGGTTGGTATTTTTTTAGCAAATCAAACGGCCAAACGAAACTACCTAAACAACCAAGCTAATCGGACTAAGGTAGGTTTAAGATTAAAAATATTAATACTTATAAAAGCGAAAGAAACTGATGTCAACTTTCGCAATACTTATTTACGAAAGTCAGATCGGAAAGTGATATTTTTTATTTTGCAATCGTAAAGACGTCTTTTCAATACACAAAGTAAAATGTAATGGCCCTCTTTTCGACACTCCTTTTTTTTTCTCTACAAAGTTGGCAATGCTGAGTCAATTTAAAAACAAAAACGTTGCGCATGTCTTAGTCATGTTTGGCATGCCTTGTTACCAACTTGAAAATGTTCAACAGTAAATATATTTTTAAAGATAATGTTTTTTAAAATATAATGCACAAAATAGAAAAAATGTTTAAAATACTCGTTTCATAAGACATTTAATCTCACCCTTTAGAAAACTCAACTGCGAATTGTTTTATAACGTAAGGCTCGTTATTAAAAAACCATGTTTTTTAAAATTGGGGTTTTATATACTATTTTTGTCGAGAATCGACTATGCAATTAGGAACTAATTAAAATCAGAAGCGTCTAGCCTGACCATTTTTTGCTATGGCAAAGCGGGCTTCCGCATGCGCTGTTGGTTAAGACACATCTTTCGGTCGGATATAAACAAGAGTCGTTACATTTTCATCGCCTTCTCGTGGTTCAGTGGTAGGATTCTGCAGTTGCATTGCAAAGGATATGTGCTGTAAACTCGGTTCGAACGATGGCCTGTTTTTTAGTTTTTTTAAACAAAACTTATAATTTCGTATGTAGTTGTGTTTTAAAAATCGGATTGCCTTTTGGTTTGCCCTTGGTAGACCTTTTTTAAGGTGATATAAGAAATGTATCTACATTAAAACAAAATTTATACACTTAGGTGAATCTAACCCGTTAGGCTAGCACCAGGTTCATCGATAAAACCATCATTAAAGCCATAAACCACCATTAAAGCCTTAACTTGACTCGTACGGGCATGCGGAAGAAATGTAGAATTTGGTCAGGCTAGACTCTTGTATGGAAATCAGAACATCCAATAAATGCATGTCGTTTCTTTCGAAAAGGCGGTGCATGGCTACTTGATTCAATTGGTTTCTCGGGCATTTGTCTATGTCGAAGTCGAAAATTGGGACCGATAAAAAGTATTTTTACCCCATAAGCCTGTTTTTTGAGTTATTATTTAAACTTGAAAGATCTGCTATTTCTTACCCTGAACGAAAAAGAGAAAATCAGTCCGGAAAAACTAAAATGGGATGGTAAAAATATTCTTTACCGGTCCCATGCCACTAATTATGCAAGTAGCCATGCTCCGCCCTTTTCTGCATTTATTTTATGTTCTGTTACGCATCTCACCTTTTTGACAATTAAGTGCCAGAAAGTCGTTATTAATTTCAATCAGTTTGTATTGTATAATTGATGGTAGACGAAAAAATATTGTTCGTAACACATACGGAATCGGTCTTTCCGGACTTGTTATGTAAATAACTATTGACGGCGGTCGACGAAAAATCAACATTTACATTAATAATAATAGTAGTAATAATAAATTCTTTATTTGCATAGTAACTAGTTCAGATTACAAATTATCAAGATAGGAAGAAAAAAATAACCTGCACATTGTTTTGGCATAGTCAGTGATTTACAATTAAAGATACATAATACTAAGATTAAAAACCATGTGTAGTACAAAATTATAAAAAGTATTATTTTATTATATTTTATATTATATATTGTTTTATTAAATAAAAACACCTGACCTTTCTTAATTAATTAAAGACTCAAGTTTTAGATAACATACCTTTAACAAAAATTACAAAACATTTTGCTGATTTAAAAACAAATAAAAAATAATTTATTTAACTGCAATTTCTATGAAATTAATGTTTTATGCAAAATATATTAATCAATTTCATAATTAACAAAATATATTTTAAAATATGTATATTAAGAAGAGGACCCTCAGCAAATCTCGGCCTAAGGACCCATTCTTTAATATTTCTTTCTTAACAGAGACGATATTTCATTTGAAAATTTTATGATAACTATTTTTCTCAGATAAATTAATATTTTCCAGACACTTAAAGCTTTAGTCATCTTCGATGATGTTCGTCAAGTATCATAATCCGTTTAGTAGCATTGATATTTTTAGAATCTCAATTAGGTTTTTGCATATATTTTTTTTCAAGATCAAATTTTACGATGTGTGGTTTAATATCTCGTTCAACATTACAGTTAAAATTAGCGTTTCTCAAGGATAGAGGCGTGAACATTTCAAATGCTGATGCCGAACATCTTGGTCACATCAAACATAAAATCAAGAAATTTTATACTTTTTGTTTTCGACAAACGCATATTTCTGTGTTTGTTTATGATCACTGATTCGTAATTCGCATATAAACATGAATGCGGAACAAAAGAAGAATACATATATTTCAGCAGGACACTTCCATGGTTTTCTTATAGGCCATGGATGTGTTATAAACAAAAACTTGAAAAGTCATTGATTAGACAGATTCCAATTGCTTGCGGATAGCCTTTCAAGCAATGCTTTTCTGTAATTCTAAAAAGGTTTAACAGAGTTACCAACATTAGCTGAGCACAGGCGGTAACAGTGATTCTTTATACACAGTTACTAAAAAGCTGATTAAAGAACATCGGGAAAACACTCATCTACATATTTACAAGCATATCAAGTAATATTTTCTTTTGCTTATATCTCTGTAAATAAAAAAGATAGCAACTTGCAGTTTGCACTATCTTCTTGTTTCTTTTGTGCTCCATAACACTGGCCTATAATAAATATATCAATCCATTTGAAAATTTTAAGAAAACATGTTAAATCTAAAAAAATGCCACAAAGCGCCATTTGGCGATCGGAACGAATCTTAATATAATTCATTCGTCATTTGAAAGCCTAATAAATGCCCTTTTCATCAAGACCAAAATTGCTAAGATCCGTTAGTTATTACTTAAGTTATGTCGGTTTTAAAAAACAAACATTTGCCCTTTCCCCACCCTTTATTTAAACAGCTAGAGAAAAAAACCTCACATAAAAATTATTCGCAATTTAGCAAAGAATAATATAAAGTTAATTTTGATTCACTGGGTGAATTTCTGAGCATTATACATTTAAAAATAATTTCCAGCGTTTTCTCTTGGCCACTTTTGCTATAAGAAAATGTTTTCCAACATCGTGGGATAAATGGTTTTCGAGATACAGCCGGCCTCCTTTCTTAGTTGTACACCAGGTACAAAAAGTTAGCTCAGACCTCAGTCATCATAGAGCTGCAATTTTACTTTGCAGTTAAAATTATTATTCTCTCTGGTATAAAAAAATGCTGACTTTACACCACAATAAATATCAAGGATACAAAGTAATCAATACACTTAAAAAGGTATTCAAAGGAATTAAAACATTTAAAAGCATATATTTTTATAAATTACTGACATGACACGTGGCCGAATTATTTATAGAGATGCCCGACGAATATGACACAGATTTTTTCCGCAGTCGGTGGCATGTCCGAAATTTATGAATTTTTCACATTTTTTAATAGTCTAGTAATTGGATTTTTGGGCTGAGAAATCTTGGCGGTGATCATGGACGAAATCACTTTATTTTGTTTGGAAAAGTCCGCGGCAAATTTCCTATAAATATACGATTTGCGTAAAAACGAAAACTTATTATATTGATGCAAATAATATTTGATTAAACAAACCGCTGCTAATTTAAAAGTTATTTAAACATCAATCTATTTTAGTTAGACTGAAACGTCTATCAAATAATATAAAAGCGATTTAGCCTTAATTTATTTACTTTTATATTTTCTTTAAAGTAAACATATTTTTCATTTCATTGGTAGGTACAAAGTACAAAAAGGTAATAGTTTTACAATACGTTCAATAAAACAAATTAACCTTATGTTTTTAGAAAGGTTCCGACCTTGGAAATCTGAAGTTCCAAGTCAAAAAGAAATATTTTACGACAAATAGCTCAATTTTAGAAGAAGCTACATTGAAACATGTTATTTTTTTCGCAAAACAACAAAATTATCGCAGTTAACATTTCAAAAATATAGTCAATATAAGTAAAAAAATTTTTGAAGTCCATTCCAAGTAGCATTAATTTTTTTCAACATCAACAGTTTCTCTGCTAAAAACTACGTTCTGAAAGTCTTGTTACAAAAACTTCCCGACATGATATATTGTGTCTAAAAGAAAAATATGTATGTGAAAAAAATTGCTATTTTAAAAATTTTTAACTGTCTTTTTTTTAATGCAGGATGTTAAAAAATCCATGATTTTTATCTCAATTTTGAATGTGTGTAACTTTCCGAGAAATTTTAATTAATCTTCTACAAAAAAAGTAATTTCTCAAAACTGTTGTACCTGCCTTAGTTTTAAAAATATCGATTTTTTTCTATAACCTTCAATTTTTTTCCACTTTTAAGCACCTAAACCATCCTGTACATTACATCTTAAGAAACCAATCTCATAATTTTGATATTTGCCTTTGTGTTTTAAAATATCGTTTATTTCAGATAACCATAATAATTTTTTCAACTTTTTTCATTCTAAACCATCCTGAATTGTTCTTACCGGTAAATTTTATTAGCAATAGAAATTAATCATATTAATGCCACTGAGAAACTTAAAGTATTTCGAGCCGTTTCAGGTGTGGTCAAAAACCGAATTTTTTATCACCTGCTGATTTTCTTTGTAGCTTTACTGTTAAAGGTATTTCAATTAAAAACGCTTCCACTATGACAGCAGTATCAAGAAATAAAGTTAATGATATTAAATCACATTATCTGCCAAAAAAAAATTAATAAAAAGTAAATCCTTTTTTAAGTTAACTTAAAACAAAACACACGACAAAACACAAAAAGTGTTTCTAAATGTTCATTTTTTATTAAGTTAAATAAACAAACAAAAGTTTGGCAGATACCTAAGTAAAACGAATCAAAATGAGTAAACTAACTAAACAAAGTGAACTAAAAAACTTAACAAAGTAAAATTCAACATCAACAACAATAAAGTAAACTAAAAGGTAAGTAAAACTAAAAAAAATTATTGAAAAACGACTGACAATTTAGGTTATTTAATTAACAGCGGTTAGGCCCTCCCCACACAATCACAACCTCTTGGCATCGCCGTGGCATGGTGTCAACCAAGAGGTTAATGAACGTCTGAGAGATATTTTGCCACTCTTCTTCTATGACCAGGGCCAACTCGTCCAGCGATTGGGGAGCATTTTCGCGTGATCGTACCAGTTACTTAAGCCGAGACCACACATGTTCAATTATATTAAGATCAGGAGATTTTGAGGGCAGGTGTAACTGTTGTATGTTATGTTCCCCCAAAAAGTCCTGAACAATTCTCGCTCTGTGTGGTCTGGCATTATCGTCAACCGTGATGAAATGCTTCCCAAAATGTTCTGCATATGGAATTACAATATCATTTATTATGTTGTTCCGATAAATGACGGCGTTAACGGTATCCCGCGAAATGTATAATTCAGATCTGTCGTTATACATCACTCCGACCTAAACATTTAACCCTCCTCCTCCAAAGGCTTCCTGAAAAGCCATATTCTCCTCCTCAAATCGGTTCCCAGGTTGCCTCCATACTAACACCCTACCAGCGGAGTGTCTCAGATTAAACCGCGTTTCGTCACAAAAGAAACAGTTCCGCCACTCGTCTTGCCAAGCCAACTTATCGGTGGCCCATTCCACACGGTGTCCCCTATGATTTAGCAAAAGACGAACATGTTTTGCTCGCCTTCTTGCTCTAAAACCAAAAAAAGAATATTTTTTTATTGTCAACAGATAATTAAATCCAGCAAGCAATTTACCTCAAATTGTTTCGATTTAGCATTCTTCTAAAGGTCTTGTTATACGCCACTATACCAGTTTGTCTTCTTAAGATATGATTTAAAACTCTAGAGCACGAAGTTCGGTGAACCTCTCTTAATAGAGTTCTTGCTGCTCGTGACTCAATTTTTCTAGGAGCTCCACCTCTGTGCACATAGCGGACCTGACCGTTCAGGCGAAAACGCTGTTTCAGGTAATTTATAGTGCTGCTTTTTTCTGCGGTGAAATGCTGTTGAACCTAATTTACTCCGATAGGACAATTTTAGTGAAAAGACCACCTGGTTAGCGCTATCCCAAGGAAAACATGGCTCTTTTGAAACCCTTTAAGGGCTAAAGCTATAAATAAAGTCTGCAGGTAATAAAAAATTCGGTTTTTCTCTGACCACACCGGAATCGGTCGGAATAACTATTCTGAGTTTCTCAATGACATTAACAATTATTAATTCTATTATTAGCACGCCACTGTGCAGCATATTATTGAGGTATTCGATATTTTTAATCACCATAAATACGCTTATGTTGACGTATGACAATTGCTAATAAAATAAACGATATTTCTAAAAAACGGCAAATATCAAAATTTTAAGAAATTGGTTTCTTAACAATATGTCAATGATTAAAGTGAAGTAAAAAAATAAAACTTTAAAAGAATATTTTTAAAATTATGCACCTTTGAACGTGAAGATCGGTGAGCCATTAATAAATTATTCCGAAAATAGGCGATAATTAGTACGCCACTGGACACCACATTACTTTAGTTTTTTTTTATTGAAAATAAACGAGGATATCGTACGGAATATCAAACATCAGCAAGATGCAAGATGTAATAAACAGGATGGTTTAGATGCTTAAAAGTTAAAAAAAAATTGGAGGTTATTGAAAAAAATCGATATTTTTAAGACTAAGGCAGGTATAAAAATTTTGAGAAATTACTTTTTTTGTAGAAGATTATTGAGTAAAACGGTGAAAAGAAATGACACACACATTCAGAATTGAGATAAAAATTATAGATTTTTTAAAACCCCGTATTAAAAAAATTGACAGTTAAAAATGTTTTAAAATAGCAATTTTTTTCACAAAAAGTCAATCTGTCCGTTTGTGAAAACCGAAGGGCGATATTTGGTCTGGTTCCAAAGATATCGAGCTTGAAAGTTAGGCGAAATTTTCCTTGCTCGAAAGCAATTATACAGCAGTTTAGGTCAGAAATAGATAGAGATCCAAAAAAGCCAACTGTTTTAAGCAATGTCATTAGATACACTTCTTAGTAAAGTTGATATACTCAATCTTTTTCTATTGATTCAGAAAACTTGTATAATTAAAACTTTCTGAAAAGTTCACCTTCGATCATAGAAAACTGCAATAAAGAAATGAATTTTAAGGATTAAAGACTCTTATCAAAAGTTCTTTTTAATGTCTTCAGCACAAACTTCTGTCGATTAGCAGAGCTACACATTATTTTTAAGAATGTTACTCCACCAACTGTTAGTAGCTGGATGTTTAACAAGCTCTTAAAAGCTCTTACAAATACCTTTGTAGAGGCACAGTTAGAAGAGTCTGCCAGCTCGGATTTACACTACGTGCTTGGGAATCCATAAAAAAATGTCATTATCATAAAAGGAGGGGATGGGGAGGGGAAATATTTAGAATTAACCATCGACTTCTTGGAAACTTCGGATTTTCACTTAACAAAAAACCTAAAAAAGGCATATGGAAAAAATCTGGGTAATGAATCCTACGGTGATCATACACTATCACACCTCACACCTACTGAGCTCGTTATGTAATGGTCGAAAGACCAAAAGTACACTAAAGTTTAAGTTTATCTGAATACAAAAGATTTGCACGTTTAATTATAACCAAGGTAGTCCTTACTAGAGATGAACTATATTAGATTTTATTGATCGATAGGCGAAAGCACATCATCTATCGATATATTGTATGTATGGATATGTCTGTAGTTATCGATTTATCAGTAGGTAGTCGTACCTATCAACAGTTCATTGGTAACTATCGGTATTTGCTACTACCTACCGATATATTTAATATATTAATATAATTATTATAATAATTTGTTTATCCGTAATTATCGACGTTTGACACTACCTATCGATATTATCAGTTACCTATCGATATCATTGTATACCTATCGGAATTATTGCCCACCAGCGATAACTACCGATAAGAGCCATGGGGCGATACTGACGATACTGAACAACAAATTTTATAAAATGCTTCGAAATACTAATTTAAATCTGGTTTGTGAGGGCTTTGGTATAAAATAAAGAAAACTATGATACTATTATAGAGAATATATCTCCATAAAATAAGATTAATTTAAGTGACAAAATGAATATTCCACAGTAAACCGGTAAAGGTATGCACTCAAACAAAAAATAAGTTACAAAATATTCTCGTTCAAATACAATCTTTCAGTTCGCTTGATTTGTTTAATGGTATTTACAATAATTTCCTAGAATTATTGCCAACTATTTTGACAATTCGTCTGTTCCATCATTTACGTTTTATGTTGAAAGCAGCATGGCCCTGAGTATTAAATTCTATTGTAATATTAATTTTTAGACCTCTTTTGTTTACGTTAAGTTATAAATACCCATAAGACAAAATAAAGTATATATTATTTTAAGTAGATTATAAATAGAATAATACTTAAAGAAAAAAGCTGTCAAATGATGTTCAGCTAATAAATACGGCTGTGATGTTCTTGCTAATAAATACAATGCTATTTTTCTTGTATAATTTTATATTTTATTTTATAGGCATGAATTAATTCAATTTTTCTAAATAGCCGTTACAATTCCAAAACTCATTATAATGTTACAAACAAAATCAACATATACACATTTTGAAAAAGTTTAGAAATATAATGTTAATTGACAACATTATACGGCTGCATCCGCGAAACCGTATTTCATCAATGATCGTTAGAACTACCGTAGTAAGAATAGACCTACTTAACACATCAGTTGTTTGTATTAAACCCAATCCATTAGTATAGTACTAGATCAACACCAAGTGAATGTGAAGTAATATTTTTGTAAGGTTTTGTTTCAATCAATCAAGAACAGGCCCAACTATAACTGAGGAAGCCGGAGGCCGGACTCCAAAAAGGGCAATTTTGTGTTGAGCCGGAAGGGTGTCCGATGCACCTGAGCATCATGATCTAGGAAGGCATGGACATTTTATCGATACATTGACAGATACCGATAGGTTATCGACATAGCGAATAACAATATGTAAATAAAAAAATATCGATAGGTATCCGATAAGCACCGATAGGCAACAAACAATACCTATAGGTATCTGACAACAAGGGTTACTTATAAAATATATTAAAAATATTACATATTTATGAAAGAGATGACCTCTTTTTGCTCCCTGATTTATTTGCTGGACGTTCCCTCCCTAGCTATGGTTTCCAGAAACGCCTCACAGTGCGTCGAATATATGGAGATTGGAATCAAAAATAATTACTTGGTAAATAAATGTTCTTTTCTATTTTCTCAACTGAAATTTTTATAGAAGAATACAATATAGCATCACATACCATACTTAAGGTAAAAATATACAGTGCGAAACAAAAATACATATTTGATTTACCCACGTTAAATGTATTAGAAAGTTACTAAAGTTAGTATTAAAAAATGGTTTTACTACTAGAAAATAATAGGCAAGAAAATGAAAATGAATCAAATTATAAATAGCTAATAAATTAAATACCGTACAGAGTGAAACAAAATATACATTAAAATACAAACACTTCTAGATTCCCTAGCTTTCTTTGTGGTAGTTTTCCGTAAACTTGAAATTAAAGGGTCTGAAGTTATTAGTAAATTATTTAGTAAGTCTTGATTGGAATAAATTCTTGATGTTTTTCTAAACGGTTTTTCCTAATTTATTTGTGTCTTGCCTCTAAGGTTTCCTCAGACCGGTGTCCTATTGGAAGATCAAAATGAGAGATATATCTTCACATGTACAAGTTGCTTATGAAGAGTACTAGGCATATAGTACTAATTATAGTGCTTTACATATAGATCTCTAGTCTGCTTTGTTGAAACCTCAAATTTATTTAAATTAATTTTTTGCCAATTGCCTTCAATTTTAAAATTAAACCAATTTTGAATATTAATTGCTTGTCAATTCCGATAATTTCAGAACTAAGTTTAGGATCTTCGAAGAAATGCCTAGCAGTGTTCCCATCATTAGATGTGCCATATCCAAATTTTGGAACATCTATCAACCATCCCATTTTTGTTTTAAATTTTTCCTGAATTTCTTTTTTTCGTGATAAAAATTCGCTTTATTTTCATCTCCTCTAACTACCCACGACTTAAAAGGCAACTTATAGCCAATATGCAAAAGAGTTTCGAAGCTCCAAATCCAACAATGTAATGAAGAAAATCTATATTTAAAGCTTTCTGTGCGTTTATTTCTTTTTGCAATATCTCTACTGTTCATTAAGTTTGGTGTAGCCCCAAAAAAAAGCAGTTTTGAGTAGCATTAATAGCAGATAATGTATTAATGGCACTTTTGTCGAGCATCGTAAAAAGCATCTTGTAGTTTACAACTATTGCTCGTTAATTTTTGTTTATATGAAACCTTTGCAAATTTTCAATATCTGCGGTTACTCTTTGTTCCTCTGTTATTACAATATCCTTGCATTTCTTAATATAATTAAACCTTATGGGTCTATAAAACATGGTGGATGATGGCCTGGGATTCTTCCAAACTTGTTTTTTATTGTTGCTATCAATAAGTGTCAGAGGAACAAAAGCTGTTAACATTAAAAAAGCACCTGTACTATTTGTGTCTGTAAATTTTTTCTTATATGTACTATGTCCACTGCTTCCATCAAATCCCCACTTAGAGATTAAGTTTAAAGAATCTGATACATCGTTTAGGGAATATTGTGTGTAAAATACTTTTCGTTGTTGTATTCAGTAAATCCTATAAGTTAACTTCTGCTGAAAATTCATTAATCGAAATATTGGTGGGTAAAATATTTTTTCGATAATGTTTTAATTTGTAGAAACAGGACATAAGAAAATTTACGGCAATACTTAGGATAAGGTATTTACTCTCCGAAAGATCGAGATCTAAATAAAGGGGTAATGTTTGCTCCATAAAAAAAACATGTTTCACGACTTGACGATGACTCTGCTTGGTTTGCACAAATGTTTGCAGCAAATTTTAATTCGTCTGGACTCCAATTTTCAAGTAAAACTTTGACTTTTCTTTTTTTTTTGTTTAATTGGTACGTTCCTCCATTTTTTGTGGTCGACTTGTTTTAGGAGTAAAATTTTGATTATTATGTAGGATAAAGGACTTGTTTTCTGGCAGAGCAAACATTTGGAGCCAAACTTCATTTTTCTTGATAAAAGTAGAACACATTCTAGAACACTTCTCCCACTTATTTTTAACTGTGAGGCAAAAGTATTCAGATATTCTATTGATTTCTCTTTGGATAATCTCTGGACACTCATTTCGATCTATCATTAACAAAAAAGTAATCTTTCTTACGACTGCTTCAATCTCTTGTTTGTTAGTTGATACCCATGCATTAAAGAGATCGTCATTTGTAATACGAACCAAATCTAAAAAGAAATTATATCGTCTAAATCTGCAAGCTTCTGCAAAAAGTTAATGCAGTAACAATTAGTATAACAATGTATCTTATTTTGATGTATTGTAAGAAAAATCTGACCAGTTTTTCATATTTTTTTGCCTTGCATGTTTTAAACTGTGTCAAAAAACCTCATTCCTTTCTACGAAAAAAAAAGTCAAAGATAAATAAGTACTTATTACCCTGAGTATCAACTTCCATCATAAGGTGTAATAAAATACTAATACAGGACTTATATCTGAAGATGTAAATATGCTTAAGATTATGCTTAAGTTTAATTTTCTGATTCTGGGCTTCACAGCCTTTAACTTTAAGGCTTTGCACTTTAACAACAAATAACGTTACGCAACTGAAATTGTATTTTTCTTATCTGTCACTTATAGGTTATCAAATTTTTATGACATGAAATGATCCAGAGCCTACTCTTTTTTTAATTTTTTACACCTGTTCAACCCACTGTGCGCTTGTTGTCGCAACTATCGATAGGTAGCAATAATTATCAATAATAAAATGTATCGAGTATTATTTATATAACGCCTATCGGGAGCTAAAGTCTATTATCGTCCATCTCTAGATCTAGAGAGCGCCGGGAGCGTCTTTTCGATACGCAAAATAGTGTCGTACTGGCCCTTTTTTCGACACTACTTATTTTTTCTTTACAAAGTTGACAATGCCAAGTCATGGCCACCTCGAATGAAGGACATCTAATTACCACTTTTGGCATGCATTGTCACCAACTTGAAAATGTTTAACAGTAAATATGTTTTTAAAGATATGCTATATAAGATATTTAATCTTACTCGGCTCACCTAATTTCACTCGCCTCACCTAGGGTCCTGCTGTAACAGTGGCGATTTAGCCCCCAAAATATCACCTAAGTATTGCTTTGACAAAGCGAAGGCCTTTATTTAGTCACTAAATATTTTACTTTTTTTTTGCTGTCCCCAGAAATACATTCTAAATACGCCACTGTGCTATAAAATCATGTCTTATGAAACTAATGTTTTAATATACTATTATTTGAATTTTGATTGTGTAAAGGCGGACAGGCAGACTCAAACGACTGGTGTACTTGACAAATAATTGTCACTTGTGAAAACTTATCATTTCGTGTGCTTAGTCTACTTGCGCAAATATTCGGCATTTGTTTGTTTGCCATTGGTTGTCGATAAATAAGGCACAATTCAAGGCTTCACCCGTTGTAAATGCAAACAGTGTGATCGAGGAACTTGGATACTTGCCAGATGCACAATTATTTGTGTGTTTGTCAAATACGCCAGCGGTTTGAGTCCGCCTTAAGAAATGAGTAAAATGTGAGATCAAACGAGCTGCCAGAAATAACCATAGCAGTGTGCAACAGTGAAACAAATGAAAAAATCAGTAAATTTGTTTTACTCGGAACTTCTCTCGTTATATTTTTTTTCATTTGTTAGGAATAGTGAAGTGTGACCCAATTTAGATCAGTACATAGTTACAATATATATGTTATATCACTCGACTTAAAATTCACTTTTTAAAAAATATTTTTATTTACAAAATCAAAAATTAAACTAACAGTATAGAAGCTTAAAAACGAATCATGATTTTATTTACAATTTACACTATTTATATGAAAGACGAATGCTGCGTCAGTGGGAACTTGCTTGCTGGCAGATTCTGCTGACGAGGAGTCTCGGTACTCGCCGTCTCCTTGAGATAACCGACATCTGATACGGTGGGAACCAAAGGCATCGTACTTGAAGGTGACATTGCTCGTGAGAAAAGATATAACAACTCCCCCATTAAGATGAAAGTTGACGCGTGGTGACAACTTTCAGGTCCTCTGCTTATTGAGGTTGAGTTCAATCTCTTCACTTTCTTCAATCGGGTCGCCAAGGCGGATGCTTGGTCTCCTTCTGGGAATTATTCTTCTCCATTGTATAACGTTAGATCCTCGTTTAGGTGGAGAGGGCGGATTGTCATCGTTGCTAGTGGCTACTCCAATCTTGATGTTACGTGTTCTTCTTCGACATTTGCAAAAGATGTATAAGGCAATCAGTGCGATAATGAGTGTTATTGTAACGATTTTGAACCAACTTATGTGTTTTTTCACGAACGGTTGATTTACCAATTGATCCAGCTGACAGCTATTTTGTTCTCTGGCATATGGTTACAGCAGTCAAAAGGGATGTTGACTGGGTGGTAATTGTAGGTTACGTTGTCGTAAACATCAACTGATTTCTGGGCACGAACTCTTGTACTCCCGACGAAGGCACTACACTCGGGTTGAAGTTTCATCAAAGTATTTGTGTTGATGATCTGAGTCTCTAAATCTCTGGATCCACATTTTATTGTGACGGGCAGAGGGTCTGCAACAGCTATCAACAATAAATTCTGGCTGATTTCTTGAATGTTATAGTCTTTGGCAAGAATGTCTAAAACTTGGCATGTTCTGGGTAGATGATCAAGTCTCTTCAGAAGCTGAGCCTCGCAGACTGCATCAGTATCAATTGGGTATGGCAGGATGTTGGAACAGATGAACATACGGTTGCCTAGTGGTTTGCAGGACTCCATGTTGCGGATGGTTATATAAAGTAAATAATCATCATTTCGCGCAATTAGTTTATTAGTTATTGACAAAATGTGATGAAGGCCTGTTCGATTATCCAGAATCGGTATAGGATATAAGTGATAGAGAGTGTATTTTTCAGTTTCGACTAAAGGTATTTCTAGTACAAAAATTATTCTAGTATCTAATTGATATGCCTTTAATTCGATTATGTCGAGATATTGAGCTACGCTTGAATAATATATCGGCAAGGGAAGATTATTCTTCTGTAATGATTGCGATATATGCTTTAATGAGTCTACTAAATCATATGGAGTGATGATTGAACTGTGCAAAATTGTTAAACGTGCAAATGTAACAGCGTTTATAGCATCGTTCAAAGTATTTTCGATAAATGAATAACTTTCTGTTAATAATTCGCACAAGTCTAGGATATCGAGTTGTGATTGATAAAATTTGAGATGATCGGAAATATCCATAATTGATTCGCGAATTTCTTTAATATCATTATTAAAGGTTTTCTCGTCAATTTGAATTTTTTGAATGCTTTAGTTAAAGCTTTTGATAACAGAGGTAGTTACAGATATTTGATTTTTCAAAAGATTTTCTATTTGGTATTCATCGTGGGTTAACTTTTCGATGCATTCATTGAAATATTCACAATCGCAGGCGTCAAGATTACCAGTTATTGATTTCCAAATTGTTCCAATATCATTAAGAATACCACGTTTTTCTCTAAAAATGTACTTTTTAGTGTCGGCCATTATTCCAGTGTACTTTTGGTTAACGGCGTTTGATATTTGTTTAAGGAGACTAACATGAGTTTGAACTTGCGGCTTAAAGGCTTTCATTCGCGGTACGTCTTCGTCTATAGTGTTTAATAAGCTTTCTAATATTTTGTCATTATTACTAATTGTTTCTTTGATTGGTCCGAGGTCTTTGTAAACAAGGAGGGTCCATTTATCATTTGAGATTTTTACGGTCGCTTCTTCATGAAAGAAAATTCCTAAGGTGTTGTTTATTGGTCTTAGAGTGTATTGGGACTGAGTGACTGTTGAAAGTGCCAAGAACCTAGAAGAGAAAAATTACTCATAGTATGGTTTTAGTCTGTCAAAATTTATTTTAGATTTTTGTTTAGATTCGGGGTTTATCAGAATTGCTGAATTTTGTAAAATTTTGATTATTTCGAATGGACCGTTAAATTTATTTTGGCTTTTGTCCTTGATTTGTGATTCTTTAATTCATCGGGGTGAGCGGAAACATTTTGGTCGAAGCGCTCTTTGGCTTTTTCTTTTTGTTGACATGTTCTGGCTCGGGGTGTTTTATAAAGGTATTGCATGCGATTGTTTAGATCTTGCATATATTTGGAAATAAGACGTTTTTCATTATATAGGATTTCGGGTGGTCTAGACGAGGTGTGTCCAAAAATAAGTTCGTAAGGCGTGAAACCGTGCGGTTTGTTTTTTGTATTGTTATAACATATAGTTGCATAAGGAAGAACATTAAACGGGTGTTCGTCAGGGTTTTCAGTTTGATTAGCTCGTATCATTTCACTAAGTGTCGCGTGAAATCTCTCAACAGAGCCGTTTGATTGAGGGTGTCCTACGCTAGAGAAAGTTAGTTTGATATCGTAAAGCTCACAGAGGTCATTCATTAAGGTGTTTTTGAATTCTCAGCCATAATCACAATGTATACGTAACGGAGTTCCGTAATGTTGAAAAAATACAAGAAGTGTATTAACAACAGATTTTGCTGTCTTATCCTCTATAGGATAAGCTTGTGTAAATTTTGTTAGTTCGTCACGTACTGTTAGGGCGTAATTTCGAGTTGGTTATTCAAATATATCTATGTTTATTCTTTCAAAAGGTGTTTTGGGCGTTTCTGTTACGACTAGGAAACTGCTTAGATTTTTACTTTTTGGCAAGTTTCGCAACTTGTTCCAATTGTATTTTTCTTTTATGCGTCTTAACGTCTCGTTAATTCCGCGATGTAAGTTGGTTTTTCCGCGATGGTAATGATCTAAGATCTGAGGTATTTCGTCTTCATTAGGGGTTGTTGTGATCTTTTGGCAAATACTTAATTTTATATTTTTGACTGCAAAAATATACGAAAATATTTCAAGGATAGGAAGTTCGAGTGTGTTTTCAGCGAAATAGGTACAAGAGATGTCAAGTTCGTCTTGACCGGTATAGAGAATGTAAATGAGAAGTTGTGTGACAGTTTCTGGGTTAAACGGGAGAGGAATAATGAAATATTTACGATTTTTTGTAGATTTACTTGAGAAAATATTTATTTGTTTTGGATTAAATTCCATGTTTTCCTCGAAATAATCGTCAAGAATCTTATGATGTAGTTCTTCTAATTTATTTTGTCGAAAGAATGTTATAATATTTTTGTGTGATTTATCCAACAGCTGGTCGTTGGTTGTTTCGATTTCAGAATAATCGATCAGGGATCTGGTTTCATAAAGACTTACGAATTTATTGTATTCTTCGGATATTACATCGTCGTCATAGGTTTTAGGTTCTTCGATAGGTTCTTCGGAATCTGTCTCATTTGATGCAAAAACAGATATTTTTGTTTGAAGCTTTGCGCATTCTTGGAAATGATTTACTTTTATGCGAAATAAAGCATCAGCGTTTTTATTAATTTTTCCCGGTTCATAAACAATTTCGTACTGATACTCTCCTAGTTTTAGCCGCCATCGTGCTAACCTACTACCTGGGTTTTTAATAGAAAGTAACCAAGTAAGGGGACGATGATCTGTGACTAGAATGAACTTTCTCCCAAATAAATATGGACGGAAATATTTCACGGCCCATACAATTGCAAGTAGTTCTCTCTCTATTGTCGAGTAATTGGTTTCGGCTTTACATAATGTTCTTGAGGCATAACCAATGGGTAAGTCTTCGCCAATGGGACCTTGGGAAAGTACAGCGCCTATCGCAAATGCGCTTGCATCCGTTGTTAGTAAGAAAGGCTCATCGAAATTTGGATAGATGAGAATTGGGTCAGTAATTGTTTTAGTTCGTCGAAAGCTTGACGACAATCTCAGTCGAAATCAAATTTAATATCTTTTTTCAACAATCTGGTAAGGGGCTTTGATATTTTCGCAAAGTTTGGAATAAACCTACGATAATAACCAGCTAAACCCAGAAAGGATTTTATGTCTTTTGAATTTTTTAGTTCTAGAAATTTCTGTATACAATCGATTTTAGTGGGATTAGGTTTAACTCCGTCCTGAGTGATTAGGTGACCAAGGTATGCTACCTCTTTTCTCAAGAACTCACATTTGTCAGGCTGTATTTTGAGGTTTGCTTTTCGAAGACGTTTAAAAACTTCGCGTAAGCGTGTGATCATGAATGTGGGTGAATACACAATGATGTCGTCCATATAGACGAGACAACGTTCATTGAGAATGCCTAGAAGGATGTTGTCCATTACTCTCTGCAAAGTGGACGGGGCGTTTTTAAGACCAAAGGGCATTCTTATAAATTCGCAGTGTCCGTTCTCGACAGATAAAGCAGTTTTTGGAATATCTTTAGGGTCTATCTCGATCTGGTGAAATCCTGAAGCCAGATCCAGGGTTGTAAAATACTGGCACTTGCCTAGCTGATCCAAAAGATCGGAAATATTCGGAAGCGGGTACTTATCGTCTACCGTGGATTCATTCAATTTACGATAATCTATGACTACTCTCCATTTTTGTTTGCCTGAGGAATCAAGTTTCTTGGGGACGACCCAAACTGGAGATGAGCAAGGTGAAATAGAGGGTTTTATGATTCCTTGTTCTAACATTTTATTAACCTGAGTTTTTACCTCTTCTTTGTGAATATGGGGATACCTGTATGATTTGGTGAAAACAGGCTTTGCACCATTGGTGTCAATTTGGTGTTTAATTTCGTTGGTAAAGGTAAGATTGTCACCTTCGAGGTAAAATATGTCCTCAAAATCTACGCAAAGATTTTTAATTATTTCTTTTTCTTCTTCGCTAAGATGCTCTAAACAAAGTTGGGACATAATGTTGGGAATGCGGTTAGGAGATAGCTGTTTATCAGATAAATTGTAATTGAGTAGCAAATGAGAAGAAAAAGGTTCGATTTCGATATCTGAAAAATTAATGGTTTTCGGGATGGCGTTTGAATTAACCACAGAAGTTAGAAATTCGCCTTTCTCATTGACATGGACAATTGCGTTTGGGATGTGAACTTTTTCGATTTCTTGCCTTGATAGGATAGCATCGGTGTTGACTAAATCACAACGTAATTTAAAAATTTGTTCGGTCCTACCTTTAATCTTAATTTCGTTAGAATTGTTTACCTTAGTTATTTTATTTTCTTGTTCAAGGTTTTCTTCTGCCTTAAACAGTGGTAAAGTTTTAAAATTTGTAACGAAGTGTTTATTTTTTAAGTCGATGGTGCATTCATAGTGTTCTAAAAAGTCGAGTCCTAGAATACCATCGAAATCAATATCTAAATCGTATATGTAAACTTTATGTGGGTTTCCGGCTTGAAAAGGAACTAGGGTTGATGCAGTGATAAGAATGTTCTGTGATGCCTTGAATTGTAACGTTTTCGGGAAAACGTTGGGGAAATTGTTTTACTGTATTTTCTTTAAATATTGTAATTCCTGCTCCGGAATCTATAAGTAGTTTAAAAGTGTTGGATGTGTCTTTAATGTAATATAGATTTTTCGGGTTAACAGCAAGAAGGGGATTTAAAGAAAATGTTGTTCTGGGAAATTCAATGACGGGTTCATGTCGTCCAAACTCAGGGTTTGTATTTGATTTTGGATTTACGTCACGGCATCGGTATTTGAAATCTGTCGAATGGGCGGATGGTTTTGATTCGAAGTGGGAAGAAAATCCTGATATTCATCGTAATTCATTTTATCTTGTTGGTCAATATTTTCAACATTTTGATACTCGTAATCGGGGTTATCTTCATACATTCCTGCATATTGGTTACAATACTCGTCATATTGGGGTTCGGAATAGTTATCGTTGGAATATTGGTAATTGTCGAAATTGACAACATGAGCACAATGCTGGGGATTATTTTGTGTTACTGAAGGATGTTGGAAATTGTTAAATGGTGTTTGACGTTCTAAATTGTTTTGGTTTGATTGGTTATGGGGTGTGTACTGCGGTCTTGACTGACCATTGTTTGGTCTATTCGACTGAAAGGAGATGCTTGATTGCAGGCGGATTGGGTCTAGAAGATTTTTGGGATTCGAAATATGATAGTTGAAGCTCGCGTCTTATGCGAATTTGTGCTTCCAAAAGATTAGGTGGATTTCCTGCACGTATGATATGGCCAATTCGGGGTTCCAGGCCAGTAAGTAGGTTATTTAGAGACATGGATTCGATTAGTGTTATTTGAGCTGCCTTTTGACTGGGTGCGAATATGGATTTTTGTATGTTGGCATGCATTTTGGAATTTAGGACTTGAAGTCTGTTAAGGAAAGTCAAAGGAGATTCGTTTGGTAGTTGTCTCATTCTTTGTAAGTCCTGAATAAGAGAAGATAGAACTCGCGTATCTCCGAAGTGAGAATTAAATAATTGCTTTATCTCTAGAAAAGAAAGTGGATTTCGAGAGCTTATCAGCTGCGCTGCTCTCCTTTGCAACCTATTTTTATGTGAATCACTAAAAGATCTTTTTGGTTACCCGTAGACATATCTTATACACATTCGCAGGCATTTAGGAAGGTTTGTAAAAATATTTGATCACCTTCGAATTCGGGGATAATAGAAAAAATCTCGGAAAGTTTATAAGGTTCGATTACTACTACCGCTGCTCCTGCAGTTATTCTTTCATTTTCCGTCATATTTGCTCAATATATCAACACAATAAACACTAGCACAATATAATATAAAAAGGATATAAAACACAAAATATTTTACAAAATTTTATGCTGATAGACAGTACGTAAAGTAGTATGCCAACCAACGTAAAATAAACAGTTCTTATTAACTACTTAGTGTAATTAAATTAAAACTGTGTAATATTTCTTGTTATAATAAAAATACAAATGTAATCGGGAGATCAGTTAGCAGAATAACTGATCAAAATAATTCCAAAAAATATTTTAAAATTAATCAATTAACAGAATAACTGATTATACACAAATTATACGTTGTTACACTTAGAAATACAGAAATCAATTAGCAGAATAATTGATTAGTTTATCGGAAAATCAATTAACAGAATAATTGATTATTTTATTAGTTATTAAAATGTAAGATTGATTTTGAAAAGTCGAACAGGTATTTAATTAAATATTATTTTTAAAAAAAACGAGATGATTCGTTACTTACAAACAGAGTAGAACATCGCTCGTCGTGTTCTTAGCAGTTAGTTCTACCAGGGGCTTCACTATGTGTTCCTTCCGTAGATACGTGTTCTGCTAAGTTGATGACGTCACAATGCACAAAATGGGGCTTCTTTGTTCTTCTGGATAAAGGATTGGGATCCACCGTTGCCAGTTAGAGTTCTCTTGTTATGCTAACGTTGCCAGATCCTACCACGACTGCCCCAATTTGTTATATCACTCGATTTAAAATTCACTTTTTAAAAAATATTTTTATTTACAAAATCAAAAATTAAACTAACAGTAAAGAAGCTTAAAAACGAATCATGATTTTATTTACAATTTGCACTATTTATATGAAAGACGAATGCTGCGTCAGTGGGAACTTGCTTGCTGGGCAGATTCTGCTGACGAGGCGTCTCGGTACACGCCGTCTCCTTGAGATAACCGACATCTGATACGGTGGGCACCAAGGGCATCGTACTTGAAGGTGACATTGCTCTTGAGAAAGGATAAAACATATATGTGTTACATAATGTCTTCTCATACATTTTTATTGGGCACCATTTTGTCCCATCATATTGAATTCCTACCAATATTTTATCAGTTTCTTTCTACCTATACACTTGGCTTCGGGCATAATTTAAAATAAATCCAATAAGTAGTTTTTACATTGACACATACCGCCATTTTGTTATGTCATGTTGAACTCGTACCAGTTTATCCCATTTAATTTTTCTGCAAAATTTAAAGTCAATTGAACAAAATTTGTATTGCGTTCATCTTTTAAAAATTTTATTTGGCTGCCATTTTGTTTCGCCGTCTTAAATTCGTACCACAACTTTACCTCTATATAACGGTTAATTCTTGCACAAAAATTTAAATTAATTTAATAAATAGTATTTTCAGACTGATTTTTTAAATATGAAAAACCTTAGAGGGTGATTTTTCCACAAAACATTTCATAAGGCCGCCATTTTGTTTGGCCATCTTGAATTAGTACCACAATTTTACCAGTTGATCCCTATACCACAATTAGTTATGGCACATAATTTGAAACCAATCAATTAATCATTTTTTCAGGCTGAGTTTTTAAATAGTTTATTTAGCCACCATTTTGTTCCGCTATCTTGGATTCGTACCAAATGTTATAGTGTATCTAAAGTAAATTGAGACAACATAAAAACTTAATATGCGTCAACAGTCAGCGATTTCTTTGCAAAGCATGGTCGGCGTGATAGAAATTTAAACTTACTTTTGTAAACCGATTAACTGAATAAAAATAAATTTATTTGATATACGTGGTGTAGTAAATTGAGGGTACCCCAGATTTTCCGCTGTTTTTACTTTAGATACACTTCACCAGCTAACTCCAATATAATACTTAATGTTTGTGCAAAATTTGAGATAAACTGGATACGCAGGTTTTTAATAATAATTGTTTTAACATTTCACTAGGCCGCCATTTTGTTTCCCCATATTGAATTTCTACCAAAATGTTACTAGGTCATCCTCATATGACTCTTAATTTTTTACCAATATTTGAAGTCAATCGGGTAAGTAGTTTTTAAGCTATGCCGCGAACTGACAGACAGACCGACAGACGAAGCGACGGAATTGATAAAACAGATTTTTTTGGTATCTAGAGACGCTAAAACTTGAAGATATTTAAAATCTGAGAGGATGATTTTTTCACGATTACAAACATTTTATTTGACCGCCATTTTGTTCGGCCATTTTGAATTAATACAACAATTTTACTAGTTGATTTCTTTACCATAATTAGTTATGGCACAGAATCTGAAATCAATCCATTCAGCAGTTTTTTCAGGCTAAATTTTTAAATATTTTATTAAGCCGCCATTTTGTTCCGCCATCTTGGATTCATACCAAAGTGTTACCAGTTGGTTCCAACATAATATTTGATATTTGTGCAAAATTGGATAAGTAGTTTTTTAATAATATCTTTTTTAACATTTCACTCGACCGCCATCTTGTTTCCCCGTATCGGATTTGTTATTGAAAATGTTACCAGATCATCCCCATATGCCAGACTGACAGACACACTGCCGGAATTAAGAAAACATGTTTTTCGGCATCTACGGATCCTAAAACGTGTAGATCTGAAAAAATCTCGTAGGTGATTTTTTCACGATTACAATACTTCCCTTTTACGAGGGAAGTAAAAACGATAAATGTCCAGAAGAATGCAAAATAACATGAAGAAGATTATATAAAAATCACTACAAATACTGTTTAAATAAATGCCTAGTAGAAGGAGAGTGCAAAAGTAGAGCAGTTCTGAGTAAATTTGTGAATTTACAAGAATGAATGCCCAACGAATAATATAAAAGGCACGTGAACCTTTTGTTATACCTTTATAAATTAGTTACAAAGATACTTAACATCCATCTAAACGATGAAATGATGAAATGCCGGGCACTAATGGAGAAACTACCGAGTAGCACCTACATTCCGACGGTGTTAAATTTAAAGACTCTATAGTGACGTGGGAAAATCCCTGATTAGAGCTAAAATAGGTATTCTTAAATTATAAAAAACAACTACCAAAATCATAACGTAACTATACTTGGGGAAAGGATGAGGACTGAAAAATTAATTATCGTTTTTTTATGACACGGACTACTATAATAACCTCCATTCGAAATATATTTTTTGATGATTTGAAAAAAAAATTCATCGCCATTATGACAGAAAAAAATTAAGTATTTAAATATACACAGATTGAAACATTGTTTATGACAGCGTGCAACATGTAAACTAAGCTGCCTACGACAGGTTTAAATACTCATAAATCAATTAAATACCCTTCAAGAAACAAAAATTATGTTATTTACAATATCTTTTTTTAAAAAAGACATTTTTATTAAATTTTGCAGCTAAAACTATAATTTTTGATCTATGTATATCTAAATATTTGTTTTTCGAAGAAACCGAAAAATTTGATAAACATTGAGATTTCAACAAATATTGTCATGAATTCAACAAAAATACAGGAAAAAAACCTAAAATTTCAAATAAAATCGTATTTTTAAGGGGATATTGGAGTAAATTTATTATTATCGATTCTGTTGTTGCACATAGACCACAAGGCATCTGCAATGTAATAGCAGGCGAGAAAGAAGCGGGGGAGGAGGAGATAGTGACCCTTCATAATTTTTGAAAGAAAAATTATTAACAACCATATTTTAAAGATAAAAATATTGATCTAGTCACTTCACAGTACGGAATTGTCATGGAACCTTTAGTTTAGCTGTAGTTTGGAGTTAAATCGAAATATAACTCACTCTTACTAGTTTCATAGGATTTTCTTGTGCCAAGACCCGGCAAATAGTCAAAGAGCTTGATTAAAGATTCCGTCTTCAAGATTGGAAAAGTATCATGTCGGCAGTTTTTCACTTGTTAGGTACCTGGACTATGGAAAAGCTTTATTTTTGTTATTTTCCTGATCTCTGTAGTATTTGTTATACACCAGATGTTACTTAAAAACACTTGTATCTAAGTAGTTTAGTATCGCTCATATATGTTATAAACATTGTAGTTTAACGTACTGTAAAAGATTGTTTTAATTTCATAATAACTCCTCCCCGACCCCGTTAATAAATTGTATCGCATAGCCCTGTAATGGCTTGTTAAATATATTATCCCTTTTGCCCCACCTCCCCGTTAAAAAAATCGTTCTTACGCTCTTAGATGACAGGATGATATGGGTCCCCGAATGATAACGCACTAATCTAGCTATTGAGTAGGACATACAGCCCCTTACGAAAAATGGCGTTGAGCTCTCAGAAACATTTTATAATAAAATGTAAGTATCTAAATTTTATAGCAGAATATACAGAAGATCATAGTTTTTCAACAAACAAGAATTTAAAAAAAACATACTGACTACCTATAATTTTCATCAAAAAACAACATATTTTAACTGAGGAAGTTTTTTCCTCGGCGAAAAATAAGACATTGAGAGAAAAGTGCATTTTGGAGTTACTCCAATGTCCCCTTAATAAAACATGTTAAATAGGTCGCCCTTGCGCCCTTGTCCTATTTATAAATAATGGTTTATTATATATATTATTATTATAATTAGAGGAAGAATTTATACTTTTCTATCTCTTATTAGTTATTAGCTTTTGGTTTTTATTTCACCACCTAATTAATATATTTTGGTTCGTGATTTCACCACCTATTATATTCAATCGAGTGATGACTTTACCACTTAGTATTTTCCAAAATAATTTTAGATTGGTGGGTAAAAATACATATATTGAGACTCGCTGACCCTTGCCCTAGCCAAGCTATCGGTTCTATAAAAAAAACACTCATTACAGAAAACATTTGGCAACTCTACACCTCTTTATCTTTTAAATAATTCGTAAAAAAAAGTTCTAAGTAAAATTTATTAGTTGATAATACGCTACGTTTTGCAATGTAACTCATGGTGGATTAAACATCTCAGGACTTCATCACTAAAAATTATCTTTTCGCAAAAATCTTTATTTAGTGGTTTTTCTTGAAGTACCCAATCAACAAAGGTACGCGTCTGTCTATGGTCTGCTGGCTTCAATTCCTGGGTCAGCTGAATTGAAGCCAGCAGTGCATGTAAAGCCAAGTATTTTCGCAAAATTTGCCACATGGTGGTTAGACTAAGGTTTAATTGTTGCGAAAGGCGTGGAATTGTCATTCCTGGATTTTCAGCTACACTGTCTCAAACCCGGGCAATATTTTCAGATGATTGACTTAGCCGGGGACGAACAGGTGCTTAACATTCTGTACAGAGCCAGTTTCTTCAAATTTACGCATTAAACTGCGAATTGTTTTTTCTCTTGGACGATTATACGGGCCGAAAAAATCGCGAAGTCCTCGAAATATGTTTATTACAGAACCTCCTTTTTCCTAATAAGTTTTCAGTATACTGGAATTCAGATAAGAAATGTTAATAACAATGATCGAACATTGTTGCCGCATGTGAAATAAAACCCGAAAACATCCAATACATACTGTTGAAAAACCCTTTATATGGCTAGTCAGGGAAGCGGGACACAACTTTTAGCTTTTAAGCTATTTAAAATTAAAAAATATTATGGACAAAAGATTTTGGATTGATAATATATTTACAGTTTAAAAATGGAAAGTTATCTCGCATTCTGTAAATTTTATTAAATTTTTAGATTTTATAAAGAACTAAATTTCTCGTAAAATTAAAAGATAATAGAAAAAATAAAGAATTCTTTTTAAAAAATTAAACCTTTAAAAGATAAAGGGGATGACTTCCCTGACTAGCCATGTATAAATGTCGTTATTTCAAAAAGAGGGTCTTATTTAAACAAGTTAACTTGATTCTTGAACTTAACCTGCATCGTATATTTTCAATTCGTACACTCTCAACTGGTACACTTTGGTTTTCATACCTCGTTTATTTCCATCTCGTTCACATTTTAGGTGCGTTCAATTATCGTAATTGGTTTATTCCATAATTAGGAATATTAAGATATTTCCCAACTCGGCACTTCGTTTTTTTAGTCGCGTGACACTGGGCCATTTCCGTAGTTTGATTAATTTTACGATCCTTATTGAGAAGTAATTTTAAATTTCTTTTCTGAATAAATAGTGCTTGTTTAGAATTTATTGATCATTGTGTTTTAAACTTTTACCATGTAGCCTTATAACCCCAATTTACTGAAAATAAAAGAAGAAAAAAAGTATTATTAGGTTATAGGTATTACCAAAGGAAAATCAAGAAAAATGTAACAATTTTTTGAGCGTGTGCCAATAGAGGTCATTGTTATAGAACCTAACTACCGACATTGTTGTATTTGAACGTAAGTCTGAAAACATAAATGTATCCCGAACTTAGCCAAGAGTTTGCTAGCTGGAATTTGTAAACACAGTTCCAGATTTTCAAAATAAATCGTCGACATTTTGCCAGGCCAGACATAAAGCATTAGGCGTTGTTAAATGTAACAACCGTGAAGAGATAAATCTGACAAAAAACCTTAGTAACAATTTGTTTTATTTCAAGACGAGTATAAAAAAATATTGTGTGTTTCCAGCAAGCTTGCTGCAAAAACCAGTGCTCAGATACCTTTGGTGATGGTACCCAGTTGGCCCTCAGTTTACACAACTGTATACCATTCACGCAACATTGGGAGCGCTTCGTTAAGTACAAATGTTATTTCTCCAGTATACATACGCTTTGCTGCGAAACCGAACCGAAAAAACATATATGAAGCTACTTTCTTTGCTGAAACAACACCTTTCCTTGTAGAATCCACGAATTTTTAAAATAGATTACGAAAAAGCGACCGTTAATTCTAATAAAAAAGTTTGCCTAAAGCAAAGCTAAAGGGGTGTAATTTCCACTTTAAGCAGCGTCCATGGAGAAAATGTCAAAAGATTGGACACAACGTTTGTGTCACAATATAATAAAATATAGTAATATAGGAGACGCATCCAGAAAACTACAAAATATTTGAATTGTATCCTGTATCTTAAAAACGAAGCGTTGCCGGACTTATAATATAATATAACAGCTCTTCCAAATATTGGAAAAGATTTTTTAAACACCCTTTGTAGAAGCCGCTTTCTCTATATACTCACTATCACGAAAAAAATTTTTCTTAATATTGAGTCTAGTTCACTAACTCAAAATGGTATTAATTCTTGCTACTGCTAGTAAAAATATGAGTGAGGCTCATTGGATTTGGAATAACGTGTAGAAAAATGTGCAAAAATGTCAAACCCGCACATAAACAGTTTAAAAAATAATTAACAAATTAAGATTTAAATAAAAGGAATTTAGTTTTTATAAATATCTGAAAAGCTATTAACATTTAAGAATTTAAAAAAAATTTCTTAAAGAGGAAGAAATTTCTAATAGAGTCTCAACTCCCGGCACTCTATCTCTGTTATTGATAATTTTAATTTAATGTTGAAAATAGAGGTCATAACAACTAATAAAAAATGTTTTATACTATTAATTTATTTATTTAAAAATTATAAAAAAATATGCTTGATATCTAGATACTTGAAAGAACAATATTTTTCACTGATTTTTCATAAAATGAGTTTATTGTTCATTAACAATTTTTTTTAAGAGTTTTCGTTTATATTTGAAATCGGATAATTGTTAAATGAAAGCAGTAGTTAAAATAAAGGAGCGCTTCCTCCTCCTCCTCTTCCTCTCTCTCATGTCCCTCATTCTTATCTTCCTCTCCTTTTATTCTCATTCGCATCATATTTTCAATTTTTTCTCTTTGTCCTCCCACATTTGATTTTGCATTCTTAATCTTATAAATAGGTGCATCAAGATCATTTTAGTATGCTGAGGCACATTTACTAAGCTGTGCTCGAGTTGCGTAAAAAGTTATTTTTGAATTTTTCCATCAATTGTGTATAAAACAAAAAGAAAAAATGTGTCAAGAAATAAGTGAATTATGTGTAATCGCGAAAAGTTAGCTACATCTATCAGACAGTTAAAGTGATTTCGAAAGATGAATACACCAAGCTGTTTTATCCACTGAAACGAGATTATTTGGAAGCAATTGACTGTTGTGATGATTATTCAGAAGGAATTATAAGCCTTACTTAGCTACGTTTTTCAATACATTTGGGAAATCATACTTTGTAGGAGAATTAAGCCACCTAATAGAATTTATAGGAGAAGATTGCCAATTTATACCTGCTATTATTGCAACCCAAAAGAGGTTTCAATTATACGAAGATAAAAAACAGATATTATCAAGAAAAGTTAATCCTATTCGCAAGAGACGTCCCCCCACATATTTAAGATATTATGTTAAATAAATTAAATGGCTGAGTTGCTGATTGCAGTTAAATTATTAGAGGACAAATTTAGTAATCTTTCAAAAACCTATTTCTCATATTCTATGGCAAGTAGTCCGGAGTGGACAGACTTTTATTGTAATCAATCTGCGGAATTCGTAAAGGCTGCTCTCTGTTGCAACAAATACTTTGAAACATTAAATGTTTTTCAACTTATTCAAGATCTAAAAGATATTGGCTTTGGTTACTATTTAAAAGACTTGAAGCAATTTATTGACGAGGATACTATTCTTCAAGAAATTGAAAAGGAAGAATAAATTTAATAATATTCTCAGTGGAGCAAGTGGTTACTGAAATGTATGAAGAGTTTATTATATCTGCTGCATACTTCCAATATTTATCAATTGTAGGCGAAGAAGACACAGAGGCACAAGATTTGTCAGCATACGTTAAGAATATAGATCGAATGGAACAATGTAAATTAGCTGCTAAATTTTGTAATGATTGTATAAAATATAAAAATGAGTATGAACTTTTAAATGAATTTAGAAAATTAGATTTAAGGTATCATATTAATTGTATTCAATCATGGTTAGTTAATGCAAAATAAAAATGTAATTAAGTTTTTTTTTATATTTTTATTCATTCATAAAACAATTGTCATATAAAAATAACACATTTGTCAAAGCACACATACAAGGTGATTTTGAATGATAGAAGCATTTTGGTTCCATTAGCTTTAGCGCTGGTTGTTCATCTATTTCAATCACAGGCTTTTTAGAATATTTCTCTATAAAATCCTTTTCTTCGGTTCCTTTTACAAAAACAAAATCTGCTTTCTTCGTAAGAGTTTCAATTATTTTTGGGAAATGATGTAATGGAGTAAATCCATTATTCCAATGTAAACAATGATGATTTTTCATTAGCCATACCGCCTGCTTGTGACAATCAGGTGGAAGAAACTCCATTGGAAAAGGCTTTTTAAAAATGTAATGAGTCATTTCATAACCATCAAAAGCTGCAAGCTCTTTCGGTATAAATTTATTTTTTTCATCCTTGAATCCTTGAATATCCATAATCAATCTCATATTTTCAAAGCAGCAAATTTTTTAATGAGAGTTTTTTTACTTGAATAATTTGCAATTTCTTCCTTCAGTTGATTAATTTTAAAAATAAATTTTTTAATTTGTTGTTGTAGTTTTGATGTCATGACTAAAAGTAAAAGCTTTTGAAAATCCCTTTAAATTAAATCGAAATATGAAAAGAGTGGGGATAAAATTTATAATTGTTTCACAATTTTAGTAAGAGGGTTGTAGCTAAATAATTTGTCATGTAAAATAAGACAATAAGCAGAAGTATCTTTTTTAATTGCATTGTGTGTCTCAAATTCAATTCTCATTACTACGGATCCCGTTTGAATTGTTTCTTTTTAATGGGAGCAATCAATATGTGTAATAGGACTAATGTTTTTAAATTGTTCAGGATTAAAAATGGGTTCATTTGGAACACCATAGTAAGACTGTCTAAAGTTGGCAAACATTTCGTATAAACCAGAAAATTTGTTTTCTTCGAAATTTAAGTACAAATCGTGATAAGGATATCTTTCAGAATTTAAAAATACTCTAATATTTGACAAGGTGATATTGTCAAATTTACTCATATCTTTAGCAATTTTCCCTTTTCTGTTTTCTTGAAACCCAATCACAACATGACGAGGAGCTTCTAGTTTACTAGTTGTTTTTACCGGCCATGTGTGACGGGTTGTTTCGGTTAGAGAAGAATATTCAACAAGTTCCCAACTCCTGAATCCTATCAATATATCTTTATTTGATTCTAATATTTTTGATAGAGCAAGTTGTTGTGGCATATCAACTAGAATGTGAGGAACTTTCCAATAAATTTTATCGAAAGTAACCAATGGTGTCAGGAGCACTAACAGGGTGTGCCGGATCTTCTTTGAAGATAACACCATCTAAATCATCAGTTGATCTAATAAGAACTAATTCCTGTTTCATATTCATAATAATTTTTCTGTAATCTTCAAAAAATCCTAAAAGCATTTTTAGTGGTATGGATACGGAGAATTTTCCATCATTATCAACTAAAATTTTATCACCTTCTTTTCGATGTGGAAACCAACCTGCATTTTCCAGTTTTAAACTTTCATTGATATTGTGGGAAAGGTAGCTTTTTAAGGTTGATGCTAATCCAACATTTCTTATTGAATCTATAGTAATTCCCTTTAGTTCATAGTGGATTTCTCTGAACAAAAAGGCTATACCATTGTTAATAAATAGCAAGTCTTTCTTATATTTATCTTCTGTATTAGTTAATTTTCCTTCGATATAAAGTAAACTATCTGATGGTAGATTGTAAGCATCGAGTTCTTGAATTGGGATCCTTATTTCATCATTGTAATTGAATTTTGAAGAAATATATGGTTGATATAAGTGAAGCTCTGAACTAACGATGGAATTGTCTACATAAAGCTTTTCGTTTACGTTTAATATGTTTATTATTTTAAAACAGTGAAACCCAAAGATTGGAGAAATTTACGATTATCTCGTCTTAACTTGTTGGTGTTGGATTTGATACTGAACTGTTGTTTAGTCTTTTTCTTTTTATAAATTTTTAATTCTGAAATAAATCTTCTATACTTTCTCTTATGTATGTTTCTATATCTGTAATGTCATAAGTTCCGTCGGGAATAACAATTACTTTATTATCTATATAAATTTTATTATATCATTCTTTTATATTGGGGATAGTCATAAACGTTTCAAAATCAGCTAAACACAGGTAATATTGCTTTCCATCCTCTAAATGTATGGGCGGATTAAAATCAGCAGACAAAACAGAACTGTTTCCTGATATGGCAATTGTGGTGGACATTGCAGTTTATTTATGAATGAGATATTACAACAAATAATGAGTTTATATATTTTTTTGCAAAAATTTTAGGGATAGTTGACCACAGTTATATGAATTAAATTTTTGTTTGTTTTCATAAGTATAAAATACATCCACTTTGCCATTCTAATTAAAATATTTGAGAAGTTCAAAAGGTGGTTTTAAATTTCCATAACTATCAAAATATATTACATTTTTGTTATTTTTAATATAAGCAGTCCAATGAGATCCTTTATTTTGTTTTTTATCCAAATTTACAGTACCACACTCTTTCAGATTAATTTTTTTTTTGAAGTTCATCGAGCATAAAAACACCTCTAAAGCCAGTTATTTTTAACAGCTTTACATATTTAATAATATCATTGTTCATAAGTGCTCTTTTTGGAAAACTTATTTTGAGTTTCTTTTTTATTGCTTTCATTTTGACTGATCCTCCTTTATAAGGTCTAATAAATAGTCCTTTTCCTTTATATGGTCTAATATATAATCCTTTGCCTTCTTTAGAAGCATTTTCCATTGCAATATTATGCCTATGTATTTCTTCTAGTTGCTGTTTAGCTGCTTTAACATCATTTACTGCCTTAGCAATTCCTGCCCCGCCTCCACCTAGTGCACCCAGGGCGCCAAGAATTGGAAACAAAAAAGGTAGAAATCCTCCAACTGTTTTGGGTGTTCGAATGATACGTTTTTTCTCAATTTAAGTTTACCCCCTTTTTTATCTTTAAATCCCAAACCGAACTTTCTTTTACCCTTCATTATTCCTGCAACACTTAGAGCTGCAATGTTTTCACCAATAGAAGAATCCTTAGCTTTTACACTATCCCAGGCTTTTTTTTCTAATATTTGGTCAGATATGTGTCTTCTTGATAAATCTTCAGTCTGAGAGTATGATATATCGTGTTCTTTACAAGCGGAATCCAATGGATTTATACCAACGTCACCTCTAGTTAATATTTTCTCCAAGTTGGTGTCTGGACCACAATAATTATATCCTGGTATATGAACTTCGAAGGGTAGTTTACTGATTAATTTATCTACTAAACCAGAGCCTTTTCTATTACGTCTTTTGATAGTTTTTTTCAACTTATGCCGACCCACAGCCATTGAAGTTCTTTTTATACTAAAAACACATTGACATTTTTCTGGTATAAATACTTTTACAGCTAAAAATATTTACTAGTGTGATTAAGAATGAGGATTGAAAAACAAAAATTCTCTTTACCAGTAAATAATCATGACGAAAAAATTTTAAGTAAATAGTTGAGAAAGCATGGTGACTTATTTTGCGGTGGTTCAAAAAGAGGACTCATAGTTGGTTGCAATGGTAGCGGTAAAACCAACGTTATGCTTACACTGCTCGAGCATCCTAATGGAATTAGGTTAGGTTAGGTTAGAATTTGTTTGAATAAACATAGACATTTTCAATGTCTATGTTTATTCAAAGTCATTAGATCAACCAAAATATGAATATTTAAGAAAGTTGTTAAAGCCTATGAAAGAAATTGGATACTTTGAATACGCTAGCGATAAGAACATTATTTCACCTCATGAGATAAAGCCAAATTTCGTTATCATTTTTGACGATATTCCTTGTCATAATCAATCTATTATTAGGGACTATTTCACGCATGGAAGGCATAGAAACACCGATTGTTTTTTTTATTTTTCAAGGATATTCCTCAATCCTTAATCGTCTAATTCGAGAAAATTCCAACTTATTAACTTTATTTAAACAGGACTGTTTGAGTTTAAAACATATATATAACGACCACTGTATATTGGATATGACATTTGATCAGTTTAAAAATATTTGTGCTAACTGTTGAATGGATCCATATGGCTTTCTTGTAATTGACAAAGATTGTGAAGTAAATCACGGCAGATACAGGAGTAAATTCGATTCCTTTATATATTTATAAAAGTGAAAATTTTGCAGTTTTATTTCATTTAAAACTTGTACAGCATGTATAAACGTTTAGCTAGAGAATTAATAAAATCGAGACAAGCCGTGAAGCAGAAATATCGAAGCTTGAAATTAGCTACTTCTACAGCTCAGTCCGAATTAGAACAAACTTATAGACCAATAACACAACCTCTAAACTCTTAAACAGCTAATTTCAAATATTGGTAAATCCGAACCAATCGAGTTTCAAAGTATGAAGAATTCAGAACACCTACAAAGCTTTATAAAACATCAACTCCGACGAAAACTATTCAGAAAACAGGAAAAACTCCGTTACTTCCCACAGAACTACCAACATTTTTAGATGACACTAGTATCACTTCTTCCTCTCCTGTAGTACAACCATTGACATTAACTGTTATAGCGGAAACTTCAGATCCTTCTAGTGACACAACAACAAATTTAAACTTGTTAGACATATTGGAACAAACTAGAAAAACAATTCAAACCTATGTTGGTACACCACGTACATAAAGATTACTTAGCAGATTTTCATGAATTACCCAGATCATATATTGATGAGGGTGTGAAAGATACACAACATAAATTTGACCATTATTATGGAATAGTTCATGACCTCGAAACGGATAAGTTTTCTTTTGGTTTAACACAGATACCGGTAGAAATTATTGGAAAAGACATTAAAGTGGGAGGAATAACGTACACAGGCACGCCAGGTTTATACGAATTGCTTTTCAAAAAAGAACCGAAAGGTTATAAGAAGGAAGATTTAGATAATTACATGAACATTCTAGCTAAAACAAATGTATATCGTAGGAATTCTGATTCAAATGAACAAGTTCAATGAAATACATCACACAAATATGTTACAATAATAGGACCATATTTACAAAGAAAGGGGATTACAAAGACAAAAACCTTGCAAAGATTAGTTACAGCATTTAACAAACCAAAACCTTCGTTTAGAACAACTAGAGCTAAAACAACAGGAAATGGATTAATTTTGAAAACAAACAGATCAAATACAGACTATGTATACTGGAATAATGTAAACGAAATTGTTGATAGGCTAAGTTTATTAATTTCATCAAGTGATGCGGGAAATAATGCTCATAGTAACGAGATTATCTCTATTATTGGAGAATTAAGAGAAGATAAAGTTATACTATAAATAACAGCTATCAAATATAATCATATTTATTGTTTAATGAAAGCTCAACATGACAGTTGATAAATTTGAACACCATATTTCAAAACGTCAATTAATAAAATCTGCTTCTTTGGAAAATACAATTTATTCAAATATTGAAAGTAAAATTCTCAACAATTTTAAGTTAGATTTTATTAAACAAAATCAAACAAAATGCTTTTTTGGCTTTTTCGCAACTGAATTAAAATATTTAACTTTAAATTGATTGAAGCAAATATTTAATAAAATTACATATCTCAACATGTAAACTAGTCTGTCTACAGAATGTTTCGATACATAATATAAACAATATTATTTAAGCAAGCATAAGAAATTATGTCATTTATTTAATTCAGTTGCGAAAAAGCCAAAAAAGCATTTTGTTTGTCAATCTAAACGCAACAAATAATCTAAACATATTTAAAAACAAAATCAAGAGGGAATAAGTGACATTAATAATTTAAAAAAGAGATTAGGTGAAAATGAAACAAATAATGAAATCTTTGCTAAAAAGCTTAAGGTTTTTGATGAAATTTTTTTAAAGTATGAAAAGCAAATTAAAGGATGTTATACCTCAATTGAAAACGTTAATAAACAGTTGCTAACGCTAAATGAAATAAGTAAATTTTTTTTTATTTTTAAATGAACCTTGTTAAAAAGGAAGACAAAAAATTAAGTGATGATATCAACAAAATTAATCAAATAATGGAAACAAATATAAGAGAAGTAACAATTGAAAAACACAAGGAAAAGATTAAACAATTAAGAACTTTTATAAAAAGGTTAGATGATGAAAAAAAAAAAGAAATCAAAATAGCATTCTTAACAGTAGAACAATTGACCAACTCTCTTTGGAAGAAAAACAACAATATATTTCCTTTGGAAAGATAATGTCTAGTGTAATTAAGAAATTAGAACAAGAATTAAATAAAACAGAGGAGGAATTCAAAAATAGTGATAGTAGATCAACTACTTTCTTAACTGGAGAGATAAAAAACTCCTTTAACGCTTTAGAAAAGGAGATTACTAAAATTAGTTTTAAATGAAAAAAGTTATACAATACTAATTGATAAATTGAATGAATGGGAAAAAACATATAAAAATTATATTTCGAATTATTACAAAACATAGAAATTGAACTTCCTTTAAATTGAATAAACGAGTTTGTTGTCATGTCAACCGTTAAACAATAAGTTGGTAATGAATTACATAAACCTGCTAGAAAAAACTACAAACACAGAAGGATGGTGGTGAAAGGGTTAAATGATGTTTTTCAAGCTGATTTGGTTGAAATGTTACCCTATGCCAAATTTAATAAGGGATTTAAATATATCTTGATTACCATAAATGTATTATCTAAGTATGTTTGGGCCGAACCGGTAAAATCTAAATCTGGAAAAGACGTAACAGCGGCAATGAAAAAAATATTAATCAGTGCAAAAACTCCACCAAAAAACTTGCAAACGGACAGAAGGGGAGAGTTTTTCAATGTAAATTTTCAAAATTTGATGCAACAATTTCAAATTAACCATTATAGCACATTTTCCAATTTGAAAGCGAGTATAGTAGAAAGAGTGAACAGGACTTTAAAGAATAATATGTGGAAAATATTTAGCATTCAAGGAAATTACAAATGGTTTAATATATTAGCAGATATTGTAAAAGAATATAACAATACAAAACATTCTTCAATAGGAATGAAGCCAAAACAAGTAAATAAAACAAATGAAAAGAGAATCTTGAAATCTGCATTTACTCATGCTAAAACGTTAGATATAAAATCTCCAAAGTTTAAAGTGGGTAATCACGTACGCATAAGCATTTTCGAAAGGTTACACACCAAATTGGTCAAATGAGATATTCCACATTAAAGAAGTTAAGATGACAAACCCCTGGACATATTTAATTCAAGACGAAGATAATCAGGACATTCTGGGTGGTTTTTATGAGCAAGAATTACTAAAAGTAAAGCATACCGATGTGTATCTTATTGAGAAGATTTTGAGAAGGAAAGGAAACAAAATTTATGTGAAATGGTTAGGACTTGACAAAAAATATAATACATGGATTGATAAAAAAATATTGTTTAATTAAATTGAAATTAAATTTTAGTTAAATTTGTTTTATTTCTGTTCCTCATTTTATGCTTTAGCTGATACAAATTACAACGTCTGAAAAGTACCTACTTTTATGTGCTAATTAATTTCAAATAAACTTCACATTTAAGAAATTAAAATTTTATTAAGTAAAACATCAAATACAATTTTTATTAAAACGTGTCAAATATACTTTATTTCTATGTTCCTCAGATAATATCGAATCTAGAATAAGTTTACAATCATTTATTCTTTTTTCAAAACGGAGTCTATCTAAGTACCACATCTGAAAGTTACTCCTACGGGCTTATCTGTAAGCAAAGCTCTACTTCACTAACACATGTACCTTATTGTTCTCCTCCAGAAAAGATATTGTTTTGTTCGTAATATTTTCTTTTTGTTTCATTTTGCTTCAATTTGTTTTCCATTTCTTCAGGATATAAAGCAAGTAATTCCATCATAGTTGAAACATTTTCACTGTTAGGATTTTGTGTTGGACTTATTATATTATAAACATGCGTACACAAGTCGCCACAATCAGCTGAAATATTATTTTGAAATATTTTGAAATATGTATTGAATTCTTGCCTTTTAATTATAGATAATCTATAATCAATAATTTCCTTCAATCGCCACAAATTGTCCAAAGACTCTTGTCCTAAGTATATGAAGTGTGGGCCTTTTGTAATTTGCAGAACAGGGATATCATTTATTTTCTGGACCTGCAGATGAATGTTGTTTATCTTCACACTAGTTTGATCAACTTGAGCAAAGTAGAATTTGTTTACAATAATTCCTTGATGAACACAAATGTCTTTCCAATTTTCTTCGGTTAGTGCGATTAAAATTCCAGTTTTTCCACCAATTACAATTTTTGAGGAAAAATCAGTTAAACTAATTCCAACAAGAACAAATTTTGACAAAGAATTATTTAAAAAATAAATTTTTTGAATTAAGAAGCGTTTCTAAAGGTTTATGAACCACGGCGTTGTTCATAATGACTAAACGAGACTGAAACATATTGCGTTATTCTTTAAAGTTTCGATTAAAATGGATTAATGAAAAAATAGATTTCCAGTTTGAAATTTGTAATAAAGATAAATAATTAAAATGGAAATGTATAAAAATAATGCAAAGTTTAATGTAACACTAATGATGAAAAAGTAATAATTTTTGAATCCGTCATAATAATTGGTACAGTTGGGGGTTATAATATGTAACTGATTATTTTTAAACTCTAACCTTTCGATCCAATTTGTATCAAAAATAGATCGATTTGGATAATGATACAAATTTTTAAAAAATTTACTTGCATTTTCATCTCTATTTATTCGTTCCATCCAACTAATTGTACTATTGTTAATTAATCCAATTTTCCTAAATTTACAATATTTACTTAGAGTGACGTCTGTTTTATTAGAAAAACATATTTCACACTGTGTTACGCCAGGGGGATGATGAACATAAAAAAACGTTTTGGAAAATAAAATGAAGAAGAATGAATTGCGATCTACTGATAGTCATTGAAACAAATTAATAATTATATTCCAAATTTATTATTTAAATCACAATTCCTAGCAAATTTCTTATGCTCCATAATAGGATCATCATAACTTAAACAATCAAAAATTTCCATACCACAATAAAAACATTTACAAATATCATTGATGGAAATATAGTAAAAGCCAGCTCCAGCCAACACTTCTGGTCTCAATTTTCCTTTCCATTTCTTAAAAGTGGAAAGTCGTTTTTCATATGTTTTAAAATAACTGTTATCAATTTCTTTGTCAAAAGTTTCTAAGCACATTTTGTGAAAGGCTTATGAAGACTAACTTTGGTTTCAAAAACAACAAATTTAAATACCTTATAATATCTACATAAATATATCTAAATCTTCATGTTCTGCATTCCATTGATACAAAGCAATATCTTGGTGTCCCCAAGCTAATGTATTAAAACTATAGGGAATTTTATACCGCTTATCATCTTCAGAACTCAAAGCCAATTTATTAATTAATTCGGTGAAAATTGCGTGTTGTCTAGATCGAAAAACTTACATTGAACAAAAGGTTTTAGAATGATTTTCAACTACATCTTTATACACTTTTCTTAACACCTTTTGCTTTTTTTGTTAAACTATTTTCCGTTTTAATACAATATGCTTTTGCTCCAGTACCAAAGAAAGCAGTAATGGTTTCACCAGCATATTCATCTTTGAATTTTCCTATAACTGACTTTGTAATAGGCATTTCATGAATATTACCAAATTCATAATTAGATGTATCAAATTTGTGAATATTTTTTATCATGTCAGAATAAATATTTGGAGTTGTGACTTCTAAAATGAACGAATCGGTATCGGTGTATAAAAGTGAAATATTTTCCTGATAAAGAGGTTTTAAAAAATTATAAAAGAAATCATACATGACAGTTTTAGATATATCTAATATTGAGAAGCCTACATATATTGATTTATTGTAAGTAACTTGAATCTTTTGCATTTGAATAGCTACCAAGTTTTCAGAAAATATTGTTAAATCCTTGAAATATGGTTTTGCAATTAAATTCTCAGCACCATCTTTTCTTCTATTTTTTTCCCACTCTGTAACAAGTCTTACGTCAATTCTCATATCAATATTTTCCATAGTCTTGCCATAAATACTATTATTTGCCAACTTATAAGTATTACGATCAAATTCATTCTTTGAATCATTTCTTAATCTTGAATTCAAGTCTATATATTTTTTCAACCAATCAGATTGAGAAAACTGTAAAACTCTATGAACTTTAGTCAACTTGAGTCCATGTTGCAAACATTGTTTTAATAACTGATAGTGAATAACATATTTTGATTTATCCTTTAAATTGGGTATTAATTTTATGCATTTAGAATTTGGCGGTTTAAAGTTTTCAGGACAAAACGGAAAATCGTTATGATAGGAATGTAGACTTGTAGGATATTCTAAATCAACTTCTAAAACATATCCCTTATTAGATTTTTTAGAAATATTCATAATATTTAAATCGTTGATTTCTTTAGCTGTTAACCAAACAAAATCTCCCGTTGGAATGTGCTGTGACATTGCATAACCATACCAATTTGTTACATCATAATAAATTATGTATTTAGTTGGCTTTAAAGGATCAAAATTTAAAAGAAATGGATTATTAGCTTCAGATTTTCTACAAATGCAAGAGCTCACACCACCGCGAACGCTTTTTTTGAAAAAGTGTATCATATCTGGATCTGTTAACCATTCTAACTCTATTCCAGTATAACGCAAACACGCCTCCCAGGATAAACCTGGAAAAGTGTAAAAATGAGCTGGATCGAGCTTATATGTGGATAAACAAGTGCTTCTAAAATTTTCAAAAATATCTGCCAAAAGTAAAGTATCAGAGAGTAAGTAAACGTCGGAGTATTGACCAAGAGATTCACATTTAAACAATTGCCAAACCTTTACAGCTCTTTGATATTCTGCATCACTGATGTCATCAGTATAATTGTAAGGAAATACACCTTTTTGGCGAATAAGTTTAAATTTTTCTTCATCATTGAATTTTTTTTTTATTTCATTACATTTTTCATCTTTTAAGCTTTCAGAGAATTTTGATAAAGAAACGGATGGAAATTGAAAAGAATCAACGAACCTTAACGATATATTTTTTTTCTTAGCTTTTTGTGTCTTTTTATCAAAATAGTTATCCACATGAACAAGCTTTTCAAATGAAATATATTTTTCCTTGTTTTGTGCGATAACTGTTAGTTGTTCTTTGTTTAAGCATAATTTATTAAGAAATATATGAGAATCATATTTACGAAAATTATGCAATATAACAAGTTAGATATTCTGTAATTTATGTTGCAGAGTGAATGAGCTGGACCTCTATAAAGACCAGTTATATGACAATGATCTGCAACCCTATCATTTAAAAGAGGTTTATTACAAATATGACAAACTGTTTCATAGTTATGATAAATTTTGTCCAGTTCGTTCAAAGGAATCAACTTTTTAGGAACCTTTAAAAATTTATTGTATATATTATACACGTCTCTTTCTAAAGAATTTATAAATAATGTATCACAATTTTGACCTCTATATCTTTCAAATTTAGAATAATTATAGTCGAAGGAACAGTTAATTTAATAGGCAAATAATTGGTGAATATGTTCATATTGTTTTAAAGTGTATGAAGTATTGATTTTTAATAACATTGTCATTATTTAAAGGCTTTAAATGCATTCAAAATCTGCATACACCACGAAAGGAACTTTCATTTGTTTATGACAATTTACAAATTTCAAAATATTATCGTATGAATAGTTT